>JAESUZ010001776.1:0-1200000 GCA_017311185.1 Proteles cristata cristata | reverse complement strand
GTCTTGTCACACGGCAGGGTCTCTGGGCGCACGTGTGTCTCTTCCTTTGGACAACACTCACAACAGTCTTTTGCGTTACCCTCTCTTCTTTTCTCAAAAGGGCTACTCCGAGTCCCCAGACCTCGAGTTTGAGTATGCTGACACAGACAAGTGGGCTGCAGAGCTCTCGGGTAAAGCACAGACTTCATGTTATTTGGGCGTGTTTTCTCCCTATTGTCTTTAATACAGTTAAGAGTGAATGTCATTTTGGCATTCATTTTTTTTCCTCTGTCTCATCCCCTGGTGATGAGACAGATAGATAGATAAAACATGTTAATTATGGGATTCAACCTTGTATAGTTCATAACTTTGGTGTTCACCTTACTTTGGTGAGGCACCTGGTGCGGTCAGGTAGTTGGCCGTGGCCCAGTCACAGACGGTGATGCTCCTCTGCCATCCGCCGCCTGCCTGGCGGTGGCCTCTCCTAGGGCGGGGGGTCATGGGGCATGCCAACAAGCGTGCCCGTGCCGTGCACATCTGCCACTCGTGTGTAACGTGCGCTAGCCTGAGCTGCTCCCCAGGCCGCCATCGTAGCCACCGGGAGACACGTGTCCGTGGTGGCAGTCAGCCTGTGGCATGGAGGGGTTGATGTGCACCAGACTGGAAATGCCTGGATTTGTACATAACTGGCACTCTGATTATCTGCTGCAGGGGAAGTCAGCACTCTCTCTGTCATGCCCGTGAGAGCACTAAGATCCCTTTAGTAATGAGAGAGGCCCGGAGTCACTGTGACTCAGGGACAGAATAGGGCCTAGAAGCAAACGCTTTACATTCTCTGCTATGTGTGAGACCTGCTACAGAATGTGGACACGGAGCTGATGAGGCTTTGTTCTTGATAGAGCTTTACAGCTACACGGAAGGGCCAGAATTCCTGATGAACCGAAAATGCTTTGAGGAAGACTTCCGGATCCACGGTGAGATGATTCCCCTCACTTCTCGGTTCCTTTCACCCGGCTTCATAGAGTCGCAGGGTTTCTCCTAGCCAGCTGAGTGGCTGGAGTCACCCGGACGGGCCTGTGAAACCTGCTGAACCATGATTGGTCAAAGCCATATGGGACCTTTAGGGTGGGCCTGCTGGCGCCCTGATGGTGGCTTCTCAGCGTGTGAGTATTGGGAGGAGGAACTTTTTATGTGATTGAAATTGCACCAAAAATAGTCGTGTTTCCAGTCTGGAGATTCAAATTCATAGAGCAGCATTGTGACCTTACACTGCTGTAAGAGAGTAACCGAGAGAGTTTTCGGGTCCTGAACTCGGGGCGGGGAGTTACCATTGTGCCCGTTCCATCGTGAGGACTTTTCTGGGCTCAGGTGTAACTGGTCTCTTGCCCTGCAGTAACGGACAAGAAATGGACTGAGCTGGACACCAGCCAGCACCGTACACATGCCATGAGGCTCCTGGATGGCTTGGAAGTCACCGCCAGGGAGAAGAGGCTCAGGGTGGCTCGGGCAATCCTCTACGTTGCCCAAGGTACCGAGTGGGCCCCCAGGCGCCCCAGCACCACCCCGTCAAGTACAGGGAGGAGCTCAGTGAGCTGTGTCCTGTGTTGGCAGGCACCTTTGGGGAGTGTGGCTCAGAGGCAGAGGTGCAGTCCTGGATGCGCTACAACATCTTTCTGCTCCTGGAGGTGGGCACGTTCAATGCCTTGGTGGAGCTTCTGAATATGGAGATAGAGTGAGTTCTTCTGAGGAGCTTGGGGAGGGGAGGTGGGGAGAGGGGACAGAGCTTCCAGAACCACTCTTGAGAAGAGCAAGTGGGCCACATGGGGCCGAGGGGTGGTCCCAGCTCCAGGCTAGTCACGTTGAACTTTGGCCTGTTGGGCAGTCGTAACACGTGATGGTAGCGTTTTATTCCCCAGCTTTGTCAGGGCAGCTTCTCCTCTTCCTTCCTGGAGGAGGGCCTGACTCCCACATTTCTCCTGCAGCAACAGTGCGGCCTGCAGCAGTGCGGTGAGGAAGCCGGCCATCTCCCTGGCTGACAGCACAGACCTGAGGTGAGGCCTGGACTCCCCAAGCGCGGGCTCGGAGCAGGGATCGGGGGGCAGGTTCAGGTGTCCTCGCTGTGCACACTCCTTCCACGCATGCTGACCTCCGTGTATCCCATGCTGGCCCCTGCTGAGGGCCCTCCCTAGGGGGCTCAGATGGGGCCACTAAAAGAAATCTAGGGGAAAGCCACTCACTAGAGCCATGGTGAGGTCGGCCTCCTGCCCGCACTGCCGCCGAGAACTTTACAGTGTGGTATTTTGTGTTGGGTGAAACACACGACGTGGTTCCTTGGGCTCCACCTTCTCGTGGGTCGCTCGACCCCCATCTACTTCGTGACGTCTTATGGCCACGCGGGAAGTGATAGCAACTGCTAAACCTTAAGATCATCTTCCCGTTTTTGTGAGGCTTAGACTCTGTATGGGAGTTTTCAGTCTGAGTGTGGGTGCCCACTGCGGGTGGGTCTCTGGGCACTGCCCGCTTGCTCCCGATTTCCACTCCATCATGGTGACCCTTGCTTGTTCTCGCTTGACCCTGTGCTGCCGCTTCTGACCCAGCACCTACTTCCACAGCTCGCTCCCACCTGAGTTTTCCTGCGCTGGGAAACTTCAGGCAGTAAATGCTTTTGGCCGCTATTGTTCATATCAGTGCATGCAGCAACCATTTCTTGATTAAGCACTTGCTTTGAGTAAGCACTTAGCTCGATGCTGGAATAGCAAGCAGAGTAAGATCAGGTCATAACCTTAGCAGCTGGCATAAGAAGGGCACGCCAAGAGGGATTCTGTGGGCCTCAGTTTTCCCTGTTTCATAGCCGTCTGCCACCATCTGGCCTTTGTGCACCAGCTTTCATCATGTTAGCTGGACATGAGGCCAGGACGCCCCTTGGTTCCCCATCCTGCACCACTGTGACTGGCTCTTGTTCCCAGGGTACTGCTCAACATCATGTACCTGATTGTGGAGACCGTTCACCAGGAGTGTGAGGGCGACAAGGCCGAGTGGAGGACCATGCGACAGACCTTCAGGGCCGAGCTGGGTAGGGCCCCTGGACATCTGGGGGATTGAGCTCTGCCCGGGAGCTGAGGCCACTGGCCTTTGGGAGGGTCCTGTTCCTGCTGGTGGCTCTGATCACTTGGTGTTTCCTCTAGGTTCCCCCCTGTACAACAACGAACCGTTTGCCATCATGCTGTTTGGGATGGTGACCAAATTTTGCAGCGGCCACGCCCCTCACTTCCCAATGAAGAAGGTTCTCCTACTTCTCTGGAAGACAGTGTTGGTGAGCACCCCCTTGAAGGGGAACTCAGTTGCTAGAGGTCAGGGCAGGAGAGAGACTTCACTGTATATCCTCTTAAATGTTGAATTATGTGAAAAACTATATATAAATTAATATATAACCAACTGCTTTGGTTTAAAACAAGACAGCACTTTTGGCTCAGTGCAGGCAGGGAGGACTTGGTCATTGAGTCAGAATAGGTTGTTGGCTCCTTGACTCCTGGAGGCTGCTTTTCTGGTCATAAAACACCTTCCCCCCTGACAGGCCACTTCTGAACCTGGAATCAGTACAGTGATTGGAAGCAGCATTAGAGCTGGTGTCATCAGGTCCCCTCAGTCATGGGGTCACATGAAGGAAGCAAGAGCAAGCCCTGGGCTAGCACCATCTTCCTCGGGGTGTGGCGTGGAGCCTGTTTCTGGCCGGGGAGGGACAGCTGCACCCCTGGCTTGGGGGCCATGTCAGCTCAGTGCCTCTCCCACCTGGACAGGAGACCTCAGCAGGGAGCAGAGCTGCAGCTGGGACTCCATCTCCCTCTGGGGCTCACCTCCCTCTTTTCAGAGTAGGCCAACTCTGCAGAGCCAGGCTCGCGAGTGTAGGGTCTCTTTGGAGTGGTATGCACACTATGTTTCCGTCAGACGTCCTCTTGGTTCCTCACAAAGCCTCACCGAACCAGAGACAGCAGCCGAATATCCCCGGGGTTGTGGCTTCTAGGGGGATGCTGAGAGGAGGCTTTAAAAGAAAACTTGAGTATCTAATAACTTATTTCCAATTTGAAGTTGAAACACTAGTCTGTACAGCTTTTGAAGCACGTGAGTCTCACAGACTTTTCTAGAAACCTGAAGGGATAGGTTCTTCAGTCTGCTTTTTTGACAGGAAGAGTATATATCCTGTGTACATTGCTGAGTGTGTGTGCACTAGCTCAGTCAGCCTGCGTGTCTCCTTCCCTTGGTCTGTTTTCTTCGCTCCCTCATCGGTGTTGCTGAATTCTCGTGTGAATGGGTTTAGTCCCTTGATCAGGGATTGATGCAGGCCATGGTGTCTTGCGTGCTTTCAAGCCTCACACGGGGCTGAGGGACCCGTTTGTAGCTGTGTTGACCCCGGCCCCACCCCTTGTACCCTGAGCAGTGCACGCTTGGCGGCTTTGAGGAGCTGCAGAGCATGAAGGCTGAGAAGCGCTCCATCCTGGGCCTCCCCCCGCTGCCCGAGGACAGCATCAAGGTGATCCGCAACATGAGGGCTGCCTCTCCGCCGGCGTCTGCCTCAGACCTGATTGAGCAGCAGCAGAAGCGGGGCCGTCGGGAGCACAAGGTGAGGGTGACCGGTGTGCCCCATCACCCCCGGGGGTCTGAGGTGCACAACGCATGGCAGCCTGGTCCTTGGGTAGGGGGGTTGTTGGAAGTCCTCTCTGAGCAGCTAGTCCAAATGAACGCCTCCCAGCCAGCGACACTGCATCTTCAGCCCAGGGCCCAGTCGATTGTGGGTACTCTCCATGTGGCACTTTTGAGGCACTGTGACAAGAAAGGATTTGTCCTCTAGGCCCCCCCTTGACTTCCTCTCTGGTCCACTGCCCTTGGCTCTGCCTGCCACCTCACTGTGGTATAGCTTGTCTAGCCTCCTTGACTTCTTCCGGTGCCTTGCGTGGCACTTATCCGATTCCCCTTCCCTCTCTTTTCAGGCGCTGATAAAACAGGACAACTTGGATGCCTTCAACGAGCGGGATCCGTACAAGGCTGATGACTCTCGAGAAGAGGAAGAGGAGAATGATGATGACAACAGCCTGGAGGGGGAGACGTTCCCCCTGGAGCGGGACGAAGTGATGCCTCCTCCGCTGCAGCACACTCAGAGCGACAGGCTTACCTGCCCCAAGGGGCTCCCATGGGCGCCCAAGGTCAGGTGAGCCTCAGACACTGGGGGCACTCCTGGCTCTTGAAACCAGAGGCCCTGTGCCCCCAGGCCTGCCCCAGGCCGGAGTCACCACCACGAGGTCCTCTGTAGGGCCAGGCTGACCTTGGCTCTGAGAAGGTACCCTGTGTTGGCCCGGAGGCCCCAGGGTGCCGGCCTTGAACAGAGAGACCTTGAATCAGGAACATGAGTTAGCTCTGGTTAGAGTCACACTAATGAAGGGGGAATAGGGAAAAATGAAAATAAGGACATTTAACTGAACCCTTTCCCACTCACCCTGGGGTTGTATGTGGTTTTTAACAGAAAAATTAAAGATTAAGGAACAGCTTGAGAATCCTAATTCTCAAGATGTTTGAGATATGTGTGCATAAGTCAGGTGGGAAAGTACCTGGGTAGAAGTGGTTTCTGTTTAAAAAGGCATCAACTTAAGAAATAGGTGAGTGTGTGAAAGGATACAGAAGGCACGTTCTTAGTTTGAAACCCCAGATTTAGTGATCTGTGGATGGGATTACAGTGCAGGTCTTCAGAAATCACGAGCTGTGGGGCGCCTGGGTGGCTTAGTCGGTTAAGCGTCCGACTTTCGCTTAGGTCATGATCTCGCAGTTCGTGGGTTCAAGCCCCGCGTCGGGCTCTGTGCTGACTGCCAGCTCAGAGCCTGGAGCCTGTTTCAGAGTCTGTGTCTCCCTCTCTCTCTGACCCTCCCCTGTTCACGCTGTCTCTCTCTATCCTAGAAATAAAAAAAATAAAAAAATTTAAAAAATTTAAAAAAAAAAAAAAAAAAAGAAATTATGAGCCGTGCTGCTTGTTTGAGCCAGCAAAACAGGATTCCTGTGAACATATCAGAAGCTTATAGGTCCAATTGTTGTAAAAATTTGCATATTTGAGAAATTCTTTTGACAAACTTGTTACCAATATCTGAATGACATGTGCTTTTAAGTTTGATGTATCATCTTAGTTTTACAGGTAAACTGGTTACACATAATATATTTTCAGGTTATTGATTCAGCAACATTATAAAGGACATTAAAACAGTTGGAATATTTTCTTTTCTTTCTTTTTTTTTTTTACTGAAAAGAAAAACTGGTGGGAGACCTTTTCTTCTGGCTTTGCAATTTCTGAACCTTCTGTGTTTTATTAACCATGACTCCTTGAAATAACATTCAATAAAAACTTTATTTGTTCTCTTTGGCAGAGAGAAAGACATTGAGATGTTCCTCGAGTCCAGCCGTAGCAAGTTTATAGGTTACACTCTAGGCAGGTGAGTGTGATCTGAGTTTCTTTTGAAGAACGGTAGCGGGAGTTCACTCTCCTGGCCTCTGGTGTTTGTGGATCGAGGCGCATTGATGTCTGGGCTCAGCACAGGCCTTTCTTTATTCTGCAGTGACACAAACACGGTGGTAGGGCTGCCCAGGCCAATCCACGAAAGCATCAAGACTCTGAAACAGGTAGGCAGCCTTGGGTGAGCTTTTGGCCTACTTTGGTCCCAAGTGAGTAAAGTGAGAGCAGCCCCTTGGGAGAAACCTTTTGAGGCGGTTGTGCACCTGAAGGAGCTGGGGGCGGGGAACGGGTGGACCGCAGCAGTACTCTTTAACACAGCTCTTTGTAAGTTTTACGTACCGGAGTTCAGCTCTTGTTGGGGACTTAACTGGGGGGTTAAAGATCTACGTGACAGTGGGAGTTTTAAGGAGCCCGATAAGTAGGCCTCCCTTTTCCTAGCCTTAAGTCTAAGGCATTTGAAATCGAGGAGCGGGCAGATGGAGATCGAAAACACCGGCTTTACTGCTGTTAGAGTGACTGGAGAATGAGCCGTAAGAACATGGCAATAATCTGCATCCCAGTGCATTACTTCCAGAATTAGGCAGATGGGGCCAGTAGTGCTGGAATCCCACTAAGCCTGGTTGAGGAGCAGAAGAGAACACAGGCTTTTCTTTTTTCTAAAGAGAAAAGAGAAGGAGGTTGGGCTCAGAAAATCCTGTTCCTCCTTCCATACCTGCCAGTCAGCAAAGGGAGGAAAGAGCATGTGGGAAGAGGTAGGGAGACCAGGAGTTTTTACACATGCATGTCTCCACATGGCCTCAAGAGTGAGGAAAGGATGTCTTCCCTGACAGCCTGTCGGCAGTGTAAATGTTGATGTATTTTTGAAGTACGTGTTTGAGATTTGTAGTACTAAGCCGGCCTTGTATGGCTAGGCTTTTTGAATACTTGCTTCTGAGTACTTGAGTACTTCTGAGTACTTGATTCTCCCTTCCGTAGTTTTTTTCTGTCTTTATAGCTGTCTGAAAGCCCGTTTCCTTAAGTTTTTTTTCTAATGTGTGCTTTTTAGACTGTTTTTAAGAAGTATGTGCCACTTAGAAAATATTTCAGGATTTGAGTTAGGGATCTTTTGGCAACTTAGCTCTCTTTGAGCAGCTCAGGTTTGAGGGAAGTCGCATGGGCTCTTTGTCAGGGTGCGGGGCTCTGGCCGGAAACTGAGAGGTGTTCCCGCTTTCTCTCCAGCACAAGTACACGTCGATTGCAGAGGTACAGGCACAGATGGAGGAAGAGTACCTTCGCTCTCCTCTCTCGGGGGTGAGTCCGAGGCCGCCTTCAGCCAGTGGGCCTCCAGCAGCTCCCAGGCACCGAGCTGGGCCCAGACCACAAAGCTGTCCCAGGCCCTGCCCTCAAAAACCTCCCAGGCTCGCTCCCACAGCAGGGGTGGCGCATGTCTAGTGTGGTGGTCAAGAGCACCGCCTCTGAGCCAGCCACCTGCCTCTGACACCCAGCCCTGCCACTTGGTAGGTGGCAACTTAGGCAAGTTACTGAATCTCTCTGTGCTTTAATTTCCTCACCTGTAGAATGGGAACGAAAATAGTACCTCCCTCAGAGAGCTGCAGTAAGGATTAACCAAGTTATTGCAAGCCCGGTGCCTGGGACGGGTAGCGTGTGCATTCTTCCAGGCCTGCCATCGTTCTTGACATCGTTAGTTACATCGACACTCAACAGTCTCCTCCAGCCAGCTAGCAAGCTGGCCTGGGGGCCCCGTAGTCAGACTGCGGTTTTGTGTTTGTACCTACTGTGCTCCAAGGGAGAAGAGGACGTGGAGCAAGTTCCTGCGGAAACCCTGTACCAAGGCTTGCTCCCCAGCCTGCCTCAGTACATGGTGAGTGCTCCAGCCCTGGGACCCCTCCGGTGCCTGTCACTGGTACCTGCTGTGGGACCGCCTGCCCCACTGCCTTCTGAAGGACGACTTCTCAGGGCTTCTCCCGCTTCCCCCCAGATCGCGCTGCTGAAGATCCTGTTGGCCGCCGCCCCCACCTCGAAAGCCAAAACCGACTCGATCAACATCCTGGCAGATGTGCTGCCTGAGGAGATGCCGTAAGTGGTATTGCTGTGAATGGAGCAGGTCAGGGGCCCCGGGAGAGGGGTATGGGGAAGTGTTTTCCTCTGGTCCCACCCTTGCTAGGTTGGTTTTGTTTTTTTTGTTTTTGTTTTTGTTTTTTTCGGCTTAATTTCTCTGTAGGTTAAGTTTAGATGTAAGATTCATCTGTAAGATGAATCAGACTGTGTTCGACATTTCCTGAAACTCTCCCTCGAAAGCTGCGTGAGCAGCACGTCCAGGACGTGTAGATTTAGCTTCTGGACAGTTTACCAGCCTACGGCTGAACCTGAGCTGGGAACGGATTCTTTCCTGGTCGCTGGTGATTTGGCATGTGGGGTGTTGCGGGTATCTCTGGCTGATAGTGGAATCCTTAGGGCTTCTTTTTCCCCAAGGCATGGACCTCATTGCTTTGATGGGAGAGTACCAAACAAGATCATTTTCTGCTTTGAGAAGGGCCTGAGCTTCGATCTGACCTCCTTCCTGGTGCCAGCTCTGAGCTGGTCTCCCTGGGGCCTGGGCCCCATGAGTCTGGCAGTGACAGCTGGGCGAGGGAGGAGGCAGGGATTGGTGACTACCAAAGGGAGTGTCCCAGAACACTGGCCATCATGATGGTCTTTGGAAGAAGGGTCCCAGAGTCCAATATTAAATCTTCTCTTGGAGAGACTTACAGTGAGAAGTCCTGAATTAAGAAACCGATTTCACTCAGTGCTTCTTCTGTTTATCTGACTCCAGAGCGGTTTTTTCTCTGTAGCATGAAACGTCTACATGTACTAGTGTTCCACAGGATACACTTTGAGAAACCCAAGTTCACTTCGTGGCAAAAGTTTAGAAAGATCTTGAAAAGGAGAATTTCATTTGGGGAAGAAAAGCAGGGAAATGGGCTAAGAATGTGTTTGAGGCCCCATAAGGAGCAAGTGGTGCAGAGCCGGATTGCTTGCTGAGGTGGGCGGGAGGAGCCCGGGGCCTGGTCTCGGAGCTGTCCCTGGGGTGACACGGGCTGTTCATGGGGTGGGTTGTGAGGTGGGAACCTTTGCCCGGGGAAGGCTCAGGGTGCCCATCTCTCCTGCGAGCACCCAAAAGGTGGTGCTGCCCATGCCGGTGGCTCACCCGGAAATCATGTTTCCAGCACCACGGTGTTGCAGAGCATGAAGCTGGGGGTGGATGTGAACCGTCACAAAGAGGTCATTGTTAAGGCCATTTCTGCTGTCCTGCTGTTGCTGCTCAAGCATTTTAAGTTGAACCACGTCTACCAGGTACCTCTGGAGCCTTCCTTTCTGTTCACTGGGCCAGGGCTTCAGGCAGGGCTGCTCCTCTAGCCCTGAAGAACAGAGGCCTTGCCCTTCAGACCCCCTTGATCTCTGCATGAGTGTTTTAAGACACAGTCCTCCAACCAAGGCCTTTTATCACTGGAGGGAAGAGGGTGAGGTCCTAAAAGGCATGCCTAATTTTTTCTCTTGGTTTCAGTTTGAATACATGGCCCAGCACCTGGTGTTTGCTAATTGCATCCCTTTGATCCTCAAGTTCTTCAATCAAAACATCATGTCCTACATCACCGCCAAGAACAGGTGATAAGGACGAGGGATCAGGAAGGGGTAGAGATGGCCAGGTGGCCAGAGGCCTGGCTGTCGTCTCCTGGGCTCATTCAGCACCTGCAAGCCAGCCCCATGCCGGGCTTCGGGACACAAAGATGAACGAGTCATGGTCTCTGCTGTGGCGAATGCCAGTGTGTCAGGTCTGAGTCCAGCTGGTCTAGTGACAGGTGACTCGGTCTGCGCCTGGGTGGGAGGGTTCTCATCTGGGCCCTCACTGTTGTGTGCTTTTATATTCTTCAAGGAGTTCTGCCTTGTGCACTGTAAGGACCCACCTGCTGATTCCTACCCCTGGCCCCCTCGCCTGGTGCCAGCTGTATTTGATGGGGCACCGCAGAGCGAGCTGTGAGCCAGACACCATCTCTGTGAGGGGCTGGGCATACGTTAATTGCCTTGAGAGGTTGTTTTCCCCAGCCCCAGACTCCTTGCTTTTGGGAAAGCAGGGTCTGTGGACCTTACAAGATGACAGGCTGGTCTCTGGCGTAGAGGGACCATATAAGTTCACTTGTAATGGGGACTTGGTCGTCCTCTAGCTGGGGAAATACAGGGATTGCAGGCTAGGCAGTCCTGCTTCCCCTCCTAGCAAGTGAGTGAGGAAGGCCAGGAGCCAGCCGTGCCCCAGCTGTTTGTCCAGCCCCTAGCCTTGCTCACGGTGGTCACCGGCCTCTCTTACCCCCGCAGCATCTCTGTCCTGGATTACCCCCACTGCGTGGTGCATGAGCTGCCGGAGCTGACCGCTGAGAGTCTGGTGAGCCACACTGTCTCTTTGGCGTGGGGGCGGGGGCGTGGTGTCTGAGGACCTGCCTCCCCCGACACAGGTGTTGAGGGGTACACAGATGAGGTCACTGTTGGGTGCTGGTTTTTAAAGCACTGAAATTGCATAGAAGGGCCGGAGGAAGGACCTTACAGAGTGGACAGATTTGGATACAGGAATGTGGTGTTCAGGGGTTGGTGACCCAGAGCTCCCCTGGTCTAGTGCTTTCCCTTTCACACTGGATCTCTGTGGGGCACAGCTCTGCAAGGGCCCCATTGTGGGTGCCCCAGGTGAGGAGGCTGACGGCACAGACCCCTCAAATCACACTCTGTGGTTCCTGCAGAAGAACTCGAGGAGGCTCCTTTCCTCCGCCAAGCTCTGGGCTGAGGAGAGGAGAGGGCTGCCGGGACAGGCCAGGAGAGAGCTGGCAGTTCCGAGTGGGGTGAGAGGGCCTTGGAGAGCACTGAGCGCCCCGTGGCTGTGCGAGTCATGGTCGTTCCTGGGGTTTCCCTGCAGGAAGCAGGTGACAATAACCAGTTTTGCTGGAGGAACCTCTTTTCTTGCATCAATCTGCTTCGGATCCTGAACAAGCTGACAAAATGGAAGCACTCGAGGACAATGGTGAGCTAGTGTGGGCAGCAGGCTCGAACTCGGAGCTCAAGGCAGAAGGCCACACTTCGTGCTGTCCCCTCCCAAGATGGCCCTGGGGCAGGCTTGCTGCTGCCCTGTCCCCTTCTCATGGGACTCTCCTGTAGCCCCATCCTTGCATGTTAATGGCTGCTGTCTGGCTCCTTGCTGAGTTGAACTAGAAGCTAGAAGAAGCTTAGTCGTGCCCTGAACCAAATCGACACTTAGAGAAGGGATTTTACTCCATCTTCCTAATCTCCACTGGTAACAGAACCAGGGTTCTAGGAGTTTCCCTTAACCCTGAGTCTGAGGACACCTTTGGGTAGGGAGGTCCATGAATCCTCAGAGATTTTACATACACGCACATAGGAACGTTCGCAGTGAGAGGATTCATGGCTTTCCTCAGATTTCTCAATGAGCCGTGAATTTAGCAGTGGGGAGTCCATGCCTGGGAACACCCCACAGTCTGGGGAATACCCGCACGGCTGATTACCCTTAACCCTGGAAGCGGTAAGTGGCAAGGTTGTAGTGCCGGTGTCTCTGCCCTCAACCTGGTCCTCTTGCCCCTTCCCAGATGCTAGTGGTGTTCAAGTCGGCCCCCATCTTGAAGCGGGCCTTGAAGGTGAAACAGGCCATGATGCAGCTCTACGTGCTGAAGCTGCTCAAGGTGCAGACCAAGTATCTGGGACGGCAGTGGCGGAAGAGCAACATGAAGACCATGTCCGCCATCTACCAGAAGGTGCGGCATCGGCTGAACGACGACTGGGCGTATGGCAACGGTAAGGCTCTGGCACAGGCCGAGCAAGGGGCTGACGGCTTTCTAGAACCCTGAAGAGTCCAGTTCCTGCTTTTTTGGCATCAGGATAGGAGCTCCAGGAAGGACTTCAAGAAGCTGCCTTGGCTTGGCTTCTGTGATCATCCCCCATTCCTCTCTTCCTCCCCCTGAGGTAGACCCTATTTCAGAAACCCTCACAAGATACTTTCCCATCTGTTCTCTCCCCACCACAGCTGCCTTAATTCTGGCCGCTGAAATCCCCACAGAGCCTGATGGCTGCCTTGCCCCCAGTTCCTTCTCCGTCAGTGCTTCAAACTGTGCCCCAGTGATCTTCTTAAAAAGCAGATCCCGTGGGGCTAACTTCCTAAGGAAGATCCTTCATTAGCTTCTCTTTCCCTTAGAATTTGAGCCAAACTCTTAAGTAAGGCATGTGAGGCTTGCCCGGCCTCCCTTCCCCTCCTTCATAATCCGATCCAGCTTCTCTCAGCCCAGCCTCCATCACACACAGGGGTCCAGGCACATTAGCCATGTTGTGCCTCACTTTTCTTGCCCCCGGCAGGATGCCTCCCCCCTCCCCCTAACTGTTGGGTATCTGCGTGCATCCCTGCCATCTGGGCGGCTCCCTCAGCCTCTAGGCAGAGTGGGCTCTTCCAAGCTTCCCTGGCTGTGCCGCCGCACCCTCTGGTTCCTGGCCCACGGCCCCGTGGCCAGGTGACCACATCTGCACCCCAGTGCCCTGAATTCGTGTAGAACCCACGTGGCCCCCCAGTCCCTGGTCAGGGAACTGAAGGAGTGAGCAGCTGATGGGACCTGCAGTTTCCAGCCAGCAATCTCAGAGAGCCAGAGAGAGTGTAACTTTCAGAGAATTGTGTCATTCCTCTGGCTCTCCCTGGCTGGGTCCCCCTAAACTGCAGTGTGGCCTTTTTCCCTGTACATCTGGCTTCTCTATTTTTACCTGAGTTTCCTTTTTATCTAAGGAGAAAATCCTGTCAGTCTTCCTGAGGATGGAGATCAGAGGTCTCCAGCTCCCAGCTGACGCTGAAAATTTCAGGCCGGGGCCAGCCTGGCCCGAGCGGTAGTGAACCCAGGGGGAGCTGCCACGGGGGCCTGGCTCCTAAACATGCTTTCCTGCTTTGTCCCAGATCTTGATGCCCGGCCCTGGGACTTCCAGGCAGAGGAATGTGCCCTCCGTGCCAATATCGAACGCTTCAATGCCCGGCGGTACGACCGAGCCCACAGCAACCCTGACTTCCTGCCTGTGGACAACTGCCTGCAGAGTGTCCTGGGCCAGCGGGTGGACCTCCCTGAGGACTTCCAGATGAACTACGACCTCTGGTTAGAAAGGGAGGTCTTCTCCAAGCCCATCTCCTGGGAGGAGCTGTTGCAGTGAGGCTTCTGCATAGGAGACTGAAAAGGAAAGGAGGGCTGATCTGGAGGTGCCGCAGGGGCTGTCCCAGTTCATCGCCGCAGTGCTCCCACCTCCCTCCAGGTGGCAGCACAGCCCCACTGCGCCCTCCTGAGGCCTCGCTGGGCTTGTGGGGGAGTCCAGATTTGGCCCTTCGTTCATTCCCAGCATCCTGCTCAGAGCCGTCAGCTCTCTGCTTGGGATCCTCTCTTCCTTCACTCCTTCCCACCCTCTCCTCTTGGACATGGTTGGTTGCAGCTCATTTCTTAGTCAGCCCAAGGCCGGGAAAAGCCAAGATGGGCTGGGAAGCCATTGCATCTGAATGGCAGGGGTCGCACTGAGACTCTTCTGAGGCACACGAATCCTTGGCACGTCAGCTGGCCAAGGAGGAGGGCTTAGGATTAGGGCTAGGGCTAGGAAGTCGGACTCTTGGTTTTGCTTTGGGAGGTTTTTGGTGTCATTCCAGCCTCCTGCTAAGTTTCATCCAGAGGCAATTGCAGAGGCTCCAACAGCTGCCTCAGTGCTTTGATCTTGGACAGGGTTAGGGGGTAGGAAGAGAAGCCGCCCTTAACCAGAGGTGCCATTTTTCCTCTTGGTTTGCAAGGGTCTGTAAATACCTATATATAAATCTCTGTATTCTCTTGTGTCATGTGGGGGTTTTTCACGTGTTTGTGTATTTGGTTTACATTAAAAGGAAGTAAAAACGAACCCCATTGCCTTGTCTGCAGGAAGTACGGTCCCTGAGTATCTGTAAGTCTAGAAAGTAGGTTTTCCTGCCGACATTGATAGGTCACCCACTTGTTCCCTGCCAGGCTGCCTGCCTCCCACCTGAGGGGGAGACACTGGGGGAGTTGGCATTTATCCATGGTGTTTTCTCCCCACGAGTCTGGGATCGCTCCAGCCCAGCTCCAGGGCTCGGGGCTGCTGGGGTGGTAAGTTGTCCTGTACCCCTGTGTTTGACATCATTGCTGCAGGAGCCCCAGGCATCTCCGGATCGCTCTCCTGAGGGGGCCTCAGGAATTGGCCTAACCAATTTCAGTGCTGGGGAGGGGCAGGGGCTAGGTCAGAGAAGGGGTCAGCCGCCCTGGTCCCTCGCAAGGGTAGGTGGTTGGGACTCAGAGGAAGCTTCTCTGCCCAGAGCCTGAGGAAGCAGACTGTCTGGAGTCAGCCTCACAGTGGGAAGGGGGTGTCAGAGGGCCCAGGAGCCCGCCTTGCTGGGGGAAGAGGCGAGGAAAATCCTCCCGGGAGGTGTCGCTCTGCAGACTCCTAGAGCCTGCACCTGGCCTTCCCATCCCTGGCCTTCACATCCATCCCACGTCTGCTTCCACCTGGTTCGATTGTGAGGCTTTGTTTCTGATGCTTGTGAAAGTACCATTCCCTTTCCAGAGTTACTTAAGGGTCTCCTATCTTATCTTTAGGCCATGTGTATGGGATCCTAAGTCTCTTGACTTACGTAGGAAATGTACTCTGAGGAAATGTCCCTCTTGTTGGTTCTTCTGTGCAGGGCCTGCTGGGCCTGGGTTTTGGCTGAGCCTCAGTGCAGGCCCCAAGCTGGGCTTCCAGGGTAAGCCTGGATGTGCCTGCACGTTAGGGGCGTCACAGGGGAAGCGAGCACTGTATTCTTTCTGTAAGCCACACGGCCTCTGACGTAGGAATTCCCTGTGACTGATTGACTTTTTGCCCCTAAGCAACTTGCACAGGACAATGGAATTTGATACAATTTGTGTGTGCGTGATGGATTTTCTGCTGTTTCTTTCCAGGACCAATAAGAAGTATACATCTTCTGATTTTAGTTTGGGTCAGATAGACGTTCACAGTCATACTCCACCAGGCAGCCGGGCTCACTAACCTAGCTTGTCTGAGGGCTTTGCTTCCTTTCCCTTTTTTTTTTTTTGGATTTCCCCAATCTCCTCTGAAGCTTCCGTTAACCAGAGGTGCCATTTTCCTCTTGGGAAAGTTGGCAAAGGTCTTTGGGTTGCAAAGGTCTGTAAATATCTATCTATGTATCTGTGCAAAAAAGAGCACAGAATGACCAAAGCCGCAACGGCCATAAAGCCTGTGTAAGTTGGTGAATTCATACGTCATAGGTCCAGGGACTGGCCTAGGAGAGAGAGCCTTGTCACAGCCAAGTGTGCTAGTGCTAGGCTGGCCGTTCAAATCCAAGCTCTTATACAGAAATGTCTCTTGGAACGAGTGGCCACCCACATCTCTGGCTTTCTCCTGGGGGTTCTGAGATGGGCGGGATGCACAAAGACCCTTTGCAAGCGGTTGAGTTACATAATGTCCCAGGTACTACCCTAAGCACTTGATGTATAACATCTTACTGCTTCTAACAACCCTAGAAAGCAAGACCGTTACAGTGCTTGGTTTGCACACGAGAAAGTGGCACAGAAAGGATAAAGAACTTGCCCAAGGTCACAGGATAATGAAAGCCAGAGTCTGAATGTCAACCCAGGTCTCTGTTGGCCGAGTGGATCCGTCCCATTCCCCACCCCAACCGTGCCTTTTCTCTAATGAATCCTTTTTATTCCCCAGCACTTACCACCAGTGCATTCATTTGCTCTTTTTTTTTTTTTTAATGTTTTTTATTTATTTTTAGGAGAGAGAGAGAGAGACAGCATGAGCAGGGGAGGGTCAGAGAGAGAGGGAGTCACAGACTGAAATAGGCTCCAGGCTCTGAACTGGTAGTCAGCACAGAGCCCGACGTGGGGCTCGAACCCACAAACCGTGAGATCATGACCCAAGTGAAAGTCGGACGCTTAACCGACTAAGCCACCCAGGTGCCCCTCATTTGCTCTTTTACTCACTTTAGATCAGTACTTAGTATTTGCTCAGGCACAGTCCTTGGCAAGAAGATTCTTGGCAAACGTCAGCTAGGCCTTGGACTGGCCTCTGGTATGCCCCAAATGTGCCCCCATCAAGTGATTGGGGAGCTGTTGCTGCTATTTCCTTCTCAGCCTGAGCTTCGATGTCTTTCTGTCCTGTCCACAGAGGACTTGTGTGTGGCTGCCCCACCAGGCCTGCTAGGCTTCTCTCCCAGGAGGCTGGCTTCCCGTATGTCTTCTTCTGAACCGTTTGCTCGGAGAGGCAGTAGCTGAGCCATTCATTTGACCCTGGTCATGGTTCGCTTCAGGCTGCAGTCTCTCCTGTTTACTCACTGAAGGGCCTTGAGCTCATCAAGCTCCAAGCCTCCAGTGGCTTATCTGTAAAAGTCCGTGTAATAATAGCACAGTGGTCATGAATGAGACCATGGATAATGGAGAACTAGTACCTGGCTGCCAAGGACCAGCATAGCTCTAAGGCTAATAAACGACATCTCTATTTAGTGTTGCTAATGGCCCTTCCCACCCTAGCCCGCTGTGAAACTGCATCCAGTTACTGAGTCCCCTGGAAAAGAGACCCCCACACACACCCCTCTTCAAGGACCAGAATAATGTCTTGGTCTCCTTGTATCCCTCATCCTGAGCTCACTGCTCTAAATAGAGAAGGCTTTCAAAAGTCAGCCTCTCACCGACCAACTCTGCCGTCGTACTTTGAAAGCCTCTTCTGGACCAGGCCCTGTTGTGGTTGCCCTGGGCGTGCAGCTAAACAGAGTACCACACTCCCACTTTCCTCAACATGCTCTCAGTAGATGGACAGATGGCTACGGCAGCAAGTGAGAGCAGTAATGTGGTCGGCACTGAGACGGATGTCTGCAGGGCCACGTGGGTCCCGCTGGTCCCGGCCAGTGCTCTCCTGGAGAAGAGCCTGGGTACCTTTTGCTCATTGCCCCTGCTGAAAATGGCTGGGATGACCAAGGGGGGTGGGGGGGGGGAGAGGTGTGCGCCCTCTGCCTGATACAGGACTTGCCCGCTTCCTGGCAATGCTCAGCTCAGCTCTGCTCCAGTCTGGGGCTGCGGAAGGTCTGCACTCGGGGGTTGTAATTCAGGCTGATGTGTAAATGCTTGGGGGCAGGCGGAGAAGGAAGATTGAGCGCCTCTAATGAGAAGCATTTCCCCCATGCCGGCCTGAGGCCAGAAGTGGGGACTGAAAGGCCTGCTAGCAGCTAGGGCTCTCTGTGGCCTGAGGTCTGTGCCCCGGGCCAGGGTGATTTAGGGCTTCTCTGGGTGGGCCTCACTGGGGCAGAGTAGCCTTAGCAAAGGGACACAGCCTAGCAACTCTCAAATTTGGGATTGCAGGTGGGGCTGCTAACCATTTCCTTTTCCAGAAGGGGTGAACATCACCCCAACCTGGTGTTGGGGAAACCTGGGACCTAGGCTGAGGGCTGAGGTCACCTTCGGAGTGAGGCCGAGGGCAGGGGCGCCTGAGGACCTGGGCACTGCGTCTTAGGGGTGAGACGTCTAGGGTGTGGAGGAGGAGGGGAGGACAGGAGGATGGCTAATGGGAAGCAGGTGGAAGGGCTGCCTGTGTCCCAGCCAGAGGACAGGGCTACTGGGATGGCCCAGTCAGTGGGAGAAAACATCAGCTCACAGATAATCCCAGGGAACAGGCTCCGGGATGCCCATTCATATTCATTATGTGTGAAGTGGGCGGTTGTAAAGTTAGCTTTCTCTTCATTTAGCTGTCACTGAACAGAAAAATATGAGCTGCGTGCAGATGCCCCTGGATGAGAGCCAGTAGCTGGTCTCTGGCCTCCCCGTGCCCTCCCCCCGCCCTCCAGGGCCTCCCTCCCAGTTTGCTCCCAGCCTCTGCCTGCTTCTCCCACTCTTGCTGCTCGGCTCTCTGGCTTGGCTTTACTGTCTTCTCTAGTCTGTCTCTTTCCCACTCGTGCTTCCTTTGCTTTCATAACTCCTTCCCCCGCCGCCCCAGCCCCCAAGCTGTGTGAGAGTGGGAATCGTGTTTTCCTTGACCACTGGTCTGTCTCTGACACCCAGCGCAATGCCTGGCACAGACTGGGCCTTCAGTAAATATCTGTAGGACAAACAAGTCTTTCTGCTTCTCTCTGACTTTGTGATGTGGAAGTCCAAAGTCTTGCTGGTCACTCCTTGGGTAAAGAAACTTATAGAGCAGTGGTCTTAGCCCTGAGTTAGAAGTTTGGGTTTGAGCCTCGGCTCATTGTTGGCCAGCTGTGTGAAGGGCGTTGTGTTCATCGGAGGTGCCAGGGCTGCCTCTTCCTACGGGGCTGCCTCGGACTCTAAGAGCCTCCCACCCGAACCAGAAGCCAGGGCCTCATATAAAGGGAGGGGAAGAAAGAACGGTTTCTTCTGAGGGACGCTTGAGCCCAGCCACGGTGACTGTATTGGTGGGAAAACCTGACCTGCTCGGGGATGTGCTCCCTCTCTGGGAAGGAGCACAGCACTGGTGTCTGTGTGCTGGGGCTTCTCTGGGCCTGGAAGAGGAGGCATGGGGCGGGTGCCGGGGCTGCTAGCTGAGGCTGAGCTCCTCTGAGCAATGTGGTTGTGTTTACCGGGAGGGTGGGAGGCCAGGCCTGCTTTTTTCCTGCTTTCCCGGCCGCGGAGATAAGGCAGAAAGTGGGGATGAAGGATAGAACGGCTAATACTCCGAAACCACAAGAAAGAGTTCTGGCTTTTGTCTCTGCCCCGCAGCTCAGACTCGCTCCTGGGGCGTCTGGGAGAAAGAGGCTGTCCCACCCCCACTGCTCCAGAGGAGCTCGGAGCTCTCAGTGGGCTCCCCCATCTTTCATTCCACCTCCCCTTCTGCCGCTAGTTCAGCCACAAGCTTATCTCCACTTTCCCACTGCCCTTCCTACCCTCCCCCCCCACATCATCCCTTTCCCTTTGACTCTAGAGTGGGGCTCTTCCTGCCACCCGCACGCACCAGCTGAAGCCACAGAGCTCCTGGACAGGTGACAAGGCCAGGCATGGCATGTATCAGCCCTGGGGCCCTGTTGCAGCCTACCTTCCCCTAGCCCCCAGGATCCCTGCTGGCCCCTCAAGGGGGCCCGGCTGAGCCTGAGCTCTGGGCACAGACAGCTGTAGCATAAATAACCAAGTGCCAAACCCTGAGGATGCACAGTTGCCTAGTGTAGAAAACACTGCCATCTTTATTATGCTGGGCAGCACACTTTTTTTTTTTTTTTTTTTTACAAAAATCAGGGTTGAGATCTCAGGGCCTTTGAATCTGTGGAAATCTGTTTTATTCTCACCAACGTCCAATGAGTAAATCAAGGAAACCTGCTCTGGCCTGATCCCCTAGAAGAGAATCCAAATCTTTGGTGGAATTTCTGCCCCTTTGGCGGGGGAAGAGGACTCCATGGCATGGGGCACAGGGCAGGAGTAAGGGACAGCCAGCGCCCCGGCTGCGGGCACCTTTGACATCGGCTGGACTGCGGGCTTCCAGGCCCTCGTGAGCTCCAGACGCTGAGCGCTCGCCCCCTGGTGGTGGGAGGGGGGATAAGGCTGGCCCTAGCCGTCATGCAAGGCTGGTTTCCCCTAAGTCACAAAGAGCTGCTCCTGGTTCAACCCGCGTCCTCCTTTTATTTTACGGGGTTCCCTGAATAAGAAGCCAATTCAGTCATTTCAGTTGGAGGGATGACCATTAAACTTGGACGAAATGTGAAGGAAGCAGGGCAGTGTCTTCCTCCCTCCAGCCCAGAGTTGGATAAAGGCGCCCAATGTGTCATAGGAAGAATCCTACCTGCCTTGAAGGACCCTTTCTCCTGGGCAGCCCCGTCTTATTCTAAGAGAAAAAACTTTAGCTTATTCCCTGCGGGAGGCTGAGGATCCCAGCTGCTCTGCCTGGGCCTCCGAGAACCATCTGGGGTTTGGAGGCAGAGGTGTGTCCTCTCTGGCTTCCAGGCTGGGGTGGGATGGGCGCAGCTGGGAACAGACAAGGGGATGGGCAGCTTAGTCTGTGTGTCCGTGCAGCCAATCACGTGGTCCAGTTCAGTAGGCTGGGTGGCTCCTTGGATTTCACCCTGAGCGAGATGAGGCTCGGAGACTTATAGTCGCCATCTGGTGAAGACTCAAAGCTGTGGGCCCCCAGGGGAGGGGAAAAGCCATGGATGGAGTAGATGCCAGGGTGGGCTCCGGGGGAGGCCGGCACCCCCATGAAGCCAGCTACGTTCCCATGAGAGTGGGAGTATGGAGACATGCACGGGGAGGGCATGCCCTCTGGAGACACGAGGCAGGGTCCCGCGGGGCTCCCCGACCCTGGACTGGGCCACAGGGAGTTCTGCAGCTGGAAAGAGAAGGGGGCCCATGAATTAGTAGCCCAGGGGCTGCCTCCCTCACCTGAGGGTTCTGTCTTTGCTCCTAGGGCTCCAGAAACCTACCAGGAAAGCTCCACTTGGCCCAGGTCTAGAATCTGCTCCCTCCACCCCCCCCCAACACTGGAAATGACATACTCAAGAGGCCCCTGCCACTGCTCCTCCAAATGAGGTGCCTTCGGTGATTCCTTTGTGCCAACTGTCTGCGTGCCCCGTTTGTGAGAAGAGCCCCACTTTGCAGAGGAGAAGTGATTTGCCCATGGCCACACAAAGCCCTAACGCTGCTTCCGGTCTTCCTGGGGCCAGAGCCAGCCCACGGGATGTGGCCAGGCCCTGGGTCAGGAGAAGAGAGGTCTCACCTGGGGGTGGCTGTCTGTTCGGGGCAACACAGAGATGTCATAGGGAGATGGGAAGGGGTTCCGCCCCTCCTGGATCTTCCCATAGCGCTCGCGCTTCCGCCACTTCGCTCTGCGGTTCTGGAACCAGACCTGGGGGGCAGAGGGGAGAGGCCGAGGGAGTAACAAAGCAGCCCTGAGGAACAGAGCCTGCCGGGAGAGAGCTGATGGCACGTCCTCCTGCCGGGTGGGGGGCCAGCTCCCTGGAATGGAGCCGGGGAAAGGCGCAACCTCAGACGGGACCTACTGGTCCCTTGGGCCATCCCCAGCCACCAGGCTGAGTCACTCTTGGTTCTCCAGCCTGGTGGTGTCACTAAGGGTATGGCAGGATCTGTGGCCTCGGAAGCCTGGGCACATCCTAGGTGTACCAGAGCACAGGTTCTAGCCTCCTGCCTCATCTCCTTTCCCAGCCTGCACAGAGCCTGCCCCTCTCCACAGCCTCATGTCTGGCTAGGCAATAACACTTGGTTCTTCCTCGTTGCCTCCTACCCAAGCTCGCCTTTGAGATGATCTTCTACCTTGCTACTCCCCGCCTTCACTCTGGCTTCCCCTGTCTGGGCTGCTCTGCCCCTCCTTCCCACCCCCACCCCCGACTCTTCTGCCACAAACACACACGTACATCTCCACTGGCCCCGTGTGATGCCTGGCCTCTCTCTCGTACTTACCACACCCCATTACCATTATCCATTTTGTAATCTGTGTCTCCCAGTCATTTGTGAGCTCTTGGCAGGTGAGGGTGGCCTGGGTGCTGTGCACATGTGTGTACATATCTGTGATGAATTTGCCGTTTGGCATGTGCCCTATGACTGTTACATTTATGTGTACCATAATGCGTGCCTTTTGTACTTCGATCATTTACCAAACGTTTGCATATCAGGCTCTGGGCTAGATGTTGGCAATGTCAAAACGAAACGAAACCAAACCATCCTCTTGCTTTTCAGGACTCTATCTGGGAGTACAGCAAAAGCTGTGTGTGTGTGTGTGTACGCGCGCGTGCATGTAACCCCGCCCCAGCCCCTCACACTCCCCCACGATCCCCTCACACTCCTACTCATGAAAGCAGGTGAAGCCATGACAGTGAAGAAGCTCGGCATACCCCAGCCCCCTAACCCCCAGATACAGAGGTCCCGCAGCAGACCTGGGGCAAGGTCAGGGATGGACCATCCCACCTGCCCGGCTGCCTGGCCTCGCTTTCTCCACTCTCCCTCCCCTGCGGGCAAATGAAGGAGTTGAGCTGGTGAAGCTGATTGCTCTCCTGGGAATTCTTCCCCATCATCCCCTGTTATTTCCAGAAGCCCCACTCCAGCCAAGCCCTCTGCATTGTCCTTATGGTTGTTGCTGTCCATGGGGCAGGGCCTACAGGGAGGTGTCACATTCCTATCAGAGAAAAGAGCCCTACTCTCAGGCCTCAACCCTCCGGGAAGCTTTGGGACTGGGAGCCTTGCGGCCACCACGCTCACGACCCCGTCAGGGTAGAAAAGGCCTGGCAGAGGAGCAAGAGGGTGAGCTCGCCTTCGAGGCAGTTCCACAGTGACAGCGATTCAGACCCCACCCGAGAGGCTCACTGAGGGCCTGGAGACTCAATGTTCCGGATGTCCCTGGCTCATGGACTCTTATGGGCTCTTGTAAATGTTTGGTCTCTCACCCTGATGGCCTCAGGCCCTGGGGAACCCTGGGACCACAGTCCTAAGAGTCTGTTTTGGGGGAGGATCCAGCCGAGAAGGGGAAACGACTCAAGCCCCTCGGGTCTGGCTCTGCATCCAGCTGTAGGGCCTTCTTGGCCAGAGGGCAGCTGGCCTGTTGGTGGACTGGCCTGCGGGTCCTCACATTCCACCAGAGCAGGGCCCTACCCTGGGACCCTCAGGCAGAGTACCTTGAGAGGCCCCATACAGGGTGTGCTAGGTGTGAGCTTTGTCCCTAAGGAGTCTCCTCCGTGGGGGGAGAGAGAATGCCCTCTGCCTAGAGGGGACGCCCTCACCTCTCCCAAAAAGCCCACATCCCACTCCTCTCCCAGCGCCTCCTGCTTGGCTTTGGGGAGCCTGGCGTGTGTCACGCAGGTTCAAAACAAGGCAGCGACTGTCTTCCTCTTGGGCCAGGCTTTTACTGAAGCCTCCCTTCCACCCACACCCCCTGCGTCCCCCCTTCATGTTCTTTCTCGCAACATGTCTTGGACACAGACTTCCCTTCTCCCTTTCCCCTGTTACCAGCATCTGTCCCTCCCCTCGCACCCCTGCTACTTGCAGCTGGCCACGGCCCCATCCAGGAAGCCATGGGACCTGATCTCTGCTGCGGAGTTTTGTCGGGTGGGGAAGAGTCCCCGGCCAGGCTCTCCTGGCTAGGGCCTGGGAGCTGGCAGGACTGACGGTTGCTGGCTCAAGATGGCTTTGAGCCTGAGACTTCCACCCCAGCGGGGACCCTCCAACCTCAGGAGCAGCCCTGATGGGTGTTAGCATTTCATGGCTTCCAAAATGCTGTCACATCTGCAGTCCTCAAAGACTCCCTAAGGAGGGAAAGTGAGACTGTGCCATCCCATGGCATTCCCCAGTCACCTAGAAAATGCCAGAGCTGGACTCCCACACAGGTCTCTTGACTCCAAGAGGCTACCACCCCCATGAGGCATAGGCTTGAACTTGGACTGCAAGCCTGTGGCTGCAGCAGAGCTGGGCATGGAGGGGGAGCCCAGGCCGGGCAGGGAGGGACAGGGACCTGGGAAAGGGCCCATGGTCGGGGGTGGGGGGGGCTGTAGAGGCAGCCAGAGAGGCTCATGTCCGGAGTGCCCTCACCTGTACCCGGGCCTCAGTGAGGTCCGTGCGCAGAGCCAGCTGCTCCCGGGCATACACATCAGGGTAGTGGGTTTTCTGGAAGACTTTCTCCAGCTCCTCCAGCTGGAATGTGCTGAAGGTCGTGCGGTTACGGCGTTTCTTGCTCTTGTTCTTGGCCAACTCCATGGAGTCAGGGAGTCCCGGGGACAGAGGGACACGCAGGCTGGCCAGACAAGGGCCTGGGGAGCCTTGCAGGTTAGAGGGCCCGTCCCTGGGGCCCCCTCGGCAGTCCAAGGGCAGCTGGGGAAAGCTGGCAGCTTTGGAGGCCTTCTCCTCAGCTGCAATGGAAAACACAAAAAGGAGGATGGAAACCGAACCAGGGGGTTTTGTGGGTGGATTGGGGGAGGGGGAAGAACATTGAGCTTCAGTCCCCGCCTTTCTCTTCCCTTGTCCCAGCAGCCACCCTCCATGGGAGCCTGGCATTCGGAGGCCTGTTTGTGGAGCCTCCAGCTGGGGAGGGGGCCCTAGGGGACCATGTGCTCTGTGGTCTGGGCAGATCTGCTGGGGCTGGAGGAGGGTTCATTTCAGGGAAGTGCTTTGTGGTGTGTCCCACAGGGTGTGGAGGTGCCAGGATTGGCTCCGTGGCAGGGCCCAGCGCAGAGGCGGGAGGGGGGGGCGGGGGGGGGGTTGACATCTCCCGCCCCTGCCAGGAAGTGCCTCCTTGTCCCTGACTGTGGGCCTCAGTTCCCAGGTCCTCATGCCCATGCATCAGGACCCAGGTCCAGACAGGCAACGGACAGGGATACTCAGGTCACCCACTGTTGGCTGGTCTGGCTGTGCCTCATTCTCTGGACCTCAAGTCTCAGGGCAATGTCAAATCCTCCAGCCCTGGAGTATGAAGGGCAAGATGGGATGAAGAAGCTTCCAGAAGGGTAGTCTCATGCCTCTGAAAACTGTGATGTTTGGGCAAGGACTTGAGCTGCAGCATTAGAGGGGCAAGAGATAGGCTATGCTCAGAGAAGGAGAGATGGGACCAGGGTCAAAACAGGATTCAGCCCCCAGCCCCATCTTTCTGGTTACTGTCTGCCCCCTCCCTTCTCAGCAGTTTCTATTGCCACCCCCCCCCTCATTGCCCTTGATTAGCAAGGGGGGGTTAGGTCCTTGACTGCAGCTGGGCCCAGCTTCCAGCCATCCCACTCTGACACGCTGGCCCTCGCTCAGGAAGCTCGGTGGGGCCCTGTCAGAACCCAGACCTGGTGAAAAATAGGTCACTTGTGACACCCCGCCCTCTCCTCTGGCGAGGCCCCCTGCAGCGCCGCCATGAAGCCTCTCCCCACCACTCCTCCCATCAGGACTCCAGGGGCACCGCCACAGAGACGCCCCACTGACTCACACAGCCCTGCCCTGGCCCTGGCCCATCCCCAACAGGGGCCTGGGCCCCAGCAGGCCAGCGAGCTGGCACCCAAGACAGTTTCTTCCTTGGGACTTGGTGTCAGGATCGCAGCTGTCATCGGGAAGGAGGGGACCAGGGAGAAGGGCTTCTTGGGTTCTGGCTCCCTGGCTGCCTTATGGAGGACAAGTGGGGCAAGGTCCCCCTCAGCTGGAAGGCATTGGGTGACCCCCCAGGACCAGGCAGGCTGGGCAGTAAGCTCCATGTCATGAGGGCTGCCCTCGGGGCTGTGCACGGCAACAGCCCAGGCACCAGGTTCACAACTCAAGTGCAGCTGAGGGGAGAAGGCGCTCCCGCCACTGACTTCCATTCTTAGGCAACACGTTTTGGTTCTAGAGGGAGCTGCACGCCCGCTGAGGACTCATGGAAGCTGAACCGAATAACTGAAAATGGTCAGGGAGACGGGGGAACTAACAGTTTAGGGGGCGCCCCACATATAACAGCTTTGAGAGGTAGGGGCTTGGACTCCTGGGTCTGGGAGAGAGGTCCTGCTGGACTCCAGGGGAAAAAGGATGACAGTGGCTAAGGGATGGGGGCCAAGGGAGCACTGACATCACTGCAGAGGGCTCCCCAAAGCTCTGGAGCCTGCTGATCTGGTTCTTGAGCCCACATCTGTCCTAACAGGATCTGCCCAGAGGAAGTGACGAGCTCTGGGCTCTGAGCTACCTGAGTAAGAGGCACAGAGTGCAGCAGGACTTTCCAGAATAGCCACCAAAAAGGGGGCCCAACAAGCCTGCTGGCCTCTGCCGCCCTCCCATGCCTGCCCATTCTATGCCCTCCCAAGGGACGAGAGCACTTCTCCCCTCCTCATTGCCATTGCCCTGAAACCTCCATCTGCCTGGAGGGCTCCAGGGAGAAGCAGGCATCCCCCTCCTGGGAGGAGCAGAGGCACACCTCATGGAATAGTCCTGAAGGGCAAAGCCCAGTGCTTTGGTGGAGATGGCCGCCGTCGTGGAGAAGTGGAGGTGCGATCAATGAAAGGCAGAAGTGGAGGAAAGGCAGAAGTTTGGGAAGCCAGCAGTTTGAATCTGAGCTTGTAAAGAGGGTGCATGCACCCACAGCGCCCTGCACTTTCAAGGTGTGTGCGGGCTGTGTATAGGGTTCGAGTGCACCTGGTGGGGACACCATGCGTTTAAAGAGGGCCTGTTCATGGTGGAGACTGGTGTCCCTCCTGGGGCTCAGCACCAGGTGCCCGCAGCCTGCAAAACCACAGCACGGCAGCAGAAGTCTGTCACGCCTGAAAGACAGGAGCCCGCACAAAACTTTTCTCTGAGGCAGCGACGGTGCTCGGTCCCTGACTCCGCTCTCACGCCCGCGGCTCACCCCTACCCTGAGGGCCGCCAGAGGCCCTGCTAGCAGCTGTCTCAAAGCCAGGGCAGCAGCTCGGGAGCAGGACCCTTTGGGACGCCAATCGGGAGCCCCAGTGCCCCCCACCCCCGCCCCCAGAGAGCGTCCTCAGAGGCCGCAGGGCCAACCATCCGGCTTGCAGCTTCCGTGGGAGCCTTCGTCCGAGCTGCCGTTTCCCACGCGATCCGCAGAGCTCGCCAAGGCCTGGGCTCTCGAAGCGCCGGCCGATAACTTGAAGCCACGATGGACAAGAACGTCGTGCGCGGGACCCCAGCGGGGCCTTGGCGCTCTCGAGAGTTTCCAGCTTTGGCGTAGGGGCCTCGGCCGGTGACCAATAATTTGGAATCCTTGAGGTCTGCAGTGGGTCTGATGAGCAAGGCCCTCCGGTTACCACCGCTTCGGAGGCTCAGGGCCTCCGAGGCGGTGGGCGCAGTCCCAGGTCAGGTCAGAGAGCCGAGCCAGGGGCGGCCTGGGCGCAGCAGGAAGGGACGGCCGGGCACTGCTCCGGCCCCCTGAACAGCCGCGCGCGCCGCGCTCCGAGGGTGGCTGGCACCGCCAGTACGCGGCCCGGCGGGGGTTCAGGGCAGGGCCGGGCGCTCTCCGTCAAGGGTGCCGCGAAGACAGGAGAGTAAGCGCCAGCCTCTGGAGCGCGCGACTGCCCCGCCTCGGCAAAGATCGCGCCGCAGATGGGGCGCAGCTGCGCGCTCACTGGACTGAACTGGAAACGCTCGCAGCCCGTCACTTTAGACGCCCAGAGGTAAGGTGGGTTGCCGCATTACCACCACTTCCCACCTCGTAGACTGTGCGGCCCTAGTCCCCGGGGCCCGTCCCTCCCCAGCAGCCCGGCTCCCCCGCAGGGACGCAAGCCGCCCGCGCCCGCCGAGTTCCGGCCCGAACACCCGGGAGGCGCGCGGCGGCCGAGGTCCCAGGCTCAGCTCGCACGCGCTGCGCCTGTTTTTCGTTTGGCCTGTCGTCCGCTCAACTGGTATCGTCAATTTTCTTCTCCCATTTGATCTCGTTTTGCCGTTTTCTGCTCTTTGAGGCCGTCCTTTTTTTCTCCCCTTTCATTTTTTCCCTCCTCCTACTCTGTTCGTCCTTTCCCTCCTTCTCCATGTACCCGCTTCGTTCGACCGTTCGATCCTCCGCTTGCTTTTTCTTCTCTTTCCGTTCGCTCTCCGTGTGTTTCTTAACGTCCTGCCTCGCTTGCCGACGGTCGTTGACCTCTCCTTCTCGCCTCTCTGCTCCATGGGCGTGTTCAGTTTTCCCTCTTTTTGGTCGTTGTTAACACTCTTCGGTTTTACTTTCGCGCATTTCGTTGCTGACGCCCCCGCCGTTGCTGGGCCGGTCTCTCCGCGCCCCGCCGCTCGTCCAGCTCCAGCGCTCTCCGCAGCCCGCCAGTCCTGGCGTCCCCGCGGTGCGTGCGGGAGCCGCCGCGCGCCGCGGGGACGCGGGCCCGCGTAGTGGGTCTTGCCCGACGCGCGCGCGCGCCCAGCCAGGCCGGGTACCTGTCCCCGGCGGGGCTCACGACGCTGCGCGGCCGCCGCCGTCTGGCTGGGATCAGAGGAGCCAGGCCAACTGCTTCTCATTAAGTCCCAACTGTGGTTTTTATCAGGAGAGACTCTTTCAAAGGGCACAGACACGGAGCTCCGCGGACTCGCTCATTTCCTCCGCTGACCCCCACACACCTCCCCGCCCTCCCCTACACATTCGCGTTGCCCCGGCTGAGCGAAGGCCTGAGCTGCCCGGCCACTCCGCGGAGACGCGCGAGGCGCCAGCCGGGTGGAGGCGGGTTGGGGCCGATCTCAGAGGCTCCAACCCTGGGTCTTCGGTGCGGGCTGCGGCAGCGCAGATGGGCGAACGCCCAGACTCCTGCAGGTCAGTCGGTGCAGCGGGTGGCGGCGGGGCTGCGGGCCCGCGTTGCAGGCCCCGGAGTTCAGGCGCGTACTCGGTCCGTCTGGCCTGGCGCGTGGGGCACCGGCCCCGGAGCCCGAGGAGCCCAGGGAAGAGGCCCGCCGGGCTACTGTCGACGGCCCCGGCGGTGACGATCCAGTGCGAGGAAGCCAAGGCTGCGAGAAGGGCGGCCGTCCCCGTGCATAACGACGGGGAGGCCGGGTTGGTCTGAGAAATAAGAACACGGTTGTTCCGTACTGAGAACGGCCCCGGCACTGCGGGAACAGCCGCGGCGGCGCCGCCACCAGCCTCCCGCGCAGGCAGCGCCTTCCCTTCGGAGGCTGGGCCTGGGAGGAGAAGCCGGCGGAGGCAAGGCCGCAGCCCCCGGGAGCCCTGTTTGGCCACTCTAGGTCGGGGCCCGAGCTCAGGGCCCTGAACGGACCCCAGACACAAAAGCCGAGCTTCTCTCCCCGCTTCGGGACCCAGGGTTCAGTGTGCGGCCCAGGCCCCGTGCCCGGTCCCGGCTTCTGGGTCAGTGGCAGTTCCGGGCCAACTCCGGCCAAGCGGGGTTTCTCCTTCCCGCCTCGGGTCGCCTTCGGGCCGGACTGGGCCGGGGTGGGGTGGGGGGAACCGTCGCAGCTCCACCCTGGAGCGCCCTCCTCCTCCCCTTCCCGCCACCGGAGGCTTGGGTGGCCCCGCTGCCTTTGCCCGGCCTGGACCAGCGCCGGCGGGGCTTCTGAGGCACCCGCGGCGACGACGGGCTAGAGGGTCAAAAAAGTTGAGAGCGGGGCGAGCAGGCGAGGGACAGAGAGGCCCTGGCGGGCCCGGGAAGGGTAGGAGAGCGGGTCGGGGCTGAGCGCTACGCCCGCGCCGCGCGTTACCTTCCGCGGGGCCCTCGTAGAAGTGGCTGCCGTTGAGCGCCGGGCCGGGCCCGAGGTCCTGCAGGTACTTCGCGGGCGGCTTGGCCGGCTCTGGGAGGTAGGGCTCCAGGGGCCCGCAGGCTGGAAAACGAGTCGGGCGCGGGCCGCGGGGCGGCGCGGGGTGCAGGTGGGGCGCGCCGGCAGGGGTCCCGTGGGGGCTCGGTGGCTCGTCCCCCGCGGCCGCGTAAGGGCCGGGCCCGGGCCCCACGCCGAAAGGCGCGCAGCGCTCGGGGTCCATACCGGCTCCCGGCGCACAGGCCGCGGGGGCTCCGGGGCTCGCGCTGCCCGTGCGGCCTGTGAGCGCCCGCCAAGGGGGAGGGACCTGGGCGCGGGGGCGCGGAGCTCCCGGGAGCGGCGCGCCGCGGGGGAGGGGGCAGGGGAGGGGGCCGCGCCTCTGACTTAATGCTGGAACCATCCACGTCACGTGCAGCCCCGCGCGGGTTAACCCCTCGGAGCCCGGGAGCCCCCTGCTGCACCCCAGCCCCCGTATCGGAGGCAGTTAGAGCACAGGGAGGAAGCCACCTTCTCGCGACGGCAGGGTCCCTTTTGACTGCACATCTTGGTGAGTCCCTTGCTCCAGAGCAGCACCCTTGGTCCAGATACCCAGTCTGGAGGCTCTTGCCCCTTAGGGCGCGAGGCATCTGGGGGCAGAGACTCCGCGCCCAGGGAACACTTAGGCCATGGCTCCTGGCTGAAGCCTAGCGTAAGGGCGGGGTGGGGGAGGGGCTGGGCTGGGCCTTTAACCCAAGTCTTTGCTAGGAGCTGGACAAACGTTGCCTCCAGCAAAAACACCTCCCTGGAGATTCCTTGTACCTCACAGAGGCGGGAGCCCTTGAGAGAGATGTGTGGAAACAGCACTAATCCGGGAAAGGGGGCTGGGAAGCTTGGGCCCGGGCATTATCTTTCCATTAGCTGCAGGGTCTTGAACTGTCACTAGTATCGTCATCTGACTCGAGGCTGGAGCGAGTCAGTCCTTAGAGCTTTTCTATGTATTTCTGGTGGGTCTGAGAGGCAGAGGCAGGGCCAGAATGGACAGGGAAGACTTGCAGGGGCTGACTGAGCAGGGTTCAGCAGAGGTTGCTTTCGGAGCAGGTGGAGGAGCACCTGGAAGGCTTGGGGTTTGAACACGCGGCATGGAGCGAATGCCTTTCAAATGATCTGGAAGTGCCTTGGTGAACCACTGGGGAAAGGCTGGCCGCTGCCCAGACCTCAGGGCCCCGCTGCCCCAGGCCTGCCATTTTGCAAGGAGGTGAGGGTAGGGTGGCATGTTCTAGAAAGTTGAGACTCCCAGCCAAAAGGAAGCACAGGACTAGCAAAGTAGCTTGGAATTTCTGAGACGAGAAACAACCCCCACCCTAAGATCTGGGAAGAAATTCCTGAGGACCCTGGGACCCTGCTCGCTTGTGTGGATTGAGGAGTCCCCAAGTCTGGGTTACACTTCCTTTTATTTTCAGTACCTCCAGAGACTAGTGAGAGGGGTGGGGAGTCAAACATCATTTGTATTTCATTTGAATTCTCAATTTTTAAAGGAATCCAAGAGGCCTGGTGTGAACACCTCCCTCTTCCGCTGGGGGCTTAGAGGGGGTTTCTTGGCTGTCCTCGGCCTGAGTTGGGCTGTAAATCAAGGCCAAACAGGAACCAGAAGCCTTGCATCTCACAAGTAGTCATTAAGCTATTATTAAACATACCGTAACTTCTCTGAAGCCTTATTGGTTTAAACACCACATTGGAGGCATTATGGCCATTAGGGCCCCTAATCACAGACTGCAGGCTGGGGCAGTAAGATGGGAGCACCTGGGGCTGGTATTTCCAGCCAAGCTGAGGGCGGCTCAACTCAGAATTAAGCTTCCTCTCTGGCCTCGCCAGGGGGATCCATTCTCTAGGACCCAGTGGATCCCAGCTCTGGGCAGTCAGTTTGCATGGATCACTTTTGCTCATAAATGAGGACTTTCGATAGTTATTGGGCTAGGGCTGTGGATACTGTCAACTTTTTGGGAGGATGTCAGTGTCAACTCGGGACACCGCTTCTGTTCAACAAAGTCATCAAGCAGCTTATTGTTTGAGATGCGAGTAGGAAATGTAGGACACAGGAAAAATATCACCAACAGTTTAAACAAGGCCACTTGGCTTAAATGCCAGTGTTTTGCCGCAGGTGATAACCTTTCTCAGCCTCAGGTTTCTTGTGATAAAAATGAGCCATGCCCTCAGACAACGAAGGGTCTCTGAGAAGCACTATGTTTTGATTAATTAATGATGGGGGCGCATGGGTGGCTCAGTCTGTTAAGCGTCCAACTTCGCTCAGGTCATGATCTCATGGTTTGCGGGTTCGATCCCTGCCTTGGGCTCTGTGCTGACAGCCAGCTCAGAGCCTGGAGCCTGTTTCAGATTCTGTGTCTCCCTCTCTCCCTGACCCTCCCCTGCTCATGCTGTCTCTCTCTCTCTCTCTCTCTCAGAAATAAATAAAAAACATTTAGAAAATTTGTTAAATAAAAAAATTAATGATCAATTAATGGTTGATTAATTACCATTACAATCTGATTACCATTACAATACCCAGAAACTGCAGCCCAGGTTTCTGAGTTCTATCACTGAATTGGCGAAAGGCTCCTGGCCCCAGGCTGAATGGGCTGCAGGCTGGGGCCAATCAGAGACACCTAGGGACTCACAGCCCTGTCCAAGCACAGAAAGCCCTCCTGCCGTTCCCTGCTCTCTGAACAGAACCAATTTCCACGCTGCCAGTTGAACTGAGGCAGCAGAAAGCCCCAGCATACATTCAGATTGGACGGGTAGACAGGGGTGCCTCACTGAGAGGCTTTCTCTCAGGATCGTGCAAGACAGGGTACACCTTTCCTGTTCCCCTTTTAAACCACTCGTGCAAACTCTTATCTTTACCTGTATGAGGTCTGGGAAGAGTTTGATGCGGCAGAGGCGCATAGAAAACACAAAACAATGGCACTCTTAGAGACACTTAGTTTTTCTGTCAGGAGGGCTGAGAGGTCCTGGAATCCCACAGGGGCCCTCACTTTACAGATAAAAACAACAGCTAATACATCTTACAGCACGCCAGGCACTATGTGATGTGTGCTGTAGACATGGGATTATTCAATCCTCACAACTCCACAAAGCAGGCACAGTTTTTACCCCCATTTTACAGAGAAGAGACTGAGGCCACAGAAGGAGCCATTTGGCCAGAGTGGACACAGCCACCGAGTGGCAGAACCAGAACTTACGCCCAGATCCATCGTCTCCCCCCGACTCATCATCCCTCAGTCCTTCTTCAGCTCACGTGACAAATTGACAAATCGGAAATCATTCCGGGCACGCCCTCCTTTTCCCAGAGGAAGGTTGGGACTTTTCCCTGAAAAGGAAGTTGAGGCCAGAGTGGATTGGGAACAGAGTTGGTCCAAGGTGGAGCCACACTACTGCCTTCCTGATGGCCTAGGGGCAGTTTATTGAGCCCTGCCTCACCCAGCTGTGGTGGCTGGGACAGTAGATGGACGGTGCTTTCTGCTAAGCTGATAGCAAATGAAACAGAGCGGCTAACACCTGAGGGTTTTACGACCCACTGACGCAGCCAGATGTGGGACAGAGTTTTAAGAGAATTTGTGAGGTCCCCCTTTGTGCCGCTTAACAACCAGTTCCCTTATGATAGTGTTTGTCCCTGCTGCAGTATCTACAGACCTTGTGAGATGATCCGATGGGACAGTCCAGATCATTCTAGGTCCCATCATGAAAAAACCACTACCACCACCACCACCATCACCACCTCAAAACAAAAACTTTCCACCTGCTGAGAAAAACTGCTTTTGAAATCAAAATGAATCATTTGGGACACCTGGGTGGCTCAGCCGGCTAAGCGTCCGAGTCTTGATTTTGACTCAGGTCATGCTCTCACTGTCACATTGGGCTCTGGGCTGACAATGTGGAGCCTGCCTGGGATTCTCTCTCTCTCTCTCTCTCTCTCTCTCTCTCTCTCTCTCTCTCTCTCTCTCTCTCTCTCTCCCCCTCCCTCCCTCTCTGTCCGCCACCCCCCCATAAATAAACATTAAAAAAAAAATAAAAAATGCTGCTTACTGGCTATGTCTATGTAGCTGTTCTACATTAGTGTTTAATTCATTCATTCAATAGGAGGACTCACTATGTGACAGGCATTTGTGGGCACTGACGTATGGATGTGACTCCTGCCCTCGTGAAACACACACTTGGCCGGGATGGAAGCGTCTCCCCCACAACAGACACAATCATCATTTGGATGTGAATTAGCACGGGATCTGGTCTCTCGAGAGCAGAGTTCCTGGCTTCCAGCCTCACGTGTAAGGTCAGTTCTTGCATAAGGGGCCAGTCCCAAAGACTGCTCTTTGGTTTTGGACCACCCTCAGCCTGCACCACGTGAAGGCCAGTGCCCTTCCCTTTTTCCCCAGTGGCTATCTGAAAGGGCTCGGAACAGCGAGAAAGATGTAAACTCAGATCTGACACATACAAAACTTCCTTCCAGACAGGAAAAACTCTGTGGCTTTGTATTTTTTTCTTCCAAGGGAAGACAGTTGATATTACCCTTGTCCTGTTTAGACTCTGAAATCCTAAATTGATCCCTATGAAAATTCTGGGTTTGGGAGCCTAAGTAGATTGTTTCTCATTAGTGACATTCTCCCTGGAAGGTCAGGCTAAGGAATGGTAAATAAACCCTCAGATCCGGTGCTTCCTCCTCACCCATGATTTTTAAAAGGAAGAAAGAAGGAGGCGGGCAGCTCTGTGCTGTGGATGTACCCAGAATCCTGGGCTGCGGTTCTGACAATCTAGGCTTCAGTCTGTGCTTTGGGGTGAAGTTTCTGGAGAGTGAGGGAGCTGCTTTTTCTCTTCCGTTCATTTGATCGGTTGCGCCAGGAGAGTCAGTTAATCTGCCGGTACCTCTGTTGCTCCCCAGGAAAAGAAGAAGAATATGATTTTGTAGATTTCACTGGAATGAGCGAAACAGTGTTTATACAGATGTTTCTTGAGCCCAACTCTACCCTGAACCTATATTTCTCCACTTTTGCTCTCTGCCTGCCCCTCTGGGGTCAGGGTGGGATGGGGGCAGTGACGGAAAGGTGGAGCTATGTCTGGGATGTGTCGTGAGCGCCTGGTGTGGCCTCGTGTCTGTCTCACTGTCTTTGTGTGGAGGTAAATAGTTCTGCGGCAAGTGCTGGCCATGACCAGGAGAAGTCATTTTGTGGGAGGGTTTCTGATTAACTCATTCTTGGTGTAAAACAGAAGGAGGCAAGTTTGGACTTCTTGGGAGTTCTAATACTTTGGTCAGTTAATATTGTACGTTCATTTATTCAGCCAGCATTATAAAAAATTTTTTTAATGTTTATTTATTTTTGAGAAGGGAGGGAGGGGCAGAGAGAGAGAGGGAGACACAGAATCTGAAGCAGGCTCCAGGCCCTGAGCTGTCAGCACAGAGCCTGACACGGGGCTCGAACTCACAAACTGCAAGATCATGACCTGAGCTGAAGTAAGATGCTTAACCGACTGAGCTACCCAGGCGCCCTCATCCAGCATTTACTGAATGCCTGCTGTGGGCCAGACTTTGGGGCTGCACCGTGAGGACTGAGTCAGGGAACTTACTCCCAGAGCTTTTCCGGGCTGGCAGGAGAGACACAGAGCAAAGGGCACGTAGATCACAGGGGCCATGGTGGCTATGAGACGGGCACCTGTCCTGGCCTGGGGCTGGGGGCAGCTGTACAGGGAGCACTTCCAGGTAGAAAACTGAGTGGGGCTTAGTTGGGGAAGAGGTATGGAGGGGACAGGAAGAGAAGGCATCCAGAGATAGCATCTCAGAGGTGGGGAAAGAGGAAGCCAAGTTGGGGAACTTGGACTTGTAGAATTGCTGGGGCCAGGGCAGGAAGAGTCCAGGCTGACGTGGGAGGAAGAGAGACAAAGGTGGAAGTGTCCACCTCAATCAAGAGGGACCCCAGGGGGAGGGCAGGGCAGTTCTACGGGAGTCCATTCATGCACAGTGTATGCCAAGGCCAGCTTCAAGCGCCGGTTTGCAAGTGGGAGACGGGGAGGGGCAAACCCCATGGCCCAGAAGTCCCTCGACTTTCAGGGGGCACAAGGACCCCCACCTGGCAGGCGGGTGGTAAGACAGCATGCAGAGACAACATGGAGGAAAAGAAGCACAGAGCGCATCTGTTTGCTGGGCGCCGCAAGATGGGGGGCTGGCGGAGGGGCAGGGGGCTGGGAGGCGCCGGCTGAGCGCTGCGAGCTGGGCGGTCTCTTGTCGCAGAGTTTTGGCTCTTACCGGGGATGCTGGCCGGGGCACCTCTTGAACTCATTTCAGCAGGAAATCCATTGGTTCCAGAGTGTAGATTCCAGATTTGTTGTTTTATAGGGCTAACAAGTATGTAATTATCACATTTGGGGCCCTTCAAAGGGAATGCAAACACACACCACTGAACACCCTTAGCAATGTGAGTGGGACGCATCCCAGAGTTCCGGAAGGCACTCACCACCTTGCCAGATACACATCCACCAGTGCAGTGTCCGCGCCTGCACTGGAGGAAGGCAGAGAGTGAAGTTTGCGAGGGACTGGGAGGAAAGAAAGGACCTCTGCCTGGCTTCCTCTGGGGTCACCAGGGCAGGAAGAGAGAAGTAGTGGGCCAGGTAATAATAATAATAATAATAATAATAATAATAATAACATCCACCAGTTACAGGACATCTACAATGTGCCAGGAAACAATATCTCATTCATCTTTACGTTGTTACAAAGGTGGCATTCATATTCCCATAGTCAGTTACCCAGCACTGAGTAACACATCACCCAAACCTTGGGGGGCTTAAAGCAACAATAGTCAGTGACTATGGGCCAGGCATTTGGGAGCAGCTTGGCTGAGTGGTGGGTCTTGGGGTGTCTTGTGACCCTCTGCTGGGCCGCAGTGCTCTGAAGGCTTGATGTGGGCTGGAGGATGGATTTCCAGCGTGGCTCGCTCACATAGTTGGTGTTGGCTGTTGATGGGGGGCCTCGGGGCCTCCCCGTGCGGGCCTCTCCATCTGGCTGCTTGGGCGTCCTCACACCGAGGCAGCTGGCTTCCCCCACAGCGAATGATCCAAGAGACCAAGGCGGAGAGGGTGCAAGGCCATTTATGACCCAGCCTCTGAGCCTACACACCATTACTTTGGCCATCTTGTGCTGGCCACACAGTTCTTCTCAGTTCTGGTTTAGTGTGGGAGAGGTACTTACAAGTGTGGGGCCGTCGCGGAGACTGGCCACCCCAGACTGGACTCAGAGAACTGCCCACATCCCTCTGCCGTGAAGTGCTGCTGGGATTCCCACTCAAGGAGCCTGACTTCAGAAGCTCTAATGCCACATGTTGGCTCAGAAAGACTGGCTATATCGATGAATTAAGAAGAAGCCCTGATGGGGCAGGGGCGGGAGCCTGCCATGTGAGCAGCAAAGCCCAGTGACCAGTGAGAGCCACACCCACTGCCTGTCCTGAGGAAGACCGAGGAGGTACGGAAATGGGGACCAGGTGTGCCCTGTTTTTTCTGTAGCCTGAGTGTTCAGCAGTCCCAGGGGCTCCCTCAGTACAGCGAGCTGATCTCGGGTCTCTGCGGGGGCTCTTCCCCCATGTGGCTGAAGGTAGGAAGCAGACTCACCTTTCCCCTGAGCGGGTACTACAGTCCCCCATTTGCATTGCTGTCGGCTTAGCAAAGGGAACCCTGGCCTTAGACCTGGAACTGAGCGATCGGGATTGGGAAGGGGGTCAGTACAGCAAGCCCGCTATGAGTTGGGTCTGAACCAGGCACTCCACTGTTTAAAACTGCATACAGCCCACCCAGGAGGTAGATGTTATGATTTGTACTTCACAGATGATAACACAGAACTCTGAGAAGTAAGTTGTCCAGGGGGGTCATACACTTCCTAAATGGTGGAACCAGGAGGGACCCCCAGGCCGGTAGCCTAATCAGCTCCCATGTCTCTGGTGTGCCGTGCTGCCTTGGGTCTTCTCAGACAGATGGAGGGGGCAGGGCGGGCTGTGCTTTCCCCTCAGTCTTTCAGTGTATCTGAGCCTTGGGTGGGACAGAGATGGTGCTGGGCAGAATTGGGGTGGAGGGTGCATTTTTAGCACCCCCATTCCAAATTCTAGGTGGATCTTTCTTACTAGACATTTTTTTTTTCTCCTGGGGAGACAAGATTTGGGTACATGAACAATGACCCAGTGATAGGACAATGTTTGCTAAGCATGAGACAGGCTGCCATGGCTGAGGAGCGCACATAGGCAGGAAGGCACTGTGTACCCCAAGTCCCCTCCAGGTGGAGAGGAAAAGTGCCAGGTGGTTGTGAGCACATCAACATCCATCGCTGGACCCCTGGCTGCACAGCCCTGGGGATCAAAGCAAAGGGCCATTGCCCCTTGCAGAGAGTCCTCGGAGAGGTCTGAGCTGCAGCCTAAGAGGACACGAAGGGTCAGCAAACTCTGGACAGATGGACAGGAGGGTAGTTGCTGAGCTCAGGTCAAGTGGTCGAGGGACCAAGGCTGAGCCTAGGTCAATATATATATATATACATTGGGAGGGACAGTGAGGGAGAGGCAGAGAGAGAGAGGGACAGATGATCCAAAGTGGGCTCCACGCTAACAGCAGCAATCTTGATGTGGGGCTTGAACTCATGAACTGTGAGATCATGACCTGAGCTGAAGTTGGACACTCAACCGACTGAGCTACCCAAGTGCCCCAAGCCTACTTCCTTTTAGACAATGGGAGCCATTGAGGAATAGTGAGAAGCATACGAAGGAGACCTGGCCCTTAATGAGCGTTTGGTAAGTGTATGGTTGTTATTTAGCAGGAGAAGGAGAGCTGTGCTTTGGAAAGAGAATCTTGAGCAGAGTAATCATAGTAATGAGGGTACCTAATGTTTATTTAGCAGTTACTATGGGCCAGGCTCTTTAAGTACATTGTCTTATTTAATTTAATTTTTTTAATGTTTATTTATTTTTGAGAGAGAGAGAGACAGAGCGTGAGCAGGGAAGGGGCAGAGAGAAAGGGAGACACAAAATCCAAAGCAGGCTTTAGGCTCAGCCATCAGCACAGACCTGCTGTGGGGCTCGAACTCACAAACCATGAGATCATGACCTGAGCTGAAGTTGGATGCTTAACCCACTGAGCCACCCAAGCACACCCTCCCCCCATTATCTCCATTTTACAGATGAGAAAACTAGGGCACAGAGAGAGTAAGTCACTTGCCCCAGGTAGCCAGGGGACATGGAAGAAGGGGACACAGTGTGTCAGAGAGTGAGTGGTCCTGCCATGACTAAAGCCTGAACTAGGGTGTGGCTGAGGGGATGAAGAGGGATGGTTGGGAAGAAGAGATAATTAGTGGGAAGAAGTGATAGACAGTATTGTCATGGGGAGGGGGGGCTGTGGCGTACGGATGGCCAGCAGCCCCGAGAATGGGCCCTGCAGAGACAAGGCACAGGGATATACCTTCAGGGGACATTTTGAACCTCTGAGGCAGATGTCCATCCAGAAAGGGGTCCTTCACTCAGTACACATTGTCAATTGCGAAGTCAGGGCTACTCTCTGGACTTTGGGGCAGAGGGAGGAAGGCTCCAAGTGGACTTCCAGGCTCTGGAATCTTGTGATCACTGCCATTCTTGTGCCAGCACTGAGCATACCAGGTTCTGAGTGAGAGCGGGGCTGAGAGCTGGCTCTTGTGCCTCTCAGAGAGTGTGGGACCTGGCTGGGAAGCCCTGGAGGGAGTGGAGGTAGAGAGGTAGAGAGCCCAGCCATGGGGTCGGCATGATTCCTGGGAAACAAGCAGGCTGCTTTGGGTGCTGAGTGGGGAACGGTGGGGAGGACCAGGCCTGCGACTGCTCTGAGCTGACCTGAGTAGGTGTCAAACCCTTGGTCCCTTTAAATGGGTGGGCAGAGCCTGAGCCCCGGACTTCAGGGAAGATGGCTCTCTCCACAGAGGTCCTGAGGCTTGGGATTGAGAGGACAGTGGTAATCGTAGCAGCAGCTCTTGCCTTCGGGGAGTGGGGGTGCTATGCCAGGCCGGGGCTCTGGGGTGAGGGCCTCAGGGGTTGCCGGCCTGCTGTGGGAGCCTCAGGCTCAGTTCATGGGGTGTGAACATGGCGTGTGCATGTGTGGAGTATGTGTGGCTGGGTCTCCCCGTTTGGGAGAAGCCTCAAAGCCGTGCATCTGCTTTGCGGGGGGTGCGGTGGGGGGCCTTGCAGCCCTGGATATGGTGGGGTGCATACAGGGGAGGGTGTCTGTAACCACACACAGACCCTGGGACGTCTGGGGAAAAGCAGCTCTGTAGGCACATTCACACCAGATCCATTGGACAAAGAGACCGGATATTTTGCTGTTTGATAAACTTCATAAAACAGTGGAGCTGAGTGATTTTGCTGCTGCCTGAATGGAAGTATTCTAAGAACCCATGCCAAGAAGATAAATAAGGCCATGGGTCCAGGAGAGGAGCTGAAACAAATGTGCAGCGAGAGGTACATCAAAGTAAAACTAGTTCTCCTGATGACCGGGGGGTTCTGCGTGTGGCCAAGTGTATGCGTGTGCATGTGTGTGTGTTGGGGCAAATGTTTGGCAGACACGAGCCTACATCGAGGGGCCCCGAGATGTACCCTGGGCTCCTGCCAATCCCTCTGAAGGCAGCCCTCTACACAACAGGCCTGCTCAGGATTTAGTAAGGATTAGGCCCAGCCCTGCTTGGTACAAAGGGAAAGCAGCATTAGCCACTGTTGGATTCTCAGACCCCGCAGTGAGCCAGCTGGGGTTCATTCAGCCTGGAGTACCTGCAAGGGGAGGTCGGGAATCCCTCAGGGGGCAGGATGGTCCCATGCTGGCCAGTTGAAAGATTTATTCCGTACTGATGACAGGGGCTACAAGCTTGAGTATAGAAACATCAAGCCTCTCGTGTTTGGTTCCAAACATTTCCAGGGGTGAGGGGGAAATACAGGGGCCATGGAGATGGAACAGAATGCTAGATCTGGAAGGGCATCACCTAAACATCATCTAGTCCACAGGTTCTCAAAGGAGGGGCCTCAGGTGGGCCACAGCGGCAGCATCACGGAACTTGCTAGAAAGGCAGATCATTGGTCCTATCGCAGACCTACGAAGACAGAAAGTCTTGGGGGTGGGGACCAGCGAACTTGAACGTTTTTTTCTGGGTGATCCCGATGCCATCTACAGATTGAGCATCGCTGACCTAGGCTGTCATCTTCATTTTAAAACAAGTGAAGGGAGGCCTAGAGGGAACACTTTGCCAAGAGTGTATAGCTAATTAGGACACAGCCACTTCCCTCGTCACCCATATGTTCTCAGCTATTTATTTTGCAAATAACATGGGGGGGGGGTTAATAAATTTTTTCTTAGAGGCAATTGTTATGTGTTTATATATTTTCCATTTGTTAATTAGCTACTTAGATCGGCAGTGTTGCTGGGGCTCCAACCATGGAGTTATTTGCTATAAAGCTCAGGCTCTGGGAAGTGGACTCTCCAGGTGGGCCCCAAGCCCAGGCAGCCAGGCTGAGTTCCCTCAGCTGCCCCCGAGGTCACCAGCACCTTCTTTCCCTGTCTGTCCCCTGATGCTCTCTGTGACTACACCACCAGCCCTGTAAGGCTTGCTCTGTGCAGATGGTTTGGTCAGTAATCCCTCCCTCAATCTGCCCGGCCTAGTGAGGGTGGACGTGGCGGGATTAGTTTTGCCTACTGGCCTTCGCCGCCTTCCTCTCCTTCCGGCTCTCGCAGTGGGCCCAGCATGTTTCCAATCTTGCCTCAGTGTTTTCCCCAACAGAGTAACGCTTTAATGGGGCAGATTTGTTCTCTGTACGGGAAACATGTGGGCTCCTGTCAGACGCCGCGAGAGTGAGTTGCCCTCCACCGCAGCCATCTGGTCACCTCTTGGGGCTTCCATCCCTGAGCTCAGGAGAGGGGCAGTTTTCTGGGTCTGGTGGCGTGAGGAGGACTGAGGGACTCTCCGAGCCTTCCGGGTGAGTTACCCTTGTACAAGAGCCGAGCGGTTGCAGATAGTGTGTTTACATCAGCGCAAATTCCCGGGGGGTTCATGCAAAAATTCTGTTGTGGTCTGAATTCCGACAGTGAAGGAACTGCCGTGTCCAGTGCAAACTGCACTTTAGTGAAGAATTTTAGACAGAAATAGACTGAGGCAGTGGGGGAGAAAGCCGCTCCCTTCCTCCTCCAAAGGCCTAGCTGGAGATGGTTGGCAAGAGGGTGGGGAGCCTTCCCTGGCCCCAAACCTTATTAAACTAAGGCCCTGGCCTCCTGGGAACTTGATTTTCTTTGCCTGAGCCCTGCAATTTCTGAAGCTGGCATTCCTCACCTTCAGAGAGCTGTGACACCCTGGGATGGTTTGCCTGCCTCACCAACCTTGTCCTCTGCTTCTCCTGCCCAACAAGAGGTCCATAACCTGCAGTTAAATAATTAAAGTTAATTGAAGTTTATTTCGTCTTGAGCATTTCACAAAGCCCTACAGATAATTGGAGTTTCCCTGGAGTGTTGCAAAACTGGATTTGGAAATCTCAGATCAAGAGAACATTGGGCAATGGAGGATGGAGACAAAGGAGAAAAAGAGAGAAAAGTGAAGGAAAGGAGGGAAAGACAGCTTCCTGTTTCCACTGGGTCTCCCTCTGGACTGGGCTGGAGGGCTCGGAGGGTTTCATAGTGATTTGGTCCCCAACACGGTCGATTCCATTCTGAAGTACGGAGAACAGAGCCAGAGCTCAAAGAGCGACCAAAAGAGACAAAGAAAGAGCCCCTCTGGGTTCCCCCCACGCCCCCCACCCAGCCAAGGACAGTCTCATCCCCTGGAAGAGAGACCCTGTTGCTCCTGAACCTCCTTTCCCCCTGCTCCACAAAAACCCTAGCGGATTTTAGGGAAGCCCCTCTTTCTAAGTGTGAAGACTGTCGATTTGAGTTGGGCCCCTAGAAACTTGCCTCCTGCCCAGAAGATTTATTTTATTAAGTGGTCCACACCTGAAAGTAATTCAGTCTCTTGGCATGGGTATGGGGGCTGCGGAGGGAGAACCGAGTCGCGGCGGCGGCGGCCAGATCCGTTGCGTCTCCGCGCCTTGCGCCCCCGGAGCCCGGGTCTCTCCGCCACGGCCACGGCCGGCGGTGCCGCGCACCGGCCTCCGGCGCCGCCGGCTTTGCGGAGAGCTTCCTGGCGCACGAGCGAGCGGGGAAGGGGTGCCGCCGGGCGCGCGGGAGTTGCATGTGCATGTAGGTGGGTGCTGCGACCAGCGTCGCCCCCGCACCCTGGAGCTTCCAGGGCGCTTCTGGCCTGCCCATCCCGGTGCCCGAGTCCCGCTCGAGGAGACTGTTTGCCGCGTGGGCCCGGGAGCCCCCTCCCAAAATGGGAATAAGAGACTGAAATAGATAAAAGCATTCAAAGTTTAATGTCAACATCAAATCTCTATAAAACCAGATCAAAGGGAACAGGCGGTTGGTTTCTTCCCAGATCGCCAGGGGGCCTTGGGCCTCGGAGAGTCCCGAAGGTGGAACCCGAGGCAGCCCGGCACGGTCTTCTCTCCAGCCGGGGTCTCGGACTCCAGCACCGCGGCCGAGACGGACGCAGTGCCCGTGAACTTGAGGCCTGGTAAAATGACAGCAGCTCACAGCTCGTCCGCGGTGCGGCCAGGCTAGCTGGGAGCCGAACGGGAGACGACGGGCCCAGGAAACGCGCTAGCCGAGAGCGCGGCTCCTGGGGTCCGCGAAGGACAGTTGGCCCGACGGGCCGCCTGTCGGACAGGCGGCCGGGTGCCAGCTGCTCTGAACCCGCCGCTGCAGCTCCCGGGCCGCCCGCGGTGAGCGGCCAGGCCGCGAAGCGTAGTGTTCCGTCGGTTGTCCGCACCCCTGCGGTGCGGACTCCCGCGCCTTCCCGGGGCTCCCGCAGGCTCAGGCTTGGCTTCTGCTTTCGTTTTCTCCTGCCCTTTCTCAATTCCATTTTTCGATAAACATACGTGTGCGTTTCCCTTCCGTTCCCGAAGTGATTCTTTTAAGGTGGGTGACTCAAAATGGAGCTTTCTTCTCGTGGTCACTGGGGGAATTTTGCAGGAGTGAAAACTCATGGGTGTTTCCATTGAGCCGCGCGACTTCGGCTCTAGTCTAATTGCAAACCTGCAATCTAACAGAGGCTTCAAGGTTACCGCCATGAGAAATGTGAATGAAGACAAACCGTCACATCCTGAGGATAAATATAGAGAACTTTATTAGTAGCAAAATTACAGTCTCTTTCACCCCATATGAAAAAGAATTGTAAATTAAGGAAGTTCTCTGCGTGTATCAGTTTTATGTGCTGTAGCATTCCACTCCTCCAGACATAAATTTCCATGTCTGCAAAGCCAGCTCATAGGTAAAACCACATGTCTGTTTGTTGTGCCTGTGTGTGCTGGCACAATTGTATTGCAGGGGTGGACAGTTCATGGTGAAGGACTTTGGAAAAAGGGTCCCGGGGTGGGCACGCAGGGAGGGCCGTTTGTGTTTGCAGAGCTGGGGGAAATACCCAGGACTAACATTGTTAAAGAAACTAGTCAAAGAGGATTTCACCTAACATATAGTCTGAAATTTCAGGAAATTCATAAGCAGAAAAAAGGGCAGAAAAAGTAAAAAGAAGCCAATGGAACAGGATTGTCGCTGTGGAAGAAGGAAGGAAGGGAAGAGAGGGGAGAGGAGAAGGAGAGAAAGAAAAACAGAAAGAAAAGAAAAAGAAAAAAGAAAGGAAAGAAAGAAAGAGAAGAGACAGATCTGGTGCTGAAAGACACAAAAGGGATGGAAGTTTACCAAAAAAATGAGTGGAAATGTCACAAAAAGATGGATGACGAGAGGAAAACATGGAGAGAAGAGAGCACTATTAGAAAAAGAAATGTGGAAAAAGAAATGGAGAAGAGAGACAGATGGGAAGGAGAAAGACGCACAAAAAGACGTGAAGAAGAAAAACATCAAGAGGAAAGACATCAAGAGGGATGGAGACAAAGAGCCTGAGCCCAGACTGGGGGTGGGGTGGGTGGGGAGGAGAAGATAGAAGTCCTGGAAGCTGGGAGCCTTCCCAGGGCTAGGCGCCTCCCCAGGGCCTCGCTTCTCAGATTTCCCCAATGCAAGGGAAATCCCGGGAAGCCTTTGTGGGCGCCGTTTGTTTGCTCCAGACCCGGATCTGATGATGCTGTTGATTTGGTTTTTAAACAGTGGGTTTGCAGCCTTCTGGGCTGGGGCAGGGGTCTGCTAGCCATCCTTAACCCTGCAGATTGGATTGAATTTCGGCCACTTTGATGGTCCTGTGATTGTCTCCCAGTTTTCCAATTTCCAGTCCCCTCCACTGGCTGGGGGTTGAAGAGGGACTTTAAAGACGCCTTTGATAATGTCTCACGGTTACATATTTCCATAACAATTTTCTTTACCAGACGGTTGTGTCTGATGCAGCCCCAGATGTTCTGCGGGAGAAAAAGGGAGCCAGTCCCCTGTATCCCAGCCTGCCAGGCCCCAGAGACAGGCATGGGGAGGCAAACTCCGCTGCGGGACCCAGGGTCCTTCTCTCCTAGTCTCTACCCCCAGCTCTTCCTTGGCCACACTCTCTGAATCCTTCTCAGGGCCAAGGACACATCCTCTGTACACAGCTCTGGTACTAGTGAGGACTTCAATGTCTCTTATCTTTTTTTTTTTTAATTTTTATTTATTTCTAGGAGAGAGAGAGACAGCGTGAACAAGGGTGGGTCAGAGAGAGAGGGAGACACAGACTCTGAAACAGGCTCCAGGCTCTGAGCTGGCAGTCAGCACAGAGCCCGACGCGGGGCTCGAACCCACGAACCGTGAGATCATGACCTACGCGAAAGTCGGACGCCCAACCGACGAAGCCACCCAGGCACCCCTCAATGTCTCTTTTCCACCAAAACTTCACTATGCTAGATCTCCTTCTACTCAGGCTGCTCGGTGACAGTTTGTGGAGTGGATAAAGCACTCCATGCTAATATCTTAGTAGGTCAAATTGATTCCAGGTGCCCCTCCTGGAGAATTTTAACAGGCCCTTCTGGAGACACGGTATCCTCAGGAGCATGAGGAGACATTCCTTCTTCCTCAAACAAATGTATTGAATATTACTGTGTGAAGACCCTGACATGGGTGCAAAAGGCAGGCAAATGTGTCTGGCCCTTAAGAAGTGCAGCATCTGCATTGCTGGGGGAATGGAGACTGGCATGCACATAACGCGGGCTGAAGGCTGAGTGCATGTAAAGAATGCAGGAGAGAGGTGCAATGACGTGGCTTCAGCATTCAGCATTCTGGGAAGGCTTTGTGGAGGAGGTAGCATCCGTTCTGGATTCTGGGGGACATGCGGGGCTAGACCGTGTGGAAATGGGGAACGGTAGGCACTGTGATAGGTGAATGGGGGACACTTTGGGAGGCAGAGGCATTTTTTGGTGCTTCCTCCCGAGACCAGATTTGGATAGTCGTTGGAGCAAATGTATCTCAGTTAATTCATTTCACCCAACTGGTGTTGAAACGGGGCACCAAACTGGACACGTGCTGGACACTGGGGCACAGGGATGGAGACACTGCCCTCCTGGACACTGTCGGTGTAGATCATGTTCTACAGAATTCCAAAGGGCTACTCAGGGATGCTGGGCTGAGAAAGGGAGAAGCCAAGCAGTTAGTGGCCAGCCCCAACCTCCTCACTGCAACCAGAGCAGTCACACTTTTTATGTCCTGGGGTTCCATGTAAAACTTCCTTCAGGATAAAAGGGGGAAGCTCTGCTGCTTTAAAAGAAAGAAAATGCCTGGTTCAGAGGTTCTTGGACATTATGAAAAAATAGCTAAGTGAATAATAAAAGCAGGAGAGGACATCAGGAGCCAAAGATGGTGATTAAGCCATTATCTGATCGGGACACCTGAGTTTCAGTGAAAAAAAATCAGAGTCCCTTCTGTACATTCCCTGTCTGTGGCCTGGGGATAGAGCACACATCAGGTCCCAAGCTGCTGTTTTCTCTAGCCCTGACTTCCCACATCTGCTCTTTTCTCCCACTCCCCAGCTGGCTGGGAGTGGCTGAGTTCCAGCTGTTCCCAGAACACCCAGGGGCCCTATCCTAAGGATACCCCAAGACCCTCTCAAGGGGCTGAGCTCAGCAGCCCACCTCCCGGAGCTTGTTACCTCCTGTGGGTTGCAATACAACAAACTGCCACCAGAGGGCAGAACAGAAACGTGGGGTCCTGTTCTCTGAGGGCCAGGCTTGTTTCTGGCATAGTCTACAGAAAGTGGGGAGAGCCTCCTCTAAACACTGCCCTGTTGGGAAGGCTAAGATGAAGTCCCTGCCCGCAAGAGGCTTACAGTCCCATGGTGACTTCAGTGATTCAATTCCTTGCTCCTGAAGCAGGCAGGTGAGTGTGTCGGCGTTGTCGCTGGAATTCCTAGCCTCTTCCAGCACCTCCTCCCCCCCAGCAGTCCTGGATGTGCCCCAGCTCCCTAGCCTGCACTCAGGGTTCCCACTGGCTTCTCCAGCTGCAAGGACCAAGGCCCAAAAAGGGTAGGCTCTTGGGCCCTGCATCCCGGTGATGCCCCCCCCCGACACATGGGGTATGTTGACTGCTGTGGGCTCCCTGCAGGTAGGACCCCTGAGGGAACGGGATGGCAGAGCCCAAGAGGAAGACCTCTCAGCTAGGGGGAAAGCCAGCTTTGATCCTCCCACCTCACATCTCGGGGACCACCCTCCCCCAACCTGGGCAGGGCCTGCCCTCAGCCTTGCTGTGTTTCCCCCTCTCACTCCTCAGCTGAGAAGGGTGGGTGCCCCACTGTGCTGGGTTGGGAAGAACGTCCCCATGGGCTAAGTGTGCCCCATGTGCACTTGTGTGTGCTTGGGGGGTGGGCTGCGGGCATTCACACACTGCCAAGGTGTCCTACTTCCAGCCACCCTCGGTGCCTTAGCCCCTCCATCCATATATTAAGCACCTGTGCTGCGCAGGGGCCTCTGTTGGGCACAGTGAGAGGTAGAGTCATGAACAAGATGTAGTCCCCACCTTGGGGGACTTGGTGGGGTGGACAGAAAAGAGCTTTCCAGAAACATGCCCTGGAGGCACCGTGTGGTGGGCTGACTGGGCAGGTGGTGGCGGCCTGCGTGCACAATCTGCCTGGGCTTTGAGAGATGCATAACGGACAAGTTCTGGATGGCAGGGGGCATGTCTGTCCTTGTGTTGATGGACCCCCAGCACTTGGCAGCAGGCCCGGCATAGAGTAGGCATTCATTAGTATCGGATGAGTAAAGATGGTGGTGGAGGGGTGAGCCTGGGACAGCGTGGGGGGTTCTGACAGTCCCCTAGCCAGGGCCGCTCCTGGGGTGACCATCCATCCAGTCTTGAACTTGGAAACCCTGTATCACAGGAAGCCCTTCAGCCCCGGGCAAACGGGGATGGTCGGCAATCCTAGCTGCTCCTCCCATTGGCAAAATGTTTGTAGTTGGTTCCTCCCTTCCTCCCTGGTCCTCCCTTTCTCTCTCTCCCCCACCCATCGGGTCTCCTCTCAGGTCTCCTGGGCCCAGCCCTGCCCCCGCCATGGCCCCCAGCCTGACCTCCAGAGCCGCCCACTTCCCTTCACTTGGCTGTTCCTGATAAGGAGACTGGAAACAGGTTTGCCCTTTCACCTCCGCATAGCTTTCCCTGAGCCTTTGGGTCCCCACATCCTGGGTCACACCCGAGGGTCCCTGTGCTCCCCCCAGGCTGCAGGCCACCAGCCTGAGGCTCCAGATGGGAGCGGACCGTTGGGACGGGGGTGCAGCCTGCGCCACAGTCCTCGGGAGATGGGCCTCTCCCTGGCCGAGGACGGTCCAAGTGCCTGCTCTCTGAATGCAAGCGCTGTTGAACAGGGTGGCTGAGCTGGCCATTGCTCCCCTACATTTTGACTGACATTCTCGATGGAATTGGCCGGATGTTTCTCCTTAACAAGAGACACAGCCTCGGGCCAGACAGCTGTGGCCCCGTCAGCCCAGCCGCAGCTGGAGGTGCTGAGAACCCTGGACCCACGCTTCCTACTGATGGGATAATATCGCAGGACCGAAAGAGCTCCGGGGAAGGGGCGTGGCGGCTTCCACGGGGTCCCAAGAGGTCAGCAGGGCTGGCTTCTGAGCATCTTCTGTTCCTGGCCTGAGCTTGTTCTCCGCCCGGGTCTGTGGACCCCACACGTTTGCTATCATCTGACACAGCAGGCTGTGCGGGGCACGGACCACCTGGTACACAGAGAACCCTTGGCTCTGCCCTGGGCCAGGCTCTGGAAGGCCCTGAGCCATGCCCAGACCCACTTCTTAATTTCAAGAGTACACTGTGTACAGACGTTATTGTCCAGAACTTCTGTCTCCCTGAGTTAGAAGTATGACCGGATGCAGCTATTACTTAAACGGCGTGTCATAATCTTCACCAATTCAAAGGCCATTTCACGAATTTGCGGTGCTTGCAGGGACTATTGTTCATAACTACGTCAATTTTATGGCCTTGAGATGGTGAAGATTGTATGTTTAGAGAGTTTTCCTCTTTGGTGAAATCCATTCGTGGCAGATACCGAAAGCAACACAGAAGCTTTCAGGGACTGTGAAGGCAAAGGAGACTGTTCCCACCCTCGATCTTGGGGTGGCTTGGGTGATCATAACCTTGTATATGAACATGAGGCTCAGGGCTCCTGTTTTCATTTCTGCATCTTTTTTTTTTTAATGTTTTTATTTATTTCTAGGAGAGAGAGAGAGAGACAGCGTGAGCAGGGGAGGGTCAGAGAGAGAGGGGAGTCACAGACTGAAACAGGCTCCAGGCTCTGAGCTGGCAGTCAGCACAGAGCCTGACGTGGGGCTCGAACCCACGAACCGTGAGATCATGACCTAAGTGAAAGTCGGACGCCCAACCGACTAAGCCACCCAGGCACCCCATTTCTGCATCTTTTATAGCCATTTATGGACTTTAGTCATGTAAGTAGCACCGTCGTGATTTTGGCCACATTTGAATGCCACGTGTGCTATTAGCATTTTTCTTTACTGGCATTTTTCTCTAAATTAACTCACTACGCGCATATATCTTCATATGCACACATAAGAATACCTTTTAAAAGGAAACTTGACATCCTTGTCATAAATGGAATACTAGTAGCACTTCTCATAAACAGGAAGTAGCCATGAAAATAAATAGAACAGAAGCGTAGCAGTGTGATTCTGTTGTGGCTAGAGTTGCCTGTAGAAGGCTTTGAATCTAAGGTTTGCTTTCTTTCCTCCAGCGGGGATGTTAGCAAGTGTTAGAGGGCATCAGAGCCCCGCTGGCCACCTTGTTAGTGACCAGATACCCCTGTCATTTAAAGGGCGCACGGTAAACAGATATGAAAGGGAATTGGAGAAGAATGATGATCTCACTCTTTCTCTGAAGCACCATCTAGGATTATCGCAGGTTCCACCCAGGGGCGCTGAGTGGACCTGCCCCGAGGGCATTGTTCCCTGGCCACTGGCCTAAAGCATCCTTCTCAGCTAGCTGATGACCGCACCTTCGAGAGTGCCCCACCGCAGACGTCTGTTCTCTAAGCCGTGTTCTTCAGGCTGCAGGCAGAGCTCCTGGAGTCGAGGGGTGCTGGTCTCGCCGCCTCTGATGTTGCCCAGAATATCCCCACTTTAATGACACAGCCCTCGGAAGACTGTTTCCACGTTCCTTAGCAGAGCTACAGGGAATTTTCCGTAATGCTTAGGAGAAAACCCCAAGCATGAGAACAAGCAGGGCATTTGAGCTCCACTCTGTGCTGGTGACAATTCCCAAATGATACTCCCTTAAGGCCTAGACTTTTGCGTCTAGCTGTCTAGCTGTCCTGCCCACTTGCAGGCCTCATAGGCATCTCAAACTTAACATGGCCGAACAGAGCAGGACTCTTGATTCCGGCCCCCCCTTTGCCCCCACCGACCCCAGACCTGCTTCTCTCCCAGGTTCCCTGTCTCAGCCACAGGCACTGCCGTTTCCCAGTTGCTCAGGTCAAAATACCCACTTGGCTCCTTTCTCCGTCCAGTCCATTCATTTTTCTATTGGCTCCACCTTCCAAAAGTATCCAGAGTCTAGTCACCCTTGCCACTGTCCTTGCCCGCGCCCCGCCACCTCGGGCCTGGACAATACCTTGCAGCTTCTCTCCGTTCTCCACACACCAAAGCCAAGACTGAGCTTTTGAAGACGTAAATCAGATTGTGTCACCTCTCAGCTCAAATTTCTTCAATGGCTTCTCCTGGCATGCCGAACAAACTACAGACTCCTTCCATGGCATGGACCCTGTGCCTTTCCTTCCTCACACCCTCTGCCCTGGGCTGGCTGTGCCCTTGCCATGATGGCTTCCTTCTATTGCACCAACACTCCCTCCCACCTCAGGGCCTTTGTCCCTACTGTCCCCTCTGCCCAGGGCTCTCTCTCCCTGATCCTCCCATGGCTCCCGCTTCTAGCCTTCACTTCATTCAGGTCTCCACAAAAATGCCCCCCTCCCCCCTTGGAGAGGCCTCCTGGCCTCCCTGAGAGAGCATCTGCCCCCACCATTCTCTAACTCTTTATTCTACTTTATTTATTATTATTATTATTATTTTATTAAGTAATCTCTATATCCAACGTTGGCTTCACACTCTTGACCCCAGGATCAAGAGTCAGATGCTCTCCCCACTGGGCCAGCCAGGCGCCCCTCCCTTGCTGTATTTTTCCTCACAGCACTTACCACTGTTGACATGGCTTATCTGAGAGCATTTCTCTTTCACTTTGGGAGGATAATTTCACCTGATCTGGAATTTTAGGTGGGTTTTTTTTTTTATTTCAACGTTGTAAATATTTCATTCCACTTTGCTCTTGCTTGCATGGTGTCTGAAGACAAGTCCGATGTAATTCTTATTGTTCCTTATGGGCAAAACACATTTTTTCTTCTGGCTTTTTCAAGATTTGTTCTTTGCACTGATTTTCTGCAGCTTGAATATAGTTCATCTGCATGTAGATCTGGGTTGGGGGGATTTATCCCTGATTGGTGTTCTCTGTTAACATTATATATTTATTTGCTTATTTGTTTCCTGACCATCTTTCGTAGGAGAATGTAAATTCATGAGGACAGACAGAGACTTTGTCTGATTCACTGCTTTATTCTCACCTTCTGGAACAGTCTCAGAAACTAGTGACATTCAGTAAATATTTGTTGAATAATGAATGAGTCATCACATAGAAAGCCTCTAATAAGTTTGTGTAAGAAAGCAATATCATATAATGTGATTCATCCTATAAAATGGCGCTTTATGTTTTCTTTTCTTAACGCAATGTTGTTCAGTCTATTTTTTTTTTTTATGTTTTTTATTTATTTCTAGGAGAGAGAGAGAGACAGCGTGAGCAGGGGAGGGTCAGAGAGAGAGGGAGTCACAGACTGAAACAGGCTCCAGGCTCTGAGCTGGCAGTCAGCACAGAGCCCGACGCGGGGCTCGAACCCACGAACCGCGAGATCATGACCTAAGCGAAAGTCGGACGCTTAACCGACTAAGCCACCCAGGCGCCCCTGTTCAGTCTATTTTTATGTCGTTATAAAGTTGGCAGCTACACTTTCTTGAAATAATAAAAATACCACTGACTGAGTAATTAGCACAGGACAAACACTGTTTGATGGGTTTCACATGCATTAACTCATTAAATCTTCACAGGAACTCTTTGAGGTCAGTGTAATTATGATCTTCATTTCAGAGACGAGGAAACTGAGGAACGGAGAGGTTAGTTTGTTCAAAGTCATGAAGATACCAAGGCTTAAAGCTGGATTTGAATTTGGGAAATGTGGCCCCCCAAGTGCACGAGCTTCCATGGACTCAATGTCTGACTTATGCCTTATTTACTTTTTTCCTTTAGGGGTAACTTACATAGTCACATGCACTACTCCCAGAGGTATAGCTCAGTGAACGTCTCCGTGACCGTACCTCTGTGACGGCTGCCCGGATCGGGGGCTCATACTTGACCCAGGCCTCCCAGTTTACCTGGAGTCCCTTTCAGTCGGTTCCCCCCAAAGCAATGCCTAGCTGAGTCTTTATCACTAGTTGATATTGGCAAGGACTGTTTTTCATTCTACTTCTTTCAAAGACTAGTGTTAAAATCCTTTTCTTTTGTGATTAAATGAAAAGTAAGAACATTATAATTTGACAGTCTGTTAATACCAAATTTGGGAAGGAACAAGTTAGAGGGTCCCCCCCCAACCCCCCCGCCACAAGCAACCCCACCCTGCTCTGAAGTGCCTTCCTGAGTCTCCTAGACTGAGGAAGAAGTGGGACTTTGGGGTCTTATGCACGTTTGTCACAATGTCAGGTCCGTGGCGGGTCTGCGTGAACCCACGCCTGCTGGTGGGTACATGGACGGGTTGGTCATCTCCGTGAATGGTCCATCCCTGCCCTGTGGAGTCGCTGGAGAGAGGCCTGCCCTGTCGGGGGTTGTGAGCTCAAGTGCCCCAGCTCCCAGACTGCTACGATCAACTGTCCATTGCCTCCTGGGGGTCCATGGCTGGACACACACCACCCCTACCCTGTACTCAGCACCCTCCCCCCAGCCCCATCTCTGTCCCCACGCTCACCCTGACATCCTGGTGGCTTTCTCCCAATAGGCTTGCCCCTTCCTGAACTTCCATTGGGCCTGCTTCTATGTTGCACCTTCCACTTCCTCCCTTCTGAGGCTGTGGCTGGGTGGGGGTAGGGGACAGTCCAGGACCAAGGCTGTGGGGGATGTCATAGTCCAGGGCTGCAGGCTTTCATCTGCGGTGGGGTGAGGGATGGTGCAGTTCAAAGGGGAGGGAAGCCCATGGATGTTTCTTTGCAAGTGGGGATTGGGCCTGGCCTCCTGGAAGTATTGCCCTTGAGAGCCCCAAGTGCTGTGTGTCCCTGGTGATCCCATGGCCAGCATCCCAGCACATAACCACACACTGTCTAGTGGGGAACCTGGAGGGGCAGCAACAGTTGGAGGATCTCAGCTCCCAGTCTGAGGATCCCTCCTGCCACTTACCCCCAGCCCTCCTCAGTTCCTGTCCAGGTCTTTGAAATACTTAGGAGTACCTGGGAGCCCACGCATGTTTTTATTTTAATAAACAGAGCAGAGAAGAGAGAGGTAGCAGGGGAGTTGGGGGTGGGGGGATGGTGCGAGGAGAGGTTGTAGAGCAGGCTCTCTAGGACCCAGTAGGACAGAGTGGCACAGGGGACACCTGTGAGGAGGGGGACATGATCCCCGTCCAGATGAAAGCTGGTGGGACACCCCTTGAGGCAGCAGACACATGGCCCATGAGGGGGGTCGGCTGTGGCTTTCCTCCTGGAGGGATGCTAAGGCGCCAGTTTGTACAGCCCTGGGGGCAGAGAAATAGAGGGGCTCCTATGACCCTCTTCCTCTCCCTTCACACCCCATGCAGCCAGGCCAGCCACGAGCTCCATGGCTCCCCAGCCTCCTGGAGAGAGAGCTCAAGAGGCACAGGGCCAGGATGGAGATGCAGGGTCCAGCTCTGTGCAGCTCCGGTCCCCTCAGCCCACAGCTGTGTCCCCAGCTCCAGCCCATCTCGTGCCTGCTCAGAACTCACCGATTGCACAGGCCTGGTCCCCCACTCCCCGGGCCCTTCCCCAGTGTCAGCAGCAATTTCCTGGCAGGCCTGGTGACAGTAGCCTGAGCCAGCCCAGGGGAAACCCAATGCCATGGCGTCAGGTGCCCCCTGGTGTCTGGGGAACAGGGCTGAGACTGTGCAGAGCTGAGCTGTCCGCGGGACAGAGCTGCCACCTCCCCCCCCCCCCCGCCCTGCCCCTCCACCCCAGCTCCCTGTCCTGTCCACACTTTGTGGAGGCAGTCACGCCCTCTTCCCCTGCACCCAGGCACCCTGGTGAAGACACTTCTTTCCAGACCAAAGCTGGAAAACATCATCCGCACCCTGGAGACAGTGCCTGCTCCAGACAGGCCAGGCCCTTCCTCCCCAGTGGTGTGAGGGCCCTGCTTCGGGGAGGGGCAGAATGGCCTGGGCCCTTCCCCTCCCCATTCTAACCTAGCTCCAGCACTCAGAGAGACGTCTTCATCCAGGCCCCTTCCATGGCCAGCGGTCCACACCTTCTGCCTCTGGTCTTACCTTGTTGCTGGGCCTCTCTGCAGAACACTCACCTTCTCCATTAGCCAGAATGTTCCCTGGGGGTGGAATGAGTTTACTGATTCCTTTCGGGTCAGTAGGGGTGTTTTTCAAAAACTGGACCTCGAGGGCAGAGGTTGGTCACATTTTATTTAGTCCAATTGTCTCTTAGCAGACTTGACTACAGGAGATCTGTATGGACACTTACATCCTAAATTAAAATGACAGAATGCTACTGTACGCATCGTTTTTCCTGGATAATGCATGTACCACCCCCCCAACTTGGCATCAGAGCAGGGGCTAAGCTGAGGTTTGCTGCACCGGGTCAGATGGACTTGACTTGTAGAAGGTGACATGATTCATGGTGCAGGGGAGGCTCCGAGGCTGGTCCCAGCCTGGAGGGGCTGGGAGATGCATCCAGAGGCTCAGGATGGTGGGCAAGGGGCTATGCATTTGGCCTGGGCCTGGGTCCTGGCTAATGTCCAGTTTTGCTCTTTTCTCGGGGCTGGTGGACCTTCTCTCTCACACAGGCCAGCTGAACAGATCCATCCCCTTGTCTTTCCCCCTCAAGCCTTCTGCCTGGGTCACAGCTGCATGCTCCATGCTTGAGACTGGCCTTGTCTGTTTTCCAGGAGCTCAGACTCGCCCTTCCTTGACTTGTGGAATGTTGCCACCAAAATTCATCTCAGGGTCACCAGATGGTCCTGTCTCCTCCTCTTTGCAGAAGAGGAAACTGAGGCTGAAGTGCAATAATTGGCCCAGGCCCGCACAGCCGCCTGAGGTTCTAGACCCCAAACCTCCCCGCCCATGTCCCTGTTGAGCTGGACTGCGAGAATTCCTGTGTACCACGTTTATTACACGCTTTGTGGAATGTAGAGCTTCAGACTGTGTCTCAGGCTAGGTAAGACTATCTCCAAATAATAATATAGCTGTTCCTAAACTCGGGGGTAATATGGACCAATTGCTTAAAAGTTGCTCTTAATTGAAAAGAGAAAAAGGTTTGACAATTTTTATTTTGCTAAGAATAGACTTTCTAGAGGTCCTGTTTTCATTATGTTGTGTAACAAGAAAGGAAGAGCATTTCAAATCAGAAAAAAGGATGATATCATTTCTAATTTAGAAACTAACTGAATGTAACCGTATAAAACTATTGGTTTTTCTCCTTTACCTCCAACTGGTAATAGCATCATCACGGACGAGACCCCTTCTGAGAACCCCATTTAGAAGACCCAGATCTGTCCCCAGGGGCCCATGCTCTGGTCCAAAGCCTGGCCCAGACTCCAGCCATCGCCTCACAGTCGCCTCCAGGCAAGGGTTGCCCAAAGCGCTGGGCCCATCCAGGCCCTTCTCCTGGTGACTGGGGAGCAGGAGGGTTCCGGGAAGGACCTCTGAGAGCTCTACCCTCAACTGTCTGACATCAGACATCATTATTTCCATCTGGATACTTTGACCTCAGAACAAGTTGAGGCTGTTCAACCCACAGGGGCTGGAGTGCCGGCCGGATGTCCTGAGCCTTAGGTAACTGTACCAGCTTTTTCTCTTATTGCCTGTGTGACCTTGGACCAGTCCCTGAACCTCTCTTGGGCCCTTCCCTTGGCTCACAGAGCTAATGTGAGTATAGCCATTCATGTAGCGAGTGTTTGATTGTATGGCTACCAGGGCTTCTTCTTAAGAAGTGGCTAAATGTCCCAGGATCCCAGAGCACCCAGGTTCCCGGCTCCCACCTCAGAGCCCTTCCTGCATACCTTACAGCCTCCAGGTCTTCATCAAATCTGACATCTGAACAAAGGGATCAGGCCTTTGTTCCCTCGGTCTGGCCCTGACACCTCCCATTTTCCACTGGGTTCCACGTGTTTGACTTAAGGTCAGCATCTGTGTCCCTCCAGCGCCAGCACCTCTGGGCATGAAGCTCAAGTCCAGACACCATTGCTCAGGCGCAGTGGCAGCCCGTGGTGGGGGTTTCTTCCTGCAATGGGTGGTGGAGCTCATCACTGACCCTCCCTCACCTCCTTCCCATCATCCCTCATTCCAGAGACCCCGAGGAAGTCCCTCCTCTGGAAAAAATTACTCCCTGCTGCTCTTCTCCACAGGGGCTCCCTGGGCCTCCCTCCTCCCTCCTCTCCCGCCTCACTCCAGCACTCTCGGGGAAAACCTGTGTTTCCCCTCCCTCCTGCCATCCTTTTCTTCCTCCCTCAGCCCCAGCCCTTGGCCCCCAGGTCCTCTCCTCTCAGCCCTTATCTGCCCCGGGATCTGACCTGCGGATGCACTCGAAGCTTGGTGTGCTCCTGACCCCGGGATGGCATCGCCGCCCGGCCTGCCTGCCCCGAGGCCAGCTCCGGCCCGCTCTCCTTCCCTTTAAAAGCCCCCATGTCTTGAAGCTGATTAAAACAAACACAGCTCATATTTTTGTTCTTAATCCAATTCCGCACTGGGCTAGGGTCGGGAAGGGAGGATAAGATGACAGAAGCACATTCTTCCCTGTGCTGGGTGGGGGGAGCCAGACCAGGTACCCGCCCAGAAGTCCCCAGGGGCCGGGAGGCCACGGGCCCAAGTGGGGTGCTGCCGGACAACAGTGGGGCAGGGTCAGGAGGAAGGGCAAGTTCTCCAGGGCCTTCCCGGAGTGAAGGCGGCTCTGGGAGCAGCCAGCTGGGGCGGGGGAGGACAGGGGCTCCGAACAGAGGCCTTTATTCTCTCTAGTCTGGAAACAAGGCAGGATCTGCCTGTCTCAGCTGACCCCTTCCTCTGACATACCCTTCTCAACACTTGACCTTAGACTTCCTCACACTTACTAGTTGTGTGACTATGGGCAAGTCAGTTTCATCATCTGTAAAATGGGAGTAGTAGCATGCCTGCCTCATAGGATTGCTTGTGAAGCTGCGTGTAAGGATAATGAACACTAAGAAGAGTATGTGGCACTGTCCTCACTGCACTACACTGCCTCTATCTGGAATGTGCTGTGTTATATATCACCGTATACTGTACCCCACTACTCTCAGGAGTCTCGGCTATCATTGCTGTTACTGAAGGCAGCTGGAGGTCATCCTCCATCTGTCATCTAATAGGTCTGTGGTTCTAAGCCAGTCATGCCTGTCTGCCAAGCCTCAGGTTTGCACCTGTAAAATGGACAAAAGCTCAACCTCAGGGAATGGTTGTCAGGTTCCGATGCAGTAATAAATAGGAGAGAACCTAACACTTAACATGTGTGTGATGTATATTCATTGAATCTTAGAATTATGTGATTTCGTTGTTAAATGAGACTTTTAGAGACCATTATCTTGTCTAGGAGAAGAGGGAAGAGGATGGTTAGATCATATAATAAGAGAGAAGAGGGAAAGGGGAGGAAGACAAGGCAAAAACCAGATGGAATGGTTCAGGGAATGAGAATAAGGGTGAGTCTAAGGAAGCTGAAAAGGGAAGAATGAGTGGGGAGAGCAAAAACGGTTCCCCAACATGTAGCAAAGAGATAGAAGAGGGTCGGGAAGAGAACGGGGGAGGGAAGGGCGGGAAGGGGCCAAGGAGAGAGGACAGCTGGCAGTCTGTCCAAGCCAGTGCGGGGCTTGGGTATCAGCGTATCAGCTGTGGGAGCCTGTAGGGCTAGGATGACTCCCTGACAGAGGTCTCCTGTGTGTGTGTGTGTGTGTGTGTGTGTGTCTGTGTGTGTGTGTGTGTGTGTGTGGTGGGGGAGAAGGTAGGAAAAGGCAGAGATCCTTCTGGCTACTCCTTCCCCACCACCAGGCTTCTGTCAGACCCCAAGCTGGGAGCTTCCCTCCCCGCACGCCTCGCCTCCCTCCTCCAGGCACTTAGAGCCAGAAGTTCTCCAGACCTGCCAGGATCAGAGGCATAGCTGGAGAAAACCTCTCCTGGGCTCTTCCTGATGCTGTTCGCCTGGGGAAATCCTAGCTCTGCATTGGAGAAATGCTTAATAATTCTTTCCTCCAAATCCTCCGAAGTCTCTAGCTTCACAGTCTTTTGGTGCTAAACAAGATCTTAAAGGTCCATCATTTGAATCCTAGCCTAAGACAGCTCACCTGCCTGGCCACCTCCAGAATGGGCTAAATAACTGTTGAGACAGGGCCCTTGCTACCCATCAAGGGCAATGAAGGGTAATGGACCCCTTTGTACTTGCTGGGCCCCTTCCAAGACTGACTTACAGTTACTGTAGCTGCAAACCAGTCAGTTGGTAAATAGCAACTTTGTGAGTCCTCATTTTGCGCACTATCTGAAGGACAAACGGGTGAATCCCAGGGAGGCCCTGCTGACTGCCTGACCCATCGAGGGTGGGTGGGTGGCCAGCCTGGCACTCTTGCCTTCCCAGTTCAGGGGTCTCTCATCCTCCCTCCCGGCTCCATAGTCACTTATCTGGGCTGTGACAGTTCCCCACGCCACAGATAGAAACCAAGATGTATCAGTAGGTCAGGAGGAAGGGGACTGGAAATGGCCCATAAAAGTCTCGGGCTCCCCGTAAACACCAGAGCAGGGCTTTAAAAGCCAAAGCACTTTTATGTGCTAGTTAAGGAGCCTTCCTGTTGTGTCGCCAAGGATTTACAGGGAGGCGGGTGGGGGAACAGGGTGAGATGAGGCCAAATGTAGCCTCCACCCACTGACCCTCCCCAGGCTGTGGGCTTTTCAGAGGTCTGATTCTTTGGGTCCCAGAGGAGAATGGAGGAAGAGGAGGGCTTAGCAACTTCTCGGCTGTCATATTCCATTTACCAAGCAGTGACCATGAGGCTCCTCCTTGGTTCTTTGCGATCCAGACCCAGCCCCCCGGGGCAGTGGTTGACCAAGGCAGTGACCTATTCCAGGCCAGCAGTGTCCATGGCCAGGGGGAAGCAGGCCCCCTGGAGACAGAGTCAGAGCTCTCAAGAGGCAGAGGCCAGCTACCTACCTATACGGTTTATAAGGACTAGAATGATCCAAACGGCGTTATTTAGGAGAGATTGTTTAACGCCAGTCTTGCCTATACCCTGTGTCTGATGCCAGCACCAAAGGGTCATGGGAAGAGAGCGGGGCAGAGTTAGGGTGCCCGTCCATCAGCCTGCCTCCGTGGACAAAAACCATGAATTTATTTATTTATTTATTTATTATTATTATTTTTTTTAATTTTTAATGTTTTTTTTAAATTTATTTCTGAGAGAGAGAGAGAGAAACAGCATAAGCAGGGAGAAGGGCAGAGAGAGAGGGAGATATAGAATCTGAAGCAGGCTCCAGGTTCTGAGCTAGCTGTTCCATACGGGGCTCAAACCCACAAACTGTGAGATCATGACCTGAGCTGAAGCTGGACGCTCAGCAGACTGAGCCACCCAGGTGCCCCAATAACCATGAATTTAAACTTAAACAAAAATTTACAAAACCCTGAGAAGCTCCACAAAATCAGTGTGCTATTCCGGCACACTTTCCCTCGTGGAACGATGGGATGCCTGAGTTTGCTTTTCTCTCTGGGCCAGCTGAGAAGGCATGACTCTGACCCATGTTGGGGGGAAGGAACCCCCTGAGTTCTTCCCCAGCAGGGGAAGGTTGACACTCCTGCAGGGCCTGTCAGCATCATTTCAAGACCCAGTGGGTTCTCTCTCCTTCTCTGGGCCCTGAGCTGGTACCTGTTGCATAGAACTGAAGAACCAAGTTCACCAGCCAAGTTCACCAGCCAACTCCAGAGCCAGGCCTGGTGATTCACACACATGCTCCTATTTCATCCTCCCTGTGAGCGAAACACTAGTCTCCTCCCCATTTTACTGTTTGGAGGAATTTGCCAAGGTGTTCTCCTTTATCAGAGCCTTTGGGAGGAACAAGGCACGCTTTCTTTCTTTCAGTCTTCCCGGCCTTCCAGTCGGCTACCCCAATTTACAGAAGAGGAAAGTGAGGCCAGGAGCACCTTTTGTTTCCTGTGAGCTATAGGTGTCTGGGTCTCTTCCCACCCGGATGCCAGCATGTTGATCGCCCCTTTGCTGATGCCTGAGCCATCTCAGTCTTTGCCCCTCAGGCTGAACTTGTCTTTGTCTTTCCAACAGCCCCGTGCCCTGGGCTGCTCCCTCTCGTCCTCTCCTGGACTTCTTCCCCCTCAGTCCACCCCTCTCAGAAACAGCACCCCTAGGCGTGGTCCCTGGGGCTCTGTACCCAGGCAGGGGGATTCCTGCATTGACCTTCCCATGACCCCCGCCCCCTGCCTGCTGGCCTGAAGTGCCCACCATGGCCTCGGGCCTCTGGCATTCTTCCCCGACGCGACAACTCCCCTCTGCTCCTCTGTGACCCTATTGAGTTTCCCCAGGTCTGGACAACCAAACACTGCCATATGGGGGAGAGTTACATTTCCTGTATGTGTGTCAAAATATCTGAACGGATGTGAAATAGATCAGACATGTATAAAAATAAACTTATACGGGGTGACTGACTATTCCCCCCCAGGGGGAACCTGCGATACACTCCTCATCTGGGGCCCAGAAACTTGGCTGGGTCCTTGGGGACCACTCCCCACACCCGGCTCCCCAGGCTATCCTGCCTCACTTCCTTGGGCTTCGTGCCAGCTCCCTTCCCAGAAGGTATTCTCCCTAGGAGAACCTGGGTATGGAAACCCCTTGGACATAGGGCTGAAATTAACAACTTACCTCTGGGCCCCAGTTTCTTGACGGGGGTGGCAGGGCTTGCACTTTCAGCTCCCCTTTCCCTCTGACAGTCTGTGATTCTACAACCGAGGGGTCCCAGGCTTGGCCGCGGCAAAACCAATGGTCTCACCTCTCCTATTGGCCAAAACACCATTACATCTCAGTTGGCCCTTTATTTTTTTTTTAATTTTGTTAATGTTTTTTTATTTATTTCTGAGAGAGAGAGAGAAGCAGCATGAGCAGGGGAGGGTCAGAGAGAGAGGGAGACACAGAATCTAAAGCAGGCTCCAGGCTCTGAGCTCGCCGTCAGCACAGAGCCTGACGCGGGGCTCGAACCCACGAACCGTGAGATCACAACCTGAGTCGAAGTTGGACGCCCAACCGACTGAGCCCCCCAGGCGCCCCTCAGTGGGCCCTTTCCCATTGCATTGAAGGTGAGGCCAGGGGGGGGGGGCGGGGAAGAGGATAGGGCTCTTTCTGTCCAGGCACCCAGCCTGAGTTCACCGTGAAGACTTGTGAAGGTCATCTGCTCGTCAAAGTCATGTTGCCCATCCCCCCGCTCCTGGCTAACTCTGCATCTGACTTGATGCAGTTCAACCGGGCTCATTTTCTTTATTGCTCAGAGTTTGCAGGAAGCAGCATCTGAGTCTCCTATCAGAAATTTCTCCCTTAATGTGATCCCAAATCCTTCTGCACTCAGAACCCCTTTCACCTTTCCCTCGAGCTATATCCTCGCAGGAGGTGGCGGTGGGGGCAGTGGAATTAGATAGGGAGTTTGAGAGCATGCACTGTGGTTGGACAGCTTGGGAGACTCCTGCACCTCCGCTTTGTGACCCCAGAAGCAGCTCAGAGAGAAGGGCCACAGGATCCCCACCACACTCCGTTCTTGGGCCATTGGGTCCTAGCTGGCAAAGAAACCAGTGTAGTCACAACTTCTGCCTTTGCCCACCCAGCCAAGGGACTCAAGGACCTCAGTGCTGAAGACCCAGTATACTGTACCCAAGCTTGGAACCCATAGGCGAGTGCCTCTTTTCCATTTCCCAGTAGCTGGCCGGGCTGGAGGCATTCTTTTTCCATCTGGGCTCAGAGCTGGAGGATGCTATCACCTCACAGGCCTCCTCTACCTCGCTTCCTGCCCCTGGGGCCGTCACTGCAGTCGCACTACTTCTGACAGACGGGCGACTGCCATTCTGCCAGGAAGCAGGCGTCCATGCTGGGGCAGCTCTCAGCCTCAATATGGTGCAGTCGTCCCATGCCCCGGCCACTTGCTCTGTGCCCCCCAGGCCGATTACAAACTCCAGAGGTGGTCTCAAGCCAGCAGTTCCGAGGTGCAGGGCTCTGCTGGATAGGAAGACACAGGTATGTTAAGGGCATCAGTAGGGGCAGTGCTTTGGAGAGGCCAAGGGCAGGGCAGGCTGACAGCTGGTTCATGACTCCCTGGACATCCCAAGTTTTCTCCAAGGCAAAGAGCTCACAGACCACTCTCGCCAGCCCCTGCCACCCTTGGATCTGGTCCCCATATTGTGTACTCCCTGTGTGACCACAAGCCCTGTCCCTTCCCACTAACTCTTAATCGGGTCCCTGTTAGTGAGAGTAAAGAGTTGAGTGATATATTTAGGAGTCCCAGGAGCGGTGGACTTAATGGTCAAATGTCGTCAGTCCAGTGTGATAGTCTCACAGCTCAGGAGACCCCACAGGACAGACACTCTTGAGCCCGTGGGCCCTGGGAGGACCATCCACTGGGATTTCAGGCTGTCGGTCCAGCAGCTTGTTGCTTGGGTTTTAACATCAGGAACAGCTCAGTGGAAGGAATTCTGCAATCTTCTAGGGAGAGGAGGGTAGCCTCTGATGGGTCCTGAGTTTTTCTATTGGTAGATGCATCCCTCGCTGCTCCCAGGAACATTCAGTCAGCGATTGGGTGGATTAGAATCTCCTCCCTCTTGCTTTCGGCTCCAGCCTTTTCCAATGACTGGCTGCTTACAGTGAGTGCTACCAGCTGGAGAGCAGGCAGCCAACCAACATAGCAATCTGCAATCTGTCCAGTCCAATTCCCACACCCCCCCACCCCACCAAGTGGGTCTCCTTAAGGTTAATGAAGCCCGAATCAAATCCAAGTTCACTAGCTGCCTTGTTCAGCTATAACTGGGTCCATCTCCTGACAGAGGCCTGCCTCCCAGGTAGCTCAGTTTCCCCCAGGTCCAGCCTCACCTAGTCTGTTCCCAGCTTTCTTCTCTCTTTCCCTTCATGGCCTCCATTTTGGTCCCAGTGTTCTTTGGGGCAAAGATTACACAGCCGATTATGTGGCATCCTCCCTGGCAAGCACCTGCCTTTAGCTCAACTGAGAGAAGGGGCCAGTGGGCAAGAATCTCATCCAGATATGGCCGCAGCACCCGTGGGCCAACAGCCAGGAGGAAAAGATGGTGTAAACTGCCCGGTTGAAGGGCCAGCCTTGGCGTGTCTGTGGGAGCAACAGAGGGCCCCTTTGGACCTGCACAATCACTGTGGCTGCATCTTTAAAGTGGCCTCAGGCTTCTCCATCCAGGGCCGGCTGTGAACTTGGTGCAAGAGCAGCAAGATGGGGAGCTATTCAGGGCAGGGTTCTGAGGGCACCTCCTCTCTCCTCACTTTTAATGCATCATGTTTGATCTTTTGCTGCATGGTAGAGGGTTCCTGCCACTCTGATTGATGACACAGATCTTCAAAGGAACAGCTACCCCTGGAGGGAAGGGAGCACTCATCAAAGCTGTTCCGGGGGGGTGGTACCCACAAATGCCAGGCCCTTCAGGACCCATCTGGCCCTCAGACAGGTCTCTGTAGCTGCCACCATTCGACCTGACCCAGGAGCCCCTTGCTTCTCCACTTAATCCAGTGTAGATGTGAATACATTTTTTTTTTCTTATTGTTGCAACCAAGTTCAGATTATAGATTTTTTTTATTTGAAAGCACTTTATAAAGACACTGCAGGGGATATAGTACTCAGGGACAAGAGGACACATGATGAGTCACAGAGCACCTGTCCTATGAATCAATCTGCCCCACGATGCTCTGCCTGGCCTGGCACGTCAGCCCCCACCACTCTCAGCCCCTGGGGCCCCTGGACTCTCCCCACGCGCCACGCCCCAGGTGAGGAAGGCAGCTTCCTCCTTGGCCCCACAGGTCCTTCCCCAGCCATCTGACACTCTCTTTGCAGGCACTGCCCACAGCCTCCTGGAGGACTTTCTGGAAGAAAGCTTATCATAGCTGGTCCCTCCATCCTGCCCTGAAGGGCACTGATGGCCGGCAAAGGCTGGCTCTGGCTAAGCTCTCTTCCCAGAGCTCCTCCCCTTTTCCAGGACTGACAAAAATGCCTCCCCCGCCCCTCGCACCTGCCCTTTGGTGCTCCACCTGCGAGGTCCAGTCTGAGTACTACCTTTTGTTCCTGGTAAATCTGCAGAGATCGCTCCCCACAGTCTGGTGCACATAACATGCCCCAGTGCATATTTAGCGTATGAAGTGGGAGGCTGGGTGCATGCATGGACAGCCAGCCCCGGGCCCCACGGATCTGATCCCTCCACTAGCTCCCAGTGCTCGCTGATGGTTCCTTGTCTGAGGGGTCATCTGGCTGAGGGTTTTGAGGACAGTACACTGAAGTCCAGAGTGTATTTAGCATGTTTAAGTGAACATCACAGTACCACGGCTGCAGGCTGACACAAACTATGTTTGCTACACAGCCCAGGGTGCAGGTGGTGGAGGGGATGCTCCGTGTGGATCACGGCTGAGGTGCCCCCAAATGAGATGATGGTCCACCAGCCACACCAGAGGCAGCATCTTCTCCTGGGGCTCCCAGAGCAGGTGCTGAGTGAGGAGGAAACTCGCACTTGGCAGCGGAGCTCTGGCTGGGGGTCCTGGCGTTTCTGCAGCCCTGGAAGAGCTCAGACACAGTGTGGGACAGAAGCCCCTTCACTGACCTCGGCTTAGGTGGGCAGAGCCTCTCTGTGTGTGTGTGTGTGTGTGTGTACACGCACGCATGTGCATGAATGAGAGAGTGAGCGCTCTCACTCTTTTGCGACTCCCGTCCCTGCAGGGATTTAGCCTGTGTTATGTTTGACTCAGAGAAGTTTGGGCCCCTGTAAAGAACAGTTCTGTGAAGGTGACTGGCCCCTGCCTGTGGTCCCGCCTTGCTCCCTGCCATCCTGCATGCCGCGATGCTCCAGCTACTGGAGTCCCTGCTCCTCCACACTCCTCCCTGCCAACTTGTGTGCCGGGCCCTCAGCCAGGACTCCCTTCTAGCCTTCTTCACGGGGCAGCTCCTGCTCCACCCCATTCCTGGCCAAGCCTCTCATACTGGGCTGGTTGGGGTCCAGAGTTCCTTCCTTCCGTGGTAAAGGCCCTGGTGCCAAAACGGTGGGTTTGTGTGCACGCGTCCCGCGGAGGGGCCTGTCTTGCTATCCTCTCTTCCTGCGTCAGGGTGGCGCTGACGTGTGTGCCTGCGGATGCAGGCGGTGGGGTGGTGACTCTTCAGGAGGACGGCCCTGAACCCTGTCCCTGTCCCTGCGGAGCCCCAGGCCCGCTTGTGGGGGCGGCTGCGGGAACAGCCTGGGAGGTCACCAGTGACATCTAGTGGTCACGGCAGGCTGCAGCCTCACGAGGTTTTCAGGTGTGAGTCTGAGTCCCATGAGGGACAGCTAGGCTTCTGAGCTGCCCCCAGTCAGTGTCAGACTTCTCTAGGGCCCCAGGACGGCAGCGCAAGGCAGGGCTGGGGATGTCTGCTGGGGGGACCAAGGCCCGGAAAGAGGCTGGGCCCCCCACAAGTGGGCGAGGGAGGCCCAGGGCCGTCTGCCGCCTCCTTCTACTCCAGCCCCCTTGGCCCTGCCAGCCGGGCTCGCAAGCCTCAGCCTCAGCTCCCTAAGACCCCACAGGCGGATCTTGGGGATCCCCCTGGAGCGGCCACAGATCCACTTCTGTGCACTGCTGAGACCAGTGGCAGCCAGTGGATGAGGGCCGGGCAATGGATTTCATTTACCACCAAGCATCTACTATGTGCCAGGCAACACCGAGGGCAGCTGGGGGTAGGGGCCACCTAGAGAGCTGCCTGTCTGTGCCAGGCTAGGCCTGCCCGAGCACAGAGGAGTCTGAGAGACCCGTCCTGGAAGGGGCAGGGCTTCCTGGTGACAGCTACAGGAGAAGCACCAGGAGGCAGCCACCCCCATCCTGCCTGCTGGCACTCTCTCCACCAGGGTGTCAAAGAGCATCCCGCACCGTGTGGGCATTGACTCCTGGCTCTCAGCCCCTCTGTCAGTGAACAGCCCAGGCTCCACTCTCTCTGCCAGAGTTTGCTGTGGACCATTTGCTGTAAGGAGAGAGGAGAGGGCCTCTGCTCCCAGAAGGAGGCTATAGAAATCTCTGTTGCACTTTGTTTTGCATTAACAGTTCCTTCCCGCTCCTCCCTCTCCACTCTTTGCTTTCCTAGCACAGGTGTCTCGGTGCTGCTCCTGCGCCCTGTACCTCCTCTCCTGTCCCTCCCTTGCTTCTCCCTGTCCTCCCCCTTGCTGGCCTCTCCCCCCCACCTCCCCTGGAAGGCCAGCCTGATGCTGTTCAAGTGCAATAACTTGATGACTTGCCCGGGGAGAGACGGGGGCAGAGATCATAACCCGTTTTACTGATGACCCTCTGTGTGGCCCCAGGGAATGGTTTTGCTCTCCCCAGAGCCCAGAGCCCCCCAGCCATCAGCGAGCATCTTGGGCCTTTTCCCCCTTGGCTGGCTGGGTCTGCAGATCCTAGGTGGCCCGGCTACCTGTGCAGGCAATGAGAGCTGACCTCGTCCCCTAGGGAGTCACACTTTGGGCACGCTTCTGGCTGTCATGGGGTCTTCCCTGACAGCCGAGGTGTCAGAGCCCATGTTTACATTTATAAGTTTATATAAACACATACTGAATGCCATCAGGGATCAGGCACTGCGCTGGGTCCTGGGGGTGTGACCTGCCTCTCCGGGCCTTCACAACTACCCTGCGAGGAAGGCTGAGCAGTGGCTATACCCCTATGAGACCCAGAAGGCAAAAGAACCTCAATAACAGGCTTGCTTCAGGCAGGCACCAGGCTGGCAGCTGGATGCATGGCTTTTATGGAGTTCACGCACGGCTTCCTTGTATCAACGCTCGGTCAGTCCGTTCAGGAGTATGCCTGGGGCCTCCAGGCACCTTGGCGTTCACAGACGTGTCCCCGGACCTCTTCCCCAACGCAGACGTGGTGCTTATTTCCCAGTCACACGATTGTGTTTGTTGTGTTCACGAGAGGGTCTGAGCCTACACAACTCTCCAGCATTCTCCCTTGCACACATTTGTTTCTTTCCCCCAAGTCACAAACCCAGTCATTCCTGCTAACCTTCCCCCCAATTATGGCAATTGTCTGATTGCATACTCTGATTAGACAATTACATTTGTTCATGCTAATTGCATAATTAAGACAAGCAATTACATGGGAACAATTATGAAATTTCCAGGTTCCGACTATGACTTGAGGGCCCAGCAAGGTGCCCCCATTTGTCCCCTGGGGGAAGGCAGTGGGAGCTCCAGGCATGGGGTGGGGTGGTGGTGACCATCTCTCAGTTTCCTGGGACAGCTCTAATTCTGCCGCTTCTCTCCTCATGGCCCTTAGGACCATGGAGCTCTAGACCAGGGAACCTGATCTGAAAAGCATAAATCAGCAGTTGTGGCCCTCAAAACCCCTGTCACAGGGGCACCAAGTAGCCTTGGAGACATGGAGCCCGAGATGTGGCTCTCACATGCTTCTAGAAGCCAGGCCCTTCCCCAGGACTGCCAGTGTCCTGGGCCACACCCCCACTCTCCCCACCCCCCACCCTTCCCACCCCCCCACCCCCGGGTAGATGGTCTGAGGGCGATAGGGGTGAGACAGGCTTGTTTTCCCTTCCTCCATGCTCAGAACTCTGGCTCCTGGAACTCTTTCTCCAAAAAGTCCCATCGCCAGAGAGAGAGAGAGATTGCAAGCCATCCTCTCTCCCATCTCACCTTCTTTTGTGTCCTGCAGAAGACACAAACTTTGGCCCCCTCCAGGAAGCCTTCTTGGATCAGCTCTGCTCTGGGCATCTCACATGGTATGTCCTTAATCCTGGTCATCCCATGCTTTGTCCACCACAGGGTCCTCCCCTCCAGAGGCTGGGAGCTCCCAGTTGGCCCCAGGGAGAAGGCTCATCCCCAAGTTACTCCCTCCGTGCAGATGCCCTGATATCATGGAATCCAAGGGGCAGACACACACTGTATGCACATTTGCAAATTCTGTCTTATTCAGATGCAACAAGGGAGTTGACTATTTAAAGAAAACTATAGCAGATCCTTTGGTAAAGATTAGAATCACTTGCTGATTTATTCTTTGTGTAATGTTGGATTTTCATCTCTCTAGGGGAAGAGGGAGGGGTAAGGGAGAGCCTGCAGGCAGGTTTATATCTTTCCACAGCCTGCCATACGGGGGCCCTGCACCCTCCTGCATAGCTCAGTGTGTTTACATGTTATCATCATTCAGAAGACGTGATTTGAAACCTCCTCTGTACCCGGCCCTGCGCTGGTGGTAGGGGCTAGAAAGACTGGTTAAGACTCACTCCCTCCTGATGGTCAGTGAGGGAGACAGAGATGCGTGCCAGGTGCATCCGCACAGGTGCAGGGAGGTGGGACTACCTCCACCCAGGACTGGGGAAAGCAGAGAAGGCTTCATGGAGGAGGTGGTTTTTAACCAGCATTTAAGACTTCACATGGGACACGCGGGTAGAGGAAAGGGCAGGTGGTTGGCTAGAGCGGGAAGCAGTGAAGTTTGGGTGGCAAGCAGGGCTGGGCTGTGGTGCCCTGGACTGCTGGCCTGAGGAGGCTAATTTTGATTCCAAAGGCTAAAAACATTAAACTGGATGGTGCTACGCAGAGGAGGGACTTGGCTCACTTTTGTTTAGGAAGACCCCTTTGGCTGCTGCACGAATGGACCCAAGGCGGGCGGGACTGGACAGAGGAGATGAACTATGAATTCTGAGCCACAGACAGTGGCAGGTGAATTGGCTTGGGGTCAGTGCAGTTGCAGACAGGATGTGGGTTTGGGAGACCTTTCTGGAGGAGAAGGGAAATATCAAGAGGGTTCAGTTAAGGGAGAGGCGGAGGAAGGAGGTGTGGAAGCAGCAGGGGCCTGTGGCAGCACTCTGGTTGGTGGGAAAGGGCAAGATGTCAGAGATTTCTCGACTTGTGGATTTGGTTTCCCTATGGACTAGAATTTGGGTCACTGCCGAGAGTGGGAACGTGGTCTGAAGCTGCCAAGGCCCAAAGAGAGGGGTGGTGTTTGGAGCGAACCTGGGCAGGGATCAGGGCTGGGTGCTGTGGGAGGGCAACGTCTGGAAAGTCCAAAGGTGTTGGCAGCCCGGAGGAGATTTTTTTTAAATGTTTATTTGTTTTTGAGAGAGAGCGTGTGCAAGCGGGAGAGGGGCAGAGAGAGAGGAAGACAGAATCCAAAGTGGGTTCCAGGCTGTCAGCACAAAGTGCAACATGGGGCTCGAACCCACAAGCTGTGAGATCTCATGACCTGAGCCGGTGGGATGCTCTACTGACTGAGCCACCCAGGCACCCCTGAAGCATTCAAGTGTAGCCCAGGCTGAATGGTGGAGAGGAGAGGAGGAGGAAGAGGAGAGCTTGCCGAGCATAGTGGAGCACAGAGAGTGAGGGAGCCGGAAGGGACTCCCTGGCAGAAAAACCACCCCACTGGCAGCAAGATGTCACCCAGATCTTCTTTGCGATCACTCATTTCTAAAATGCAATTATGATAATACCTTCTTCCTGGGCTTAAATGTGCCAGCATATATATAAAGGGCTTGACCCAGGACACCTTAGATGTAGCTGACATGGTGGAGGCCCCATACATGTTCCTTATTCACCTTGGAGCCCTGGGGGTCTGCCGAGTGCCCAGCACACCCAAGGCCCCCAGCAGATGTTCCATGAGGCAGCAGGCACTGATGGTGGAGACACAAGCTATGCTGCCTGCCGTGTGATTAAGCTGAGCTCCGCGGTCTCCTCTGGCAGATGGTGCCTCACCCAGATTGTGAGGATTCGACGTGGCAAGGCCCCCGATGCAGACACGGGTGGTGAAGCCCTTCTGGCCTCTCTGTGCTCACGTTCCTGAACGCCTGAGGCACCCCCCCCAACCCCCACCTCCCCACCAGTGGCTGCAGATCTCTACCCGAGGGTTTTCTCTGGTCACAGGAGCAAGGCACCTGGGCGGGCCGCACAGCCAAGGGGTTAGCACCCCCACCAACCCGGGCAGGGGCCCAAGCACACAGATCCAGTACCATGCAGGTGGATACTATGCAGCCTTCTGGAGCCCCAGCAGGATTGAAGCCTCCCGGTTACTCACAAGGGCAACCGGCTCATTGCTTCAGCCTTGTCTTCCCTCGCTTCCCGGTCTCACCTCCTCACCTCCCTGCTGCATCCTGGGATCACCTCCCAACTACATACGTGCCCTCGAATCCTTGTCTCAGGGTCTTCTGGGAAACTCAATCCAAGGGAGCATGTACAGTGCTTGACAGAAAGGAGGCACCTGATAAATGTTAGCTGGCTCACTAGGCTGAAGGGCTTCGTGAGGACAGAAAGTATCCATTGTGATAGCATCTCTCCTTAGGGACGGGTCCTGGCGTAGAAGGCACCCAACATCTATGTGTTGAATGAATCAGTGAGGACATATTTCCTTTTGCCCTCTCTCCCGTTGAACCCTCCCGTGCCCTGCCTTTCCCACTCTCCGTTCTCCCCAACCTGAGTTTACTTCCTGGCCCCCCTTTCTTTTTTTTTTTTTTTTTAATGTTTTATTTATTTCTAGAGAGAGAGAGAGACAGCGTGAGCGGGGGAGGGTCAGAGAGAGAGGGAGTCACAGACTCTGAAACAGGCTCCAGGCTCTGAGCTGGCAGTCAGCACAGAGCCGGACGCGGGGCTCGAACCCATGAACCGTGAGATCATGACCTAAGCGAAAGTCGGACGCTTAACCGACTAAGCCACCCAGGCGCCCCTCCTGGCCCCCCTTTTCTCCTCTTCTTGCCTCCTTTCTCCCTTCATGGAGAAAGAAACAAAGGGAGAAATGTCTATCTTTGCCATGAGCCCCCCTGCAGCATTGTGACATCACTGTGCGTTAGCCAATGACTGCCATTTGGGCTGCCCCCCCACCCCCCCCGCCTCCGGGGACCACCGCCCTCCATTGATAGGGAGAAGTCACCTTCTCGGGCACCTCCAGCCCTTAACCCTCAGGACAGCTGCAGAGCATGGATCCCTCCTGATTCCATTGTTGGCCCGATGTTCCTCACAGTCAAGCTGCTTCTGGGCCGGAGATGCAGCGTAAAGGTGTCAGGGCAAGAGAGTGTGGCCACGCTGAAGAAGCTGGTGTCGGAGCGACTGCAGGTGCCCGAGGAGCAGCAGCACCTGCTCTTCCGAGGCCAGCTTCTGGCCGATGACAAGCGTCTCTCCGACTACTGCATCGGGCCCAATGCCTCCATCAATGTCATCATGCGGCCCTTGGCAAAGTCAGCTGCCAAGGAGGAGGAGGAGGCCCGCCAGTCCCAGCCCCTGTGGCACCATCTGGGCCTGGTCCTAGCCAAGCACTTTGAGCCCCAGGACACCAAAGCGGTGCTGCAGCTGCTGAGGCGGGAGCACCAGGAGCGCCTGCAGAGGATAAGCCTGGGCGACCTGGAGCGGCTGGCGCAGCGCCTCCTGGTGGAGGAACCGATAGTGGAGCCCGCGGGGGAGAAGGAGCCCAAGGCGGAGACCTCGGAGCCCCAAGACAAGAAGAAGGAAGAGGAGGAGGAGGAGGAGGAGGCAGAGAAGAAGGAGGAAGAGGCGAAGGCTGATCAGTAAACGGGCCCATCCTACTCATTTACATGTTCAAATCCACCTGGTCTCATCCGTGTGTGTTCCCTGGTGACTCCCCTCTAGTTCCTGCTGAGGGAGATGCATCCGCACCCCTTTCTCAAACTTCAGAGCAGCTGGACCCCTCTGTCCTCTCTTGGGTCTGTGGTACCCCCCCGAGACACAGTATGATTCTTCCCCCATTACCATCCCTGGCAGGGTCCTGATCACCCCTGGGTGGCCTTAAGGGGATGGTCAAAGGCAGCTTCCCCCTCCTGGGCTGGACACCCCCAGGCAACCTTCCAGGCTGCAGCAAACCTCCTGCCCAGAGCCTCCATGGCTTTAGACTGACCTTCTTTCTCCTTTGGGGCAGAAAGAGATAGTGCGAGTTCATTTTTGTCTGTCCCCAGGCCGTGGCACCTGCCTTCAAGGTGTCCGAGAGCCAAGAGTTGAGGAACATCGGGCAACGGCACCCTGCCTGCTGTGTGAGGCTGAGCCTCACTTGTGCTTCCACTGCTCAAGGGGCAGGGCTAGCAGAGGCAGGGGTGAGGGGAGCACCTATTGGGTGTCCGGCCTGTGTTCTTAGGGAAGCACACAGACCAAGAGGAGCAGGGGACGGAGGCTGGGGCAGAAAAGGTGCTTGACACAGTCACTCACTGTGGGCAGTATGATAAACCCCTGCCTCACCCCCCGCTCCAAGTCTCATCCATCGGTGGGTGTCCCTGAGCTCCCCTTGCTCCCCGGGAACAAGAATGGTACCAGTTGGCATCCTTGCACTCACAGAGCATGTGGCCTGGATGGAGAGACAGGGCAGAAGAGTGACAAGTAAAGCAGCACCATGAAACCAGAGCACAGCCCGTGAGACTGAATACCCAGGTGAAGCCGCCACCTCGCAGGGCCCTGGGCTCAGCTTGGAGGGCCCAGCCTCGAGGGCTGCAGGAAAGCCAGGCTTCTTCCTCCCTTCTGGTGTGAGAGAGTGGTGCTTGCCAAGGGCCGAGGAGCCCCCTCCCTGGGTGTGAGGGGGCACGGAGCTCCCTGAGAGCCTGTCCTCCCCAGTCCCTGGGGAGCTGTTACTGTGGTTCTGTCCTGTGCTGGAGGTGGAGGGAAGAGTACGAAGGACAGTGTCCTAAAAGGAACACGCAGGGCCCACTTCCCTGGAAACCTGTCCTTGGCCTAGGGGCCCTGTGACGGATTCCAGTCCTAGCTCAGCCATGGCCTCACTGTGTGACTTTGGTTAACTTATATTCCCTGTCTTGTGCAAGGTTTTGCACCTGTCACATGAGGATTGTTAAACAATGTGGGTCTGAACGCGTCCACTTCTAGGTGGATATTTTTCGATAAATACAACGCGGTACCGTAACTGTATTTTCCTTGGGATTTTCTTTTTCTAAATTATTTATTTTCAAAATATTTGTTTAATGTGTGTTTATTTTTGAGAGAGAGAGAATGAGTGGGGGAGGGACAGGAAGCAAGGGAGACAGAGGATCCAAAGCAGACTCTGTGCTGACAGCAGCAAGCACACTGTGGGGCTTGAACTCATGAACCGTGAGATCATGACCTGAGCCCAAGTCAGACGCTCAACCGCCTGAGCCACCCAGGTGTCCCTCTCTTATGATTTTCTTTTCTTTTTTTTTTTTAATTTTTATGTTTATTTTTGAGAGAGAGAGAGAGACAGAGCACAAGTTGGGGGAGGGACAGAGAGAGAGAGGGAGACACAGAATCTAAAGCAAGCTCCAGGCTCTGAGCTGTCAGCATAGAGCCCCATGTGGGGCTCGAACTCACAAACCATGAGAGCATGACCTGAGCTGAGGTCGGATGTTTAACCGACTGAGCCCAGGCACCCCTATGATTTTCTTAGTAACAATTTCTTTCCTCTTGCTTACTTCATTGTAAGAATATGGCATATAATACACACTACACACAAAATATGTATTAATGGACTGCTTATGTATTGGTAAGGCTTCCAGTCAACAGTAGCCTATTACTAGATAAGTTTGGGGAGAGTTAAAAGTTATGCGTGGACTTTTGACTGGGTGGGGGGGGGAGGGTCGGTGCCCCTAAACCCTGTGTTGCTTGAAGGTCAACTGCCTTATGAAGCCAGACACTGTGTCGGCCCCTTCTGTGAGGGCAGGAGAGAGACGAGGATTCCCCATCTCAAATGAGAGCAGGAGGAAGTATGTGATTTAATCAGAGTTTTCACATTGTATTGACCTTTTCATCAGCCTGTTATTACCAGTCAGGCAATACCAATAGTATCTACTTTGCACACAGATGTTTGTGAGGGTTAGTTATGAAGACAGTGCAATCCAGGGTGACGTCTTCTAGCAGAGGGGCCCGTGGCAGGGCGGGGAGGGACCCCGGAAAGCAGGTCTCTGGCTCTGTGAGCCTGCTTAGTGGCAGAGCGACCCTCATTCAGCCAATGCCCAGCTCCTCCACCAGTGCCCCAGCCTCTGCCCCCAGCAGCCAAGAGGAGAGGGAAGTCAGGCCTCGGAGGGAGAGAGCTTGTCAGGTGTGAGCTCTCCCCGGGGCCCTGAGGGCTCGGCCTGGGGTGGCTGCCGCCAGCACCCACGGGCTGGGGTGCGAAGGCACCAGCCTGCTCCTCGCTCCCTCGCCGGCCCTGCTCCTGCTCCCAGGAGAGGCCTTCTGGAGGTTCGGTGTGCGTGTTTGTGCTGGGGCTGTGCCATTTGCCAAGGGGGACAAGCCTATTATCTTTACATTAGGGGAACTAATAGCCCATTTCCCAAGAAATCTGTGGGCGATAAAAATAAGTGAGCCGTTTTATTCCTCTTGCTGAGAGAAGCTGGCATGAAGGACGGGGAAGCCTTTGTTTTCTCTCTAGTTAGTGGGAGTGTCAGGGCCGGTGAGAGCAGCCAGCCACCTCCAATGCTTCTGTCCCCAGCGCTGCAGGGGGGGTGGCTCCCGTCCCCAAGGAGCGGAAGGAAAGGTGCTCTGCTCTTTGTGCAGTGGATGCCTCCTGCTGCCGACGCTGCCCTTCCCAAGGCCCCCCGCCCCCCTCCCACAGGAGCTGAGCACAGGAGAGGGTGTGCATGCACTAGCACTTGGCACTTCGTGAGAACGTGCTTGTGCTTCTGTCGCCGACCTCTCCCTGGGATGTTGTACTCAATACCAAGATCCTCGCTGTGCGCCCCAGCAGGAGAATTTACAGGCATCAGGGAGCGGCAGGTGGTGCATTAGGAGGCTAGGGCCAGAAACTCCAGAAATAGGTGAGAACCCTATTCTGTACGGAGGACTCTAGCTTCTGGGCTGCCTGTCTTGGAGGTCCTTCTCTGTGCCCAGTTTCACCTTATTTCAAGTTTAAACCTGTACTAGCGAACCCACTGAAGGCTCCCTGTTCCCTTCTTGGCTTTCGCCAGTTGAAGGATGGTGGGAATGGGAAAGGTGCTCTTTCTAAACTGCAACCTTGGGCATATAGCTCCCGCTTAATTCCCCACAGCACCTCTCTCCCACCGGAAAGACACATAGGTCCCCCCGCACACACCCCAAGTACTAACTTTGCTCAAGTAGGAAGCATCTCAGGACAGCCAGCTTTGTGTCTCTATCCACAGAAGGATCTGGCTTCTCCTGGTTCCTTCATTCATCACCTCCGGACCAACGCCCCCTGGTTCCTGGCAAAATGGTCTTTCGGATGGAAACAGGCACGGCTTCCTCGTTCGTGTGTTATTTGATCATCCCTTTGTTCTTACATCAAGAAACACTGGTGTGGTTCTACTGTGTGCCAGGCTTTGTGTTAGGGACTTAGGCTGGCAGATGAGCTCTGTCTTTCTGATGAGGCAGAACGGAGCTGCACTGTACAGCAGAGGGGATTCGGAGAAGCCCCCATGTCCCGCCACAGCCCCTGTTGAGTTGTGATGTGCGGGTTGCTCTCAGAACATGGCCGTTGCCCCTAGTCCTAAATGATGGGGCAGGGAATGGTCTTTCCAGATAGAAGCTCTTGTAGATGTTGGAGAAGCCAGGGACTTAACAGTGTTCCAGGGGCTACAGAGACCCTGGCTGCCTGGTTTTAGTAAAAGCAAGTCACTGGTCCTGCCCACAGTCTTGAGGAAGAGATCTCACACAGGCACCGACACCAACAGAAGGAGATCATGGGGGCCATCTTGCAGCCTGTCTACCACAGTACATGTTGTGTATATAGTTTTGTATATATGAATGACATCATTGACGGGAAGTCAACTAAAGGGTTAGGTTCAACCCTAAGCTGTGGGGGCACAGGTGAGTGGTCACTCCAGGTGAGCCTCAGGGAGGCTTCAAGGGAGAGGTAGCATTTGAGCCAGTGAAGGATGGGACAGGAGGGCAGTCGAAGGACACGTGAGGGTTCACATTTCACACCTGGGGAACTGTCGCTTGGCTCAGCACGCTCAGCTTCTGACCTTGCTGGGTGCCTCACGACAACCCCAGCCACACGGACACACCCAAGATGCACACCCATCCTGTAAACACAAAGACGCCCCCTAAACCCGAAACCCATAGGGTAGGGTGTACGGATGGTGGCAGAGCCAGGTTTGTAGAGTAAGCTGGAGGAGGTGTGCCGCTCACAGGGTTGGGCTCCACATCTTGCCTTTTGAGGCTCTGGCTGCCGGAGCCCAGCTGGCCTGGCCCAGTCAGGAAGCCCGGTGAGAAGATCCCACAAAGCACATTCAAGGACAGAAAGGAGGACTTTGCAGAGCCAAACCCAGGAGCTATTGGGGCTGCAGCAAGAGGTGGCATGGACCAAGTTTTTGTGGGTCCAGGTGATGTCCCATGTAGTCAGGACACACATGAAGCTGGACACGTGGGTGCCCACGTGCGTTTACTGGGTGGCCGCTGGGCTTTGCAGGGGTACCTGCACGTGCACGTCAGCCCACGTACATCAGAGAACAGAGACCCTCTTCTCTGTGAACCCTCCGAGGCGGCATGCTTGCCCTTCAGCTCCCTGCGCCAGCCCGGACCGCTCTCCCCGTGCTCTGAGCCTGGCTTGAGTGGCTGCCAGCCTGTGGCCGGGGGATGGCCAGAGGCCAGGCTGCCCTGGGGGAGGCTCCTGCTTCGGGGCCAGCTGCTGCTCAAGGAAGTAGACCAGCTGCGAAGCCTGGGCGTTGGGGTCCTCTGGAGCAGGTGGTGTTCCCGCCGGCTGATTCGCCCCACCTGTCCTCTCTTGGGTCACCTTTCTCCTCTCCGTGTCCTTTCTGGGTTTCTTCCTATACTTCCCCTCTACCCTTTCCCTCACGTTCTCTCTGACCACATGTGGGGCTGAGTTGACGGCATCGTGTGGACATCTGGATACTTCCCTTTAGCGCTCTTTCTCTCTGCTCTTTGTCTCTCTGTGCTCATCCACTGCCTGCCTTCCCTTTCTTCCCATTCTGCTCAGTCATCCCTAGTTGTCCTACTGAATGCCACCACCAGCTCTTCTCCTTGTCTTTCAGGTGTCTTCTTTCTCCTGCATTTACTCAGACTCACCCAATGCACAGGCACAGACAGGGACCCGGAAGCTACTACTTTTGAGTAGGTCCGGACCCTGCACCCCACCTGCCCACGTATGCAACACTGACTCATAGGTGCATCTAGCCAGCCCCGTGCTCAAGTGCAACAAGAAATGGCCTCAGTGCACACACGTGCTTGTTTGCTGACGTAGACCCCTAAGCAGACACACACCCAGATAAAGGGCACAGATGTCTGCACACATGGCATTGGAACAAACAGCCTTACTTGCAGAGGGACAAACTCCCGGGGAGGAGGGACTGCTTAGGTAGGCACATGTGCAGCGCCGGCCACAGCAGCTAGATGCTTCTCCAAGTCACAGTGGCCAGCAGTTTGGGTGCTGGGTCCCTGCACATGCCTGGCCCCGCCCAGGCTAGCCCAGCGGGAAGCGGGCACCCTCATTCTCCTGGGTCATTCCCTGCAGTCCTTCCTGGCTCCTCCCTGGGGGGCTACTTGGCTCCAATGGGCTCCAGCACTGTCAGTCCCCCTCTGGAAGGAACTGTACCCCAAGGAGCCAGCAGGAAGCCCAAGCCCCCAGGATGACTCCTACTTACTTGCCCTCCTCTCCCTCCGACACCATTTCCCATCATGGTGATTTAAGGGCTCCCTGGCAGCCTTTAGCAGCTCCCTCTGCCCTTGGAGAATGGTGATAAATCTGAGGTAACTACTGTGGGCCCGCTGGCCGTAAACCTGTCACGGCCCACAGCAGCGGGGCCAGGCCTGCCCGCTGAGGCCCGTCTAAGTTGGCCTTGACAGCCAGCCGGGCTTGGAGAGAGACCCCAGGGCACCCGCGCCTGGGATGTTAGTTACGAGCTCAGACCCTAGGATCAAAGCCGCTGTCCATCAGAGAGGGCAGAGGAGGGGCGCCTGGAGCTTGCCACCCGTTCCTCCGCTCACCCAGACACCCTCAGGCCACTGCTGCTACTTAAACTTGGACGACCGTGCATTGGAGAAAGACTCTCTGCTCTCAGGGGCCCTCAGGCCCCTTCCGCTATTTCCCCCCGCCAATACCAAGTGCACCACCTTCCACTCACGGGGGCTTTGGTGACAGAGCTGGGGCGAAGACAGGGCTATAGCCTGAGTGGCTGCCTTTCCTGACCCCCTATTCTCCCCCCATCTCCAAAATGGCCTGGCAGATGGAGAAAAGCAGGGGGCACTCAGACTCCAGGACTTTGATGAAGCTGCCCCGTTGGGGACATCACTGGGCAGAGACGCGGGGAGGATGCACACTGATCTTAAGCAAAGTGAGGAGCCTCTCTAGACTGTATCTTTCTGGGCTGCCGTATTTCCTGCAGCCATCTTAGCCCTAGGGCCCCCTCATCTCTGCTGTGACCGTGGCAGCCTGTGAGGAGAGGGAGGCAGGACGGGAGACACTAGAAGACCTGGAATCTGAAGACTCAGGACTGAGTCTTGAGACGCTCCCTAACGGTGAGAGTTTGGGTTGGTTGCTTGGTCTGCCCCTCCGTGGGCTCATCTGTTCAATAGGGATAAGATTGCCCCCCCTCGGGGTGCCTGGGTGGCTTAGTCGGTTGAGCGTCTGACTTTCGCTTAGGTCATGATCTCGCGGTTCATGGGTTCGAGCCCCGCGTCGGGCTCTGTGCTGACAGCTAGCTCAGAACCTGGAGCCTGTTTCAGTCTGTGACTCCCTCTCTCTCTGACCCTACCCTGCTCACGCTGTCTCTCTCTCTCTCTCTCCTAGAAATAAAATTAAAAAAAAAAACATTAAAAAAAAAAAAGATTGCCCCCCGCCTTGTGGGGTAGTTAAGGGCACCATGCCGTGACATATGTGAAAGTGTTTTGTAAACTTTAAAATACTGTGCAGACTTAGGCTTATTCTTATGTTACCCCCCACCCCCACTGCTGCAGTCAACACAACGTTCTCTGGCTAGTTTGCACATAATGGGATTTATTGCAGGGAAAGGGATGGCTCAGTTCACTGGATGGTTCTGAAGCAAATCTCATAAAACGTTTCAGAAGTATTTCAGTGTGCTTCTAGAAAGTGTTACTTCGTGGGGTGCCTAGGTGGCTCAGTCAGTTAAGTGTCTGACTTCAGCTCAGGCCATGATCTCGCAGTTCGTGAGTTCAAATCCCACATCGGGCTCTGTGCTGACAGCTTAGAGCCTGGAGCCTGCATTGGATTCTGACTCCCTCTCTCTTTGCCTCTCCCCTGCTCTCTCCCCCCGACTCTCAAAGATAAAATAAACCTTAAAAATTTAAAAAAAAGAAAAGGTGATTTTGAAAAACATAAGCACATTACTGTTATCCCACTTTTAAAATATGTGTAACATTAATTTCTTAATGCAATCAAATATCCAGTCAAGTTTCAAATTTCCCCATTGTCTTGCCTCCCCCTTTTTAAAAAAAATAGTTTGCTCAAATCAAGACCCACATAGCTCTTGCCTTTGCAACTAGTTGATACATCTTACCTTTCTTTTAATCTATGGATTTCTCTTCCTCATTGTCTTTTTTCCCTCCTTTCTCACAGACCAAAGTAGGTTTTAACTTTGCAACAATCGAAAGGTTCACTTCAGCAGCCACTCAGCTGCCAAAGCCTTGCCTCCTGCGGGCACCTTCCTGGGTAGGCCTCAGCCAATGGCAGGAGCTGTTTGGGGGCAGTGTGCCTCCCACCACCAAAGTCCCCTCCTCTGAGGCTAACCAGCGCTCCGTTGTTGGGAAATGCAACTCGTTCAGAAAACGAGTCCCAGGTTCTCATTTCCTTGAGGTTTTCTTGCTTGGAATCGCTTCTGCTACTGATCTGGAACAACAGACCCCACTCTGGCTGATGTAGGCAGAAAGGAATTTACTAGAGGATAGTAGGTAGCTTAGAGAACCTTGGAGAGATCCAAGACATTGCCAAGCCAGGAGGAACACAGCCCTCCTCTGCCCACTGCCCAGGGAGGAGGCTAGAAATCTGCCGCAGCTCACTCACTAGACTTCTTTTTTTTCTTTCCTTTTCTTCCTTTGTGTACAGGTGACACCCAATGGTACATTAGTTTCAGGTGTTCAATTTAGCGATTTGACAATCTCTTCGTGGTTTATAGATTCTGCTTTGTTCACCCAGAGTGTAGCTACCATCTGTCCTATTATGTCGGTATTACAATACCATTGACTGTGTCCCTTATGTTGTTTCTTTTACTCTGTGACTATCCCTTCCATCACTGGAAGCCTGTATCTCTGTCTCCCCTTCACCCCTTTTGCGCACTCCCTACCCCCTTGCCTCTGACAACCATTAGTTTGTTCCCTGTATTGAGGGGTCTGATTCTGCTTTTTATTTGTTCATTTCTTTGTTTTAGATTCCATTTATGAGTGGAATCACACAGTATTTGTCTCTCTCAGTCTGATAGAGAGAGCATCATACCCTCTAGCTCCATCCATATCGTCTCAAATGACACAAGCTCATCTTGGATCATGGCTGCGTGATATTCCATTATGTATATACCACATTTTCCTTAGCCATTCATCTATTGATGGACATTCCATCTGCCTCCATATTTTGACTCTTGTAAATTACACTGCACTAAACATAAGGGATGCATGTATCTTTTTGAATTTGTGTTTTCCTTTTCACTCAGGGAACTTAATCTCCCTTAGCCCAGCTGCTACCTCTCATTTTTTTCTACCTCGACTCCCCCTCCCGATGTCATACAGGGATTTTTCCTGGTGGAACTCAGTCACATGTGGGCCCTAGCTGCAAAGGAGTCTGGGAAAACAAATTTTCTCTGTCTCTCTGTCTCTGTCTCTCTCTCTCTCTCTGTCTGTCTTTGTGTGCAGGATAGCTTCTTGCTTGGCCCCCTAGCTTCCAGCACAAACAAGGTTGAAGTTATTAAATCCTGACATTGGTGAGGCAGATGCTCTGGCCCTTAATACAAACATCCACAGAGTTTACAGTTTACAAAGAGCTCTCACATCCTTTTCCCTCTTTTGGTCATCTCAACAAATGTGAAGGTTTGAGATTACTTGGAAGGTTTTGTATTTTGGGAGATCGAAACTCCCTGGACCACGGGGCTGGTATATAGCAGAGCCAGGTATCCAAATCCTTTCCTCCTCTCCCCTACTCCCCTTCCCCCCCAGCTTTCCTGCCAGGGAAGGATAATTTATTGCAACTTTAGTTTGTGACTTGATCTTATTTGTGTAGCTAACTGTCCTTCCTCCATCCCAAGACCACAGACAGGCCCTTGTGCAAGCTTGCCTGATGCCAGATTTTGGTGGGAGACGGTCCAGAGAGCAGTGGTTGTAACTAGCACAGAGCCTGGAATCAGAATTGATACTTCAGCCCTGTTTCCTCATCTGAAAGAGTGGCCAGAGCAATAGCATCTACCTTAGAGGCCTATTAGCAGGATTAAATGAATTAACACTAGTGAAGTGCATAGAATGTAGTATGTGCTCAAAAAGTCTGATCATTGTTCGATATGATCACTGGTCATATTTGGGGGAGGGAGAGGGCCCAAAGCATCGGTTGTCAGACACCTGGAAGATCACTGTCACCTTTTCCTGGCTTTTCTTTTGTAAAATTTTAGGCTCACTGAGGGGATTACGCTGGACTGTCTTTGTAGTGTAGGAGGCAATGGAAGAAAATCTGGAGGCAAGCAAGTGGAAGGGAAGGGTAGGGTGGTCCCAATGCTTCCCTGCGGTGCTCTAGGGAGTGGCAGGGCCTGAGGATGAGGGTTGCTGGGTGCCCTGAGAAGATTGACTCCACAGCAGAGACCTTTGCCCCAAATTGGCCCAGAAAGAGAGGACCCACCAGCATTGATGAGATATGGTCAGTGAGCATATCCGTGCTGACAGGGTGGGCCCTTCCCTGCATGTTCTGTAATGTGGGAGACCCCAGAGTCTGCTCACCTCTGATGGAGAGGTGGGCAAACAAGCCCCTATTTGTGACAGCAAATCAAATTTCTCTCTGGACTGGAAGGATGGAAGCCTGGAGAAGATTAGATTAAATTTAATCTTCAGAAGAAAGATTATGTAACCTAGGAAAGAACGGTGACCTTTTTAGTGTGTGGGAAACTAAAATACCCACAAAACCAAAATTTAGGCAGACTGTCTTAAAGACTTGGGCCCCTATTCCTTTTATCTTTCCTAAAGTGCATCCGGAAACCAAAGCTCTTCTCCCCTTATCAAACTCGCTGTCTGGTGAGGACTTGCATGAGTCAGATCAAGGCAGGTTCAAGGTCTGGCTCTGGCATTTCCCAGACGTGTGAGAGGTTGGGTGAGTAACCTGTGAAATGAAATAAATTAAATTCCCTCCGGAGAAGCTGTCAAGAAGATTAGGCAAGACAATGGAATTCAAATACGCTTTGTAGATGGTGACGTGTGTGTCAACATGAGGTGTGACGATTGGATCTTTATGCAGATTTAAGCCAATGGGGTGTGTGTGCTGGCTTTGTGGCGGCCTGGCTTGGCTGCACTAAAGTATTTTGCCCAGAATTCCCTTTCTACCGCACGTCCAAATGGGGAGCTGCAAATGATTGTGTCTCGTGAAAGCTGGAGCACAGGAGGGGGAGGTAGCTGTATTGTCGAATGCACTGTCCTTCTCCCAGTTATTCAAACATGAATCCAGGGGCCGTGGCAAAGGGCTTTTGCACTTGCGATTAAAGTCCCTCCCAAATCACCTGACTGGAAGTTATGGAGATTATCCTGGGTGGGCCTGGCTCAGTCAGTCGGAAGCCATTTAATAGAAGGTTTAAGCCTTCTCTGGGAGGAACTTGGGCATGGCCGACAGCTTCAACTGGTGCTAATGGTTTCAAGCTGCCCATGATCTTCTCTGCCTGCCTGCCCCTGGACCTCAGACCTGCTTAGCTAGCCCCATGCCCACGTAGCCAGGTCCATGTGCTTGTGCGTGTAGATCTCCTCCTGGCTCTGCTGCCTTGGAACCCTGCCTGCTACAGCGTCCTTCTTTCTGCTGGCACACAGCACGGAGGGAGGCATCAGCGAATGAGAGGGGACATGTGTCTGGTGGAAGAGGCCCCCGCGGAAGCTCTTGCAGTGGCACCAGAGAGTCACGCGGGTGGCAGGGCGAGCTCTGTCGGCCATCCGCTGCTTCAGCGATAGACAGAGGGTCACACATTGACATGTAAATGGTGGGCAGGGTGGGCACTGCTATTCCCACTTGTCAGATGAAAAGTCAGGAGAAGCAGAGAGCCAGAGTGACCAATCAGCCACTCAGTAAGTAGCAGCAGCAAGACGGGGCTGACCCCAAAGGCCCTCAGCCCTCAGCCCTCAGCCATCAGCTGCACTGTCTTGTCAGCTGCCTTGGCAACTGTGCGGCGCTCACGTGGCCAGTGCCATAAGTGGGAATTTGATGGTGAGCAAACAGATCCTTCCCTGCTCTCATGGAGCTCCCAGTGGAGGGTGCCTCTCTGGATGTACGGCTGGACGAGGGCCAATGCTGCACCTTTGGAGAGAGCTGGGGTCTGGACTTGGCGTTCCCTGCTGGACCTGATTGCCTTGAGCAATACTCAGGCTCACAGCCTTCAGGAGAAGCCGCTTCAGAGGTGGGCGGTCCGGGCCAGCAGGGAGAGTGAAGGGTTCTCAGGGCACCAGCAGGGGCCCTGGTGGTAGTGCCCTAGGGTCCCCTGGGCCTCGCTAGAGGCACTGGTAAATGTTCTGGAAAATGCCATCCAGAGGGAGACGTTGAGGAAAGAGGTGAGCAGGGCCATGAGAGACTGTCTTCTGCCTTCCTCTGTGTGCAGTCCCCCAATGTGGTGTCCCCCAATCCTCCCATACATCCAGCCCTGAGAGAGACATCCGTGCACCCCCTCCCCCACCCTCCACATATGTGGAGACACTGAGGCAGATAAGTCCTCAGCATCAGCCGGAGAGATGGCTCTCTGACTGCGCATCATGGCACCTTGGAAAATGCAAAACGGACAGAATGGTCTTTGGTCTGAGCAGACGGCAGGTATCTTGGGAGTAGAACTTTTTAAAGTCAATTATTTATCTTTTCTAGTGGTCAACATAAACCAAAGACCACCTCCTGTCTTCTCTGTACTTCACATCATGTGTGTGGATCAGGCCTTTCCTCACTGCCTCGGTAGATATTGTTTGAAGGCCTACTCTGTGCCCCAGCACCCCACCTTCACACTGGCAAGGACCCACAACCAACCGGGGGGCTCGCTGGAGGCGAAGGAAACATGGACTGGCCAGGGAGGAAAGTCACTATAAATACTGCTCTGGCCACTTGTGAAAACAAGGTCCGTATTTCCTTACGAATATGTTTATATACATATATTTCCATTAGGCAAATATTTTGGTCTCTCTTCCTCTTTTATTCCCTTAACATTCAACAGAAGATATTTTAACGGTAGTTAACTTTATGTCTCAGAATTCAAGTTACAGGATTTTAAAAGGAGGCATGGGAATGAAGGAGAAGAATGAACATCAAACAGACAAAAGTTCCTACCCTGACTCAGCTTACATTCCAGTGAGGGAGAGAAATAATAAATAAAATATATAGATATCAGTTGATGATAAGTGATAAGAAGAAAAATAAAGCAAGGAAGAGGTACAGGGAATGTGTGTGTGTGTGTGTGTGTGTGTGTGTGTGTGTAATTTCAAACATGGTGGTCAGCAAAGGCCTCCCTAGAGGTGACATGTGAGCAAAGGGAGACAGCAGGTGTAAAGGTCCTGAGGTGGAGTGTCGACAGAAGCCTGCTGTGGTGGGAACAGGAAAGAGGAGGCAGAGCACAGATAGGTAGACAGATAATGGGGACCAGCTCACATACGACTTTGGGGTCATGCTAAGGACTTTGGTTTTTGCCCCAAGTGAGATGAGGATCTGGGAAAGGACTTTAAGTGGCATGCTCTGACTTAGGTTTTCAGACCAATGCCTCTGTTGCCCTGAAGCCTGGCCCTGCACTTGACCATCCAGAGAAGTTTTGTCCTTAGCTGCCCCTGCTTCCCGTCCAGTCCCACCCCAGGACCGTCAGGGCCCTGAAGTCCTGAGTTTTGCGGACAGGCGCCCAGAAAAGGGGAGTCTGGTGACTGGCCTCGCAGCCTAGGGCTCCAGCCCTTGCCTGTCCTTCTAGTGCCCCTGAGAAGCTAACCGTACAGTGCGAACGAAGCTTGCTTGGTTAGATTCCGTGAAGGTGAGGCCAGCCCTCCGGCTGGGTTGAACTAATCCTGAAGGTTCTCGAGGTGACGAGACGCTCTGCCCCACAGGAGCCCTACCGGAAGAGACAGATATGTCTCTGACACACAGAGATGCAGCGTGAGGAGGCACGTTGTGGAGAAAGAGACTCAGGACAGAGCAGTTTATTCTGGAAGGTCATGGTGCTGAGGATGGGGGATGAGGTGGGAAGGCTCAGAGAAGAGACCACACTGGAGCCGGCATGTTAAACAGAGAAGCTGGGGGTGGTGGGTGGGGCAGGCCAGAAAGAGGGAGTAAGCAGGAATAACACACTATCATACAGAAGTGTGTAGAAGACAGAGCCTCGGTCTCCAGCTCAGGTGGGATTCATCAAACTTTATTTTCGAACATAGCTTAAAATATCTTTTAACTCAATTGCCACCGAGAGTTAAAATTTAACCTCGGTCACTCTGTGGGAAGCCTCCATCACTTTCCCTCGGACTGCTTTAATTCTTGGGGGCTTAGGAGTGGGGGTAGGGGGTGGAGGCAGGGATGGGGGCAGGGACATTTGTCACTAATGTTCCTGGCACTGAAGCCCCCGCCGGTTGGTCCAGAGAGCCACAATGCCACGGCTGCTCCTGCGGCCAGAGGTTCCTCTGCTCCATTCGTTTGAGTCTGGGCATCCCTGAGAACCCCATGCTCCAAAGGATGCCAGGACCCTCTCTCACCTGGACTGTCTGTGGTCTGGGACTGGGCCATCTGACAGCTCTGGTCCTCTGTTTACCCCATATTAACTTATTAGTAACTAAGTAGGTGAGTAGGTGAAGAAAAAGATGGAGGGCAGGCTACCCAAGGACAGCAAAGGGTGTTGGAGCTTAATGCTGGCAGGGACCTTGAGCCCTACACCCAGGCATGGTCCTGGCTCTCCGGGCCCCCTCTGGGTGTGGTCACGTCCCTGCCACACTGTGGCTCAGCCAGCCAGCTGGGGTGGGGGTGGGCACGGGAGCCCCTCATCTCCTGCTTGGTGTCCCTCAGTTCCCACGGCACTGGCTGCTCTTGGGAGAGGGGAGGGGGTGCCCTGGCCCCTGTATGGCGCACTGGGGACCCCGAGGCCTCTCGTAGGCATTCTAGAGGCTAGCAGCGGCCGCCCCTGCTGTTTCGAAACTTGAAAGAGGTGGGATTTATGTCTCTGGCTGGGGAGGACGGCTCATTTTTCACCGTGCCGCATGACTTTCCAGACTATATTTTCAGCCTTGGTTTGACGCCAGTCTCTCTCTCTCTCTCTGTCCCTGGGGATCTGCTTTGTACATTTCCAGGCCGACCAAGCTGGAGCCTCCCCAGGCCCCAGGGCCTCTCGTGGGTCCCTCCTGCCGCCTCGGCGATGCTCCAGGACAACAGCCAGCGTGCATGCTGGGTGTGCGTGCGTGCATGCGTGTGCGCGCGGGGCTCCCGCGGAGGCCGGTGGATGCGGGGAGAGGGGTGGGGGGTCTGCTGGAGAGAGGCCGCACGAGCTGGTCGCGCTGCGCCGGGATGTCCCGTGTGTGTGGTGTGCGAGTGTCTGCATTGCAGGGGGAAGAGGGAAAGCGGGACACGTGGAGGAGCGAGCCAAGCTGGCTGGGGCGGCACGTTTGTCCCTAAGCGGCTTATCTGCAGACATCCCTGCGTCCCTGGAGCAGGCTGGGTCCCAAGGCCTGAAAGGCGGGCAGGGAAGATGAGAAAACGGGAGGGGGCGAGGGGAGAGGAGGAAGATGAGGAGGACGCGAGGGGGAGGGGCGCTGGCAGCGGCAGAACAATGGACTAACCGCGCAATCGCAAATTACTTTTGTGCAGTACTTGCGGTCCCTTTTCTTTCCCTGACTCGTCGACAATCTGCCGTCGATTCGGTTCTGAGTGCAGCTGGAAAAAAACCCACTGCGAGAGGCTGTCCTGGGCTCTCAGGCCGAAAACGGCCCAGCTCTGCCCTCCGATTTGATTTCAGAGTTGCAGGAGGCAAGAGCTGCTCTCAGAGCTGAGCTCCTAGAACCCCCAGAACCTGCATCAAACAGTGGCCCCTGTATACAGACCACGGCTTGCATTTTGGGGTGTCTCCCTTTTCATCCCATTTTTCCACCTACGCTAGGGCCCTGTCTGTGCCAGGCACCCCGGATACAGTGAACTGACTTCACTTCCAGTTGGTGCCCTAACACCTGCAGTCTGTGTGACTCCAGGGTAGTCACTAAACCTCTCTGGGCCTTGGTTACCTCTTTGCTTTGTACCTGATAAGTTTATAGCATGTCCTAGATTGAAACACATCTTTGGTCCCACAGCCACACCTGGGGCCCAAACCCCACCCTGCTGGTCATCCCAAATGAGTTCTCTAGCTAATGCCACCCTCAGCCATCCCAAGCCAGAGCCTCCAAGTCCTCCCTCCCCTCCTTCTTGCCCTTACATCACATGCAGTCAGCCACCATGCCCTCTTCACTAGGCCTCCTAAATACTTCGAGGATCCCTGTATATGTCCTGCCTGGTGTTTGTTAGATGCTGAAAAAGGTGCTAGATTTTTGCTTATAAACCCCGCCTAATGCTCCGAAAAATGTCGAGGGATCTGAAAACATGAGTGTCGCTGTGGCACACGGTGGTTCCCAAGCTCCCTTCTCCTTTCCCTGCCGGTCACAGTGTCCCAACTCCTGCCCAGAGGCTGTCACCCAGTTCCCACCACATGGCCTGGGTTCAGGCTTTCATGGCTCCCACGTGTGGCAGTATGTTCCATCGGTAAAGTATGGGGGCTTTTTGGCTCCAACCCCAGCTCTGCCACTAGCTGTGTGACCTGGGCAAGTTAATTAACCTCTCTGTGCTGCAGTCTCCTCGCCTGTGAAATGGGAATGATACTAGATACTATACCTTGTGACAAGGAGATGCATTCATACACGCAAAGTACTTAGAACAGTGCCAGCGAGAAATAAGTGCTGAACAAATATCAGCTTTTGTAATTATTGCCTGGAATATAATAGCCTCCTTAACAATCTCCCTGCTTTCAGGCTGTGTCGCCTCCAATGCATTCTCCACTCAGTGGCCAAAGAGCTTTCTCTGTCACTCCCATGCAAGGCTGCCAGATAAAATACAGGATGTCCCGTTCAAATTTAACTAGATGTCTGGTATTTTTATTTGCTAAATCTGGCAATTCTATTCCCATGCTTAAACATTTCCCCTGGCTCTTCACTACCTTTAAAATAAAACCTAAATTTTTAGCATGACATTTAGTGTGACTCAGTCCCCTGCTCTCTCCACTTAATTGGTCACCACCCGCAGCCCCTCCTATGCTCCAGCCGTCTCTGACTGCCTTCTTGGAATCTCAGAGAATGCAGCTTAGCATTCTGGAGCTAGGAAGAACCATTGGACACATTTTAAGAAGAGAAGATTTGGGCCCAGAGAGGTTGAAGACTTGCCCGAAGCCACAGAGCAGTTAGTGAAGCCCACACCCCCCAGGCCAGTGTTTTTGCCAGGACCTCAAACCTTACCTCTGAAACACTGAACGCCACACTCAGGCTACAGGATGACGCTCTTGAAGCAACAAACATATTACGTTTAAAATTCCTGACCTCCATGATCTCGCGGCTTGTGACTTTGAGCCCCACATTGGGCTTTGCACTGACAGTGCAGAGCCTGCTTGGGATTCTCTCTTCCTCTCTCTCTGCCTGTCTCTCTCTCTCAAAAAATAAATAAACATTTTTTAAAAATGGCTTCCTTTAGAAAGATAAAAGTTAAAAAATGGAATTCCCAACCTCAGAGAACCAGCTGTGTGCTCGCTTGGGTTTAGGGGATGAGGGAGAGCTGGATGTGCCGGCCGGAGCAGAACCCAGGGGCAGCCTCCGTGAGCTGTAGGATGACCTGGAAATGTTCGGGCCCCAGATAAGGAGCCCCTTGGGGGATGGAGGTAGTGCTTCTGGGGCTGGGGAAGCAAGACCCTATTTGCAGCTCTGTACTTGGGGGTTGGCCTGGAATGGACTTATTTCTCCCACTCCAGGCAGCTGGAGGGTGTGTTAGCACCCTGGACAGAGTACTCATGGAGGCCCGGCAGCCTTGGGATGACCTCAGGAGCTAGCACAGCGTGGAGGCCGGGATGGTGGCAGTAGGGGCACCTTTCCCCGGCGCCGGTCGGGGCAGGTGCCACCACTCTGCAGGTGCCCCGGCACCACCTTGAAGTGGACCAGCTTCCCAGCCAGATCCCTGGGAGGCTCTGGCTCCGTTACAGCCCCGCGATGAAAATATCTGTGCTCAGTGCTGAGAACTTGGTCTCGGTAATTGACTTGTATGATGTCCAAAGACTGTGCATATAACCAGCCCCAAGTGATGCATCATCTTTAGCAAAGAGATTTATCATGGAATCTGCGGCAGCCTTTCCATTTGTCTGGAACAAAAATAAGAATGACTCTTCTTGCCAGGAGTTATCCTTTGTCTTCAAAGCAAATCCTTCCATGGTTGGAGGCTTCTTGGGCCCAGGCTCAGGCCTGTGGCCAACTTCCTGGCCAAGGTCCCAGGGCCCAAGAATCTAAGCCACAGGCATCAGAGTGCAAATGAGAAAGTGGAGCACTGGGTTTAGGAGCCCTGCGTTCTAGAACTGACTCTGCCGTCCACTGGCTTGGTCCCCAGGGCGAGTCACTGAATGTCCAGGCTTTGACTTCCCTGTCTGCAAAGTGGAATTTGTGATTCCTGCTTGAACTGTCTCACAGCAGAGATGGAAGAGGAGTCACCCATCCCCTGCCTTGCAGAGAGGCTCTGTGGAATCCCAGTTCAGAGCCCGGGCTTTGAGGTCAGATGGATCTGGGTCAAATCCCAGCCCTGCTGCTGAGTTATGTCACACCGGGTAAGTTTCTCACTCTGTTTAAGCTGTGGTTTTGTACAATGGAGATGCTAAGAGTATCTTCTTTGTGGTGGTGATGTCAGGAAGAAAAAGAAAAGATGCATAGGGCCCCGGAGAACAGTGTATATGCCCCCAAGTCCCAGCCCACACTCTCGATGCAATCCTGGCCACCTGGGGAAGGCAGGGATGCACCCACCACTACATGTCACATCATCTCATCAAGACATTCACAACTCTAGGTGAATAAACATATACAGAGGTCAAGGCCTTTCATGGGGTCACTCAACTTGTCAGTGACAGAAGTGGGCTCTATGCCCATTTCTAGCTGCCTCCGGGATCTCTGTGTTTTCCTACCACACCACGATGGCTTATAGTTGGAGAGTGTGAAGGTGGTCAAGTAAGAGTGTGATTACCAGTGAGGCTGTAGAAGCTGTGGAACCAGACAGACTTGAGTTTACCTTCTGTCCTTGCCACCTCGTAGCTGTGTGACCATGGCCAAGTCACTTACCCTCTCTTTCTCAGTATGGTAGGTTCTTAGCGCCTATAAGTATGTGAGTGGTGGTCCACATGCATACTTCTTATGACTGCTGCTGAAGGCAGGGGACACTGTGTGCCAAGGGACAGTCCTGTGGGACTGTGGCCAATGGTGGTGCTGGCAAAATTCACCCAGGGCACATCCTGTCTGCTGGAGGTGACCAGGCAAGCCAGCAGGGAGGCTTTCAAAGACAGAGAGGTTTCTGATGAATGGAGCCAAATGAGAGGGCCTTCTAGGAAAAAGGGATGGTGCCCAGGAAGGTGCTAGAAGACTCAGGAGAATCCTAGGGTGAGAGAGCATGGCACCGGAAACCCACGAGCAAGTACCACCCGCCCCGCCCCCCCCAGCCCCAGTGCACCCACCGCACAGAGGCAACTGCCGTTTACAACCACTTTCTGTGTGCCGGGCACTGTGTATTCTCTATCTCCACTTTCTGCAACTGCTCTTCAAAGTGGGGGTCATTCTCCCCTTTGGCCGATAAGGAGCTGAGGCCCAGAGAGTCTGAACGAGCCCCGCAAAGGCACACAAGTGAGTGACATAGCCAGGAAGGACTCCGACATGGGTCTGCCGGCACCTGCCAGCACTGAGTGCGGGTGGGCCTCCTTTCCTTGCCTCTGCTGTGCGCCAGGAGAGGGGTTTATGGGTACAGGCTGGGCACGGTCTCTGGACTGCGGCAGCTGGCGGGCCTGGTGAAGGAAACACGCACAGTGTGGGTGCTCGGCTGGCTGTGAAGCGCAGAGGAAATGCGGCGTGTACTTGGGCAGCGTGGCCTCCTCCTTAGTCCCTGCTCCTAGCCTCGGAGGTGGGGGACAGGCTGCTGTGGTCAGCCCGCTGTCAGGCTAACTACCAGTGCATCGGGTGGGGCAGGTGGGTCATGAAGGTGAGGAATAAGGGAGTGTGAGCCAGCCGGAGGCCACTCGGCCGCTACCAGCCTCTGTCCAGCACAGTGGATTTTAACCTCTTTGGAGCCTGCTGTACATCTGTCCCAAGGCCACGTGGTGACAGAGCCCACAGCTGATGTCTGCTTTCGTTCTCTGTCTCCTTCAGGAATATTTCAGTGCAAGAATTTCTTTGTCTTCTCTAAATCCATTTCCTCTGGGACCCTCCACTTTTTCTGGTAAGACCGTGTGACTGAGTCATGTGAATCAGCTCTGTGGTCGCCAGTGTCTTATCCCAAGACCTGGGCAGCATTTCCTCCTCAGCCCATCTCAGGCAGAGCGCTGTCCCTGACCCTGCGCACTCAGGTCCTGTCCCATCTCCCAGCATCCTCCGAGAAGCCTCCTCCCAGCCACCTGCCAGGCTATGTCCTCTTCCCCACCTCCTCCTGGAAGCCTTCCCTGATTTCTGTGGCCCAACCTGATTCTCGACCTGAGAATGTCCCCGAATACAGCTGTTAGCCAGATTCTTTTCTGTTTACTTTTCCATGTGTCCATAAGGTCGCTCTGCAAGGGCAAAGAGGGCTCTTTTCCTGCCTCTTTATCTCATCCCCAGCACTGAGCAAGGAGGGGTGTGGGACATGGTGATGTCTGAGGGATTCAACCGAATAGGGGCAGACCTGGGACAGTCTCGTCAAAAAAAGATTTCCGAAGATTACTGGAGGATGACATCTGGCTTTGTTCAACACGACGGGACTTTTTGTGATGTTTTAGCCATTCTCTCTATGTTTATTAGCCAGGGGGTTGGGGCTGAGTCTTGGCACAGATTAAATGAGCCCTGTTTTCAGAGCTCTGTTTCAGACCTGTGACTCTAGCCAGGTGGATAACCCGGGAACAAAGACACCCAAGTCCCACGCACCAGAGTCACACTTACCTCGCTCACCGCAGCAGCCCCCAGCCCAGAGCGGAGTCCCACTTAAATGGAGATGAGCCTGTTAATGACACACACCCTGTTCTTGCCCCAGTTTTGCAACTGACTTGCTGCATGACCTTGGACAAGTCACCCCACCTTTCTGGGCCTGGCTTTCTTCATCTGACAGCAAGGGTAGTGGCCTAGAGGGTGACTTCTAGCTCTGAATCTTTGCTTCTCTGACTCAGAGGACGTCTATTCCTTCTCGAAAAAAAATGTTTCTTCCCTGACAACCAGCCTGGGAGATCAATAATTCTGCCAGAGCATCCCTGCAAGAAGGCTAGAGCCTAGAGCCGACACCAGACACTTCATTCGTCGTTCATCCCCATTCTCCTTTTCCTCCTCCTTCCGTCTAGCCCCCCTTCACCACCCCACCCCCAATGGAGGATAGATGCGGCAACCTGCCATGAATGAAGAGCGGCTGGTCACATGGCCCGGTAACCATGGTGATGGATCCCCGCAGCCGGTAAGCATCAAAGTCACATGAGAACCCCAGAAAACTGGCTGAGGTATTTATAGAAGCAGGCTGGTGCTTTTATGGAAATGGGTCTATATTTGACTCTGGTACTAAAAGCTGCATGCTGGCCCTGGGGCAAGGCGGTTTTTGCACCTGATTCTCCCTCCCCACGCCTGTGGGGCAAACACCCCCCTCCATTCCTATGTCTCCAGGCACATTCCCCTCCTCATCCCACTCCTAGACGATGCAGACTCCCCCAGCCCTGTTCCATGCACAAACAGCGTTTCATCCCGGGCTGGAGGTTCGGAGCCCCAGGCTGCAGGCATGTAGGCAATTTGGGATATCCTCCTTCACATCATGCCCCCCGCCCCATAAAGACTATGACTCCTCCAAGTCTTTACCACTTCTTTCTTCCTCAAAGTTTGGAGAGGTAGCTGATAAAAGGGAGGAAATACACTTCCAAGGATAAGACTTCAAAGGTTCAGCCACCCAGCCCTCCAAGGGTGTTACAGCCGTGTTCCAGAAAAACAAAGTCCATGCTATTGGTACCTATTGTTTACTGTGTACTCCCTGGACATATGTTATCTCATTTAATCTTCATACGCCCTATAATGTATATAACTGCTGATCTCATAGACGGGGATGAGGAGCTCTGAGTCAGAATGAGAACCCAGATGTGACCCCACAGTCCATGGTCTCGTCAGCGTACCCTGCTGCAGAGACCAGCCACGTCCCCCTGAACCAAGGGGACAGGAGTGAAGATGCAGGGCCAGGAGACAATAGTGGAAGGTGCAAGAAGTGCATTTTATTATTTTAATGAACAGCTAATATATGCACATGGTCAAAGAAAAATGAAAACAAACTAAAGTAAGTCTAACACCAAGCTTCCCTTCCAAGGTCCTCCAGTCCCCAGGCCCCCTTCATAGAGGAAGTGACCCTGGCCATTTTCGGGTGTCCCCTTCCTAGGGATCGCATACGCATTTAGAAGCAGATACGGATATACCAAATATTCATGGTACAGATACAAGGTCTCACATTCAAAAGGTATGTGATGTATTTAAAATAACTCTTTCCTCCTTGCTTGCCCACAGCCATGCAGTCCCTCACCCTAGAGGCAAGCACTATTATCAGTTTCTTATGTATCATTCCAGAAATATTTTATGCCCGGACAAGGACAAGTACGTGCAGCATACACAAACAGTCCCACCCTCTCCACACTATTCTGCATCTTTTTTCATTTAAGAATACATTTTGAAGATATTTCCAGATCGGAACATATAGAGCAGATCTGTTTGTTTTAATGGCTGCAAAGAATTTCAATGTGTGGAGGTACCATCAATTATTTAAACAGTTTCTTGTTGATATATATCTAAATTGTGTCCTTTATTTACTTTTTTTTAACAAACACTGCTACAAGGAGTATTTTTTAACAAATGTCTTTAAACAAACACATGTTCAGAACAAGTATGTGCCTTCAGAATTTTCCTAGATGTGGTTTAATGGGCAATGGGTTTGTGCCTTTGTAATTTTGATAAATATGATCTCATTACCCTCCGCTGAGACTGTATAATTTAAGTCTTCTCCAATTAACAACCTAGTGTGTTATCAACCTCTTAAAAAGTTTTATTTACCAATATAATAGGTAAAAAGTCATATCCCATTGTTTTTCAATTTGCCATTTCTCCTCTTATGAATGAAATGGAACATCTCTTTATACATGTAAAAGCCACTTGGATTTTATTTTCCATAAACTTTCTATTCATAGCCCTCTCGTTTTTCTTACGCTTTTTGAAAAAAAAGTTTAGTTATTTACTTTGAGAATGAGCAGGGGAGGGGCAGAGAGAGAGAGGAGGACAGAGGATCTGAAATGGGTTCTGTGCTGACGGCAGGGAGCCTGATGGGGGGCTCAGACTCATGAACTGCAAGGTAGTGACCTGAGCCAAAGTCAGAAGGTTAACCAGCTGAGCCACCCAGGCACCCTCTTACTCATTTTTAGGGACTCTTTATATATTAAAGAAATATCTCGGGGTGCCTGGGTGGCTTAGTTGGTTAAGCGTCCAACTTTCACTTAGGTCATGATCTCGCGGTTGTGGGTTCGAGCCCTGCGTCGGGCTCTGTGCTGACTGCCAGCTCAGAGCCTGGAGCCTGTTTCAGAGTCTGTGACTCCCTCTCTCTCTGACCCTCCCCTGCTCACGCTGTCTCTCTCTCTCTCTCCTAGAAATAAATGAAACATTAAAAAAAATTAAAACAAAACAAAACAAAATATCTCCCCCACTTTTAAAACAGTCACTTAATAGATATCTTTAAACATTTACCATACGGCAGGATGTTCTAAGTGCTGGGGATATAGTGTCTGTCTAGTTGGGTAGCAGACAGTGAGCAAATGAAGAAAGAAGTAAGTCAAATGCCAGACGGTGGAAGCGATTTGGGGAACAATAAAGCAGGGAGAGGTAAAAGGAAGCCACTGAGGACCTTAGAAAGTTCTTCCCCAGCCAACATTAGAATAAATTTTCCTTGGGGCGCCTGGGTGGCTCAGTTGGTTAAGCGTCCGACTTTGGCTCAGGTCATGATCTCACGGTTCGTGGGTTCGAGACCTGCATCGGGCTCTGTGCTGACAGCCAGCTCAGAGCCTGGAGCCTGTTTCAGAGTCTGTATCTCTCAGGGGCGCCTGGGTGGCTTAGTCAGTTAAGCGTCCGACTTTCGCTTAGGTCATGATCTCGCGGTTCAAGGGTTTGGGCCCCGTGTCGGGCTCTGTGCTGACTGCCAGCTCAGAGCCTGGAGCCTGTTTCAGTCTGTGACTCCCTCTCTCTCTGACCCTCCCCTGCTCACGCTGTCTCTCTCTCTCTCTCCGAGAAATAAATAAAACATTAAAAAAAAAAAAAAAAGAGTCTGTATCTCCCTCTCTCTCTGCCCCTCCCCTACTCACGCTGTCTCTCTGTCTCTCCAAAATAAGTAAAATATTTTTAAAAATTTAGAATAACTTTTCCATGTTTTCTTTTAGTAGTTCTATAATTTCATTAAAAAATTACACTTTTCAAAGGACAAACTTCTGACTTTGACGATCCTCTCTATTGCATGTTTACTCCCCTATTTCATTAATTTCTACATTGTCTTTATTGTTTTCTTCTTTCTGTTCCCTTTGAGTCTATTTTCCTAAGTGCTTGAGATGTTTGCTTGGCTCATTGATTTTTAATATCTCTTCTGATATATCTATTGGAGTCCATAAATATCCCTCTAAGTACTGCTTTGGATGCATTCCTAGGGATTTTTATTTTTTTTACATTTATTAATCCTGATATGAATACAATTTGGTATAAGGAGTAAGGAAGGCATTCAAATTTACTTCTTTTCTGGTGGCTAAACCAATACCATTTATTAAAAAATCCATCTTTCCCCTAGTCACTTGAAATAGAATCTTTATCATAATCTGAATGACTAAGTCTGAATTTATTTCTTCACTCTGTCTTCTGCCTCATGTATTTCTCATACTAGGACCAAACGAATTTAAACTTACAGATTTATAACATGCTTCCTTACCTTGTGACTAATGCCCTACACCACACCCATTGTTCTCTCTTTTCGTAATTCTCCTGGCTATTTTGTGTTCCTTTCATTCTGTTTAAATGGGGGTTTTTGTTTGTTTTTTGTGGGGTGGGGGATCTCTCCATAGCATTTGGGGAGATGCAGAAAATTTGCAGATTTTCTATACCTCTTTTAAAGTTTATTCCTAAGTGCTTTTCTTTTCTTGCTATTGTAAAGGAAGTGTTTCTTTTATCTTCTCACTGGCTGCTGTATTCCTGAATGGTTATAGATATTTTGCATGTTAATCTTGCATCCAATCATATTAGTGAATTATACTGTTAACTTTTTCCATTGCTATTTACTTTAGTGAAACTTTCAGCTTTTAAGGGGATAATGCACATTAATTTTAAAGCTCTCAGGGTAAGTGGCTGTTTAATGATTCAGTGAGTTAATAAGTGGAAGATGCTTACAGTAGTGCCTTATGAGCCACTGCTAGTAGCAACAGCGATAATACTGCCTTCATTTATCTCTTTAATCCTCATGGGGACCTCGTGAGATTAGAGAACTGAATACTATTTCCATTTTCCAGATAATATGAAGTTCAGGGCGCCGCTGTGGCTCAGTTGGTTGAGCATCTGACTTTGGCCCAGGTCATGAACTCATGGTTCCTGAGTTCCAGCCCTGCATCGGGCTCTGTGTTACGGCTCAGAGCCTGGAGCCTGTTTCAGATTCGATGTGTGTGTGTGTGTGTGTGTGTGTGTGTCTGCACCTCCCTTACTCGTGCTCTGTCTCTCTCTCTCTCTCTCTTAAGAATAAATAAACATAAAAAATATATATGAAGTTCAAAGATATTAAGTGATCGTCAAAGGTTGGCCGGCAAGGCTGGATCAGGACCTGGGCTTATCTGACTATGTCCATCACGCTGCCGCAGAAAAGGAGAACTAGACAAGTCCTTCTGTAAAGTGACGAGTCCCTTCAACTCACACACACACTCATCCCAAAGGTCTGCTTTGATTTGTACTCTGTATGCTCACGCAGGGTGTGTGTTTAGTTGGGGCACCTTATCCTGTTCCATAAAGACTCTGTGGACTCAGATTCTCTGGGGCTTTGGAACTCCAGACCACCGAGTTCCAAAGCGCAGAGGATCAGAGTTGCCTTGGGGCTGGGCACTGGGGCCCAGCTTGAATTTGTGGGGTGCTTCCTACTCGTGTGCAGAGCTGTCCATTCCTCTCCTTCATCGCTGTGCTTGACTATCTCACATCGACGGGGGAGATGAGGAACCAGGTGGTTCAGGAGCTTGCCTGAATCACAGTGGAGGATGGGGGGTGGCGGGTGCAGGAAAGAATCTGGAGTCCCTTCCTTCATCCTCCAGGGCAGCTGATCTCTCACTGCCTCTTTCTCTCCTCACATGCCTCCCCAGTTCTGCCCCACCTCCATTGACGTGCTAACCACTGGGGCTCCCTCAGACCCCAAAGTGAGGCTTCCACTTAACAGACAGGGGAGTTGAGGTCAGGAATAAAGAGACTCTTTAAAAAAAAGGGAGGGGGGACTATTCATTTGTTTTGAGAGAGACGGGGAGAACACAAGTGAGAAAGGAGCAGAAAGAGAGGGAGAAAGAGAGGATCTGTGCTATCAAATGCAGAGCTTGACACAGGGCTTGATCTCATGAACTGTGAGATTATGACCTAAGCCGAAATCTAGAGTCAGATGCTTAACCAACTGAACCACTCAGGTGCCCCATGAAGAGACTCTCTTGAAGCTGCTATGAGTTAGAACTGGGAGTAGAAATTGGGGTCTCCTCTCAGGGGTTAGGAATGGTTCTGAAGGGCTCTGGTGATACCACCTCCCATTGAAGTCTAGCTAGGAAGTCATCCCCGTAATGTCACTGTCATGCTCTAAAACTTTCAATGGCTCCCTCTTATCTTTCAATCTCAGTAGAGGTTTCCAGCCTAACACATCAGGTTTCCACATTAGAGAATCTCACTCATCTTGTGGCTTTATCTCTCACTTGTCCCCAAAGCCACAGCCTCTGAATGGCTTTGCTGGACCCAGACCTATATCTGTGGGGTGGCACATATGGTGGGTTCAGAAGCCCATCCCTGCTTGTTCTCTGTGTCTTTACAGTGGTCCTCAAGCTCCAGAGGGGAAGCTAGATGGACGTGTAACATCCATGCCTTGGTTGGAAAATGATAATTCTACTCACGAAGCTCAAGCTGAAGTTAGTAGCCATTTCACATCGTTGCTTCATATTTTTACAGCTTGAAATCTACTAAAACTCTGAAATCTACCAAAACTCCAGTTATTTTCCACATAAACTCTGATGGAACCAGGAATGATAGATCTAGAGAAACAGATGCAAACATGTAAAAGGTGATGAACCCATCTGTGTTGCTTCTTCAAAGATTCTTCCTTGGATCAGTATGTGTATCATATACATGTACATACGTGCTGTGCACATGTGAGAGAATCACGTTCCTTCTTCCAGGCAACATAATGCCCGGAGCAAAAACTGAACTGAACATAAATGCCTGGGTGCTAACAAAGTCCTGTCTCACTGCTTTCGGAAAACGTACTTTCTTTAAACATGGATGATGTCCGTCTCTGGCTACTCACCACTGGGGCTGCGTTGGGGACTTTTGTGAGGCTCTGGCCAAGGCAGGGGAAATTGTTTAGCTCCTCAACGCCTCCTGTGCTGTCTGTCATCATCTAATGGTGTAAACCCTGCCTGTGACATGGGCCATGTGCCCACCGTGCTTTCCCAGACTACCATTGAGTTGGTTTGCAAAGAGCCTCACTGCACGCAGATGGCAGCAGTGAACCCAGAGCCACAGGAGGGGCTGCGCACCCACAGCTGCACCAGATGGGCCAGGTGACGGGGAGGCTGCCTGCTGTGTATGGACCCCGGGAAGTCCCTGTCCCGCTCAGGTTCCCACCATTCCCTCTTCAACATGCAGCTCAAGTTCGGACAGGTGACCTTCCAACAGCCAGGATTGCTAGCAGAGCTTCCTCCCTGGGCTCAGCCCTGTTCTGTCTACACAGGCCCCTGGGGCCCAGGGCTCTGGCGTGAAGCACCTGCTTCCATGCTTCTGGTCCAGCTCTTTACTATGTCGTTGTCACCATCACCATCGTTGTCACTGTCGTCATCATCACAGCAGCAGGTTTCATGTGTCAAGTCCTTGCTCTTTGCCAGGCTGCTGTTATCCAGGCTTTCCCTGTAATGCTCAGCATCCTGTGAGGAGAGCGCCCTTCTCATCCCCATTTCATGGGTAAGAGCAGTTGGTCCCCACGCTAGCGCCAGTGGGGTGAGACCGGGAGTCCTGGCACCAGCCTGCGGGGCCCGAGGGAGACTCCGGCTGCTCGCTGTGCCATTGCACCGCTCTGCCCCCACGGCCCTGCTGCTGAGAGCAGACACTCACTTGCTAACCCAAGATGCCGTGTGTGTGTCATTTCCCCTGCGCACTCCAGCTGCTTGGTGAGCTGATGGAGCCCCCAGGGTCTCAGTGGCGAAGCAAAGTAGAGTGTATCAGGGACAGCAGCCACAGGAGAGGAAAAGGAAGGGAGGAAGCAGACATGCCTCCCATTCCAGGGTCCAGTTTCCACATTCCCCAGAGCGTTAATGCTGGCACCTGCCTCTTCACTGGGGTGAAGCTCCGCTGACCCACAAGGATTGGCGTTATCCTCAGAAGCCGTAACAGGACAACCATATCCTCAGGGAACTGCAATAGGCTTCGCATTATTCTGAAGACACATATACAGGGGCACCTGGGCGGTTCAGTCGGTTAAGCGTCCGACTTTGGCTCAGGTCGTGATCTCATGGTTCGTGAGTTTGAGCTCCGGTCAGGCTCTGTGCTGACAGCTCGGAGCCTGGAGCCAGCTTCCAATTCTGTGTCTCCCTCTCTCTCTGCCCCTTCCCTGCTCTTGCTCTCTCTTTCAAAAAAATAAAAATAAAAGAAAAAAGAAAAGAAAAGAAACACACCTACACTGTACCGGTGGTGGCTGGGGACTTTCATATCAGCTGTATTTTAGATTTTGAACCCTAATTGGGTGAATCCTACTTGCTCGTCCCCCTTGCTGATCTAACTCAGTTAATCTGGGGGGATGCTACGGAAGGAGGCCCATCTATTGCCTCTTAGTCAGGGGTGAGGGAGTTCTCCAAGGGGTGAAAGTAGCACGTGGTCCCTGACCACCCTGCTACTTCCCTACTTACCCAACAATTACAAGGCTGTTCTGGTTACTTATTGCCGTGTAACAAAGCACCCTAAAACATAGTGGCTTGAAGCAATAATTATTTTTCTCTATCTCATAGTTTCTGTGGGTTAGGCACTTGGAAAGATCTCAGCGGGGCAGTCTGTCTCTGCCCCATGCCGCATCTTCTGGGGGCTTGAGCAGGCTTGGGGGAGAAGCTTCTAAGTCACTCACAGGGCTGGCCAGGTGGTGCCTGCTATAGATCAGGAGCTCGCAGCCAGGGCCGGGGGGCTAGGGGTCTCCTCTCCCCATGGGCCTGTCTGTGGGCTGCTTGGGCTTTCTCACAGAATGGTAGGTCCTGAGAGCAGGCATCCCGAGAGAGAGATCTCCTTATGGCCTGGGTCCAGAGATATGCATGACTTCTCTTGTTCAGGCATCACAGATCTGGAGTCCAAGGGAGGAGATACAGGCATCATTTCGTGAAAAGAACATTCAAAGAATGCTGGGGCCATTTTTAAATACTTCCACACTGGGGGGAAAAAAAAACCTCTAATGACTGTGCCATTCAGAACAAAGGAAAGATCATAGTTTAGCATCTGTGTGTGTTTAAGACACTCAGAAACACAAACAATCGAGTGAATTGCAATTTTCACCATTTCCCCATGTCCTGGAGAAAGCCACGGCTGACACTTCCTCCCACACCTTACTACTTGATGATCGTGGGGGTATGTTCCTTGGATTCCTGTAGTGAGAAATAAAAATGAAGGGCATTACTTCAGTTTCTTTCTTTTCAGGAAGACAGGCTTGAGTAGAAGAGGGAAAGCTGGGGAGGGGAGCTTAGGCTGGAAAAGTGTGTCCTTTTCTGAGCAGGACCAGTATTGAGAAGAGTGGATTAGGTCATTGTGTCGGACCTGCCATATTTGACTGGACTGCCCAGGCTGTAAGCTTTGACTGAGCACTTACTGTGTGTAAGTCCTGTGTGGGGGGGAGTGGGGGAGCACTTGGAGGATGTGAGGTATGGAGACTTGAAGAAGAAGAGGTCCCTGCCCTATATGTAGCCACACTGTAATTTGAGAGGCCAGGCACAGATATGTGAAGGGGGACCCTACATTATAAGGCCTTAAATGTCAAGTTTGAGAGTGAGGACTTTGGACCTGGGATGGACCTCACCATATGACTTGGACACCAAGTCTGAGTTTCTCCATGAGTAAGCTGAGAATACTTCATAATGTTATACTAGATACTTTAAATATCCTTCTATAGGCCTTGCAAGGAAAAATCAGTTTTCTACACGTTCAGAGGGGAGACGGTCACTGAGAATTGGAGGGTTCAGGAGGACTTCCTGGGGGAAGCTTTCCTTCCCATCTCCATGTTGGGGCCTTCAATCAGGGACACCTTCCAGGTTTCACCTTCTTTCACTTGCACTGCAGATGTTGACACTGTGGATGGCCTTTTCCTTCTGGAAATGCTTTATTCTGTGATAGACATTGTCCTCTCACCTCTTGAGTCTTCCTCTCTGTCTTGTTTCCTGACCATTCCCTGCTCCTCCTGCCTCGCAGAGGCAGGCCCGGCGCCCCGCGTCCTGCTCTCCCGACTGTCTTCTACACCCTTCCTCTGGAGGGCCATCCTTCCCCTCTCCTCCGGCACCCCCTTTCTGCTCACGACTTCCAGGTCTGTGTCTCCAGCCCTCTCTCTCCTGGACTTTCTGCCCATATTTCCAACCACATTTTAACTATTCTTTCAGCAAATCCTTATGGAGAGTCCCCTCTGTGGTGAGGATGGACATAGTCCCTCCCCTCATGAAGTTTATCCATCACCCAGCAGCCAGCCATGCCACTGGCCACCTAATTACAATCTGGACAGGGTACAAAGGAGAAGAAATGTCTACCTAGGAGGTTAACTGAGTTCTTCATCGTCAGGAGAGGCGTGAAGAATTAGGGTTTGAGGTGAATTGGGTGGGTGAGCAGGGAAGTGAAGGAAGAGGAGGAGGGACTGAGAGGCTCTCTGGCATAGAGGGCACATGGCTGAAGGCCAACTGAGGAAGGAGTGGGCACACAGGAGAGCCAGGAGAAGGTCAGAGCAGGCCGTGGGTTGCAGGCATGGCCACGGGGGAGGGTGTGAAAAGAGGCTAGGGCTGAGGAAGGGCCCGAAAGTATGTGTTGAAGTTGTAGGCCAAACGCTGTGAGCTTGAGAAGGCTGTGATCATATCTGGACTTCTAAAAGATCGCGCTGCTGCTGCAGTCTGGACAAAGGCAGGAAGACTGCAGTTGGAGTCAGGAGGTGACAGTGAGGGACCAGGCGGCTGATTATTCTGGTCATGGCAGCAGAATGAAAGAGAGGTGGCCAGGCTCTAGAGGTACTTAGGAGATGAAGTCTCCAGGATTTAATGACAGATTTCATGAAAGAGTGATAAAGAAAGATAGTCATCTCAAGGATGATTATTGGGTTTCTGGCTGGCTCAACTATTCATGGCGCCAGGGAGCACTGGAAGGGGAGCAAGAAGCAAGTTATGACATGTTTACAGGGTAGAACTTCGAATGTTGAATTGATTTCTTGCAATCGGTGCTGGAAGTGATTCCAAGGGAGTCAAGTGGGGAGACAGAGTAGGAGGTTGAGTGTATGGAGCTCAGAAGAGTGTCTGGAATGGAGATGTAAAGGTGGGAGGGAGTCAGTCGTCTGGGAGATGGTCTAAGAGATGGGTAGAGAGGTGAAAAGGCTAGGACCCTGGGAGGTCCAGCATTTAAAGGTCAGCAGGGAAAACCAAGGGGTGGCCAGAAGGGTAAGGGAAAAACCAGGGGGTATGGCGCCATGGGAAGAGAGTTCTAGAAGGAAGTCTCGAGAGGGCAGCCAAGACAAGTATCACAGAAAGCTCAGGGAGATGAGGACTAGAGACTGTTCCATGGATTTAGGGACACAGAGGTCACATGTGACCCTGGAGAGAGAGAGCCATCTTGGCAGCACCATGAACAGAGGTGGGTTTGAGGAGTGAGTGGGGAGTGAAGGAATGGAAGCAGGAGACATGGAAGAAAATGAGAAGGTGAGGGTGAGAGCTTTAGTGACTTTGTAAAAGGAAGACAGGTGCTAAGAAGGATCCGGCAGAAAGGAAAAGGTTGATAAGACAGGAAAGAAGGAATACCCCACAGTGATTGAGGCTCTCGAGAAGGGTGGGGCCAGGGGACCCAGTGGACTGGGGGCTGATCTCAGGGAGCAGAAGAGACTCTCCCCTGCTGTACCAGGAAGGAGGAGGAGAGAGCAGGTGCAAATGCAGGTGCAGGTGGGGCAGGTCTGCTTGTCCTCAGTGGAAAACCAAGAGGCCTTCCAGCTGGTTGAGGCGACAGCAGGGTGGATGTTTAGGAGAGTGGAGAAGGTGGGAGTGGCGTCCATCAGACTGGAGGAGTAAGTTGACCAGAGAATCGTAGGAAGGTTGTTGTGGCGCATAAGAGCCCCCTTGATGTTGGTGACCATGAAAGCAGAAGGACACCTATGTGCCCCACGGTGTGTTTTTCTCTAGAGAACATTGCATAGAAAAACCAAGCATTGTGTTCTTCAAGGTTGGGGTTTTACTGGGTAAATGTGATCCAAGGGTGGAGAAGCAGGGACATCTCCAGGTTATTGTCTTTATTTTCAATATATCCCAAATCCGCGATCTCATTACCTTCTTTCCACTGCTCCCCAAATCTGTTCCTCTTTTGAGATTCCCCATCCTGGTTAATAAGAATACAACCATGTAATAATACCACTAATAGCGGTCATTTATTAGGCACACATATCAGATGTTATATCAGATATTTTAAAACTCGTCTTATCTGGTCATCATTACAACCTTATGGGGTATGTATTATTCATTTTACAGATGTGGAAACTGAGGCTCAGAGACATTATGTCACTCGCTCAAGGTCTCTAGTAAATGGCAATCAGAATGAAAGAAAACAGGTCTATAAGGCTCCAGAGTCCTACCTTTTCCCACGAGCTCCCCTGCCTTAAAACCACCTCCTCCTTCCTCTCACCTCCCCCACCAGGGCAGCTGTCACATTCTGTTTGTTCATATCTCTCATGTCTTCTGTATCACTTGCTACTTCCTGTCGCGCCCCTTCACCCCACTCCGTGTTGCTGGATGTCCACCTCAATGTAAGCTCCATGAGGATAAGGATCATTATCTGTCCTGTTTTCTGGTGTGTCCCCGAGGCTTAGAACAGTGCCAGGCAAACACTATCTAACACTCAGTAGCTATTGAGTGAAAAGATAGATGCCCATTGGGAGACAATTCTCCACGGGTGTCTCACATTTCTGCAAGTCTTGTGGGCAGAGGCATGGATGACTTTTTGTTCCAGACGATCTTTTTGAGGATATTTGCATAATGAACAGCTTTGGAAGATAGTCTCCCTCAGTGGAGGACAGGCTTATTTGCTGTAAGATAATAATGTCTCCCTCCGGGGCAAAGGTTGGCAGCTTTGCTTGCAGCCCATTATAAAGGATTGGGGTTCCTAAACTTAGAATTCCTCACTGAGTGCAGGATCACCCAGAATCAGCCCCAGGTCCTTCCCATGGGCCTTGGGGGTCAAGGGAAACTGATTTGAAAGTGAAGCTCACGCTGTCTCCTGCACTATGGGTAATATATTAAGTCCTTCGTCTCTGGCCCAGGAATCTCATGTCTTCTGCCAGCATCCACGAAACCGTGGAAGGCTCACTCCTTACTCTGCAAGAGTTAAATCTCAGAGTCTTCCCAACCCGTGGTGCAGTCCTATCACCTGTCAATAGGACAATGGAGAAATAGCCCCCACCTCCACCACCTCCTCCCAAACACTGCCTCTGATGCCAAGACCTGCTAGAGCAGATAGAATTTATCCCAGACTCTCCACACAGCCCTCCAAGGCCCTGGATGATGGCTCCCACCTCCCTAACCTCACCCCTATTGCTCTACCCCTCCATCTCAGGCAATCACCCCCCCCCCACACACACACACACACTTCACTCTCTGGTATCTTTGCCTTTGTCATGCTTTCCCCTCCACAAAAGCCAACCTTCTCCCCTTGCAGCTTCTGAAGTCCTGTCCACCCTTTGAGGCCAGGATCCCAGCTCACGTCCTTAAGGCCTGCTCAGAACCCAGTCAGAATTTCCCTCTCGCCTCCTCGTCTCCCACTTTCCCCCATCTTGTAGAGTCCTTCTGTCCTTTGGCCTGGCCTTGTGGCTATCTAGGTAAGCCCCACTCTGCCAGTTCCAGAGGGTCCACGCTCAGTTCTGTGATCTTCTCAACCCCTGCTGCCCACAGCATACAGTAGGAGCTCGAAAGAGGAGTACTGTAGTGAAGTTGAACTGCACGGGGAACGGTCTTGCAGGTTGGTAGGATGGAAGAACGATGGAGTGCAAAAGGAAATGCATGGGGGAAGAGTGAGCAAAGGCACGGAGCTGGAAGTGTGGACTTTGGGTGGAGCTGAATTCATGAAGGAGGGCCAAAAAGAGCTGCACCGATAAGGTGACGAAATGAGGCCCAGGATTCCAGAGGCCCTTGGCCATTGGGGCCCCATTCCTCTCTGATAATAGAAGCCCCGGTGTTGAAGCCCTAGAGTATGGGTCCCCTGAGCAAGGGCCTCAAGAGGCCGCTCCTGGGTTAGCCCCTCTCCCTCTCCCTCTCGCTGCCCACCCCCTCCGCCTGCGTCGTCGGCCATCAGAGCCTCGCTTGCGGCCCCAGAGCCTCGCACTGACGCGGGCCCGAGCGTGAGTCAAGCCTGCGTCACGGCGCCCCGCCGCCAGGGTGGCCTTTCGGAAAGCGAGGGAACAGTGCGCGCTGCGCTCCGCCCAGCTCCGTTCCGCTCCGCAGAGCCGGCGCGGCCAGGGCGCAGGGAGGGCGGCCCTCGGTGCTGGCGACCGCAGCCCCACACGCTCCCTCCGCCGCAGAACCTGGGTCGCAGGGCTGCTCCCCAGGGAGGCTCGAGTGCGCCGTGGGCGGGATCTGACCGGCTGCGAAGGAGGGAGCTAGGAGCGAGCAGAGTCGCGTGCGCGGACGCGCGGCTCCGGGTTCCCTCCCAGCTCCGGCCGGTGCCCGCTGCCGCCAGACTCGGGCTGCCCGCGGGAGGGGCTGTGAGCCCGCGACCCGTCGGAGACCGCAGCTGCTCGGCCGGAGTGCAGGGGGTCGAGTTCGCGCGACGGCTCACGCGGGACAGGTGAGTCGCGGGCCGCGCCCTGCCTGCCTTTCCCCCGCCAGCCACCGCAACTTTAACGGTTCTGGCCCCGCCCCAGCCTGGAAGGCCTAAGGACAGAGGTGCGAGGAGGCGCTGCCAGGTATCCGCCCGGCCTTGCGCTTGCCCCGGGCTCCTCCCGCCGCTCCAGCAGCGGTTGCCTGGCGACGAAGCCCCGGGGCCCGCGCTCCTCGGGCGCACCGGGGGTGCCCAGCTCTGCGCTCATGGGTTGGCCAACGGGCTGTAGCTTCCGGGGCTCGGGAGGGCCCAAGAACTCCGGAGGTAATCAAGCAGAGCTGCAGAGACAAGCGCCCGCGGAGGACCGGGCAGGAGGCCGGGCGGGTTTGGCCTCCCGGAGCTCGGCGCCCAGGGCGCAGTTCCCGCGGGGAGGCTCCTGCGCGGCGGGAGACCCCAGTCAGCTGCTGGGCTTCAGGCCCGTGACCTTGACAGTAACATTGGCAGGAGTAGCGGAGCGCTCACGCCCGAGATAAATATTTAGTTCCCAGTCCTGGAGCTGGACCTCGCTGAATTCGGAGCTAGCGGGGAGCCCATCTTCCCTCGAGGGAAGCGCGTCTCGGAAGCGAATGGCTGACATGGGGGACGTGCGCGGGGTGCAGGTCTGGAGAGGGCGCCGTCTTGGGAGAGGCCTCAGCCACACTTATACCTGTGCAAACCGTTCTCCCAAGCTCTGCTCAAGGTAGTCCGGGGAGGGCCGCTCCCCCAGAGGCGCGGCTGCCGGGGAACTAAAGCCTAGTGCTGTCTTTTTAAAGGCCAAACAGCCCTTCAGAAATCCTGAGGCCAGTCACTTTACAGGACCCAGCCGCTGTCAAGTGGAGTTAAAAAAAATGTTTCCTTTCTATTTTTATTATTTTTGAAATTTTCATAACCAGACTACCTTTGGGGCAATTCAGCTGTGAGAGTGAGGCAGGTGGGTTGGGTTGGAAAGACAGGGTTAGTGGTATAGAGAAGCAAGATTCTTTTGAGGGCACTGCCCTTGTTAACAGGAACTTCCAGGAACTAAGAAAATACTGTGATGGCTCAAAAACAATTCAACCAAAACTTTAGTCGGAGCCTAACTGTTAGGCTGTCCCGGACATACTGATTGATGTCTGGAGAACAAGGTCAGGGTGTGTTGAGGTTAATGGTAATGTAGTCTTGTATTTCATGCTGTGCTTTCATTACCCCCATGGTCCAGTGAGGTGGACCCATCACCCCGGCAGGAAGAAGGGCTTTGAGGTCACACCTGATTGTCCTTGGCTGTGGTCCATCTGTGGGGACCGTCAGAGGTTTCGGCTCTCATGCTGGCCTTTTCTCCAACCGAGCAGCTGTAGCTAAGTAGGTGGTGAGTTTCAGCAAATCCCTGCAGCTCAGCCTGGAGAGTGACTCAGTGCAGGAGGCAAATCGTGCCCACCAGCTCTGATTGGAGTGAGTTCGTTTGGCCTGAGTCACACAGAGTTGTGTGTCAGCTGTTTGTGAGCTGAATGGAGGTCTTTACCAGGGCTTGTAAGCAGGGATGGCCAGAGCTTCCAGAGTTTGGGGGCCACAGACTAGAGGTAGCCAAGTCCTCAAGAGTGCGCGGAGCAGATCTCAGGCCCCTGGGCAGGGGTCCTGGAGCTCTGACCTCACAGGGAAGGCAAGCAGAGCCAGGATGGGGTTGAGGGGTATGAGGAGGTGCTCCAGGGGAGGCTGTGGACTTGTGGTCAGACATGGGACCCGTGCTGTGCCACGTGACCTTGCGTCTGGGGCCTTGGTTTCCTCAGTTATAAAATAGGGATGCCTATGGTGCCTTTTCCTCGAGATTATTTTGAGCCCAGTGCCAGACACATAGCAGATGCTCCTAAAAGGTTAATTCCCACCCCTTTCTTTATGGGCCTTAACCAGAGATGGTTCTGTCTCTCCCCGCCCTCGGGCCTGGGTGCGAGAGGGGATGTGGAGACAAGTCAAAGTGTCAGGGCTTCACGTGTGGTTGAGAAGGACCCATAATTCAGCTTCAAAATGACCTCTTCCCAACCTTCAGGTCTCCCCAGGACACGCTGAGTTAAAAGCAGGGTTATGAACCATAAGAGACTCTTAAATACAGAGAACAAACTGAGGGTTGATGAGGGGGTTGGGGGGGAAGATGGGAAATGGGCACTGAGGGCACTTGTTGGGATGAGCCAACAACACAGGGTGTTGTATGTAAGTGATGAATCACAGGAACCTACCCCCGGAACCAAGAGCACACTGTATACAATGTAGGTTAGCTAACTTGACAATGAATTATATTAAAAAAAAAAAAAAAAAAAAGAGCAGGGTTGTGGAGGGTGGGGTGGAGGTGACGGGTCTGATGGGTGCCCTCAGCTGTCTCTGCAACAGCTCCAGGGTGAGACTCCTGCACAGACCTTGACTCCTAGGATGGTTCATGACTATAGCCCGGTCTCAAGTTGTGGCACTTGCCCGGTGGACTTCAGGGGTCCCTGCCCTTTGATCAGATCTTGCCATCCTCTCCCTCCCACCCCATCATCCTGTCCATCATGGAGTTGGAAACTATGAGACAAGCACCCTGGAGAGGTAAGGCTAGCCATTCCCGGAGAGGAAACGAGTGTGTCTCCTGCCTTCCCTGAAGGCTCCTGGCCCCTTGCTCCCTCTTTCTGTAAGGTGGCTAGGGATTGGTGCTAAGATGCATGTGCCTCACGAGTGAAGGCAGTAAGGGGATCCCCAGTGCAGCAAGAGAGGCCATGCTGACCCACGGGACTCCAGTCTACTACTGGCAGTGTGTGTATGTGTGTGTGTGTGCGTGTGTGTGGTATGCATGCACCCTGGACCGATGCCCTCCCCACTGGATCTGGAAGCGACTTTCAAGGATGATTGAGATGAGAGGAGAGGAGGGTTCTTGAGAAGCAGGCTCCTGCTGCCTGTGGATCTTCCCTTTCCTCGAGCTCCTTTCGTATCTGAGTTTGCTGCAGCAGGACAATTCATCATTAATCCCTTTAAGGCTGCTAAGATAAGCAGCAGAATAATTTAAAGGAAAGATGGATTTGGGCTTTTTTTCCTGGAAGCAGATCTGAGTTATCACTCACTCCTAGGATGAGCTGCAAGAAGTTCTCACAGCCAAACATCTGGAGCACCAAGCTGGGAAAAGGCTTGTCACTCAGCCCCTACAAAGCCCTTTCACAACGCCCTCCCCCAGACTTCCAGGGGTCAGAAGCACAATACCACAGGTGTTAACATGCGACCTTCGACTCAGGCAGGTCAGTGCCCTGTGGGGGAAATGCCTACTTTCTGAGCTTTTAGGAGGGGCTAGTGCTGTCTGGATTCCGGCAGCTCACGCCATGTTTGGCACACAGTGAGGTTATCCAGGTTTTTACTGAGGCTTCTGTGTTGCGCTAAGTGCTTTATTCATACACTGTCTCGTTTAATCTTCGCTATGATCCCAGGAGGCGGATGTTATTCTCTGCAGTTTACAGATGTGGGACTTGAGGTTCAGCGAGGTTAAAGAATTCACCCAAGGTCACACAAGTAGTGAGTGCCAATCTGGGAATTTGAACTCAGGTCTGGCAGATTTTTAACCACCTCACAATAATTTCTTAATACATATTTGCAGACTCCCAAATGAGGCTGTCTAAACCTGTGGGTCCAGTTCTTTAAGCTAGTGCCCTGAGGAAGGGAGGAGTGGGCCTCCACCAATGGGGATTTGGGAGAGAATGAACATACCTAAACTTCCAGGGTGTGGGGAATATGGTCTGTGGTGCCAGGTGAGCCGGGAAACAACAGACGACCCTAGGCTCCATCATGCTGCTTTATTGTCCTATCTTGCCTTTCCCCACCCCACCCCCCACCCCTGACCTCCATTACCCCTGACCTCATTCCTTAAAGTTTGTCCAAGCTAGGGGTTGGTGCTGGAACCAAGGAGAGGAGTCAGAGCAGATCGGATGTCACCCTGAGGATTTCTGCCTCTGTAGAATCAAGGACGGTCAGTTGCTGGTGGGAGCTCTGGTGTGTCAGATTTCTCTGCTGAAGAGTGTGTGCCAGGGACTTGCAGCAGTTGCTGGTGACGCCCCAGACTCCAGAGCAAAACTGTTAGCACTCTAGGGTGGTTCACAGTGGCCGCTGGCCTGGGCTGCTCAGAGGGACGCTGCTCGCTTCCTCACCTTGCCCCCCGGAGAACCCACTCTCCTCACCCTTGGGGTTCTGCCACCAGAGCCTGTGGCTGTGCTGGGAGACTTGGCATCAGATTCCTCCTGCCTCTTCATCTCTTTCTTCTCTGAGAAACCCCCATCCCTGGTAGAACAGGCCCGTACTGTCCTAGCCTGCCCGTTGCCTCCAAACCACCCTTGATCTTGGTGGGGAAGCTCCTGTGAGTGAGGGTGGATAATTGGAATGTAAGCATTAATGCTCCCCCACCCCCAGAGCACATAAAGAGATTTCCCAGAAGCCCTGGCTTCACAGGCAGCCATTTTGTGGAGACAGAGTCCTTTGGAAATTTCCCCTCTGTCCCACCCCCATGAGTAATTATTTAAGTTAAAACACTGTTCAACTATGGATAAATCCAGTTATTAAGAGAAATAGATATTCACAGTGCACAGATGAGAGAACATCAGCTCAGATGCAAGGCAGGTTGCTGTACTCCATTATTCTCATGTTCATGACCAGGTGTATTTTGTTTGGAGAATAATTCTGGGTCAGGGAAGTCCTGGGCAGCCTGAGTCTCTGACTTGGGACTTGAGACTTAAAGCCCTGTTTGCTCTGGGGCCTCTTGCGGAGTGAGGGTGGGGGAGGCATGGGTGGGAGGAAACAATGCCCCAGCTCCTGGGCCCTGAGGTCATCTCAGCAGCTGCATTTGTCTCCCCCCCACACACACACACAGCTGCCTCTCTGCCTTCCAAGGCCACTCACAGTTCATTTGAAGATAACAAGTTGCCTCTCGCTGTACTCCGTCATTTCTAATTACTGGTTTAGTGAGAATTTCCGCTGGATTCTGTGCACCACTAATTTGCAACCTATTCTTTCACTTACAAATAGAGTTCATTGGTCCACACCCCCAAATTCCTGCTGGTTGCATTTTCTCTTTAATTATAAGACTCCTGGGCTCCTGTGGTTTTAAATCCCACTCCAGGCCAGGAGTGCTGTTTGATAAAGCTACCTTTCAAGAGATGTGAACAGTCACCTGCTAGAGTGGCTCCATCAGGTGCTGCCAGGTGACCATTCAGTGAGGATGTGGCCCTCCTCTTCCCTGGGGGGTGGAAGGGAAGGAGAGCAGGTGCAGCCCAGCACTGGCCCCCTGATTGGCCTGGTGGGCGCTGTCCACGGTCCTGGCCCACTACTGAGCCGACCTGCCTGCTAGTAATTTGGGGAATCATTTAGAGAAGCTGGAAGGAATCTCCTTGCCCAGTTCCCAAGCTTGTATTGTGGCACTGGCTTTGGGAAAGGACCTGGCCAAATGAAGAGGCTCCTAACCTCAGGGAGAAATGATGATTGGTACATGGACTCACCTCACTGTTGACTTGCTGAATGAGATTCGTATATATCACTTTGCACTGTGTCATGGTACATTGGAAAACTTCCTATCCAGTGCCACAGATGGGTAGCATGGAGCCCAGAAATAATGATGCCTTCATTCCTTGGAGTTGCCTGGAATGGCCTAGGGTGCTAGGGCCACTTGCCCCAGTGTGCCATACCAGTGTTCTCCTCTCCATGTGTCATGACATACAAAAGATTGGAAAGCACTAGAATATCAGAAAGAAAATGGGCTGCAGAGTTTGGGGGCCCACAGTTTGAATCTCCACTCTTTCACTTTATGGCAGGGTAATCTTGTATCTGATAGTTTTCTACCCTTAGCCTGGGATTCTTTGTAAAATGAGAATTGCATTTTTCTCCCAAGCTGTTGGGGGAATAAATAACATATGTAAGCATAGCAGGTCTTCAAAACTACTTGCTCCCTTCACTGCGATCAGCTGTCCTGTCCTGTGACCTGTTCCCAGAAGGAGCACTTTCCTGCCCACCTCTCCACAAAGCTGCACTGAGGGCTGGTGAGGAAAGAGCCACAAACCCTCCTCATTCCCAGGAAAGAGACAGCATGTTGGGACTGTAATTAAGGGTTTCTGATCACTATTCCTTCAAGTGCTCTTCAGTAGACTGATTGGTAACTCAGGTAATTGGATGCCCTTGGCTCCCTCTGTCTGTCTCTGAGACAAGACAAAGTAGTGACTTTAAGAAAATCCAGGTCAGGGACACCTAGGTGGCTCAGTCAGTTGAGCATCCGACTTTGGCTCAGGTCATGATCTCACAGTTTGTGGGTTTGAGCCCCATGTTGGGCTCTGTGCTGACAGCTCAGAGCCTGGAGCCTATTTCAGATTCTGTATCTCTCTCTCTCTCTGACCCTCCCCCGCTCACACTGTGTTCCTCTCTGTTTTATAATAAAAATGTTAAAAATTAAAAAAAAAAACACACACAGAAAAGAAAATCCAAGTCAGAGAATTTGGACAGATCCTGTGAGGACCCATCTGTTACCACCATGGGCCTCCCATGAATGAGGAAAGAAGGTAGTGAAGTTTTTACTCCTTGGTCCTGGAATTTTGCTTTAACATGTGATTTTTTTAAAATGCTGTCTTTTTCCAAACTGGGACAGTCTCATAGGTTGTCTACCTGTCAGGGACCTGGTATTCTCTTCAGCACCATGGGGGTCTATGTTGCCCTCTCTCTTTAAAACCTAAACCTCACTCCCCACCCTGGCTCAGGTCAGCATCACCTCTTACCTACCCTCCCTGTTTCTCCACTTGTCCTACAGTCATCTTTTTAAAAACAGTTGAGTCACATCATTCCCCTGCTTGAAAACTTGAAATGGCTCCCTATTAGCCTTGAATGGAAACCCAGTCTTTTCCATGACCTGCAAGTCCTATCTGCTCTGGAGTCTGGCTATCCTCTCAGCGCTTCCCATTCTTCCTTGCTTAGGATGCTCTAGGCCCAGACCCTTCTTTCTAGTCCTCGTACTCAACAATCAGGCTGTCTCAGGGCCTTTGCACTTCCTGTTCCCTCTGCCCTGAATGCTTTCTCAGGATATTCACATGGCCCATTCTCACACTCCACCGGGTCTTTATCAGAATGTGCCCTCCTAATCCCTCCATATATTGTAGCACCCCTGTCTCACTCCATCCCTCACACTCAGTATTATGTATTTATGTGATATCTTTATATATAATGTAGATATATGTCTATACATATGGTACTAATTATATGTTTGTCTGATTGCTTTAAAGTTTATTTATTTATCCTGAGAAAGAGAGGGAAAGAGTGAGAGGGAGAGAGCTGGGGGGGAGGAGAAGAGGGAGAGAGAGAGAGAGAGAGAGAGAGAGAGAGAGAGAGACTCAAGCAGGCTCCATGCCACCGGCACAGAGCCCAACACAGGGCTCGAACCCATGAAACCATGAGATCATGACCATGAGTAGAAACCAAGAGTGGGATGCTTAGCCACCTGAGCCCCCCAGGCACCCCATATCGGTCTGATTTTTATTTGTCACTTTGCCCTAGAATATAAATCCCACAGGGGAAGGGCATTGCTTGCTCTGGTCTCTGCTGTGCTAGAACAGGGCCTGACATGGGGCACCTGGGGGGCTCAGTTGACTTCAGCTCAGGTCATGATCTCACGGTTTGTGAGTTCAAACCCCGCGTTGGGCTCTGTGCTGACAGCTAACTCAGAGCCTTGAGCCTGTTTCAGATTCTGTGTCTCCCTCTCTCTCTGACCCTCCCCTGCTCATGCTGTGTCTCTCTGTCTCAGAAATAAATAAAAACATTAAAAATAAAAAAAAAATAGAGCAGGGCCTGACACATAGTTGGTGTTCAGTAAATATTGGTTGAAGGAAGTAAAGGAAATGGGAAGTCAGTTGGAGCACTAGCACCCCCTTCAGACTCCTGCGTCCTTGGCCACCCACGTGCTTGTCACACTCTGATGCCAGGGCCCTCAGGGCAAGGGGCAGCTGTGCTCCTAGACTTGGCCATGCCCATTTCCCCCACATGCTCACGCGAAGGGGCGACTGGGGCCAGTTCATGGTATGCCGCCTGCATGATCTCATCTTGTCCTCATGACAAAGAGGCCCTCACCTTTGGGGTGAGATTGGGGCCTTCTTCTCCATCTTTTCAGGTCCAGAAGCCAAGACCATGAAAGGTTGCGTACTTTGCTGAAGACTCACAGCAGTTGCCTTACCTCATCAGGTCCAAGATGCATTTTTTGGTACATTATCACATCTTTAATTCAGGACACAAGGTACAATCAGTGGCATGTATACACCAGTGGTCAGGGTCAGTGGTGACCTGATTGGGTGAAAACCTTCCATTGACCTTCTCTGGTAAGTTCAAGAAATTGCCACCATCAGAGTCCGCAGTTCAATGAAATTAGTAATTCCTCTGAACCTCTACTTCTTCATCTGTAAAATAGGAATAAGTGTGGTGCCAACCTCATACGGCTATGGGCAGGGTTTAAGGAGATAATGGCTGCTCCACACAGCGGCTGCTACAGAGCCAGCCCTCAAGAAGTATCCCCGGATTGTTGTTGTTTTCTTATTGTTGATTACGGCACACACACACACACACACACACACACACACACACCGCCGCCTTCAGAAGTTCCCTGAGCACCTAAGTTCTGGCACAAGGTTAATGCATCTGTGCAGTGGTCACGGTACTGCTCTTGTGTCCACACCGATGAGGCATGCCTTTCCCCCTCGCACAAAATGGTAAAACTGAACCAAAGGATTGTGTTTGCACTAGCCCCACCCACATTTTCCAGTGCCAGTTCCTCCCCCTCTGGACCATCTGCCCCTTTTCCTGCTTCCCTTCCTCCTTGACTAAGAAAACAAAATACCAACTGCAGTGAACACGCGTGGCAAATGTAACAGGAAGGTGAGACAGGCCACAGAAGCTTCTACTGGCTCCTTTGCCTGAGCTGCTGTTTGGAATGGTCCCACCAGCCTCGTGGGACACGCTGTGCCGAGATGGTGCCCATCCAGTGTGTAACTCTCTAAGGAGAAGGCAGACCCTGTCTACACAGTGGAGAAAGTGAGGCACAAATCGTGGACCCACAAATCGTGGACCCTTTAGAAGAGGCAAAAAGTCAGTGAATGACGGCCACACCTCTTAGCTTACCTTTGCTTTAAACTGCCACATGGGGCATCTTTGGGGCCTCGTGTGTTTTGGGGATCAGAATATTGCTCCAGAAAATAAGAAAGCTTTGAAGCTAGTAAAATTATGTCAGGCTCTGGAAAAGTGGAGGGAATTCAAAATGCACCCATCATTCATGCACCCATTCACGTCTTTTCATATTACATTTACTGAGCACATACGATAGTAATACCTAAGGATTTAGTCTTGCAGAACCAAAGGTGCTATTATTTGGGATAGAGATGGGAGACCAAAACACAAAGCCAACAGATCTGTGAAGTGGAGTCAGAAATTACCGTTCTGTTTATTTGACTTCCCAAGAAACTTTTCTTTCTCTTTCTATAGAAACCAGATGGATGGTTATCTGGTAGCCAGATGCAGTTGGTAGGTAAGCACTGTTGCCTATTGTACAGGTGATTACAGAACAGAAAGCTGGCTTCCAAGTCCCGGGGTCTTCCCCTCATGGGCTGCTGGGCTGCACTCCATTCATACTCCCCCCACCAACCTCCCCCCGCTTCATGGCTGAGGCATGCAAACATCTAGTAGGTTTAAATGTGACTCAGTCAAGTGCGTTAGCTTTTTGCCTTTCCTGCTGTTTCAAAGGTGAAGGCAGTGGTTAGGATTTCAACATAGGAAGCAGGTTGCTCCTGGAGGGTGGAGAGGCAGGGACCCTGGAACCTCTCTGTTAGCTGTCCTGTTTTACCCTGTGTGTGCCAGGCAGCGGCTGGGCTGAGATACACTTTGGTTCTTACCTTCAGGGAGCTCCCTGTTTGGAGGATGAATCAGGAATGTGCACAAGGAGCTATACTAGAAGGCCAAATGGTAAAAGCGTGAAGGACTATTACAAGTTGCGTGCCAAGGGGAAAGAGAGGAGCTTAATTTGCACTTAGAGCATCATAGAATGTGCCACAGAGGCAAGGTGGATCTCGAGCTGCACCTTCAAGGTCATTCAATGAAATTGCGACTAATCCCTCTGAGCCTCTACTTCTTCATTTGTAAAATGGGAAGAAGCGTGGTCCCTTCAAAGGAAGCTTCAGTAGGCAGATGCCGGGGAGGGCTTTATGCAAAGGGGCCAGGTGACCAAGTGGCAGCTGAGGCTGGGGAAAGAAGTGGCAAATGTCTCTGGCCAGGGTGTGGCCTCTCTCCAGTGCGAGTGGGGCGACATGGTATTTCAGGAAGCTGCCTCTGAAGGCCCAGAGGATGGCAAGCCTGGTGCAGGCAAGGAAAGGTCTTTACGAGAGCAAGAGGGGTGGGAGAGAGGACGGGCTCAAACATACTCACAGGGCTCTGCGGCCTCGGCCTAGAGGGGGAGGGAGGGAGAGGTCCAGAATGGTGCTGGCTGAGAAAACCCGAAGAGAGCAGACATCAGGTGGGCGGCCAAGGCCTGTCAGGAGCAGTGTGCCCCAGCTGACAGCCAGAGGTTTCAATAAAACAATTAAAAATAATTTGTAGGACAATTTGTATCTCTGATAACAGTCCGACCTGCTTTGAGCTCAGTCGAAGCCCAGAGGCTCTGAGGTAATTAGGAGGATTGTTTGGGCCACAACCTCCTGTCACATGGGCGTTCTCGCTCCTGGGGCTCTTCCCGCCCCCCCCACCCCCCCACGTAGAGGTTTGCATTTAAGAGTTTGCAGGACTGTGCCCAGAGCCTTGAGACCCAACGGAGGCAAACAATGGTGCTCCTCGTGGGGGCTCAGGGAAGCAGGGACCTGGGGGGAGGGGTCTGTCACCTCTGCCGCCTGCTTTCCCGAAGATGGTGGCCTCCCACACAGGCCCCCCGTGGGAGTCTGGCTTGGAAAAGAAGTGATTCCCTGGAGTTCATCCCTGGACTTACCTCATATACCCTCCCGAACAAGAGCGAGGAGGACCCCAAGAAGCGGTGCTCAGGGGGCTGGCAGGATGCAGTGTTCCAGAAGGCCCCACCTCCGGGTGCTCAGAGCAGAAGGGCGGTAGGGCTGGGCCCGGCCCCAGTCACAGGGTGAGCGGCCTCCCCTTATGCCTGAGGCGATGGCCCAGTGCCAGGCTTCAAAAGCTGTTGTGGAGCCGTCAGCCCTCGGGTGGCGGGGGATATTTTTACCTGTCTGCCTCCTGGTCGCACAATTTTTTTTTTCTTTATAGGGAGATTCACAGTTCACTCCCTCAGTGCTGCTTTTTCTCATGTGTGCTCCTGAGCTGTAGGCTGCATCTGTTGCTAAGTGACAGGTCTGGCCCCAAGGGCTTTCTCGACTCTCAAGCCCCCCCACCCCATAAGCATTGTGCTTTGAGTAACTGAGGCAGCCCTCTCAGCACCTCAGCACTCCACCATCGGATGCGCTGCTCCCACAAGCAGCTTTACAGCTTTACAGCTTTACCCCAGCTCCGGGGCAAAATTCCAGCGCCCCCACCACCCCCCTTCGAGCACAGGCCCAAGACCCTGCAGGGTCAAGTGCCCGGGGCAGGTCACGCCTTGCTCACACCCATGAGCAAGAGGACTGCCCCTGGATATATACAGAGCTGGTTGGGGCCTCGGAGATCGTGAAGACCAACCCATTTTACACCCTGGGAAACCGAGGCCTAGAGCGGTCAGGGCAGTGGTGCCAGCTTGCACAGTTGGTTGGTGATCTGTGGGGACCAGCACCTAGCTGGCCTCCTGATGCCTGGATCACGGCTGGCTTTGAGGCCTGTAAAGTCAGGGGTTCAGAGGAATCCGCCCCCTCACCCCCCGAAGTCCTTCTCTGATTCTGACGTTCGTCCCAGGCAATGCAGTGAGGTTGTTGGCTGCGTACACATTGGGTTCCCGTGCCCTGGTCTGCAAGCTGACCTTTCACCAGCCCAGGGGCTCCTAGGAAACTAGGGGTTGCGGGAAGGGAGGGTTGTTTCAAGCCACTGTGCCACGTCCTCTTTAAAGCATGGAGGCGGCAGAGGCACGTGGAGACTTGGGAGCTGACAGCCCCGTGATACGAGCCAGGTGCCGTCCTGCCCTGGGGCGCAGCTGCCCCGCTCGCTTCCCGGGCTGGCTGTGAGTCCAGTGAGATGACAAGGAGAGGCGATGTTTGTGTGCGCTTGCTGGGCTCCTGTGCAGCTTCTGAGACCCGTGCGACCTGCTGTCTCCACAATGTTGTGAGGTGGGCACCGCTGTCCTCTGACAGCCGCCGAAGCGGAGCTCGGTGGCCTTGAGAAAGCTGCGAGGCCAGGCAGTGGGCGAGCATGGAGCTGGGATTCGAACCCGTGCACTCTGGCTTCTGAGCAGTGTGGCCACCCCATCCCGTGCGAGGATGCTGAGTAAAACATGCTTGCAAGTGATTTCAAACTATTCCGCATATGACCTACAGTGTGACCAATAATATTGCTAGACTTTACTCTGAGGCCATGTTTTTTATTAATAATAATGTTGCTGATCTTTAGACCCAAGACTTGGCTTTTACCTGCTTCCCTTTGGCGCAGGGTGAGGTGGGGGGCTGGGCCTTGTGGGGTGCTGCCCCCCCAGCCTCAGGGTAGTGCCAGCTCTGGCTAACAAAAAGGGACATTTCTGAGTTGGTTTTGTTAGAAAACGCTTCTCTCCACCCCCACCCACTTCTGCCACAAACTCACTTTGGCTTTTGGCATTTATGTGACCAAATATAAATAGGGGGGCTTACATATTTTTAAATGAAAAAAAAAAAAACAAAAAAAAAAACCAGCAAACAATGCAAGGCTTCCCAGGAGCAAGGTCCTTCCTGGGGCCAGGCCCTGTGCTGGGCACTTCGAATGTGCCTGCTCACTGAGTCCCCAGGGCAGCCCTCCCTTGGAGGAGGCAGCTGTCACTATGAGACCCTCTTTACCCCTGAGAGGCCTGACAGCAAGCGAAGCAGCCACCCACCTCTGTCAGAGCACCAGCCAGAGCCCTTATGGCCAGTTGCAGGGGTGGAGGGCAGGGGCTTTGAAGACAGGCCATGGGCTGAGCATTCCCATTTATTCATTCACTCATTTGCTCGACATGCATTTCCTGAGTGCCTCTGCTCACATGTCCCCTCTTCAGGGACGCCTTCCTGGACCATAAAATAGCAGCCCTTCAGTTAGCAACACGGCCCTCTACCCCAACGCCATGTTCTCTTTATATCTCGTATCACCACTGACCATTGTGTGTTTGTTTCTTTCCTTAGTATCTGGCCCTTCCACAGGAAACATAAACCCCACGAGGGGAAACACTTTGCTTATTTTGTTTGCTGCTCTCTCCCTGAAAAAGCTAGAACAGAGCCTGGTACAGAGAGGGGACTTGGCAAATGGATGTCAAGCGAGTGAGAGAATGAACGACTGAATGAAAGAACTGGGAGATCTAGAACCCAGGTCCCTCTGATTGCAGAGCCCCTGCCCTCACCACCACTGTCTTCGTCCCGTTTCCCACTTCTCTGCTGAGTCTGACCCAGTGGCTTTAGGCAATCAGCTTCCTCTCTAGGCCTCAGTCTCCTCACACATAAGTAAGAATATTGCTAGGGCCCCTCGAGCTTTAATATTCTAAATGTCGCTCTTGTCACCTAGCGTGTTCACGGACACAGAAGGTTCCAGTCATGATTGCAGCTCATCTGTGCCTCCGCTTGGAAATTTGCACTTTTCGTCCCGCAAACCTGACGGCACAGGAGGCCCCGGGCACCCACCCCGTGATGCAGGGTGCTTGCACGCATCTTGGGAAGAAGGAAGACGCTCCCAATGTGCCTGTGGTCTCTGGGACGCTGCTGAGGCTTTACCAAAATGTGCTGGTTTTGTCCTTGAGTCCTCCTAGTCTAAATGACGCTCTTCCCTCCCATAGCCCTTTATCCTGTTGGTGACGAGAGCTGCCACTCTCCGGGCTATTTATGGGAAAGCACGTCCCCAGTTGGTCAGCATCAGGATAAATTCTGCAGACTTGCGGGAATCCCCTTTGGTTTTCTCCAGCGGTGGGATGACGAGCAGTCAATCATACTTAATGCACTGCAGGCTGTTTTCATTGAATCCCACCGCAGGTGGAGTCCCTGGAGACAGGCTCTGAGCTGGCACCCTGGGACCCGCAGCCTCCAGACGGACCCCAACCCTTCTCCCCAGCTCGAGACTTTTGTTTTTAATGATTATTTATTTTTGAAAGAGAGAGAGAGGGAGAGAGAGAAGGACAGAGGGTCTGAAGCAGGCTCTGTGCTGACAGCAGAAAGCCCGATGTGGGGCTCAGACTTAATACACCGTGAGATCATGGCCTGAGCCGAAATCCAGAGTCGGATGCTTAACCCACCGAGCCACTCAGATGCCTCCCGCCCCCAGTGCCAGCCTCCAGTTCTAGTTTTTAATGAAAACTCTTGTTTCAGGAGCACCAGAGTAGCTGATTAGGTTAAGTGTCCAATTCTGGATTTCGGCTCAGGTCATGATCTCAAGGTTTGTGAGTTTAAGCCCCACATAGGGCTCCATGCTGGCAGTGCGGGGGCTGTTTGGGATTCTTCCTCTCTCTGGCCCTCTCCAGTGTGCTCTCTCTCTCTCTCTTTCTCTCTCAAAGTAAATAAGTAAACTTAAAAAAAGAAACTCTTGTTCAAGCTTTATGGGAGATGGGGTAGCCAGACAAACAGCCATCGCGTGTGCCCTAGGCTTTCTCCACTTCAGTGCCCTGGGCACCAGGATCTGCTCACCGGGGACAGCGAAAGGGCTCATCCCCGCAGCCCAGGCAAGAACAGCCTCCCCACTACATAACTGCTAGGGGCACCGTTCCCTTATGTGGTGTGGGCAGGAGGCGCAGGGCTGAAAGGTCCCCAGACATACATTCCCTCCGGGACACAGTGGAATGTTTGGCTTACCCAGTGTGAAGTGGAGTCCCAACAGAGAGCTGAGTTTCTTATAGGGAATTCTGATCTCTTTTTGGCAGGCGGGTTCTGTCTCAGTTACTCCAAAGCCCAAGACCTTGACCGTTCCTGGGGTGGAAGGGGTAGTCACTACAGACTCACGGTTTCCCTTGCAAGAGGAAAGCAGAGAGGTGTCACCTGCTGCTGTGGGCCCAGGCCTGGCCCAGGGAGGGCTGGCTAACTGCACAGACTGGCGTGGACAGTCCCCATCTGCCGGGTGTCCTGGCTTCACTACACGTGTGATGGGATCCAGCTGACCAGGTCCCCTTGACGTTTGGGTCGTTCCTGGAGGCAGCCAGGGGGTCTGGGTCAAGCTTCTGCTGCACAGTGCCATTGCCAGTTGCTGTTCCGATGGCACATATGAGGCGAACAGACTTCCAGAGGCTCCTTCTCTTAGTAAAGTGATTACCCAGCTGGGTAATTTACATCCCTAGAAAGATGCAGGGCAACTGCAGGCTGGGCTGTGCATGTGTTTAATTTTAAATCCTCCAACCTCCCCGTAACGAGGAGGTGCTTTGAAACACAGCAGCGTGTTGATATCCTTCAAAGGGCTTATTTTCTTGGTGCTTTATTTCTTTAAGCGAAAGCAGGAAAGACGGATGAGGGATGGCAGGAGCAGGGGAGGGATTTGCCTCCCCCGCCCGCATCGAGCAGACATTATCTGCTGTAAAACTGTCACCAGAGGATGGAGGACTGGCTCTTGGCTGCAGTGGCCCTCAGATAATGTCAGTGCTGAGCGATGACCCAGCATTTGTTGGCACTAAGCAAATACCTCTAGGGCTGTGGTGCCCAAATCCTTAGCAGAACCCATTCAGCGCTCCTGCCTGGGGAATGAAGGGCTTGGATGAGGGGCTGGTGTTCAGGGTCTCCGTGCTGAGAGCTCTAACGTTTTGGGTTTTTTGTTTTCTTTATGTTTTATTGTTTTACTTTGTTTTGGTTTGGTTGGTTGGTTTTGTTTTGTTTGTTTTTTCTTTTCTTTTGGTTTGTTTTGCAAGCTTTAAAAGTCTCTTTAAATCACTTAAGCATTCTGTAAAATACAGAGAATGGTTTGGTAGATCTGGGGGTGGGCCTAGCATTCTGCATTTTTCTTTTTTTTAAGTTTTAATTTATTTACTTTTGAGGGAGAGAGAGAGCAGGGGAGAGGTAGAGAAAGAGGGAGAGAGAGAGAGAGGAAGAGAGAGAGAATCCCAAGGAGGCTCCACACTGTCAGCACAGAGTCCAACATGGGGCTGGAACCCATGAACCGTGACATCACAACCTGGGCTTAAACCAAGAGTCCAACGCTTAACCAACTGAGCCACCCCGGTGCCCTCTGCATTCCTTTTCTTTTCTTTTCTTTTCTTTTCCTTTTCTTTTCTCTTTTCTTTTCTTTTAATGTTTTTTAAAAATTTATTTCTGAGAGAGAGAGACAGCGTGAGCAGGGGAGGGTCAGACAGAGAGAGAGGGAGATGCAGAATCTGAAGCAGGCTCCAGGCTCTGAGCTGGCTGTCAGCATAGAGCCTGACGTGGGGCTCGAACCCATGAAACGTGAGATCTTAACCGACTGAGCCACCCAGGTGCCCCGCTCTCTGCATTCCTAACAAACTCCCCATGATGTTGCTGGCCCGTGAACTGTATTTTGAATAGAAAGACCCCAGAGAAGGCAGACGCCGATTTCCCCGGATCCCACCAGATGGGTTGGCTGCATAGAGCTCAGGAGGGCTGGGACTTGGCCACAGATCTGCACCGCCTGGGGGGTGAGGGCCATGGGGGCCTGAAGGGTCTTGAACACTTCAGGATACACAGTTATGAGAGGGGCAGTGTCATCACAGGAGGCCCTTTATTTGGGTTTGGTGTCTGGTTTGCCCTCTTCTACACCACTAAGTTTACCTTTCGGTGATGCTCAGACAGGGCCTGTGGGGAAACTGAGTCTGCAGACTTTGAGTGCCTCGGTGGGTTCCCTCTGATGGGGAGGAAGGCAAGCCCCACACTCCAGGCCACTCACTGCCTGGCCTCCAAGTGTGTGCCCCAGCGTGATGGCCGATCTATGTCCGCTTGGGCTCCCCACCTCTCTGGTGTGGTCCGCTGATCCTCTCCTGCTCATCCGGTCTCCCAGGTCCCTGGATGAGGAGGAGCTGACGACAGCCGAGTCCCACCTTCTCTGAGTGCTGGGGAGCGGGGCCGCGCGGCCCAGGTGGCACCAATGCCGAAGAACAGCAAGGTGACCCAGCGCGAGCACAGCAATGAGCATGTCACGGAGTCGGTGGCCGACCTGCTGGCCCTCGAGGAGCCGGTGGACTACAAGCAGAGTGTCCTGAACGTGGCAGGTGAGGCAGGTGGCAAACAGAAGGCGGCGGCGGAGGAGGAGCTGGACACAGAGGACCGGCCAGCCTGGAACAGCAAGCTGCAGTACATCCTGGCCCAGATTGGGTTCTCCGTGGGCCTGGGCAACATCTGGAGGTTCCCCTACCTGTGCCAGAAAAACGGAGGCGGTAAGAGGCAGCCCTGCCCACCCCAGGGGGGCCTTGCAAACGGGCTGGGCTGCGGGGTGAAAAGGAACACCCCTTTGCTGATGCTGAATTGGAGCTTTTCTAGGGTTGAGCTCGGGAGTCCAGAGGAAGGCTCCCCGGAAATAGCTAATGGGTAATAGGGGCGCCTGGGTGGCTTAGTCGGTTAAGCGTCCAACTTTTGCTTAGGTCATGATCTGCGGTTCGTGGGTTCGAGCCCCACGTCGGGCTCTGTGCTGACTGCCAGCTCAGAGCCTGGAGCCTGTTTCAGAGTCTGTCACTGCCTCTCTCTCTGACCCTCCCCTGCTCACGCTGTCTCTCTCTCTCTCTCTCCTAGAAATAAATAAAAAAACATTTTTAAAAAAAATAGCTAATGGGTAATAGCTACCAGAGGCTATCAGGCGTGATGATAATAAGAACGTGGGCTCTGGCCCGGGACTGCCTGGGCACAAGCCCCAGTGTGGCCGGTTGGCATTGCAGCCCTGTGCAAGTTGCTTGAGCTCTCTGTGCCTCTCTGTTTTTCAGCTATAGAATGGGAATAATAGTAGATCCTGCCTTACAGCAGAGTTGGGAGGATTAAACGAGCTTTACGTGTAGAACGTGTAGCACCGTTATCTGACGCATAGTAAGGAGCAGCTGCCAGCCATGAGAATGAGGGCTTTGCAGGTGCCGAGCGCTGCTTAACTGGATATAGGCTGAAATGCATGAAACTGCTGACATTTGTCTTGGAACAGCCAAAGTACCAATTTCATACAGTTCAGCCATCGAACCCCTCTACACCCTGGGGGTGAGGAAGGAGTTATTATCCTCGTGGTAGAGACTGCAAAGCTGAGGCACAGAGAGGTTAGGTACCTTGATCAAGGTCACACAGCTAGCGATAAGGTAAGGATTCTAACCAGGATAGCTTGGTCCCCAGAGTCTAAGCATACCTGTCACCTCCCAGGTAGGAGGGGGGCCTCCCACTCCCCTCCCCCCGCCCCTGAGTTTTAATCCGCCTAGAGGATCTTGCCCCTGGAATCGAACCCCTTCTAGACACCCGGGTGGGTAGCAACCCCTGGGCCCTTATCCTCCGGCCCCTCTGAGGCAGGCTGGAATGTTTCAAAGGTGATTTGTTTTCAAACCAGGGGGAAACTAACAGAAAATAAACACAGAAAAACCTCGCAGGCTGAAAACAAGGACATTTACAAGCTCAGACATCTGGTCCTGGGAAAGCGACTTGAGCCAGCAGAGAGTCCTTGTGCCTCTTAGTCCCCGTGGTCTGGGACTGCCACACTCCAGCCTGATGGGGGGGCCACAGCTTTGCAGGCATCCTAACCTGACTCCCTTTCTCTCTGCTCCCTGGGACTCTGGCCACGTAGTCTCTCCCAGGGATGCAGCCCCATTCAGGGACACTCCCTCCTCTCTAGAACACTCTCTCATCCAGAGGCCAAGTCTGGCTGGAGACTTCCCCTCCGTTCCAATTTCTGTTGAAGAGTGGGACGTGAGAATGCCCACTTGAGCCAGTGTACCTGAGGCCAGAGGCTTTTATCTTCCCACTATATCATCACTCTTCACCAAATGCTCTCCAGGCTTTGAAAGGTCTCCCTCCCCCCACCTCCAATATATCAATAAATAGCTGCTGATTAGAGCTTTTCGTCTACATGGCATGGCCAGACTCAGGTCACTGAGCTGATATAAGACCAGCCCAAAGGAGAGATACAAATATAAGTGTGTGGTATACTTATATGCCGAGAGATGTGGGGAGAGGCATCCACAGGGACCTCAGAGGACACATTGCATCCGGGGACGCCAGCTGGGAGCCTCTGACCTCCTCCTTTGTGGCTTAGATGATCAGCCCTGCCTGGGCACTTGGAGCCGAATAAGAGTCCCTTTCCCCGCCACACACAGCCTCAGGGCAATGGGCTTGCCGAAGCTGGCCAGTTCCTGGTGCTGCCAGCCAATCGCCACGGTGCCAGACACCTCAGTCAACCCATGGAAGAAAAGCGTTGTTAACTCTCTGGATTTTGAGCTCCCCATGGCTCGTTCCTGCCCTCATTCTTCCATCCTCTCTGATTCCTAGAGTCCCTTTCTATCTTTACCTTTAACTCTCCAATATTCTATGGGTTTTATGTTAAGTCTTTGCTTGAATCTGGGTGGGAGCTCTGGACCTCTGCTTAGCTCTGCTAGATGCTGTTTCTATGCTCTGTGTCCCCTTAGTTTGCTTTTTTTTTTTCTCTCCTGTTTATCTTTATGAAAAAGAGGCAAATGTTCATCAAGCGCTTACTAGGGGTGAGTAAGTCACTTAATTCTTGCAATAGCCCTGTGCCACAGAGATAGAGTTGAAGCATGTGAAATGGCCATTTTTATAAGTCAGACATGGTCAGAGATCAGCAGTTTCATGTGGTTCTACCTAATGTTATTTTCCTCTTTTACAGAGATGACAAAACAGTGGCGTAGAGAGATCAAGCAATTAGTCCAGAGTCACACAGCTAGTAAGTGGCAGCCAGGATTCAAGCCCAGGGGGACTGGCCCTACTGTGCAGATCTCAGCCCTATTTAGCATGTGTCTCAACAGGCTGAGTCCAAGGTGGTCTTTCAAATCCCAGAAATAACCTCAGGGTTTGCCAGAAGCAAGACCTAGAGTATAGACCAAGGCCAAGATCTGGAGACCCAGGAGGCCTCAGAGATCCCACAATCCACCTTCCTAGGGCCACGTTCTGTGAAACTTCCTAACACCCTGAACAGTGCTCCTGGCTCTTCAGACTGATGACCTGAAGTTCCCGAAAGTCACTGCAGCATCAAAGGAGATCAATCCAGTTGTGTCTCCAGGTGGTCGAGACTGCGTTTCCAAATGATCTCAGCAAAGGCTGATAAGAAAAAGTACCCCTGCCTTACCAGTAATTCTCACCCAGCTCCCAGCCCCTGAGCACTGTGCGTGGCTAGGCTGTGGCACTGTGAGGAGAATTTCAGCCAAGTCAGCGCCCTGGGCCTGACGCAGGTGACCGGCCTGAGTGGCAGGTGGTGGGTTGCTGATGACCGCTCTTTGCTGGAGAGCTGCTCTTTGGACAGCATGGGCCGTCCCTGGTTCTTTCAGGGAGAGGAGAGAAACATTCACAGAAAATGCCAGCCTACTCTTCTGAACCCCAAAACCCATTTTTCTGCACATCTTCCACCGCCCAAGGATATGTAGGTGAAATACAAAACTAGTGAGGCTGTGTCCCTTTGCTTTTCTGCATGTCACTTCTCTTTTCTTTCATTTCCCGGAACACCAGACCAGCAGACAGAACCGGGAGTCCTTCAAGCCCACCCTTCTTTCAGCACCAGGGTTGGGGGCTGCCGGTTAGCGATACGCAGAATTTATGTGTATGTGTGACTATGTGCATGTGTGTGTTTAATGAATTAGATGCCGATGTGTAAGGTTTGGTGGGTTACCTCCCCTGGGGGGGGACTTGCCTGATGAGTTGACCCTCATCCCTCAGCATGCGTGTGCTCAGCTGGCTCTGTGTGACTGGTCCGTGTGTGTGTGTGTGTGTGTGTGTGTGTGTACACATGGGCTGACATTGCTCATGTGAACCTGAGGGTCTTGCCGTCCAGATTGTGAGCTCTCCTGGGATAGCTTCTTTCACCCAACTGTCCCCCCACCGCCTGTGCCTAGCACAGGGCAGGCCTGCAGTCCCCAGCTGACCATTGCCGATGCCAGATACTGTGCTTGGGAAATGCCCGATCCCTCAGGCTCATTGGCGGCTTGGACATGTGTGGGTTGTCATGTTATGGGCCCACAGCAGTGTGGCTGGGGGTCTTCTGGAGGCTCCCAGCTGGCAGGGCTTGGTCTGGGGATGCGGGGTGTCTATCACGGCACTGGTGACTGGGGCTATCTGACTGCATCGCTAATAGGACTAGGCTGCTGGCACATCTCTCAGCAGAGATCACTCGTCTGTGTCCAGACACGATTTTAATTCTCCTGCTAAATGCCCTGTCACTTGGAATTGAGATCGTGTCTGCAGTGAGGTCAGGGACAGTGAGTTTAATTTATCATCCGGAATCTTTGTCAAGATCTATTCTGTCTACCCATTATGATCCCCTCGGCTATGCTCTTCTGAACTGCTAATTTCTCTCTCGTTCCTCCCAATTAGCTGTAGATTAATGGTGATGTTGGTTGGACCCTCTCTCCCTGAAGCTGCCCGGTCTGCTGTGTCAGCATCTGTTTCAGATGCAAGGAGGGCAGTGCCGGGACGGGGAGTGGGGTGGGGGGGGAAGCTGTGCCTCTGGGGGAGGTGAATGAGCAGGGTCCACTTCTCTGTGGGTGGAAGGGGGTGTAAACAAGTGTCCACAGAGTACGTCAGGACGTGAGAACACGTCTATTTGTAATTTGACATGTGGATTCCTGAGAGTACAGCATCCGCCTATCCGTCTATCCATCTCTGAATCTAACCTTGTGAGCGAGAGGCACGGACATGTGTTTCGATCCTCCCTTAGCATTTCAGGGCAGAGCAGTCACTGGGAAAAGGGAGGGCCTGGGGCGCCAGTGTGTGGCGGGTCACATGTAGGAGGCAGACCATTTCTGAAGGAGCACAGGACTGCTGGCACTTTGGGGCGGGGGGAATCGGAGGTGTGGGCAAGTCTGTAGGACGTGGCTGTCCCCCTTACCCTGGTGCTGTGCTCTGAACATCGTATGACATTCCTCTCCCCTCCCCAGGTGCCTACCTGGTCCCCTACCTCGTGCTGCTGGTCATCATCGGGATCCCGCTCTTCTTCTTGGAGCTGGCTGTGGGCCAGAGGATCCGCCGCGGCAGCATTGGCGTGTGGCACTATGTGTGCCCCCGCCTGGGAGGCATCGGCTTCTCCAGCTGCATAGTGAGTGGAGGCAGACCCCGGGCACTACCCAGCGGGCAGAGGGGCCACTTTGGGGTATGGGGTTTCTAGAGCAGAGTCTGGGGCTGGGTTGAGGGCAGGAAGAGAGACCCTCGACATGAGGATTGCCACCAGCTGGTGTCTTGGGGCCACATATTTCCTAAATCGAAAGTTAGCTCTACTGCCTGAAGCAGGATATGATATTGGGAATTATTCCCAAGGAGGAAAGGCTGAGACATAGTCACAAGGGGGTGCCTGGGACATCTTAGCCAAAGTTCTCCATGGACACGGGGACCAATCTGATACCCGTGCTTACCAGCCCATCAGCTCCCATGCGGGAGGCCCTTCCTCTTTCCTTGCCTGAGGAGTATTTTAGCCAGGCGCGTGCATGGCACGGGAAGAGCAGTCCTGAGGCATGGGGGCTCCTTGCCACTTTGCTGTGCATGTGAGCAGAGCTGGAGAAGGTCTCAGACAAGAGCCTGTGGCCGACCCAGGAGGCTTTGGAGCAGCGGGAGCTGCGGAGATCCCATGGGCCCAGATGGGGAACTCCGTGAGGCTCTGCTTAGCCGTCCAGGTGAGGAAATTGAGCTTCCCTTACAGGCAAATCCCACAGGTGCCCATGTTCACGCCTGCCTCTGGAAGGGACTGAGGATTCTGTTGGGCCTGGCAGCATGGCCAGCCCAAACTGTCTTAGGCAGAGACTGGGAGACAGTTTGTGTGGCTCCCACAGTCATGGCAAGTATCACCTCTGCCCAGGGTGACGGGGGCCAAATACAGCATACTCTGCTGGGGCTGGCCATGTGCATGCACGTGAGCATAAGGGCTTTCCCCTTGGTCTGAAAGCACCCACGTAAAAGCAGTGGGGGTCTCTCTCCCTCCGTGTTGCTGTTAAGGTGTGCCTTGGAGTGTATGCTCCTGCACACCAGCAAACAGTGAAATTGATACAGCAAAGGGCCCGGGGCACCCACGCTGGTCAGCATTACAGAGCAGCGCCCCAAGGGGAAGGGGCCTCTCAGCATCCAGAGTGGAATCAGCAAATCCCCGTGTGTAAGAGCACTGCTTTCTGAGAAACCTCCGGTACCTCGGTCGGAATCCATGCACTCCTATTTCAAATGCAATTCTACCAAGGGTGGCGATCGTGTTTCCAAGACATGAAAACTGACATCTTTCTGGAGGCAGGCTGCTGACAGTACCAAAGAGTGGGGTCCTGAGAGGAGGGAAGACGTAGGAAGCCAAGAGGAAGCATCCGTGAAACCTCAAGGAACACTGCAGTCTGGGGCCATTGTCTATAGAGGCCAAAGGCATGGGGGCCTCAACATCCTGGAGGGGTGGCTCTGGAATTGTAATCCTGAGTCATCAGGAAATGATGGCGAAGTGCTTCAAGCATTTTAGAAGAATTTCAAACTGGAAAGGATTAACATTTTAAGAGTGCATTGCTTAAAGGAGAGATCTTTAATATCTGAAACATTCCTCTGTGGATTCCCTGAATACCAGATGAAGGGAGGATTAAGAGGAGGCCCTCAGTGCCCTGTCCCTCCTCCCCCTTCCCCTCCTCCTCCTCCTCTTCCTGCAGGACTGTGAACAGTGTTGTGTGCAGTCAGCCAGAGCCTGGGCCTCGGATGGGGAATGGGGGTGGGGTGGAGTTGCCTTCATGACCCCTCTCCCCACCATGGACCATTGTCCCCAGGTCTGCCTCTTTGTTGGGCTATATTATAATGTGATCATCGGCTGGAGCATTTTCTACTTCTTCAAGTCCTTCCAGTACCCACTGCCCTGGAGTGAATGTCCTGTCACCAGGAATGGGACTGTGGCAGGCAAGTAGGGGACCCCCTGAGTACAACCACCTGGGTTCCCCGGCCAGCCTGTCCCAGGAAGGGGTCCAAGGAGCCGAAGAGGCTTAGGCACAGATTTGGGATTTCGTTGACTTGCTGTGTCACCTTGAATAAGACACCTACCTGATCCGCATTTCCTGTTCTGATGCTCCTTGCCAGCCTGACCCATAAAGTTCTCACGGGGATCGAATGAAATGAGTGTAGGGAAAACTCTGCAAGTTGTGACTTGTGTTTAGTTGTTACCATCCTGTGTAACTCTAACACCATCCTATCTGGAAACTGCCTTCATTTGCATGCCAGTCCTATAAAAGGCTAGATGATGTAACCCATCTCGCAGAGGGGTAAACTGAGGTCCAGAAGCAACTTTCCTGTGGTTGCACTACTGATTTAACCAAGGATCCTGGCTGAGAATCCAGATGTCTGGCTCCTAGCTTAGGACCTTCCCTGGAGGCCAGTTCTGCCTCACCCTTGCTGTCCTCCGCCAACGGAGGCAGGCAGAGGGTGACGTGTGTGAGAATACAGTTGGATCAGTGGGCCCCGCAGCCCCCGGGGACCCCATCTGGAGTCCTCAGGGTCTGCCAGATCCTGGCTAGCCCAGAACAAGCACAGCCCCTCCCTGCTACCCACACTCAGCCGACCCCTTGCCCACTGCTGCCCTGGGTGGGGGTCAGGCAGGGGAGGGTTCCCAGAGCTCCAGCTGAGGTACTGTGGCCTCTGCTGCTGTTCCAGTGGTAGAGGCAGAGTGTGAAAAGAGCTCAGCCACCACCTACTTCTGGTACCGAGAGGCCTTGGACATCTCCAACTCCATCTCAGAGAGCGGCGGCCTCAACTGGAAGATGACCTTATGCCTCCTGGTGGCCTGGAGCATCGTGGGCATGGCCGTCGTCAAGGGCATCCAGTCCTCCGGGAAGGTGAGTCAGGAAGGGACTCCGACCCACACAGGGGGTGGTCGAAGAGCGTGGAAGGCAGGGGGCTGAGGATTCTGGGTTACGCAGGGTCTGTTGGGTGGGCTTGGCCTCTGAGTGACTCAGGATGATGGCCCAGCCCTCCCCCCACCCCCGGTGGAGGTGATGGGGTAACCCTGATGCATTATTGCCCACCAGGAGGGGGTAGGAGTGGGCTTCTGGAAAATCGTTGCTTTGAACCCCAGCCACCTCTGCTCAGATAACTCAGGCCTGCTCTGCAGACTTTAACAGGAAGGAAAGCTGGGATAGCTGACCCAGGGACATTTATCTCCATCCTAGCCCTTTAGGTTCCCAAGCAAAAGCCCTAGAAGATTCTGCCTCTGAGCAATTTTTGGTAAGACTCAGCAGCTGGCCCTATGTAAATGAAAGGGCTCTTTGAGCAGGTGGGTGCTGTGGGTGCAGGCACCTTGGGGCCTCGGCAGCAGCTCTCCACTGCTCTCCTTCTCTACCTCCTCCAGGGCGCAGTCCAGCCAGCGCCATACACCTTCTCCCAGGAGCTCAGCCCCCTTTCAAGCAAGGGCCCTTTCTTCTTTGGCATGTACGGTATTCACAGACAGTCGGGCTGCAAAAGACATTAGGGACCCCGTGGCCTAATCCACTCATTCTATAGATGAGTAAACTGAGGCCCAGAACATGGAAAGCACCTCACCTCAGACCACGCAGCCAGTGTGTCCCAGAGCTGGAACTAGAGCCTTGGCCATCTGTCCAAGGCTCCAGCTTTTATAACAGACTTCATGAGTAAGGAAGCCAAGCCTTGGAAAGGTAGAGTGTTCACAGCTACCACCAAAGGCCACAAATAGTAGCTGATACTTCGTGGTACTTATCAGGCACTGCCACATGTCTGGATGCTTCTGGTCCACAACAACCTTGTGAGTTAGGAAGCATTATACCCATTTTATAGATGAGAAAATGGAGGCACACAGAGGTTAGGTGAATAGCTCAAGGTCACGTGGTTGGTAAAGGTAGAGCCAGAATCAGAACTCAGGTGGTCTGGCTCCAGACACACACACTCTCCTGCCTTCAACACTGTCTTGCCCAAACAGCCCTCTTGATTTGTTTCAGTGCCGCAAACATTCTGTGAACATCTCCTTTATGTGAGGCTCTCTGCCAGGCACAGCTAGAAGTGTGCAAAAAATGCACACGCTAGAAAACAGCACACAATGTTTGATCACAAGAGGCAGGACCTTTGCTGATGTTTTCACTCTGGAGCCGGGTCCGTAACATCCTGGATGGCATGTGTCAAAGTTCCAAGGACAGGGAGATCCTTAGGGAGTCCCCTGGAGTCAAGGTTAGTAAAGCAGGCATGAGACATGAAAACATGAAGAGGGGAGAGAAGAGGTTTTCTTTCTCCTGAGGCAGCCCTTGGGGGTGGGGAGGCTGCAGACCCAGCCCTGCGGCTCTTGAAAGGAAGAAACTGGCCCCAGGCATAGCCACACAGACTCCAGCTTGTCTGTGCTCCTGCCTTGGCTCAAGGCCAGATGTGGGGGGGACGGGTTGGCCCTGTGCCCAGGGGTCCCAGGGATTTACTTTCTTCTGCCATCAAGGAGGCTCATGTGCCCCCACTGCGAGCAGGGAGGGGGCGCCAGCTGCAGGAGGCATTCTGCCCCACAGTGGGTCCCTGTCTTCTCTGCAGGTGATGTATTTCAGCTCCCTCTTCCCCTATGTGGTGCTGGCCTGCTTCCTGGTCCGGGGGCTGCTGCTGCGAGGGGCCGTCGATGGCATCCTACACATGTTCACCCCCAAGGTAAGGGTCTGGAGGACACTGACCCCTCCACTGAGCCCTGCCAGCTTTATGCAGTTTAGTGCTCACTGAGACCTGTTATGTGTCAGGCATAGTCACAGGTCCCAGGGGCGGACCCTGGGGCAGGGGGCATGGGCCCTGCCCTCAAGGTCCCAGTGAGAGTGACATCACATCAATTTGGATGAAATCAGGAGAAGCTTTAGGGAGGAGATGTCCTGGGAGCAGATCCGATATCAATGTAGGACATTGCAGTCAAAGTAACCACATGAGCAAGTGCGGAAAAGCACCAAGCATGGGCAGGCAGCAGTGGCGGGCTCCATCAGTGCAGCTGTGACAGCAGGAGCCAAGAAGACGCCTAAGAAAAGACACCTCCCCTCTGGGAATCACAGCTTTCCCAAATCAGGGGAACAGTGTTTCTATTTTATTCAAGGTAATAGGCCACGTGGGCAGTGATTCTGCCCTTAACAAATCCATCCACATCTTCTCTCATTTAATCCCCACAGTAGCCCAGTGAGGGTCCACTGTGCACATTTCATAGGACTCTAGCGGGGCACTGGGCATCCCTAATACATACACATGGGTTTCTTAATGATGGCCTTTGCCCATCACATGGCCTCGCCTCTCTGTTCCCCTTCAGACTACCAGCCACAGCTGGCAGAGCCAGTCCCCTGAGGAATAAGGGGAGTTCAAATGCAGATCGGAATGCCCTACAAGGTGCCCAAGCAATGTACATTAGTAATGCCAGTTGGCAAGGCTGGGGAGGCCCGCCTCCAAATGCCAGCTGGTCAGTGAGCACCTGGCTCACTGGTAAGACTCCAGTCTACGGGCATGGGTGAGAACCCTAGCGTCCTGAGCCCCTAACAGCGCCATGACACATTTGTGCCCACACAGAAAGTTCATACGGATGACACTGGGAGAAGGATCTGGATCTGGTGGGGGTTGAAATCTCCATCCCCTCCCAGCTCTGCTCTGCAGCTGGGAACAGACCCTGATGTTTGGAGGGTGGCCATGGGCAGGACACACTCCATATTCATGAGAGAGGGACTGAGTTGGCCCCCAGCATTCTTGGCTGTAACATCTGAGGTTTCTATGTGAACAACCACAGAGGTCCCCTTTAGGAAGAGCTTAGCGAGCCTCCTGAGGGCTCGCTAGCCACGTGGCTGGCATAAGGTCGTTGTGAGCATGTGATGTCTGACAGAGAAAAAAATATGAACCTGGTTCCTTTGGGGAGGGCGGGGGATGGCTATGAGAAGAAAGCCAACAGTTTGTATGAATTGTTTCAACTGTATTTCTAGAATGATGATCGGTCTAACTTTTTCACTTGAGTCTTTTAGTTATACATTACTGGGCCTTATGAGGAAACTGTATACTCTGGAGGTGTCATTAATGGGGAGATTCACACAGGTCTCTGGATGGGCCCCTTGGTAGCATCCAGTTGAGAGAGCCCAATATGGAACAGATTCGGGGGTTGGCTTCTGGTCCCAGCACACACGGTACCACTCCCTGTTTGATTCAGATGCTCTTTAGAATATATGGGGGTTTTTTTTAGTTTAGTTTTTTTTTTTGAGAGAGGGATAGAGAGCAAGCAGGCAAGGGGTAGAGAGAGAGATAGAATCCCAGGTAGGCTCTGGGCTGATGGGGGTCTCGAACTCATGACCCGCAAGATCAAGATTTGAGCCAAAATCAAGAGTCGCATGCTTAACAAACTGAGCCACCCAGGCGCCCCTAAAACATCTTTTTAATTATGAAATACTTCAGTCAAGTAATCACACATATATAATACTCTAATAAACATTCTTAAGAGATCAAAATTACACATAAAAAGTGCCTGTATAGCCTCACCTGATTCTGTTTCTTTTCTCCCCTAAAGATAAGCATGATCCTGAACTCAGGGTTTATCCTCCTAAAAGATTTTTTTTAACTCATAATACATATCTGTGTGTGCATAAATGACATGTAGCATTTGTGCATACTTTTCAACTTTACATAAGTGGCATCATATTATATGCAACTTCCTGTGACTTGCTTCAGCTTTTATTTTTGTTCTGTACTGTTATTTGAGATTTATATATAGTGCTTTTGTAGCTCTAGTGTGTCCATCTTCCCTGGTGGATAGGATGCCACCGTTGCACAAAACTTTATTAGTTAATTCTCTAGTTCATGGTCACTTATATTGTTACCAGATTTCACTCTTGCTAGTAATGCTGCAGTAACATTATCACACAGGCCTTCCCGTGCACAGTTTTGTTTTTTTTTTTTAAGGGCTTCCGTGTTCAGGAGTAGAATTACCATCCCAAATGATGTGCATACCTTAATTTTACTAGGTGGTGGCCAAAGTGCTCTCCAAAGTGGTAGCAACAGGGCGCCTTGGTGGCTCAGTCGGTTGAGCGTCTGACTGCAGCTCAGGTCTTGATCTCACGGTTCGTGGATTCTAGCATTGCATTGAGCTCTGTGCTGACAGCTCAGCCTGGAGCCTGTTTCAGATTCTGTGTCTCCCTCTTTCTCTTTCTCTCTCTCTCTGTCCTTCCCCTGCTCACGCTCTGTCTTTCTCTGCCTCTCAAAAATGAATAAACAAAAAAAATATACAACAAAGTGGTGGCAATGGTCGACACCCCCACCAGTTGTATAGGGCAGCCTCTGTTGCTCCACGTTTGTTAGACTTCAATTTCCGCCAATCAGATGGATGTAAGACGTTTGATGTATACTCTGAACAAGAGGACATTCCTCTCCAAAACCATTACCTGGATGTTCAGGAAACTGTGTGCTGTCATGTTAGCATTTATAGGGGCCAGAGCCTCCACGAAGTGAAGTTTAAAGTAACCTGGAGGAGGGGCGCCTGGGTGGCTTAGTCGGTTAAGCATCCAACTTTCGCTTAGGTCATGATCTCATGGTTTGTGAGTTCGAGCCCTGCATCGGGCTCAGTGCTGACTGCCAGCTCAGAGCCTGGAGCCTGTTTCAGAGTCTGTATCTCCCTCTCTCTCTGACCCTCCCCTGCTCATGCTCTCCCTCTCTCTCCTAGAAATAAATAAAAATATTTTTAAAAAATTAAAAAAAAAAAAAAGAAAAAGAAAATAAAGTAACCTGGAGGAACTAGGTTTCCAAGACCCAGCAGGTGTGGTGCTTGGCCCATCTTGCTCGTGTGACTTTCAGTCTGGATAGAGCCTCTGGGCTCATCTTGCGATCTTGCTCACTGAGCAGTTCTTTGGGGCAGCTCCTGCCTTTGACCTTGGATGGATGTGTTGAACAGGGAAGGGGAGACCCAAGGGCCTCAAAGGCCAAACTCATCCATCAGGGATCCCCTTGACAGCCTGTGCTGCAGGTAAGGCCAGTAATGGTGGCTGGGTGAGGGTGGACAGTTATTCGACTGTCCATACATGGAAGACCACTGTTGCAGAGCTGTGACTGTGCCAGGACAGGATCGATGAGATGGGGAACCCTGGAACCATTTCAAGTCCTTGACCTAGAGCAGTGCTATAGAATGCTGGGGTCATTGCACACAGCTCCCAGGCTGTGCATTGCTCCATTTAGAGTGACCACAATGTGAATGACATCTCCAGGGGTCATGCCATTTGGTAGCCATGGCAGAGTCCAAGATGCTTTTCAGCCAGGGCATCTCATAATCCGCCTAAAAAAGCATAGGCTCTCCGTGGATATGCTGAAAGTCCTCTTCTAAAGTCTTCCAGTACCAAAAAGGATCCAAGCAGGGACGCCTGGGTGGCTCAGTTGGTTAAGCGTCTGACTTTGGCTCAGGTCATGATCTCGCGGTTCGTGGGTTCGAGCCCCGCGTTGGGCTCTGTGCTGACAGCTCAGAGCCTGGAGCCTGCTTCAGATTCTGTGTCTCCCTCTCTCTCTGCCCCCTTCCCTGTTCGCTCTCTGTCTCTCAAAATAAAATAAAGACATAAGAAAAAAAAAAAGGATCTAAGCCATAGGATCTGGACTTTCAGCCCATGCCCTCAAGCAGTGACTGAATGTGTGGCAAATGCAATGTGGCCAGGATACCATGCTGACCCTCTAGCAGTTTTGATGGGACAGTAATTCATGTTGATGCACAGCGTCTCTCCTGATTACTTTCTTTCCATTCAGGGAAAATCCCAAGTCAGCATGGCGTGCCATGCAATGCACCATGTGACTTGCTCAGCACAGAGTAGTAGATTCTGGTAGACTTCCTCACCACCACAACTTTTTGGAAAATGTTTCTCAAAATGATAACTGTTCATGTCCTTTGAGCCAGCAATTCCGTTTCCAGTTTTTTGTCCTAGAGATATAGTCCCTCACAAGCAAAATGACCTGTGCATAATATTGGTCATTACAGTATATGGTTTAGTGGCAAAAGATGGAAAACCATCCAAATGACCATCTTTAATTTATCCCTTCATTCAGAAAAGGTTTGCTGAATGCCTTTTAGGTTCTGGACTCTGTTGTGGGTCCTGGGATCCAACAGTGAACCAAACTGACAAACCTCCAGGCCCTCATGGGAATAAGACAATAGAAGATTAAGGAGTTGTTGGGTGCTGTTGCTAAGGAGAAAAATAAAGCAGAGAAAGGAAGAGTAGGAACACCAGGAGAGGGGTTGCTTCAGATAGTGTTCAAGGAAGGCCTCCCTGAGAAAGTGGTCTTTGAGTGAATAAGAGAGGTGGGAAGCACTGTGTGGACATCTGGAAGTAGCACATCCCATTCTGGAGAGAAAAACAAATGAAAAGACCTTGAGATTGGATATGGTTGGCATCCAATTCAAGAAGGCTAGTGAGTCCAGAATGGGAGGGGAGAGAGGTAGAACATGTGGTAAGGGGGCAATGGGGAGCCCGATCATGAGTGTCTTATGAACCAGCTAGGTCTTCAGTGTCTACTCTTGGTGAAGTGGGAGCCATTGGAGGTTCTGAGTGAAGGAACAACATGATCTAACTTCCATCTTCGAAGGATCCCTCTGGCTGCCATAGACGATCTGAGAGAGCAAGGGTGGAATGGGATGACCTGCCAGAAGGCTCCTTCCAGATGAATCCATCCAAGTTCTAGAATTCATCCAGGTGAGAGGAGACTGTGATTTGAGCCCAGGTGATGGCAATAGGAGTGATGAGAAGTGATCAGATTGAGGACGTATTTAGGAAGTAGGGTCACAAGATCTGTTGTTGGATTGGATGTGAGGGGTGAGAGAAAGAGAATGGTCAGTTAGGGGATGCCTCCAAGGTCTTTTGCCTGAGCATCCAGAAGCATGGCGCTGACGTTTATGGAGATGAGGGCAAACGGTGATGGGGAGCAGGTTTGGTGGGAACATCAAGACTACTGTTGTGGACACAGCAGGTCTAAAATGTCTACTTGATATCCAAGTGGAGATATAAACTTGGGAATCTGAGAATTTAAAGCTATGGACTAGTGATAGTCACCTGGGGAGTGAACACTGAGCAGAGGACTGAGCAGTGAGCACCAGGGCCCAGAATTTAGAGCTTGGGGAAAGGGTAGCCAATGAGGGAGGAGAAGGAAGATGAGGAGGAGGAAGAGGAGGAGGAGGAGGGGAGGGAGACATGGATACATCAATCCCAGAGGCAAAGCAGAGAAACTGCTTTAAGGAGGGAATGATCTGCCATGTCCAAAGTTGCTGAGGTCAGGCGACGAGGACTGAGAAATGAGCAGTGCACTTAGCAACAGAAGGGTCCCTGGTGAGTTAGACAAGAGCTGTTCTGGTTGAGTGCCAGGGATAAAGTCTGATAGTGTGGGTTCAAGGGAAAATGGGATGTGAGGAATTGGACACGAGAGACCACTGCTTTCAGGAGTTTTGCTGTACATGCTTTTTTTAAAGTTAATTTCTTAATTTATTTTGAGGGGCTGGGAGGAGAAAGAGAGTGAGTGCCAGTCGGGGAGAGGCAGAGAGAGAAAGAGAGAGAATCCCAAGCAGGCTCCTCGCTGTCAGCACAGAGCCTGATGCGGGGCTCAGTCTCACAAAAAGTGAGATCATGACCTGAGCCAAAACCAAGAGTCAGATGCTCAACCAGCTGAGCCCCCCGGGTGCAAACCCAGGAGTTTCACTATAAAAGAAGAGCAGAGAAGTGAGAAATGGGTGGAAACTGGAGATACCCATGGGGTCGAGGGTGTTATTTCAGATCTTGGTACTATGATAACAAAAATCCATCCTACGCTGGTGCAACCGCTTTGGGAGACAGCCCCGCAGTTCCTCCAAAGGTTAGACAGAGTTTGCATATGACCCAGCAACCCCGCTCCCAGACACATTCCCGAGGGAGCTAAAAACACGTTCACCCAAAATCTTGTACACAAATGTTCATAGCGGCATTCTTCCCAAGAGCCAACAAGCGGATGAACTCAGATGCCCATCAACTGATGGATGGAAAAATCGAGAATGATGTTTGTACGATGGGATCTTACTAGGTCGTAAAGAGGAATGAAGTACTGACAGGTGCTGACCCCCGAACAGTCACCAAAGACCACGTATTGTGTGATTCTATATGCGTGAAATGTCCAGCATAGGCAAAGCTGTAGAGACGGAAGCAGATTAGTGGTGCTTAGGGCTAGCTTGGTGAGGAGGCTGAGGGGAAAATGGATGGGCTTTCTTTTCAGGGCCATGACAAAGTTCTAAAATTGTGGCAATGGGAGCACAACCCTGAGATACGCTAAATATCACTCAATTTTTCACTTTTTAAAATGTTTACTTTTGAGAAAGAGAGGATCTGAAGCGGGCTCTGCGCTGACAGCAGAGAGCTCTAGGCAGGGGTTGGAACTTAAGACTTGCAAACCATGAGATCATGACCCGAGCGGAAGTCATACACAACCCACTGAGGCACGCCGGCACCCTAAATTGTACACTTTTTAAAAATCCAACCAAGATTTTGGATGAGAAATGGATGCTTTTGGGTGGAGGAAACCAGAGTCCCTCTGTGAGCAGGAGAGGTGGGACCCTGCGCCCACGCGGAGCAGCTGGTCTCATCCAGGAGGAACAGGGGGCAAGGGCCAGCGGGTGGGCACAGATGCTTACAGCCGAGAAGCTGTGGAGAGGAGCTCCTCATTACGGGAGCTTCCTTCCCGTTGTGTCATTTTCTTCTGTGAAGGAGGAAGCAAGGGCAGCAGTTGAGAGTCCGAATGGTGGAGCGTGGTGGACGCCTAAGGAGGAGCGAGCGTGAGGTGGCCGTGCAGAAGATGGGGGTGGGGGAGTGGTGCAGCATGGAGGGCACGCTGGTGGTCAGCGGGCCCACGAGTGTGCGGTGAAGCCAGCCAGCATGGCATAGCTGACGCTCCTCCAGTTCCAAGCTGGACAGCGTCTCCTCATTTAAGGCCTCTGAAAGCACGCTACTTCCCCCATTTGGGGGGATATTGAACAATCATGTGTTTTACAGTGCATGGTGCTTCCTATGTGCCAGGCAGTGGTACATGCACCTTGTGTCCGTTCGCTCATTTAAGCTCATAATAACCCTCAGGCAGGCGTTATCTTAGCCATTTTGCACAGGGCGGGGGGAGTACTGATGCACAGAGAGGTTAAATAACTCATCTGAGGTCCCAGGGCGCACCTTGTGTGATTTCTCCAGCTACGCTTCGCTGCCTGGGGGCAGTCCCAGAGTCGGGAGAGGGTTGGCTGGGCTTCACCAGGGTCAAGAGGTGATAACAAGGGATGACCATGGGGAGAGGCAGCAGGGGAGTCGAGAGAGTAGCCAGGGAGTAACCAAATGATGGACCATTGACTAAGTCAATTAAGAAAGGAAGTTAGGCTACAAACAAGATGGGGGTGAAATGCAGATAGGGCCCAGTACGGGTGAAGAATTTTTGGAGTCTAGATACTACAAGGAGTGAGCTGGAAAGATAAGGTGCTTTGGGGTTCAGGTCCTTGGCTTTGAGGTCCTAGTTGGAGCACTGCTCTTAGATATGACAGAGTCTCTGGTATGACCCTAGGAGTGGGGTGAAAGACAAGATCAGTGGAAGGGAGGAGCTGACGGGACCCAGAATCATCACAGCTGTGGAGCTGGACAGAGAGAGTGTACTTAAAATAGTGGCGATGACCTGGAGGAACAGGAAGTACGCTGTTGGCCTCCAGGCCCGGTGGCAGCGTGGGCATGTAAGAAGGCAGCCTTTACTCCAGAGGGCCACATGGGAAGCCTCCGGATCAGGTCCACCCTTGACCAACCAGACCCCAGCCAGCTGACTGATTCCCAGGCATGGTATCCAGGTAGTAGTAGCTCTTGAAAGCTCCCGGTGATTCTGATGTGCAGCCAGGCTGGAGAACCACCGAGTCGGAGCAGGAAGGCATGGGGAACATCCAGGGAAGGCTTGTGGAGGTGGGCGGTTGGGGGATGGCAAATTGTAAGTTCCAGGGGCCTGGTGGCAGGGTGCAGGCAGTTAGCGAGGGGCAGAGCTTGAGTCAGAGCAGCAGACGGACCCAGACATCCTGAGATAAAGTCCAGATGAAGGAGCCCATGAGTCGTGAGAACCTTGCAGCAGCCAAGGTAACCGGGGCCCTGGGACCGAGGCACCAGGCAGGCCCAGCGGTCCCTTGGGCAGATGTGGGAACAAGGCTGAGAAGAGGCAGGGGCTGGAGGGGCAGCTTGCCAGGAGCCCCAGAACTCTGTGGGTTCCCAACTCAGCACGACGAGGAAGCCTCACAACTGGGGGCAGGAATACACACAGGCAGATGTATATGTTGCGGTGTGTGTGTGCGTCACTGATACACACATACAATACCACTGGAAGGGCACGCAAGCAGCAGATATCATGGTGACATCTAGTGAATAGGAGCTGAGTGTCTGGTGTAGGGTGGGTAAGGTGTACCTTACAGTGTCCCTTAGTGCCTCTTGAATTTCAAGCTGTATGCCATCCGTTGAGATGAAAGCACGCAGTCTTCTGGGACGGAGCCCCGGCACAGCTTGAGCTACATGCAGCTTAGGGCATCTGCCTCTCGCTTCACCACGTCTGGGGTCTAGACACACAGCAGTCTTCACCAGTGAGCCAGACTGGCCCCAGGGTCAAGGGTATGTGTTAACCCTTAGAGAGCTGGGGTCCCGGGAGGCAGAGGTCAGTGGCAGAGCTCCTTGACCCCCATGCGTAGAGGCGGGCTTCTGGGCAGGATGGCCAGGGCAGGCCAGCCTTAGGTGGGCGCTGGAGCCAGACGGTCCAGTTTGGATCCTGGCTCATCACTAAGTGGTCAGAGGGCAAGATCCCTGGAGAACTCATTCCATTCTCTCGGCTGCGAGATGGGCAAACCATGGTAGCTTCCTGACAGCCTTGTCGGGGGAGAGCACAGGCGAGCTGCTCCCGGGGTACAGAGGGGGCCTGGTAAGCCTTAGCGATTATTATTCTCTCCCTCGTGAAGGTGACACTGTTCTTGGGCGCTGGGAACCCGGCGCTCCTGTGCCATCTGGTGTCTCGCAGCCCTGGCCGCTCCTGCACCAGCAGGTGCCCGACAGGGCTGAGAAGCAAGGGCGTGTGGGCTCCGGTCACGCACCAGGTCAGGCCGGGCGCTCCGGAGCCGCTGGTGGATTCCCAAAGCATCTCTGTCAGCTGAGTCAAATGCGTGAAACACCTCGTTCTCCGTGTGAGGAAGTGACTCAGCCCTTGTGCGGAGGAAATGGCAGGCAGCTATTGCTGCGCTTCAGGGTAGGCACCCCCAGAACGGTACGAGTCTTGTCTTTTCGTGGGGAGGGCCCATTTCCCACCTCTCCTCTTGCAGTCACATCCTGATGCTTGGCAAGGACCTGGGGCTTCCTGAGGGCTGGCCGTGGGTTCATCCTCTGTAGGCACCATGATCAGGACCTTGTTGAAATTATGCACCAGCACCCCGGGAACCCTGATAGAGCCCCTTTAAATTCAGGCTTTCAGGGGCACCTGGGCGACTCAGTCAGTTGAGCATCCGACTTCGGCTCAGGTCATGATCTCGCGGTCCATGGGTTCGAGCCCCGCGTTGGGCTCTGTGCTGACAGCTCAGAGCCTGGAGCCTGTTTCAGATTCTGTGTCTCCCTCCCTCTCTGACCCTCCCCTGCTCATGCTGTCTCTCTCTCTCTCAGAAATAAATAAAACGTTAAAAAAAAAGAAAAAGAAATAAATTCAGGCTTTCAGTCCTGAAGGTGTCTGACTCACTTTGCCCCCAGGTGAACACTGGGCATCTGGCATCTCCAGCAAGAGGGCCCCTCCCAGCTGCAGGCTGGACGGGTGCCCAGGGGCTGCTCACACAGGGCGCTTGTCTCCTCAGAGGTCAAGCTCTGGCACACATTCTTTCCTGGGGCCTCATTAGTAGCAGATTTGGGGCCACCAATTTTCTTCAGAATAATCTAGGGATGGGGAACAGGGCAAGAGGAGGTGAGATTGGCCATATGTTGGTAATTATTGGAATTGAGCGATGGGTACATGGGGGCTCATTATGTTATCTTCTCTACTTCTTTGTGCAGTTTACAATCAATGTGCCCCAGTTTTGAAAACTGAGAAAAGAACAGCAAATAGATACAGTCTGAAAAATATAAGCAGAACGTTCTTGTTCCCATCGCAAATCGTTGCATAGAAGACGTTGTCCTTGGAGAGCCTGTCCCCCAAGTGACAGGGCCCAGCTCTGATGGTGCAGACCAGGATTGTGGTGGCCTCCCTAGGATGTGGCTGCCTCTGTGTATGGAACGTGGCCCTGAAAGTGGCTGGGCCTAAGAACGTACCCATTTTTAGATTTAGAGGGTGATGAAACTCCTGCCAATGACATGTGTTTGAATCGCACAGATGGTCCAGACCCTTTCGCAAAAGCTTTAGTAATGACTGATATAGATGAAAAATGAAATAATCACCAGAAGAAGAAGAGGAGGAGGAAGAGGGAAAGAAGGGAGGAGGCCGGGCTGGGGGAGGGGGAGAAGAAAAACAAGAGAGAAGAAAAGGAAAGGAGGCCAGCATTGAAAGAGCCACGTTTGAGGAAGTAGAGGTTTAAAGCCCTGAGGATCTTCTTGTCCTAGAAGGCTGCAGCCTAGCACAGAAAGACCAGTACAGATTCAGAGCACCTGGCTAGTCCTTCCTGCGCAGTTCACCTTGAGGAAGCAACCTTGTCCGTCTCTTTCTCTCTTGCCCCCAAGTCTTTCCTTCTCTCCCACGTGCCAGACGCTGCTTACCCAAAGATGGACAGGAGATGGGCTCCACCCCTAAGAAAGTGTTGAACAGAAGGCAGACTTATCAGCCTGGAAGGCAGGTGTTGCCCGGAGCAGTAGGAGCTCAAGGGCTGTGACTAGCTCTGCCAGAGGCATCAGGAAAAGCTTCAAAGAGGTGATATTTATGCTGGGTTTTAAGAAAGAAATAAGAGTTTCGCCAGGATGTGAATAGGAGGAATGGAATTCCAGGCAGAGGGAACAGCCTGGGCGAAGACCAGAGGTATGAGACTGCAGGGCTTTGGAAGAGGAAGTTCGCAGTATTTGAAGATAGGAACAAAGAGTGGGAAAAGATTTTCCAGCAGACAAGTGGGGAACCATCGAAGATTTTTCACCACGCGAGGGGGATGACCAGGGCTGTGTCCATCTCAATCCACCCTCTCTTACAAAATCTTGTGCTTCTTCCTGGTTGGAACTCACCAGACCTCCCAGAGCCCAGCCATTGTGTCTAGGTCTCTAGCCTGAGGGAGGTGGCCAGGTTCCAGCTGTTGGTAGAATTGTCATGACTGACCACTTGTGAGCATCAGTGAATGCAAGTGTTCCTTCCAGGCATTAGTAATCCCTCCACCCACTTCTAGAACTTTCTGGGAGGATCATGTAAAAACCCACCTAGGAGAGGGGAGGTGCAAAAGTCCTTTCCCAGTGGGACAGTGATTATTTTGTTCTGTTTTAAAATAATCTTCAAATTTCCATATAGGCCTCTGTCTCCTTATTCGCAATGCCAACATCCAAATAGCCCTGAAAAAAGTTGTTTTTTTCTTTCTCCCAGAACTCACTTGGCGACAAAATGACCTGAACAGATGTGAGGCTATTTATAGTCTCTATTGATTCACTTGGTGTGAATTTTCCTATTCCGCTGCAGAAATACCAATGTGCTTGATTACAGGGTGCTGCCCCAGACCCCGCTGGGGGATTATGTAATTACGTGGCATATGCCTCATGTTACCTTTCTAAAATAAAGTTAGGAGCAAGAGCCGGGGTTCCAAAACCAGTATGGCCTTGGGCCTTGTAGATAAAGGAAACGTGAGCCTGTCCTACTTTTCGTAAAGATGACATTTCAAACACAGTGGACCGGGAACGATGGGGGATAGCCCTCCTCCGTTTCTCCGTGCTCTGCTGTGACCGTTTTAACCCCCTTCCACCTGTCTGAACGTGCTGACTTCACACGAGTCGGCCTCCTGCTTTACAGGGTGAACAGAGCCACCAAGCCGTTGAGCCCTGTGCTGACAGCTCAGAGCCCGCTTCGGATTCTGTGTCTCCCTCTCTCTCTCTGCCTGTCCCCCACTCACGCTCTCTCTCTCTTAAAAATCAAAATTTAAATTAAAAAAAAAAAACAAAAACAAGATAACAAAAATTCAGCACTTCGTTGATGGCCTCAACTGCCATCTTTCTCCTTCCGTTCCAAGGCTAGCTTCTCCAGGGAGTCGATTATCTGCTTTGCCTTCATGTCTTCCCCTCTGCTTCTCATTTGTCCTGGCTTCTACTTGACTCTGGCCGCGTCACTTCCTGAGCAGCTCCGACCGAGCCCACCCATGACCTGCTCACCATAGCACATTTCTCTCAGTAGCCTGGGTCCCTCCTCCAGTCAGGCTGTGACCTCCGGAGACAGCCCTCTCTTGGGCTTCCTCCCGTCTGGGCTGCTGCACCTCCTGTCCCTCCCGCTTTGCTACATTGAACTTGAACATGTTGCCCCGGCCCCTGGCTTGCTTCTTCTCCCTCCCCCGGTGACACCTTCAGTTCCTTCCCACACACCTGCCCCTCACGAGTTGTATCTCTGGCTCAGCCTCTCTTCTCTGGACCCCAGACTCACTTGTCTACCTGCCCGCTCTACATCTCCTCTTGGATATCGTAAAGACACATTAAAGTCAACATTTCTACAGCTGATGTCTTGATCTGCACTCTGACAACCCCATCATGACCTGCCCCTTTTCCTTGGTGCCCATCTCCGCCCCCTCAGGTGCACAGGACAGAAGCATGGCTGCCATCTTGGCATCGGGCTCTGCAGCACCCTGCCCCCCATCTCCGGTCCATGTCGAAGGTCGCTTGGTTTTTCCTGCTGAAATCGCTCCACCCTGACCCTGGGCAAAGCCATCAGTACCCTGCCTGGACTCCATGAGCACTTCCTAGCCAGGCTGCCTCATTGGCTCTGGTTTCTGTTAGAAATGCATGTCTGATCGCTTCCATCCTCCTCCACGCCCCTTAGAGGGTTTCTCGGATTAAGTGCTTTCTTAGGATCCCTCGAAGACCTTCCGTCTGACTCCTCTGCACCCCCCTACCCCCTCCTCACTTGTACTGCTCTCACTTCATCCTTGCTGCTTCAGGCAGCCTGGCCTCTTGCGGTTCACACACCCTCCTCTGTCCTGCCTTGCCTAGGGCCTCTGCACATGCATACACTGTTCCTCTGCCAGAATGCTATTCCCTCCCCTCTTAGCCTTACTGTCTACCTCTCAGATGTCCATTCAAGGATCCCTTTGGGGGAAGCTGTCCCTGGCCTTCTGACTGACTCAGTCCCTTCCACCCCCAACCCCAGCATAGGGTCCTGGCCTTCACAGCTTTTGTGACATTTGCAACTTACCATCTTTTGGGGGCTCATTTGACAATTAGAATGTCAGCTCCACAGGAGCTGGGACCTTGCCTGCTCTTACTCTCTTACTGTCTATGGCTACGCACACCTAGCCCAGCCTGGCCCCCAGTAGGTGTTCCATGTTTGAAGGAAGAGTGACTGCATTGCCATATTCACAGGGAGGCCACAAAGCATTACCATTGAGTGTGCAGAGACAGGGAGGGGTTGGGGACGGTGTCACCTTATGGAAGTCGGGTACTGTTAGCCCCTTAAAGTCTGGGTTCTGGGCTTTCTTGGTGGACCAAAGATGACTTTACTTTGTGCGAGGTGGGGGCCTCTCCCCTAGAGCGCACATACTCGCCGGCCAGGCTCTCTGTGTACACGGACCCCGAGGCCTCTACTCCCGTCGTCCTCCTCTTCCTCCTCAGCCTGGGGTGAGGCTGGGGCAAGCCTGGGGTCCCTCTCCCAGCCCTCCGAGCTTGCCAGCCTCTTCTCAGCCAGTGGAGTGAGCCAGGTGGTCTGCTCAGCCTAGGGAGCCGCCCAGGTGGAGGGCGGATGGGCCTCTATCCTGGGCGTCAGGGCTGTAAGGTAGTGCTGGGGGAACCTTCAAGTCCAATGCCTCAGTGTGCACATAGGGAATGGACTTAGCCACAGGCACACAGCGAGGGGTGGCTGGGCCAGGACTAGATCGGGCTTGTGCCCGCAGGGATAGCAAACCCTCTAGAACCTCCTTGCCTCCTCGGTCACTTGGGTCGACCTCAGCAGCACAGGTGCCGGAAGGTATGGTCTGAGGGGAGCTAGAAGGCTGTCAGGGGCCAGTATCCAAGCATCTGTACTCGAGTAACTCAGAGCAAGTAATTTTCGCCATGGGGTGTCCGTTTACTCTTTCAAAATGTGAACAGTAATTCCTGCCCCTCATCAAAAAAAACAAACAAACAAAAAACCCAAAAAACCCTCTCCCGACCAAGTCAGAGGCACTTTGTCAAGATTAACTTGCTATTTATGTGCCAGGCGTTCCTTGTTGCTGCACATCTGATCCTCACAACCACTGTGGGAGGGATACTCTATTACCGTTCCCATTGTTCAGATGAGAAAACCGAGGCTCATAAAACAGACACTGTCACTTTCCTAAGCCTTCTCAACTATTTACAGATGGGAGTCAGGCTTAGGCCTGGGTCTGTCTAACTCCACAGCCCTGTGCTGGTTCCCAGTTATGGTCCTTGTCTTGAGGAGCAAACAGTAAAAGGAAGATGGATATGAAAAGCACTTTGGGAATTGTCCCATGCCCCCTACAGGCTGTTGTAGTTCAGGGTTCCATCAGGTCTCAGGGCAGATGGAGGGTCAAGAAGGGGATTTCCCCTCTCTAGGAAGTATCTGGGTTTCTGTGCTTCAAGTTGGTTGGGTGGGAGGGGGGAAGGGTCTTTCTGTGACCTAGAACATGTAAAAGTATAAGAATGAACATTGGGCCCTTATTTTTTTCTTGGGAAAGGGAGATCAGGTGGGCAGGAGGGAGGAGCTGGTGTCCTTTTTCATGGTTTGAAGTGGAGAAGGTGTCAGGGAAATATTGATGTTCTCAGTTCTCTAGTGTTGTTGTGCAGGTTGTACACTGCTCAACTCTAAGAGGCACCATTCACACTCTAGTCTGAGTGAATGGCCCTCCCTAGAGCTATGCACCACGCATCATACCTAATGGCCCTGAAGATATTCCTCAGTATAATAGCTCCATGGTAAGCAAAGATGACAGTTCAAATGAACTGAGAAGTTACTGTGTAAGCACACAGCATTTATTTTATCTTACTTAAGCCTCACAACAATCCTCTAAAGTTAGTGCTCTTGTTATCTGTGCTGCACACTTAGGGAGCTGAAGCTCAGAGGGGTTAGGGGAATGCCCAAGGTCACACAGCCACAGCTTTCCCACCATGCCACGTGGCCTCTGAACTCCGGTGAGGCCAAAGAAGGGGCTGAGGTGGGAACTCTACTGTGCATGAATAAAACCATCATCTGTGTGTCTCTCATCCTCCCCCCACAGCTGGACAAGATGCTGGACCCCCAGGTGTGGCGGGAGGCAGCCACCCAGGTCTTCTTCGCCCTGGGGCTGGGCTTTGGGGGCGTCATCGCCTTCTCCAGCTACAACAAGCAAGATAACAACTGTCATTTCGATGCTGCGCTGGTGTCCTTCATTAACTTCTTCACCTCGGTGCTGGCCACCCTCGTGGTGTTTGCTGTGCTGGGCTTCAAGGCCAACATCATGAACGAGAAGTGTGTGGTCGAGTAGGTGACATCGCTGCTGCTGTCCTTTCCTCTCCCCGCCCACTTCATCCCCGCTGGGCAGGTGGGCTCTGGATGGAGAGCCCCCGTCCTCCTGGGCTGATGGCTGGAGATCAGAGGAGCTCTGTCCGTCCCTGGCCCCGATCCCAGGGACGGGTTCAGAGATATCTCTGTCGATGGCCCGTGGGAGAGCCCTGCCTGGTCTCTGGGAGGTGCCTCCAGGGCCGTGACCTTTTTACCTGCCTTTATCCCTTTCTGTGCTGCAGGAATGCCGAGAAAATCCTGGGGTACCTCCACAGCAACGTCCTGAGCCGGGACCTCATCCCTCCCCATGTCAACTTCTCACACCTGACGGCCAAGGACTACACAGAAATGTACAAAGTCATCATGGCCGTGAAGGAGGACCGCTTCTCAGCCCTGGGCCTTGACCCCTGCCTCCTGGAGGACGAGCTGGACAAGGTGTGAGGCAGGCTGCCCTTCCTGGGGTGGGCACGGAGGCATATGGGGGAGCATGGGACCCAGAGACCGGCCAGAAGTGTCAGGCCTCAGAAAGCCGCCAGGGACTCATTCACTCGCTTGATGAGCCAGGACCTACAATGTGTCCAGGGAGAGAGAGAGGAAAGGGATCAGCCAAACCCCTGCCCTGAAGTACATTGTCTCGACGAGGAGGCAAGCCACGCACACCCATCTCCGATCTCACAGGAATCGTGCACAGTGGCTTTCGGATGCATTGCACGGGTTTCCTGTGCTTGGGTCACGGTCATAAGCGGTGCACTTGCAACAGTGCTTTGTTCGCGGCTCACAAAAAAGAAGCCCTTCTGGTCCCTTGGGCCCTCACGGCGGTGCTAGGAGTTGAGTGTTAACATGGTCCCCGATTTTGCAGCTGTGTAGCCTGTAACTTGGGCGCTCGCTCAAGGTCTCACAGCTAGCAAGGGAGCCGGGGTTCAAGTCCCCATGCTCTGAGCCATTCCTCTATGCTTCTGTTCCCCTACCCGGCTGTCCCCACTCACTGCCGCAGGGAAACTTAGTCCCTGGGGCAGAGCAGGGGGCTACCGCTCCCTCATCAATGCTCAGGCCCAAGTTTGGACACCTTGCTTCTATTCCCATTTGCACGGCTGGAAACTTTCAAATTGACTGTTCTGTTAGTAGGGGTGACAGGAGAGAGACATGCCCCCAGGTTCTTGGGACCCAACTTGTGCCAAGGTTTCCGTGGGGCAGAGCCAGCTCCTTTCAGCCTAGGCCAGCTCTGCCCGTCTTCGTGAAACTAGGGAAGGTGAGCTGTCATTGTCCTGATGTTAAGTCTGCTGCGTGCTACTGGCCCCATACTATGCCAAGGGAGCCGAGTCCTGTACCCCCTGCCTCTTGTCCCATGATCGAGAGCAGAGGATCCAGTCTGGGGACCCCTGCCCTGATTTCTGCCCCAGGTGACTGGCAGTATGAAGGACCTCCCCCTTCCATGAGACCCTGCCCCATCCTCATGGGCATGACCCGGTCCTCTGAATACAACCAGGATTTTAGCCATTTTTTTCTTATACAGTTGGACGCCTATAACACCCAAATGACAAGAATTACACACACAGTGGGGGAGGTGTTTCCCCACAATCACAGGTCCCTACAGGACAGCATGGCAGTGATGTCAGTGGACAGGGTGTGGTCACTTGCCCATGAGCAGGGGCCCAGGCATTAATGCAGTGGCTGTCTACCTTGGCTACTCATCAGAGTACCCTGGGGGCTCAATAAAAGCCACACAGCCAGCTTTTACCCCCAGATCAGTCAGATGATTGTTTCCAGGGGGAATACTCAGGCATTGGTGTTTTAAATGCTCCAAAGTGGTTCCATTCGGCATTTGAGGCTAAGCCCACTACCTCGAAGTCCGGAGCTCAGAACTGGAGCCCCCATAGCTGTGGCTGGAGCCATCAGGGAAAAGTTCTTAGCAGAAGAGGGTCTCAGGCTGGGCATATTTGTGAGTGTCTTCATCTCAATCACCTGGCGTCCCTATACAGCGTGTAGCTTCCGGATCCCACAGCTGAACTTCCCGAATTGGTACCTTACTCCCTGGGGTAGGGGGGATTCTGATGCTCACTCAACCTTGAGACCTCCTGGCCAAAGACAAGACCATTTAAGTGAGGGCAGGGATTCTGTCAAAGAGGGAATCGTTATTCTTAAAGCTCCAGGGGCAGAGATAAGGAAGCAAGGGGCTCCCAGACATGGTGTGGGCCCCACTGAGCCCTCACCCTCCACCCTACCCCCAGTCTGTGCAGGGCACAGGGCTGGCCTTCATCGCCTTCACCGAGGCCATGACGCACTTCCCGGCCTCCCCATTCTGGTCTGTCATGTTCTTCCTGATGCTCATCAACCTGGGTCTGGGCAGCATGATTGGCACCATGGCTGGCATCACCACGCCCATCATCGACACCTTCAAGGTGCCCAAGGAGATGTTCACAGGTAACGCCTCCTGGTGGCCCCCTGGCCTTGTGGCTGCCCTCAAGGACCAGCATGAGGTTGTGCCTCTGACTCTGGAAAGACTCCCTACTGAGAGGGCTCCCCGGCAGCCCGCGCTGGGCTGCCAGGGGGCCTGGCTTGCCACTCGGAGGAGAGCACTCAAGAGCCAGGAGAAGGCTGTTTGGGAAGCTGTGCCAAACCTGAGCTGGGGAATGGCCTCTTTCCTGGGTCGTGTCCCCTTTCCCTGAGGGCCTGTTGAGTCCTCCTGCGGGGGGCGGGGGGTGCCCTCCATGCTAGCCTTGCACTCAGCTCCATCTCTACCACTCCCAGCCCTAGGCTGCTCTTCTCCTAACAGAGTGGGAGCTCAGAACCTCAGCATCTGGATCCCTCCCCCCAAAGGCCCGCAGGGAGGCGGGGAGGGAAGGCAGGGCCCCAAGCCCCCCACCGGCCCCACCCACCCTGCACCTGCGCCCCCACACCGGCCTCCCGGCTCTCTGCAGTGGGCTGCTGTGTCTTTGCATTCTTCGTGGGGCTGTTGTTCGTCCAGCGCTCAGGAAACTACTTTGTCACCATGTTCGACGACTACTCTGCCACCCTACCGCTCACTCTCATCGTCATCCTTGAGAACATTGCCGTGGCCTGGATCTACGGGACCAAGAAGTAAGGGGGACATGGGGAGGGGCTGCGACAGGAGGAGGGGTCTGTCCTGTTACATGCCCCCGGAGAGTGCCGTGTTTCCAGGGCTGCTTATGAGTGGGACAGGACATCACAGCCAGCCTGTCAGAGCTCAGAGGGCCCTTAGGGATCTGGGACTCGAGAGAGGACATGACTATCCAAGGCCACTTGGCTGGTAAGAGGCAGAAGCCAGGCTGAGGGTGTGGGTCTCATGGCTTCAGGTCCTGGCATCACTGTAAACTGCCCTAAATTCCCATAGCCCCTCACCTGAGCACCAGCTCTTCAGAGTTCTGGTAAGCTTGTTAAGCACTTAGTGGGTGTCCAAGGGGCCCCTCTTCTCGAAAAACTCTAGGCCTTCAGCAGCCTGATCCAGTGTTGAGGTGATCAACATGGGGGTGTGAGATGAGGTGCAGTTTGGGGTCTGGCAGTGGCGTGGAGTAAGGAAATTCAGCAGTAACGAAGGAGCGGCCTGAGCCGAGGGCAGAGACACAGTCAGTCAGCCCCCCACCCCCACCCCCTGCCTCATTCCTCATTTAACAAACCTGTGAGCCCGGGAAGCCCCAGGACGGGGCCTTCCCAGTCTCTGCAAGGCCAAGGGCCTCCCCTGATGTCTGGACCTGGTCTTGGAATCAGGCGCTCTGATGGCCCTGCGACAGCCGTCTTCTTCCCACAAGGGGGCAGGCGGGGACACTGGGTAAGACAGGAAGAGCCCCGTGGGCCAGGGCTGGGGGAGGTGGCTTCTGCAGTCGGGTGAAGCCCCTGTAACCCTTCTCAGAGTCTTATGTTTAAGTGGACAAGATAAAATACATAAGGTATAGGAAATGAATTCAGTTGAAAAATGGGAAAGTACTGTTGGAAGTCGGATGCGGTAATGTACACACTTTATTTTTACTGCGCTAAGTTACAAACTTTGGCTGTGGTGGTGACTGTGAAATAGCGTGAACACAAATGATGTTATTAGGCAGTTTCAGCTGTAGTGTGAGAGGAAGGTATCTGCGATGTAATGATTTGGTGACAGTCTTGGGTACTGCTAATTCCACTGTGGTTGCTTGCATTTGCAGTAGGAGGAAATGAAAGATTTCAGTTAGGTGTTATTGAAGTAGAAACGATTTTTTTTATGACATTCATGTACACAGCCTGCCAGCTATTGTAATTCCATGCACCCACCCAGTGGTTAGAAGGCCCCAAGACCGGGCCTCTGGACACTAGAGATGTGCACTTCACCTCTTTTCCAGCAGGGGGCGTGTAGAGTCAGAGCCGTGTGAGTAGGGCTGGGTGCATGGGAGCACACGGGAGTCCTCTGGTGCCTGCGCCTGCCCAGGCATGTCCCGCCAACAGCAACACATCCACGGATGGGGGGGTGACGTTAGGAACTCAGGGGAGGTTAGCAGAGGGCACCAGAGCCTGCCCAGAGGCCAGCTGGACCACCGAATAATAAACTGGGGGCACTGACTGTGCAGAATGGAATGTGAAATGCCTGGGAGGGAGGGACTAGTCAGTAAAGGCTTCCTGGAGGAGGTGGTTGTGGGGGAATGCGCAGGTGCGGCGGGGGTGCCAATCTGGGCCCTCTGTGCCCCCGGCAGGTTTATGCAGGAGCTGACGGAGATGCTGGGCTTCCGGCCCTATCGCTTCTATTTCTACATGTGGAAGTTCGTGTCTCCTCTGTGCATGGCCGTGCTCACCACGGCGAGCATCATCCAGCTGGGGGTCACGCCCCCCGGGTACAGTGCCTGGATCAAGGAGGAGGTGAGGGGGGACCTGAAACTCCAGGGCCCCTGGCATCTCCCCAGGCCATTCATGCAACAGGCACTAGAGATAAACCCTTATAGGAGAGCTGCTGTGTGCCAGGCCCTCCCAGAGCCTTTGCACACCCGATCTGTAATCTTTACAACAGCCCAAAGAGAGAGGTGGCATTACCCCTATAGCACGCATGGGGAGACCGGGGGTCAGAAAGTTTGATGCACTTGTCCAGTCTTTCTAACCCATGTTCTCTGTCCATGTGTGTGGAGCAGAATTACCTATCCATTTTCCAGATGTAGAAACTGAGACCCAGGGGAGCTCAGGCCCTTAACCACCAGCTGACTTGGGTAGCAACCCTGATGCCCTCCATCGCTGCTGGTGCCTGGCCAGGATGGCGGGTGGGGTTGGGAGAGGGCGGGAGGAGACAGGCCTGGAGGTCCTGGGAGGGTGAGGTGGTTGCCGCATCGGGCAGCAGCCCTCACCCCCATCTGCCCCTAGGCTGCGGAGCGCTACCTGTACTTCCCTAACTGGGCCATGGCGCTCCTGATCATCCTCATCGTCGTGGCCACTTTGCCCATCCCCGTGGTGTTCATCCTGCGGCACTTCCACCTGCTCTCTGACGGCTCCAACACCCTCTCCGTGTCCTACAAGAAGGGCCGCATGATGAAGGACATCTCCAACCTGGAGGAGAACGATGAGACACGCTTCATCCTCAGCAAGGTGCCCAGCGAGGCGCCCTCCCCCATGCCCACTCACCGCTCCTACCTGGGGCCCGGCAGCACATCGCCCCTGGAGACCAGCGGCAACCCCAATGGACGCTACGGGAGCAGCTACCTCCTGGCCAGCACCCCTGAGTCGGAGCTGTGACCGCCGCCCCACCCCGCCCGCCTCTCCCCCCACATCCATCCAGCCCTCTCGTCCCGGCCTGGCCTCGCTTTCTGGGTCAGGCCCTCTGCCCAAGGAGAGGGCGTGTGCCCTCCCTCACCCCCCTCCCCAGTCCCAGCCGACTTCTCCCTAGACCTGAGCAGGGGCCAGGTGAAACTCTGTCCCCAGTGCAGGCTCCCAACCCATCTAACCTCCTGAGATCCGCTCACCAAATCGCAGCTGATTAACGAGAACAATCCAGAAGTCCTAATACCCAGCACTGGGGAGACTGCAAGTGGCCACTGGAGGGGCTGCTCCCCCTCCCTCCCTCCCTGTAACCTGGCACCTGTCGTTCTTAGGTCCTGGGCATGCCTCTGTATTTCCAGGTGGTGGCGAGAGGCACCAGGTCGGGTAGGATGGGGTGTGGGGCAACCCAGAGGCTGATGGATTTAAGGTTGGGGACAGGACTATTGTGTCGGGACTCGGGGCTCAGACTTGGGATGGAATCTCGTAGAAGTCCCCAGGTTCTGTTTTGTGAGGCAGATGGTGCTCTCTGGCTTGAGCGTAAGCCTCGGCAGTGGCGGTGGAAGGGGGGCTGGGCATGGGGGCCCCTCAGCCTGGGCTCTAGGTGGAATCTTCCACATTCTCCACCCTGCCTGGGGCAGCGTGTGTCCTGTGTCCTGCCTGGAGGCTGATGACTGCCCGGAACCCTTCCCCACTTCCACGAGGGCTTAGCCTGCCCTCTCTGTGCCCACAGTGGTGGCCTGTGCCTCTTTCCTCTAGAGAGGAGGGGACAGTACACAGAGAGGTTTCCAGAGCACACTTGACGGTTCACAGCACAATTCAGATGGTTTGGAGCACACACGCGAAGCACACTCCCTCTCTCACCTGGGGCCCAACTTTCTCACTAGCTGCAGCTTCTCTCCCTGGAATGGGGGTCCCTGGAGTTCAGGGACTCGTACCCAGGAAACCTCATCCCTGGGGAAAGACGGATAATTTCACTGCCCCTTTGGGCTGCCACTCACTCTCCTTGTTCAAGCACAGCCAGCACTGTGCGTTCATTGTGTGCGAATATGTCCGGAACCTTCCCCGAGCTGCCATGGGCAGTGCTACGGACACCGGTGCAGCCCAGGGGAAGGGTCGGGTGTCTGTCCTGGGGCCCAGGTCCCCCAGCATCCCCACCTACCCTTACCTCAGGCCTCCCCCGGAAGAGGGCTGCCCTTGGAGTGCAGGCTGGGAGGCCCGGAGCCGAACTAGAGAATGTCTGCAGAGCGCCGGACAGACTGGCTGAAGGATGGTAGTGTGGATGCATGGGCGTGGATGGAAGGCTGGCGGGCAGGCTGGCCGGGATGGCCGAGCTCCATGTTTGAGAGCTGAGCAGTGGGCCACAGTGCTAGGTCCTGGGTCACTCTCGTGTTCACAGCACCGGGAGGGACAGACTACGCCCAGGGTTCCCTCCTTCATCCTCTAGACCCATGGCTCCCTCCCCAGCTTCCCTGGGGGTCCATCTTCCCACCTCGCCATTTCCCTTCCTCGTCCCTCCCCCCCTCCCCATCCACTCCCATTTCTGGCCCTCTGGCCATACCTGTCCTTTCTCACTATGAGGGGGGAAGGAGACCCACATGTCCCTGAAGATATGAGCTTTTGGGGCACAACATCCCGCCTCGGGCACCTCACCGAACACCTCCTCCCTGGCCCCATGCCTAATCCCGGCAGACTTAGCAACAGGAAAAGCAAGGCCCCAGGAGAGGCACTCTACTATATATACTCTTCTATATATTCTATTTCTATTGTATATTCAATCTGTACATGTGGGTGTAAATGCTGTTAAATGACAAACCCAATATTATACTGTGGCTGGTGGACTATTTTCATCCTCAGTGCTGTACAGATCTATTTTCATTGTATATTTGATATATTTTTAATTTTGTAGCGTGTGGCTGGGCCAGGCCCCAGCCTGCCAGCCTGCATCAGGGCGGCCGAGCTAGGCCGTCTGCTTGGTTCTCGCGGGCTGGGAAGTGCCGGTAGCCTCTTGCCTACCCGGCTGGCTGCGGCTCTGCTGGGTTAGAGGGGAGGCCTGGAGCTTGGCGAGTGCGCGTGCGTGCGTGTATGTGTGTGGTGCGTGCGCATACGTGGGTGTGGGTGTGTGTAGGTGATCCGTGACGCCCAGTGTCCGCTGCGGCCCTGAAGACCGCCCCGCCACTCCCTGCCCCCTCCCTGCCTCCTCCCCCCAGCCCTGTCAGCCTCAGGCCAGGGTGCTGTGGGGAAAGGCAGGTGTTTCTTGCTGGTGACTCATCGCCTTCTACCCCTGGGCTTGCCAGAAACGGGGAAGGAGGGGCGAAGGGGTGGGGGGCAGCCCCCAAATTTATCTTCTAGCTACCTTCTCGCTGTTCCCTCTGGAATGACAAACTCTTTATTCTGAGGGAAAGCGCTGGGTTTCTTTAGACGGGGAGACCCCAAGGGGGCGCCGCTGTCCCCGTCTGTCCTTGAGACGTCCTGAGAGTGCTCAGAAAGGACCCGCTTCCCTTCCCCTGTGCTTCTGACACGCACTCCTCACGCCTCAGTGGGGGCTGGGAGCAGGCAAGGCCTGGGTGGGAGTCACGAAGGGGTGTGGCATCTGACCAGGTAAGATCCCGCCCCAGATTTCCTGGAGGAGCAGGAGGGGCCCCCACATCCCGGTACAGGGGCCACTTCCCTTACTGGCTTTGGTGCTGTCCACGCAGTGCCCGCAGGAGACAGCGGACTCAGGGCAGGGCAGGGCGGGAGGAGGGGGGTGCCTGAAAGAGCCCCCCACCCCACCCCACCCCTTCCCTGCTCCTGCCTGTCTTCCAGCCCCGATCACCAGCTTCTTGCTCAGGGAGCCCTCCGCGCTGAGGGGCAGGAAGCCCGAGTTGGGGGGGTGGCGGGACAGGAGGGACATACTGACATAGTAGTCGTTGTCAGCAAGGTGGGCTTGGCCCTCCAGCAATGAACCTGAGGGGTCGTCCTCATTCCTAGTGCCAGGAGAAGCCTCCTGAGTTAGCAGCGGCCCCGCCCCCGTTGGGGGCCGCAAGCTGGGTGGTCCTGCCAGGCCCTCAGCAGGGGGCGGGGGCTGCCCTTCCTCACAGCTACCCCCCTGCCCCCCCCTAGTACTCCCACGGTGGAAGAGAGAAGAGACAACATGTTGGAACACACCTGACCCCTGCGTGAGCATCGGCTAGGCCCCAAAACTGAGGGCCTGCTGCCCCTCACTGGAGCCTAGCGACTACGGCTGGGGAAGGAGGGCCCACAGCAGCCATGCCTTTTGGTTTTGGCAAAGTTCAGAACAATTCAAGTCCACGTGTCCCGTGACCGGCCAGCGCCCTGGGTCAAGACCCCTCAGCCCAGGGGAGGGCACGAGGCGTCGTCACCCCCAGACCCCCTCCTTCCTTTCTCCTCCCCCCACCCATGGTGTGCAATAAAGTGTCTGTTCTTACCAAACCCCTCTTGCCTTTCTGACCGGCCCAGGCTCAGGAAGAGGGGAGCGGGGAGCCTCAGAGGCCAGCAGAAGCTCTGGGGAGAGGCTTGGACACGGTGGGTCAGAGAGGACAGCTGGGGGCTTGTGGGTGCTGGCTGCCAGAGGACTTTGGGGAGGACGAGGAGGGATGCACACGAAGCATTGTCCTGGGTGTTGGACAACACACGTGCCTGTGGCAGGCTTACTGGCTCCGGGTACTCCACACATCGAATCTCATGGGAACCGCTCTCTGAGGGAGATGATTTGTGTTCTGGGTTTTCCCAGGTGAGGAGAATCAGGCCCTGGTGACGTGAGAACGGTGTTTGCTGTCCATTTATGGGGTCGTGTGGGAAATTCCTGCCCTTCCTTCGTGCCAGGAAGGCAGATGCCTGTTGCTCAGCAGGGGTGGGCTGGGTGGAAACTCACCTCAGGGAAGAACTGGGGGCTGGGAGCAAGGAGAGGGATGGCAAGGGGCTTGAGGGGTCCTGGGAAGCAAGCCACGCTCTAAATTCGGATCTTTTGCAAACTTCAGTGGAAGGTAAAGGCCCCCGCACGGCACCCCACTCCAGTCTGAAATGCTGCTGCCTGATCTGCACACACAGCCAAGGTCCCCCAAGCAACCTTCCATTTCCTTCTCCTTAGAAGAGTGTCATTCCACAAATAGCCACCAGATGGCAGGAAAATCTTTCTCTCCAGATCTTCGTTCCCCTACCCTACTCTCCAACTCCAGCACTTCTGCCTTGTGGGTTCATTTGTTAATTGAACAAACAATTATTAAGCTTCCACGGTGACAAGTTCTGTGCCAGATATGGACACACAAAGATCAGTAAATCAACCTCTGCTGTCCTGAGTTTTCCAGAGGGAACACCACCCCCCATATCCCTAGACTCTATATCACCCGATGTACCTCTCAATTGAGAAAGTCCCTGTGCTGAAAATGTCCCTCCTTGTAAATTCATTCAACCCTTTGGTTGAAATGTCAATCGCAGGAGGCACACATAGACCCACTAAGAAGCAGTGGGTTTGAAGGAGTTATGGAGTCAGACTTTCCAAGTCCAAGTTCAAATGTTAGCTGGGCCCCTCTCCTTCCTGGGAGACCTAGAGCAAGTTATTTAATCTCTCTGAGCTTAAATGTCTTATTCTGTAAAACAGGATAATAAATGAATTGAATGCGTTAGTGCATGTTGCTGTGTATCAAGTTTCCACAAATCCTAGTGTCTTAAAATAACCATTTTATTATATCTCATGATTTTGGGTATAAGGAATTCAGGCAGGGCCTGTCTGAGGGACCCTTCTGGTGACAACTGAGGTCACTTAGTGGTGTTAAATTGGCAGAAGAGCTGGGGGGTCCAAGGCAACTTCACTCACATTCATCCACATGACTGACACCTCAGTGAGAATGGCAGGGAGGCCGGGCTCCACTGGGCCTGTCACCAGAAGAGTGTGTACACACAGCTTCTCCAGCATGGCTCCTCTCTGGGTGGCTAGACTTCTTCTTTTTTTAATGTTTTTATTTACTTTTGAGAGAAAGAGAGACAGAGTGCAAGTGGGAGGGGAGGGCAGAGAGAGGGGGAGACACAGAATCTGAAGCAAGCTTCAGACTCTAAGCTGTCAGCACAGAGCCTGACGCTGGACTCGAACTCATGAACTGTGAGATCCTGACCTTAGCTGAAATCAGACACTTCATCAACTGAGCCACAACGGCGCCCCTGGGTGGCCAGACTTCTTAAGCAATACCTCAGGTGCCCAGAGAGGCTGTTTCAAGAGACAGGAGTGGCCAGTGCCAGTTTCTTAAGGTGAGGGCCTCAGAAATGACGCGATGCCACTTCCGCTGTATTCTATGGTCACAGCATCCACCACAGTTGATGGGCAGGCGAACAGAGCCCACTTGCCGATGGGTGAATTTGTGGCTACCTGTATAACGGGCCCATTGCAGGCTGCTAGAGGTCTTCAGTAGTTGGCATGTCTGGGTGGGAGCTTCCTCTCGGGGTGGGGGGATATCAACTTACAGGCTCAAAACTGGGGCACAGAACAAATTTGTTCTGATGGGGATGTGAGTGGCCAATCTGGGGCCTTGGGTAGAGGGAGCACACAGGTATGAGGGAAGATGTGAGAATAGCTTCTTTTAAAGTTTGTTTATTTGTTTGTTTGTTTGTTTATTATTTTTTGAGAGAGCTAGAGAGCAAGCAGGGAGGGGCAGAGAGAGGGAGATAGAGAGCATCCCAAGCAGGCTCTGCACTGACAGCAGGAGCTCGAGGCAGGGCTCAAACTAAGAGTCAGATGCTTCACCGACAGAACCCGCCAGGCACCCCAGAACAGCTGCTTCAGCCTCATGTTTGCCTGGAGCAGGTGACATCCACAGGTCTGAGTCACAGCTTTGTCATGGCAGTTTGACCTTGGGCAAGTCACAAACCTGTGAACCTTCATTTTCTAATCTGTAAAAGGAGGATGAAGAGCAAATCTCTTCCTTGCAGAGATTGCTGTGAAGAAGAACTGGCTTCCTTCTGGAATCCCTACTAGAATACAGTATAGAAGTCTTTCCATACTGAAATATAATAGGTGCTCATTAAGTAGTAGCTCCCTTCCTTTCTGCAACTGGAGTAAGTCCGTGGGGCTTGTTTCATTCTGAGGGCCCCGTTACCCACGCAATGAGCCACTCTCGCAGAGCTTTTCAGAAAAGACAGATTCAGCCTAAAGCCCAAAGAAAGGAGGGGAGAGAAGGCATTGTTTCCAAAGAAGGGAGTATCTAATATCCTACGCTGTCCTGCCCCCCTTCTCCCTAACCAACAGCCGTAACCAGCCACAAAGCCTCAGGCTTGGGCCAGGGTTGAAGGATTCTACAGCCCACAGAGATGTGGTGGTTCAAAAAAAAAAAGTGGAGTCTGTGCTCCTTCCCTGGAATCCTCGTGAGTAAGCATCTCCTTTGATCAACAGAGTAGGGCAGAAGCGACATGAGATTCCGTGCTTAGCTTAAGAAAGGTCATGCCACGTCTACCTGGCATTCTAGGGATGGTGGTCCTGGGGGAACTCAGCTGTGAGAAGTCTGTCTGCCCCAGAAAGGCAGGGCTAGCGAAGCTGTGTGTTGTGAGTGGTCCCGTGACAGCTTCAGCTCAACCCCCAGCTGACAGCCACCATCACCTGCCAGCCACAGGGACACGCCACAGTGAGCACTCCGTCCACCTGCACTGAAGGGGTCTGAGGCCCCAGGGGACACTGGACTGCAGCCGCATGAGGGTCCCTAAACAAGAACAGTCCAACCAAGCAAGCCCTTCGGATCTGCCGGACCCGTCGTATCCTCAGCAAAATAGAAGTCTCTTTGCATTCACACCACTAAACTTGGGGAGTGATTTGCTTCAAAGTGATAGTAACCAGAATACGAACCCCAGTGATTATGTGCCCAATCTCCTCAGAGGACAACTGGAGACACTGAAGCCCAGAGAGGGGAAGAGATCTACCCAGAATTCCCATAAGCAAACGGGGGAAAAACCAGGGCCAAAGCCTGGACTACTCAACTCCCAATGTAGGTGCTGCAAGTACTCACAAGGAAAGCTTCCCCCCTTCCCACCCTCATCCCACCATCATTAATGCCATGCATGGAGCATGACCAACGCATTGAGTCCGAGGACTGTGCTAAGCACTGAGAATATACAAATAAGGATCAGACAAGGGCATCTGCTTCGTATAGGTGGTCCTCATCGAACCTGGAACGTTCTGCCACTGTCATACCTGCCGGCGGGTTCCAGGCACACAGATGCATTCACCAACACTGTCTTATGTGGGAGGAACCCCAGGAAATGGGGAGAAGACGACGTCTGTCACTCAACGCCAAACAAAGCATTATGAAGATTCCTCCGTGCCGGCCACAGCGTCAGCTGCCGAGCAAGACTCAGTGGAGATCCACGCCATGGCTCCCTGGGCCAACGCTGGCCGGCTTCTGAGCCTCTCTGTTCTTCCCAAGACTGAGCCAAACAGGATCCCTGGGCCTCCTGAGCCTCCCAGAGAAGCCAGTGTTTGGTCTGCCTCTGCAGACGACCGCTTCGCCTTTCCCCGGGACACTGCTGGAAGGGGCTGGGCCCGTCACAGCTAATTAACCACTTTAATGGAATGAACCAGTTTTGCTGGAATTTAGCCCGGGTGGGAGGAATCTGTACTTTTCTAGATGGAGAAATGCTGAGCGCCAAGGAGTCCCACCAGCTGGGGCCTGAGCTAGGGAGTGTGTGCGTGTGTGTGCGCGCATGTGTACTCGCATGTGTGTGTGCATTCTATCTCTGGACACAGGCTGAGTTTCTATCCCAGGGGGCTTGAGTAAAGAGGGCTCCGGGGGTCTACTGGACTGGTCCTGCTACTGTGACTCCCACAAATACTGTTCTAAAGGCAGAGGCCACGTGGGACCCCGATGACAGGCCCAGCTCAGTCTCCCAGGGCTCACTGCTGCTCCTTAGGCCAAAAGTCTCTCAAGAAGAATGTACCTGTGAGGTAGCACTCAGGTTCCTGCCCAGCCCTGTGACACAGACTCCATGATTTATGAGGCTCTGAGGCTTGGCCTGGCCTGAGCTTGTGGCCTACCCCCTGTGGGTCCTTTAAGAGATGAGACCTCAAAGTCCGTCTTCTGAGTTCCCTAGAGCTCTAAACACGCTTGCGCTATGATTGTCACAGCCACCCAACCCTGCCTTCTCTGTGCAGAACCATTACGGCTGACCTCCACAGGGCCCCGAGGGCTGTCCTCTCTGCTTGGCTCTCCCAAGGCCCCTCTTGGGAAGGCTCTCAGCATCTGATTTGGAGCCTGTTAGTCTCTGCAGACTGCCTGCGGGTGGGGCTGGGAGGCAGGGTTAAATGAACTGATAAGCAAACAGGAGGCTTCCAGCCTCCTCTGGCTTTTTTCTCTGTTCCTTCCATGAAAGGCTCTTATCACCCTCCCCTCAGTGATGAGATGAAGGCTGACAAGGCAATCCAGTTAATCGGGCTGGGGAGCAGGGCAGGCTGGGAAAGGATGCTGGCTCCTCAACCTGGGCCTAGGGAGTAAGGGTCAGTCCCTGGCCAGAGCCGGAATGCCAAAAGGGGATCGTGTGAGTTTCATTGGAGAGATCCTTGCTTGACAGCTGTGGACTTGCTCCTAGGCCTCAAACCCTTCAAAACAAGCGGAATCCAAAGCAAGAAGATAGGATAACAGATGGCTCCTGTCACCCCAAAGTGGCTGAGCCCCACTCCAAGCCACAGTAGCGAAGGGGAATGGCATATCGCTGTGAGGTCAGGCTCTCCAGCTTTGGGGTCGGCAGGGTCAGCCTCAGCTTTCAGAGACCAAGGGCCTTATTTGAGGGGCTACGGAAAGGCTGTAGGTGCTTGGCAGCCGTCATCAGTGTCACTCTGGAAGCAAACATTGCCCTCTTTCCTTATGCTTTTGCCACACATTTAATCCTGGTGAGGGAAACCCACTGCGGCTGCCATTTTAGTGTGAACTAGCACCCAAACAGGTGCTCTTTTCTTACTGCTAGAAGAAACCACAGGGCCCAGGGAAGAAAGGTGGAGAAAAGATAACACTAGAGAGAAATAGGCTTGTAGAATTTGGAATTTTCAACTGCAGCAATTTCAATCTTGCTTCAGCCTGCCGGTTACCAAGGTCTTGGAGGAATGGGAAAAGGCAAGAGCATGCAGAGTCCCCGAGGGGAGACTGGCAATTGACGGGAAGCCCAGAATCTGTTGTCACCTCAAGCCTTTAACCCCTTTTTCTCCTCATCCCCGCAGGCCAGAGTGGAGGTGAAGTCGGGGGCGGGGACTCCTAGTACCACCAGGGGGCAGCACCCACCCATGCAGAGTAGGCTGTCCCAGGGCAGGCTGGGGAGGGGGCTCTCTTCTCTATCCCTGGCTCTGTACTTTGGGGAAACTGCATGACCTCATGCACACAGAACTAACGGAGACAAGCCAGCTGCAACGTCCTGAATCCCCCAGAGAATTCCAGAAAGGCTAGGTAACAGGTTTGCCCAGAGCTCTGGGATAAAACCTGCAGCCAAGTGATGACAACTTCTCTTGGAGGCCTCTGGTCTGAGGCTGAGCTCCCATCTTCAGCAGCTGGTCAGCGCACTGAGTCAGGGAGCCTCCCACCGGGTGCACATTTACACACCGCCTCTCCCAGGCTGGGCCCTATGTCTTCCCTGCTCTTCCTGGGGCTCCCTACCCCAACCCCACCTTTTTGACTTCCCCTCCAGGTCTTTTATTTCCCTGGCAGCTTTCTCCCTACACCCATCTTCCCACGTGCTTATTACCATCCACAAATATTGCAGAATGGAAGTAGCAAGAAGAGGGCAGAGATTTGCTGGGATGAGGTGGGGGAGCGCTGCAAAACAGGTAGGATTCTGTCTCATTCATTGATTTTCATTGCCTGAACAGCTTCTGGCACACAGTAGGTACTCAAGAAATACGTATTAGATAAACAAAGGACTCAGCTGTGGGATGCTGGGATGTTGTTGGGGTTTTTTTTCATTCCCCCCGCCCAACTCCCATCAATTGCTCACTCTTCTTGAAATGACTGAGCCTGAAAAATGCAAAGTGGGGGTGACACAACCAGACAGCACTGGAAAGCTATTCATTCGTCAATTCTTTAACATCGGTGCTGTGGCTCTTCCTCTCTCACCCCAGCTTCCGGCCAGTCCTAGGTCTTCTCTTCCCAGTCACATTTGGGATATTTCTTCTTTGCTGCAGCACAGCCAAAGCCAGCCAAACTCTGTAAGGCAGACATTAAGGACCGGACACAAGAGAGGTGCCAGCAAATGTGTGTTTCTGGCTACCATCCAGGGTGATACCCACCTCCTCTGCATATCAGCACGAATCACCAAGACCATGGTCACTTTGGTTTTCCAACTTCATTAATGAGACTTTTGCTGACAATCCCTTGCATTTGCTCTGAGCTTGAAACCTTTCTGGGGAGCACACCAGGACCTTGTCTTGTTTTCCCACAACAGCCGGGTACTACCTGATCTGGAAGCTGGATGGTATGTAGGTATCGGAAGCAGGTGTCAATTGCCTTGTATTTTGTGCTTGAAAATCCTTCTTACGTCATCCAGATGGACACAGAGGCTGCCTTAAGCTGTAAAAAAAAAAAAAAAAAAAAGAGAGAGAGAGGATTAACTTAAAGATGTAGAAGAGGCTCTGGACTTAAACACGAATAAAAATAAATGAATCTGGAAATTGCTTTTGGGATGAGGCCAGTAAGATCGGGCTGGTGCCTAATGTTTTGGGGTTGGCAGCTTGTCAATCACTTAGCAAACAGGTTTTCACAGGCAGGCACTGTGGGGGCTATCAAGATGAAAAAGCAGTGCAGGCTGGAAGACCTTAGGGTCAGAGAGGGAAGAGGACACAAATTGGAATGAGTGAAACAACACGGAACCAGGAAGGGGTCACAGGCAGGAAGCGGGCTGCGGGCACTTTCTATGTGCTTTCAGGGCAACAAGGAGCCATGGCTGTAACCTAATGATCTCTCGGGACCACCTGCTCTACACCCATAATAGTGCCAGAACTCTGAGTTTCTTCCACCCAGACCAGGAGCCAAGTCTCTGTGCAAGGCCGCCAGGTCTCCCATTCCATCCCAGGGGCTTTGTTGACTGGGATAAAGACTGGGATAAAGACTGGTATCCAGATCACAGGCATCTTGGGCCTAGTTGGGCCTCCTAGACGCAACATGGGGGCGGGGTGGTCAGGAAGCCCTAACACGGTGTCTGGGACAGGAGGGGGCAGCCTCCGCCTCTAGACACAGTCTCTCCACTCCCTTTATCCCCGTCCTCCAGTCCACCGCAATGAAACCGCAACAAGGCTGGGGAGGGGGTTGACTACAGCAGCCAGAAGGGGCGGGAGGAGGTTAGAGGTCAGGGGTCTCGAGCACTTCGGTGTCACAGGGGCTGCAGTGGGAGGAGCTGCGGGCTCAGGGAAGGCGGGGAGCCGGGCCGACGGGGGCGGAGGGGACGGTGGCGGACGCGCGCAGGGGCGGCGCGCTGGGCTGGGCGCCGGCGGCGAGGGGGTTACGCGCCTCGGCTCGGCTCGGCTCGGCTCCTCGGAGGAAGGCTGAGCCCGGCCGCCCGGGGCCCTGCAGCTAGCCCGGTCGGCCCCGCGCCGCGCCCCGCCCACCCCGCCCAGGGGAGGGCGCGCCCGGGCGAAGCGGGGCCGGCAAGAAAAGGCGCCACCGGAGAGTGGCATCCGCTACCAACGCCGGAGGGAGATCGAGAACCCCCTGGGCCCCAGCCCACCGGCGCCCAGGCCCCCCCCTCCCTAGGCCACCTTTCGCCCGCCTCCTGCCGCGAGCCAAGGCCGGTGCCCCGCCCGGAGATGGGCAGACGCGCGGATGGCGTGGCTCCCAGCGCCGCCAGATCGCTGGAGCCCGGCGCCGGGGCGCTGCGCTAAAGCTCCCGATCCGCGCAGCCTGGGAAGCCTGCAGGTGTCCTTGGCCGCTCGGCTGCCGGAGCCCAGAACCCCGCGTCCCGGAGCGGCTCCGCCCCCCAGGCTCGGCGCTGCGCAGGACGCCCCGTCTGAGGCCCCCCCGCCCCAGCACGGCCCCCGCTGCGCAGCGCCAGCCCAGCGCCGCTCCCAGCCGCCGCCGAGCCGCGGACGCAGGACGGGAGGCTCGCTCCTGCGGGCGCGCTTGTTTTTCTGCGGCCGCCTCGCCCTGCGCAGCCCCCGCCCGCCTGAACGCCGCGCTCTGCTCAGCCCCGCCCGCCATCCGAGCCCTGCGCTGGATTTATGAATGGGGGGAAGAGGCCACATGCCGCCGCCGCCGCCGCGTGTTGACCGCAAGCAGCCCGGGCCCGCCGATCTCCGCCGGCTGCCGTAAGAGCGTCGGCCCGGCCCCGGCAGCCGCTCCGAGGACTTGTTGCTGCTGCGCTGCCGCCGCCGCGGGGAAGCCGGACGCTCCCGGGACTCGGGAGCCGGAGGGTGGCCCGTTTGAGTGTGAGCGCGCGCGCGCCCCAGACCCTCGCAGTGAGCCTGGACTGTGCGCTAATTCGCCTTTTGGGGGTGAAAGGGGGGGCGTGTCCGGGGGCCCGAGCATTTGCGTGTCCAGTCCTAGCCGGGGAGCGTGAGGGCTTGTTCCTGCCTCCCCGGGCCCCTCGCTTGGGTCCTCGGCTCGCCTCTTTCCTCCTGCCTAGCTCGCCGGAGCTTCCTGCCCAAACCCCAACCACCTGTGCACCGGAGAAACCCAACTCCTCCTGCTCCGCACCCCGGGGGAAGGCAGGGGCAGGGCCAAGCCGCAGAGGGGGCCTCCACCGCCTCCTGCCTCCTCCTCGTCTCCTCCCCCTCCCCCGTCTGACGCTGCCTCCTTGGGAAGGGTGTTTGGAGGGCAGCGGCCGCCCGAAGCCGAAGCCCCGCAGCGCTTCTTATGATCAGCTCGGTGTGTGTCTCCTCCTACCGTGGGCGCAAGTCGGGGAACAAGCCTCCGTCCAAAACATGTCTGAAGGAGGAGATGGCCAAGGGCGAGGCGTCGGAGAAGATCATCATCAACGTGGGCGGCACGCGACATGAGACCTACCGCAGCACCCTGCGCACCCTACCGGGCACCCGCCTCGCCTGGCTGGCGGATCCCGACGGCGGGGGCCGGCCCGAGTCCGATGGCGGCGGTGCAGGCAGCAGCGGCGGCGGGAGCTGCGAGTTCTTCTTCGACCGGCACCCGGGCGTCTTTGCTTACGTGCTCAACTATTACCGCACCGGCAAGCTGCACTGCCCCGCCGACGTGTGTGGGCCGCTCTTTGAGGAGGAGCTCACCTTCTGGGGCATCGACGAGACCGACGTGGAGCCCTGCTGCTGGATGACCTACCGGCAGCACCGCGACGCCGAAGAGGCGCTCGATATCTTCGAGAGCCCGGACGGAGGCGGCGGTGGCCCGGGGACCGGCGACGAGGCCGGCGACGATGAGCGGGAGCTGGCCCTGCAGCGCCTGGGGCCCCACGAGGGAGGGGCAGGCCCCGGCGCGGGGTCCGGGGGCTGCCGTGGCTGGCAGCCCCGCATGTGGGCGCTCTTCGAGGATCCCTACTCCTCCCGGGCGGCCAGGGTGAGTGGCAGGAGCCCGAGCCTCCTCTCCGGGCGTGCAAGGACCCGTGGTGGTGGGGATAGGGGCCAGGGGGGGGGGAGCGGGCCGGGACTGACTTACCTTTACCACTGCCTCCCTCCCAATTCCCTCTGTCTTCCATCCGACCCCAGAGGACTCAGTCCGCGCTCACCCGTTCCTCCCCCCCCTCTCCTGCACGCCTCATCAGGAGATGGCACACACTTGACTTACTACTTGGACCTAATCCCAGCTGCTTGCTTTGCCTCATCCCCACCGAGGGAGTGGGTTGCCCTTAGCTGAGCTCTTCCACCCCCTTCCCTCTGCACGGGCCGCCTCTCTTCATTTACCCCCACTCCTCCACAGGGCCAGCGGCCTGCAGAGCTGGAATTAGGCCTCCTGCCTGACTCAGGCAGGGTTTGGGGGAAGAAAACTGGGTGTGTTAAGCGCCTACTCTGTGGCAGGCCCATGTGTTAGCTTCTTCCACGGGTGCCACCTCCTTTCAACGCTCTGGGCAGCTGGGTACGCTGTGAAGTATGAGTTTTGTAGAGGGGACATGAGCTCCAGCCTAGACAGTGCCGGGACCAGAACCCAGGCCTCTGGTGAGCCCTTTTTTCAGGGAGACAAGTCAAGATGTCTGCCCCTTGCCATGCCCCTAAGGCTTCCCGGTCACCTGGGTTGGCTTGGCTTCAGCTAGACAGGAAGGGCCTAATGTTCTGGGTGATGCAGGCTCCCGCGGTCAGTGGCCAGCCACAGGCTGCCTGTGATGAACCCAGATTTGTTGCCACTTCTTTTCTTCCTGCTGCGGCACAGATTGGCTTCCCAGAAAGCCTTGGTTCAGGTTACTGCCTGAAATGGGTATATGGGGGGAGAGGAGGATGGCATAGGTTGATGTTAGGCCAGATCTCATCCCTTCCCACCACCTCCTCTCCAGGTCAGTCCAGTTTCTCCCATCCCCGTTAGGTGAAAGGGGTTGGAGGGATGAGAATATGCTTGCATGGCTTAAAACAAACAAACTGAAGGATGGCTTCATATTCTTTAGAAAAGAGAGAGAGAGAACCCTGGAGGCTGGTGCCTGGCTTCATGGCTAGCAGCCCGAAGCCTAGCTGGGGTCTGGGGGACAGGAAAGAGCAACACATGTTGGGTCTGGGGACCACCCCCACTGTGGGAGCTGGTCCTCACCTCTGGCATCCCAAGTCATCCTGTTAATGAGTCTCAGAGCCCTCGCCACTCTCCCTGGCACCTCCTGGGCTGAGTCTCAACCGGGTCATGGAAGGAAAAGTTCTACTTCCCCATCCAGGGGAGGGCGGGAGACTGGGAAAAGGGGCTTCAGGGCAGGCCAGGCTGGCGTAAACACTAGACCAGTGCAGATGTATGTCCGGCCTGGGAGGAACAGGGGTCTCGGTGGCCAAGACATCCCGGGGCAGCCCCTGGAGTGCAGACCCCTGTGTCAGACTGAGAGTGAAGCTGGGGCCAGGAACTGCCTTCGTTTCTTCCCTTACAGCCCTTAGATCAGCCCAGATGGTGCCCCGGCCTGGGCCTGCGGTGAGTTCTGGAGGCTCCTCATGAAGTTCACTAGCCCTGCCAGTGTTCACTGTTGGCTGCGTGTCCTAGGGGTGAGCGACCAGGATAGCTAATCCAGGCTTTTTACATTGAGACTTGGGGGTGGGGGGTGGGGTGGGGGGGGAGGTGGTAGATTTGGCTTCCTAGAAATGAGGAGAGGGGACAAGCCAGGGAGGCAGGAGTGAGATGAGGTGGTTAGGGGAGCTAGGTCCTACTTCTGAGCATTCTGGGGCCCCCGGGGAACTCTGAGTCTCTTGATTCTTCTTGCTCGGATTCCAAGGGACTGTGCCGTCATCGAGTTTACGTTCTGCTCAACAAACCCCAGGGTCTGCCAGCCTGGGGGCTCATTGAGTAAGCTCAGAGCCTCATTGACCCCTCGAATTTCTCCAGGAGCCCAAGATACTTGCCCTTGTGATGTGGCATCACGTCAGCCACGGCATTCCAGCTGAGGTCAGAAGTTTGGTGCTGGGGCAGGGTTACTTCTTCATATTGAAGCAATGAGGAAACCAGGATTCAGAGGTGTCAGTTCAATGTCCTCAAAGACACTTCAGAGCAGAGCAGGAACCTCCCTTCATTTCCAACTTCCTCGTTGTTAATCCCGATGTGAACAGCTGTATGGAGCTTAATAACACTCGTGTCCAGAGAGGACTTGCTTCCTGCCTCCAATTCAGCTGTTCCTGGGCCATACAAGTGAGAATACATAATTCTTAAAAATTGGTAAGAGTATTCCATGCAGGTATTTACATTAATCTCTGGTCCTCCCAGGAAACTTACAGTGGAGATCTCATCCCCATTCAGAAGATTGGGGCCGTGAGAGGGTAAACATCTTGCCTGAGATGACACAGCCAGATAGTGGAGTACTGTGAGTCAAAGCCCTTGCTCCTCTGATTGCAACATGTTCTTTCCACTGAACGAGGCTGTTTTGGAGGTGAAGAGGTGGTTTGTTTCTTATTCTGGCCTGGAAGGAGTTCTGAGGCTCCGTACCTCCTGTGGATGACATCAGAAAACCCAGGGGCAGATGGGGACATCAACAGGGACATTTAGTTACTCTATTACCCCTCGAGGTCTAAGGGCCTGGGATGTCGGGTATCTGGGGGGCTGCATCCTCTTCACTCGGTTTGCCCCAGGCTAATAACACAGCCCCTCCAGCAAGCACTGTCCGCTGGGTCTGCGCATACCCGCCGTCCTCGGGGCCTGCAACACCAGTCGTGGGCTTGGGGCGCCCATTGAAGGCCAGTAGAGCAGAGGAGCCCAGGCATCGCTTTGCACACAGCAGCTGGTCAGTTGAGTAGTGCGTTACGGCAGGAACAAAACAGACACAGACGGAAAGTGAACGGAGCTGATGGTGGAGCCTGTTGCCTCGCTACTGGCCTGGCCCGCAGAGCCATCCCCCTTCAGGCAGGCCCCAGGCTGGTGGGGTACTCACCCCTGCGCCCCTCACTGTGGCCAGGCCTGTGGCGGCCACCTTGGTGGTTCTGTTTCTGTGGCCTGGCATGGGAAAGCAGGCACAAGGGGCAGGCTGGTCCTGTCCCCGCCTGCCCGGAGCCCACGGCCAGGGTGGCTTGCCGGACTGAGGGGGGCCCAGCAGGGTTTTGGCAGCCTGAGACTAGTGGAATAAGGCCTGAGGGGAGACAGGAGGCCTGATGAACGGGACCCTAGGGCACTCCCTTCCCTTCGCTCCCAACCTCTTGAGGACCCAGGAGTTAGACTGGCCTCAGCTATTCCCAGGCCTATTAAGTGGTTTGGGGCGCCTGGGTGGCTCAGTCAGTTCAGTGTCCAACTCTTGATTTCATCTCAGGTCATGATCTCACGGTTTGTGAGCTCAAGCCCTGCATCAGGTGGTTGAACTAGGCTCCAGACCCAGATCTTATGACCCCACGTCTGTGCTTGTACCACAGCATCAGCGTCCGCCTGCGCCTTCTTGCCTGGAAAAGGCCTCTGACTTCAGGGGCCCCATAGGGGGCCTTCTGTTCTCTTGCATCTCACCCCTTCACTTCCTCTTCCAAACCAAAGCTCCCATCCCCTCGCTTCCTAGAATTGCTCACATCTGAGCTTGCTCTCTATTTTTTCTCACTGTGGGACTTTCATAGAACAGGAAGAAAGGGGACTTAGTTACGAGAGGTGACGGGCGGGTGGGGGGGGTCCCCTGGTGGAGGACTGAGATGGAGGCCTTCTTGGAAGTAAATGCAGGGCTGTGTTCCTGCTTTATCCCTTCTGAAGGCCCCCCAGCTTCTCCGGCCTGGGCATTGACTGGGACTAGCTGGCTGGTGGGCAGGACTCCCTGGTCCCGAGCCTCCTGGGCTGCGGAGAGCCGAGACACCACGCCAGGGAGGCTGGGTGCCCTGGCCTCTCCCCCAGCCCTGTCCCGAGGCAGCCTCCCAGTCTCCTCCTGGGTTTGTTTTGTGTTTTTCTTTTTTGTTCTGAACAGACCAACATTTGCCTCTGAACATCTTGTCTCTGGATAATGAGGTGTTTCTGTTTGTCACCATTTGGGGTGGGGTGTTAAGTGGGGGAGGGGCTAAAATAAACTTGGGCTATTTTGGGGAGATGGGGGAAGAATAGGCAGGAGCAGAGCCAGGCATTTGGGCCTTGGGAACAGGGAGCCCCCGGGCTCCTTGCCTCTACCCGTGGCCGTTGCCGGCTTGTCCTGCCCTCACTCCGGACCCGGTGTGCTGGGCACCAGGACGTCCAGGCCATCCTTGTCCCTGGGCAGCCAGCCTTCCACGACCTCTGGCCCAGCTCCCGGCTAGGGTTTGTTTTTTCAGGCTGGGTTATGCTTACCCAGCATCTGGCAGGGGGCCCCATCAGGCAGTGGGCTTGGCCCACCCTGGAAAGCCACAGAGTCTGAGCCTAGAGGTATTCCTGGGTATACCCGTCACCTCTGGCCCGCGTTAGTGGGGCTGGCCATGTCTCCTCGTGACAGGTTCCCCAGGACCAGCAGAGGAGGCAGTCAGTCACCTTGGCTCCAGTCATTCAGGAAACATTTGTTGGGTGCTTACTGCATGCCGGACTCCAGGCTGGGCCCTGTAAATACAAAGTCAGACACGATCCCTGTTCCTGAAGGGAGCTAGGTCAGGTGGAGGAGGTGGCATTTGAGGGAAACAGGGTGACAAGAGATAGTAATAATACGAGATAGATCACAAGAGGTGCCACAGTAGTCTTAGAAAATAAAGTCCAGTAGGAGGTGAGACGACAAAGCCATGAATCCCACCTCTGTGTGAGGTGAAGTGAGATGGGGAGATGGTTGGCAGGCAGGGGTAGCTTCAACGAGGGAATAGAGGTTAAGCGGGATAATGACTTAGCTCCCTTAAATAATTTTGAGAAGGAGGCAGGCTATAAATAACTATATAAATAAATAAAATTTCAATGTGAGTGGTGCTTTAATCCATGCAGAGTTAGGGAAGGGGCAAGTTTTCTGGTGGGGGGACCAGCCGGGGCAGAGAGGGGACAGCATGGAACATGGATAGGCAATAGCCAGGAATTGCATTTGGCTGGATAAGTTCTTGACCTGCGATCGGGGCTGGACTGAATTGCCCTCAGGGCCGGACTCATCAGCTCCCGGCAGCCCAGAGGCCCTGAGAAATCCCACGTGCTGGCTTGGCAGGAGGTGGGCATCGGGGAAGGCTGGCTCTGCCCCTGGAGCCAGAATGGGAGGTTCCCAGGCCCAGCGTCTGCTCCTAGGGGACCCCATGCAAGGAGACAGACAGACGTCACTAGGCTGATACCTGGGGCTCAGAGTGCAGGCCCTCACCCAGGAGCCTTGGGACAGCTCGGAGATGCTTTGCCTGATACACTGTCTCTCTTTCCCTGCCTCTGAGCCTGCAGGGCTGCTCGTTCCCTTTACAGCACTGCCTGAGCTCTAGGACCTCACTTCTCCGGAAACCTCAGCTCCTCATCCCATCCCCACCGATCTCGGCAAGTGTCTTTGGCTGTGTTCTCAGATTTCTCTTCTCCTACACTTCATCCTTAATATAGGTTTTGGGCATGAGTCTTCTTATGTTTATCAGTCCATCTGTCTCCTTGGCCCTTTCTCCTTGGGCTCCCCTCCCCTGCCCCCGCTGATTGTATTCAGTTCCCAATGACTGGTGTCTGTCACCTCCCCCCACCCCCCGGACCCAGCCTGTGCCAGATTCTGGAGACACTCTAGGCTCTGTGCTGAGTTTTACAAATATCATTTCTTTTAATCCTCAAAACAACCCTATAAAATGGGTACTCTTCTCATCCCCTTCAACACATCAAGCACTCTGTAGCCTCAGGTCCTTTGCAATGCCTGTTCCCTCTGGCTCTCTGGCTGTCCTGGATCTTCATGTAAACTCGCTCCCTCACTCCTTCAGGTCTCTGCTTAGATGTGTCACCTTGGCACTGAGGCCTTGCCTAATCACCCCATTTGAAATAGTTCCCTTGGGTCACTAAGTCAGTTAAGCGTCCAACTCTTGATCTCGGCTCAGGTCACGATCTCATGGTTTGTGGGTTTGAGCCCCGCATAGGGCTCTGCGCTGACAGCACAGAGCCTGCTTGGGATTCTCTCTCCCTCTCTCTGCCCCTCCCCCATGCGCACACACGCGAGCTCGTTCTCTCTCAAAACAAATTTAAAAAAATAGTTTAAAAATAAATGAAATAGTTCCCTCACCCTCATACTCTACCTCCTTTTCTATTTTTCTTCCTAACACTTATACCATCTGGCATACTATGTATTTACTTATTTTTGACAGCTTCCTTCTCCCAGACTGTAAGGCCTAAGGGGCAGGGATGTCTGTTTTGGTTCCTGCTGTTCCCCAGCATCCAGAACAGTGTCTGGCACATAGTAGGCACTCAATCCCCATTTTATGGGCAAAGGTCCTAAGGCTTAGAGAGGTTAAGAAATTTGCCTCAGGTCTCTCAGGCAGTAAGTAGCAGAGCCCAGCTTCTACCCAGAAGCGTGTGACTTTGGATTTCTCCATCACAGTCTTAGGATGAGCTTGGTGCAGGAGGCTGATAACGGGGCTGATTCACCAGCCAAAACCCCTGAGTCTCCGGATGGGTGTGGCCCCAACAGGATACAGCCAGCCTGTGTGTGGGGAGCCCGCGGAGCAGGAAGCTTGAAGGGACAGTGCTTTCCTGCACAGAGACTAGGACCCGCCTGTCCAGGGCGGTGAGACCCTCCTGCATCCTTCGAGCCGGGCCGAGCGCAGCTGCTGGCCACACCCGTTCACATAAGCAATTTTCCGCTTGGGCCGTCTTAACTTGCAGCAGAATCTACGCCTGGTGTCCTCAGGTAGCGTGGAAAGAACTGACATCTTCCACCACGGGAACCAGGGCAAGTCGTTTCTCCCCAGGCCTCTGTTTCTTTGATTGCAAAACAGCAGAAAGGGAACTGAACTGAATGAGCTTCTGGGTCCCTTTGCTTCTAAAAAGCAAAGATTTTTGTGATATTTCTGGCCCCAGATCCAAATCCACTCTCAGTAGCTGCATGTAAGGGTCCATGGAGGCCCCCACACCTCTTCGGCTCTGTTGCTGTTAATTGAGCACATACTGCGTGCCAGATACTTTGTCGTGTAGCAGCTCATTTAGTCCCACAGTAACACTACCGGCAAGCCCTAGTGCTGTCCTCATTTTGTAGTCAGAGAGCTGCACAAAGCACACTGTTTACCTAGTGAGTGGTTGGGCCAGGATGAGGGCCCCCGTGGTGTGATCCCAGGGCTCCTTAGCTTTGTGCTCAGGCTCTGCTCGGCAGGGGCCATGGGAAGGAGGCACAAGTACACACCGCCAGCTTGGGCTCAGAAGGCTCCAGCTCAAGGCCTTGATGTCTCAATAGGGTGGTGTTGTAGCCACTGCCTCCTTCCTTGGTCCTTTTCTGTCCCCAGAAGCCCCCAATAAAGAGAGTGGGAGAAAAAAAAAAGGCCATGTCCCTGCTGCCAGGGACTTGCATAGGACCTCTACTTACAAAATAATTCCATTTGGGAATAACTTAGGGAGAAAGGAATAATTGGGGCCCGATGGGGGACCTGTAACCTCGGACCCACCTTGGGCAACATGCCAGCGTCCAGGAGTCTGCATCTGTCCCAGCTCAGACTCCAGTGGTGTGTCCATCTCTTCGGGGAGGGGGAGCTTTCTGGGGCCTGCCTTGTACCTGCTGCCAGGCCTAGAGAGGCCACACGGGAGATGGAGACCCCATGAAGATGTCACCAAGGAGGAGTGGACTATCCCCCCTTGTTTGGTTAGGGGGCCGTGTGGAAAGAGCTTTGAGCTGAGAGTCAGGAGACCTGGCCTCCTGACCCTGAGCAAGTTGTTTCCCCTCTCTGGTGCCTCAGCTGTCCCTGAGAAATGGGCACCTGTGGCTACCCTTCATCTGCCCCATCTTCTGGGACGGCTGAGGTGAGTGAATGAGTAAATAGTTGCAACAGTTCTGTTTAAAGAAAAATAAAAAAAGCAAAAACAAGTGAACACTGCAGAAATTCCAGGGGTTGTTCCCTAAGGCAGGAGGGGTGATTTGTACCTTCTGGGTGGCTGCAGAAGGAGCCCAGGGTGGCCCCTTGGCCCTGCGGTTAGGAGGGTGCCCGGTACACAGCCCTCCCTCCACTTCTCCCCTCTGTGCCCTCTGCTCAGCCCCTTGGCGGCTCTTCCTGAACTTGTTTTTCCAAATCACTAATTAACGTCACGCTTGGCTCCCAGGTGGGCCAACTCTCCCGGCTAATTCTTCTCAGAGAGAGTGAGCTCCTGCTTTCCATGCTTCCAGGCAGAGCTGGGACATGCCATCTCCACCCCCTGCCCCACCCCTTTTGCTGCTGGGGATGGAAGCAGCACCCGGAGTCTGGGATCCCAGCATCACTGTGGGCACTGAACAGGTGTTTGCACCAGCTCATCTCTGGATGGCCACGGAGAGCCCACAGGCTGGAGCCTTTTGCCCAATGTCCACACCAGTCCATACTGCCTTGATAGCCCATTTCTCAGGGAAGAAAAATGAGATCAGGGGCACTTGGGGGGCTCAGTCAGTTAAGCATCTGACTTGATTTTGGCTCAAGGCATGATCTCATGGTTTGTGAGATTGAGCCCCAAACCGGGCTCTGTGCTGATAGCATAGAGCCTGCTTGGGATTCTCTCTCTTTCTCAAAAAAAAAAAAAAAAAAGAGATCAGAAAAGGAACTTGAAATTTACCTTCACAGGAGAGACGCAGACAGGAGAAGCTCCAGGCAGAGCTGTTTGAAGTGGGGAACGTTTATCTGTGGCCTGCTGCCTCCCTTCTTCTTCCTCGCTATGTCTGATCAACCTGTCCATGTTCAAGTGTCAGTAAGATGTTTTAGTGTGCAGTGGGGGTCTGTCTTAAGTCAAAGGTACACATCCCTAAGGGTAAAATAGTAGTCATGAGGGAGTTGGCCAGGAACAGTATGACAGTTCAAAGAAGACTTTCCTGGGGCTATGACTTAGAAGGTGGTAAAGGCAGTATCGTGTGAAGAGAAGGTACAGCCTCTGAAGTTAAATGGTTCTGAGTTCAAGTCTGGTTTCCAACCCTTCTAGGCTGTGTGACTTTAGGCAAGCATATAACCTCTCTGATGCTTAGTTCCTCCTCCTTAAAAGGAGATGATGAGGCTTCCCTCACAGGGTCACAGGGAGGAGGGCTGGAGGCAGTAACACATACCAAGGGCCCAGCTGTGCCAGGACAAAACAGACAGCTAATGGAAGTTCATCCCCAAAGTTCGCTCAGACTTGCTTCTACTCCAGAAGCCCCGAAGAGGTTTCATTTCCCAGCCCCCCTTGTATTCTCCAGTGGTGTTTTGCAGTACTGAGAACGAGGTGTGCCTTCTCTCCCTTCCCTAGTTCAGATTCTCAGGGAGGAAAGCATCTCCGAGAGGCACCATCAGACAGGAGGCAATGCCATGGGCAGGTGGGAGTCCGCATGTGGTCATGGGGCCACAGTCCTTCCCCATCCGCCTGTTTAAGCTCGGCCCCCTGCTCAGGGAGAAAACCCATCCCTACGCACGCATGGAGCAGGACAGGCAGCAGCAGGGGCGTAGACCCCAGCAACAGGTACCCTGACAGTGGTGAATGGCATTGCATGAATAACAGATGAAGCCTCCGTAATTGGTGTTATTACACATGCATTTCATCTCCATTCATGACGATTGGACACTTAAACCTAGCTGCTCCTCTGCCCGGTGCCGCTGTCATCATTGTACCCGAGATCCTAGCAGCTATCTGGATCAGCCACTGCCACACTCCAGTCCCAGTGGGTGCCGTTTATTTTTTTTTTAATTTATTTATTTATTTATTTATTTATTTATTTATTTAATTTCTAGGAGAGAGAGAGAGACAGCGTGAGCAGGGGAGGGTCAGAGAGAGAGGGAGTCACAGACTGAAACAGGCTCCAGGCTCTGAGCTGGCAGTCAGCACAGAGCCCGACGCGGGGCTTGAACCCACGAACCGCGAGATCATGACCTAAGCAAAAGTCGGACGCTTAACCGACTAAGCCACCCAGGCATTAAGGTGCCGTTTATTTTTGTTGGAGCTCAGTGTCCCAGGAAATGCCAGTTGTCGGGAAGGGGAGGGGTGGTTATTCTGGGCAGACCCTCCCCCTCCCCCGTCTCCTGCCATGGAACAGGGTACCTTCTTTCAGACACTTCTGCCCGGGCATTTGGCTGGGACATTCTAAGCTGTGCGAGGTAGTGGAGAGGGGCTGGGACGTGGGGCTCGAGGGAGGTGGGTCATGGCTGGAGTTCTGAGACCCAGCTGGCAGAAAGAGACCCAGAGTCATTCCTTCCAGGCCCTCTGGGCCTATCCCTAACGCAGTGGACCTCAAAACTTAACATGCATCAGAATTACCTGGAACGTTTGTTAAAGCAGATCGCTGTGCCCTACCCACGGAGTTTCTCCTTCAGTAGGTTTATGTGGGGCTCAAGAATTTGCATTTCTAACTAGTTTCCAAGCGATGCTGCTGCTGCTCGTCCGGAACCTCACTTTGAGGACCATTGCCCTTAAAGCCTCGTTACTCCAAGTGCAGTCCGTGGACCAGCAACCTCTCCTGAGAGTTTGTTAGAAATGCAGAATCACAGGCCATACCCTGGACCTCCTGAATCAGCATCGCATTTGAACAAGATTCCTTGATGATATATATATACCCATTACAGTTTGAGAAGCTTTAAGGAATGACTGGACTACAGGGGCTCAGAGCTAGGTAGTAGGCGGGCCAGAGTAGGCAGTAGGCGGCCAAGAGTAGGCAGTGGGTGGAGCTAGGTAGTGGGCGGAGCTAGGTAGTGGGCGGGCCAGAGTAGGCAGTGGGCGGGGCCAGAGTAGGCAATAGTATTATTTCCCGCCCAGTTGCCTCCAGCCAGAAGCAGCCTCTATTTTCTGCTCACGGTGACAAAGTTTGGGCAGTATTGCCATAAAACCCTCAAGAAGATGGATAAAGACCCTCTGAGGAGGGAGTTACAGCCCATGACTACCTTAATCCCACCCCTCACCATCTAACAACCACCTGGTGACCCATGCCCTCACCCTCCACAACCAGGAGGGCGCCCTTCCATACCTGACAACCTCCCCGCTGTCCTCCTCGCCCACAGGTGGTGGCCTTCGCCTCTCTCTTCTTCATCCTGGTCTCCATCACCACCTTCTGCCTCGAGACGCATGAGGCCTTCAACATTGACCGCAACGTGACCGAGATCCACCGGGTGGGCAACACTACCAGCGTGCACTTCCGGCGGGAGGTGGAGACAGAGCCCATCCTGACCTACATCGAGGGCGTGTGCGTGCTGTGGTTTACCCTGGAGTTCCTGGTACGCATCGTGTGCTGCCCGGACACTCTAGACTTCGTCAAGAACCTGCTCAACATCATCGACTTCGTGGCCATTCTGCCCTTCTACCTGGAGGTGGGGCTGAGCGGCCTGTCCTCCAAGGCAGCCCGAGACGTGCTGGGCTTCCTGCGCGTGGTGCGCTTCGTGCGCATCCTGCGCATCTTCAAGCTCACGCGCCACTTCGTGGGGCTGCGCGTGCTGGGCCACACCCTGCGCGCCAGCACCAACGAGTTCCTGCTGCTCATCATCTTCCTGGCCCTGGGCGTGCTCATCTTCGCCACCATGATCTACTACGCCGAGCGCATTGGCGCCAGGCCCTCCGACCCACGGGGCAACGACCACACCGACTTTAAGAACATCCCCATCGGCTTCTGGTGGGCGGTGGTCACCATGACGACGCTGGGCTATGGGGACATGTACCCCAAGACGTGGTCAGGCATGCTGGTGGGGGCGCTGTGTGCGCTGGCTGGCGTGCTCACCATCGCCATGCCCGTGCCAGTCATTGTCAACAACTTCGGAATGTACTACTCCCTGGCCATGGCCAAGCAGAAGCTGCCGAAGAAAAGAAAGAAGCACGTGCCCCGGCCACCCCAGCTGGAGTCACCCATTTACTGCAAGTCTGAGGAGACCTCGCCCCGGGACAGCACCTACAGTGATGCCAGCCCTCCTGCCCCAGAAGAGGGTATGGTTGAGAGGAAACGGGCAGGTGAGATTGGGGGTTGGGAAGGAGAGCCACCTCTCCCCCAGTGGCGGAGGGAGTCACCAGATGAACCTCAGCCCTTGGGATTTGGGATTGTGTTTTATTGTTCTGGGCTTCCCTAAGTATAAGATGTGCCTTTAAAAGCAAAAAGTATTGAGGCCAGATCTCTCTACCTTCTGGTTTTCCAATAGCTTTCTGAACATTAGGGTCTGTGGAGTGAGTTTACCACCCAATTTAGGTGGCAGTGGGCAGTGCACAGGGCTGTGAATTCAGATACCACCTTGGCCACAGGGCTGTGTGATCTGAGGCCAGTCACTAACCATCTCTGATCATAGGTTTTTTACCTGTAAAATGGGAGTCATCTCCCACTCCCCAAGACTTTGATGAGACCCAAAGGAAGAAGCGACATGAGAGTACTTTGGGAAGTAAAAGCCACTTCACAAGTGTTCGGCACTGTCGTTAGCTAGAGAGCAGCGCAGCTGTTTTGCAAGGTGCATCCACACGTGAATCATTTCTTTCCAAACGTTGGAGTCTGATGTCTCTTGGCCTAATAAATGTGATAACGTAACAGCAGTGGGAGGCTGCCTTCTGTTCAGCACAAACTAGATTGAGTCCTGGGCTCAGGGTGTAACATGGCTTGGGAGGGAGCCAAGAGGGAGTGGCCCAAACAGTGTCGGGCAGGGGAAAAGCAGGGCTGGAAGAAATGACATCTACATCCGGGAGGGTGAGGGCCTCCGGGTCTGGATCCTGTTCTTCAAGGATAGGAAGGGCCGCCCCTGGAAAGCTTGCTTCCACCTGCGTCAAGAGCTGGGAAAGGCAATTGGCTTAACCCACAGAAACAGAGTGAGGCTGGAGAGCTGGAGCTGAGTGTTGTGGGATGGGTTCCTGAGGGTGGTCCCGGATTTCTAGTAAGGGGAGCCCTTGGCTGCCAGGCCATCAGGAGGCTGGGGGTGGGCCCGGAGAGAAAGATAGCAGCTTTTGGCCAAACTCCAGGGGGCAAAGTGGTACTGATCCTCCAGAGGGATGCCCGACTCGCAGCACTCACCTGTGGCCTGTGCAGGGGTGCCCGAAGTACATGCTGGGAGTACTCACTCCCTGGAGTCATTTGGGAGCCTTGATGGGTCAACCCCCCTCAGGTTCCCCTCTGCTCCCCCACCAGAGTGGTGCCCCCTTCCCCCATCCCTGAATGCAAATCTCCCAGCCAGTGCCTCAGGGAATTTCAGCTGCACCCCGAGGCCCATTCAGAGTTCATAGGGAAACCTAATATCAAAGTGTATGAGTCCCTGCACCGGCTCCTGGATGCACACTTACCCACGGCCGCCATCAGCTGCACCTCAGCCTGGCCCTAACTGCTTGGCCATGGTCAGGGCTGAGGCGGCTGCCTTCAGACCCAGCCTCCCTGGAACCAAGGCCCCACTGTGCTGCTGCCTGATGGAGGCAGGGCCTGGGGCTAAGAGCCAAAAGCAGTGGGAGCTGACAGGAGCCTCCTCTGTGCAGGGTCTTCCCTGGACAGGCGAGCCCCAAGCAGAGGGCTCCAGATCCTTCCAGTGGGCTCTTGACTCTGCCTTAGATGCCTGGTGAGCAAGATTAGCTGCCTACAGGGGGTCCAGAGAGGTAGCCTGGAGGCCACTTTATTGGTTTAACCCTGGCAGCGCCAGCCCTCATCCCAGCAAGCCAGGCATCCTCTGAGGGAATGCAGACTCATCCGAGTGTCAGCCTGAGCCAGACCCGTGGAGGAGGCCGCGTCGCCGCCTGCCTCAGGCTAATCTCCTGGGACAGCCTGCAGTAGACAGATTTCCAAAAGCCCCCACTCAGGGTATCCGTGGCTCCGTGTCCCAGGAAAGAGTGTAGGCCAGAGCTGAGAGAGAAGCAGGGCGTCTTGCCCCCTGCCCTCAGGACCAGGCCCGCTTCTTGGCCCTCCTGGGGAGATGCCAGATGCCCTCAGTGGAGGGAAGTGACACTCTAGGGCGGGGATCGGAGAGCCCCCAGGTGAGCCCATGAGGAAGGCCCGGGCAGCCCCTCACGCAGCCTCCTTTCTGTCTGCCCCCTTTAGACTCCAAACAGAACGGCGATGCCAATGCGGTGCTGTCAGATGAGGAGGGCGCTGGCCTCACCCAGCCCCTGGCCTCTACCCCCACCCCTGAGGAGCGCCGGGCCCTGCGACGCTCTGGTCCCCGAGACAAAAACAAGAAGGCAGCGGCCTGCTTCCTGCTCAGCGCCGGGGACTATGCCTGTGCCGATGGTAGTGTCCGGAAAGGTATGGGTCCCCAGGCCGGGCAGGCGGAGAGCCCCCATGGAGCTGAGTCTCCCCAGTGTCCCTTGCAAAACTTGAGGTCCCCTCCTCCCCTGAGGCCTTGGCCACCATCTCCTCTGCCTTGGACATGCCCCCGCTTTTAAGATGAGTACCCTCATCGCCCACTCCCTGGATTAGAAAGAGGTACACAGAGCCGAGCAGCAGCCCCCGTTCCCCAGATGCCCACAGGGAAGACTAAGTGCTAGAGGCCAAGGGCATGCCAGATTAGCGGCCCCTGCATTTCTCCTCCACTTGATCACCACCTCTTCCTCTGGTTCCTGCTGCGACCTTGAGGCCTGGCCTTACAGGGTCACTGCCAGACTTTCCCCAGACCTCCCTTAAACACAGCTAAGGTTTCCCAAGTCAGTAGTCCCCGAGAGATACCCACAGCATTTGGGAGTCGGGGTAAGAATGGGCTGCTGGCGTGATGTCTTCAGAGAACCTAGCACAAGCCCTACCTCCTCCTTCCTGCACTTGGGGTCCAGGAACCCGGGAGGGGCCAGCCCAGCTCTGCGCGCCTCTTGAGGCAGAGCCTAGAAGGTGACCAGGGGGTGGGGATGGGGGTGGGGCCGGGTAGGGACTCCGTGTCCCCTCTGAGTTCTGCTCTCAAGGATTTGGAGGGTTCAGGGGAGTAGCCTGTCCTCTCTTGCAAGGAAAGACTACGATTCCATTGGCAGGCCCCTAGCGGCGGAGGAGCTGGGCGGAAGTGGAGCTAGGGCTCCCTTACTTGCACAAAGGGGGTCAGCGATGTTGGAGGGCGGTTGAGAGCCAGGAGTGGCTGAGAACAGGAGTCTCAAAAGCGGGTGCTCCTGCCCAGTTCCTGGTCATCTTTTTGTCGTTCATGCCCTGTCCCTGTGACTTAACCTGCGTAAGTGCCCTACCTAGTTCCAGGCTAAACGCTGACGTCCCCCCAAAACAAAACTTGTCCCTGGGTTCTCAGGCCACTTCTTAACCAGCCCTCTTTTAACCAAATCCACACCCCCACCCCTGCAACTTCTCGCTATCCCCAAATTCCAGACCAAGTCTGGGATGAGTGACTCAGGGTAGTGGCTGTGATGCCTCTGTCCCCCCAGGGATGTCCCCTGTCCTGCCCATCTCAGGAGGCCTGCTGGGACACCTTCCCAGCTCCTGCCGCACCCCCCAGGACCTCCAGGGCACCCTGATCCTAACCAGGCCCTGAGAGGTATGTGTCCAGCTGTGCTGAGCATATGTGCTGTTGGGTGGCGATGGCAGTACTTGCCATCTGGCAGCTGGCGGGAGACGGCCTAGAGGCCCCAGTGATGGGGCTGCAGATCGAAGGTGATCAGACCGTTTATACTCTCTCCTGTGTCCCTCTGGTCGCCCTGTCCTCTGTGCACCCCGGTCCTTAGACTCTGGATGAGCCTGTCTCTCCTGCCCCCCATCACCAGCACACAGAGGCTGCTCCTGCGTCCTGGTTCAGACCCAGAGACTTGCTTCTGCTGTAGCATGCTGAGTGATGGCCCAGAATGTGGGGCGGAGGGGACCCTACCTCCCAGGGAGGACTTGAGCCGAGTGCCAAGCAGCCCTGTTTTCATGCCAGGATTGTGAGGGGCTTGGCGGAAGTGGCAGTGCAGAGGAGGCGGTGAGGACACGAGTCAGGAGGGACCATAAGGAAGTGGGGAGCGGGCCACAGCCAGGGCGGAAGGTGCACTCGCGTGCCCGGGCTGGGGAGCGTGTATCGCACCGCCAGATCTCTCTGGGAGCTTGTGTGGCCCGGCTGCTCTATTTTCAAGATGCCTCCACACTGCTTCTTGGCAACAAGCATGTAGCTCAGCCAATTAGAGTGACCTTCGAGAGGGAACAGGTGGGTTGCTGGGAAACAGGCCCTGCTAAGCAAGCGTGGCAATTAGCATCGCCAAACTCCCAGGAAGCGCTCAGCAACTTTTCCCCATGCCAGACCATGCCTCACTTATCTGCACTGGGGCTACACGTAGGACCCGTAGTAGGGCACCCAGGGCTTCTTCAGCCACGGGCAGAGACTCCCTTGTGAGCCTATATCTGCCCAGGTGTCAGAGTGTGAACTCCCTGGGGGGATGGGGACCTGTGCTAAGCAGGGCTTCTTAAGATGGAGAAGAAAGGTGCTGGGGGCTATGGGGTCTCTGTATAGCTGGAAGGGAACTTACCTGGGGACAGTGACAGGGCAGAGATCAGCTGTTGGGCCCTGGCATCTGTCCCCTGGAGCCCAGGTGACTTGGAAGTCAAGGAAAGTCAGAGCCTTTCCCGGCGGGCCAGACCCCTCAAGCAACCCAGGGCTGATAGCCCCGCAGGGTCCCCTGGAGCATGGAGCCCACGGAGCTGCTCAGACGGGGAGCCAGGCCCCTCTGACCCATGTGCCTTTTCTTCACCAAGGCTGTGCAAAGTCCCGGAGTCTAAACAACATAGCTGGAGCAGCTGGAACCAGTCTGGGGCTGTCTCCACTGGCATCAAGATACAGCTCACCCTACCCTCCAAGAAAGCTCCTGTTCTCCCGCCCCTTCCACCCCCTCACCAGCCCTCCACCTGGACACCCAGCCCCTTAGCTGCACCCGCGGCACTCCCTCCCACCCCGGGTACACACCACGCTCACGTGCCCCCCAGCCCTCATTCCTCTGGGGTCCTCAGGGAGCCGGGCGGGCTGCAGGAGGGTCCAGGGCCCTGAGCCTCTCCTCCACAGCACCCAGCTCCCCAGAACATTCAGCTCTGGAGCCCGAGAACAAGCCCCAGGCTTCCGCCCCATTGGTCCCCATCCTGAGCCGTAGGTGCCCCCCCCCGCACCCCCCCCAGGACCTGTGCCTCTGGGCCTTGCCTTCCCTCAGGGCCCCACCTCAATCACAGCAAATGCATTTCCATTCCTTGTGGCCTTCAATCAGCAGCCAGCCTGCAACTGAATATCTCTGTCTGTCTGTCTGTCCATCCCACACCCAGACCAGCCAAGAATAAGGCCGTGTCATGGGGCAGCTCTGCTGGTGTGCAGGGAGCTAACTAGTCAGGCGAGCAGTGCCACTCTGAGAGAGGAGGCCCGATGGTCCCCAGCCCTGGCCTGGCGTGCAGGTGGGGGTCCCTAGGGCCCCGCAATTGGCTGCCTAGGCGTGGGAATGCCATCCTCTCCGGAGTGACACCCCCCCGGCCCCCCTTCCCCCCCCCTCCCCCCGCGGCAGAGCCCTGCATCCCATCTGTGCCCCGGCAGCGGCAGCGGTACCTCTCCACGCTGCTCTCTCTGCTTCCCTCCCTCTCTGCTCCCTCACACTCCCAGCCCTGCCTCTGAGTCACCTGCCGCTCCCACCCAGCCTCTGTGCTCTGCGTTGCTTCCAGAACCGGAGACTCATCTAATTTCTATAATTAAGTGTATTCATTTACCTAACGAGCCCAGGCGCACAACAGGTTTGTGAGTCATTGAGTGAGGAGGGGTGCGCCCTGGGCAGGGGCAGCTGAGAGGCAGTGTGGGGAAAGATGCCATCCTGCCCCTTCCAACCCGGCCGCTCCCATGCACACACCCCCCCCCACTCTGCCCCGGAAGCATGCCAGGGAGGCTCTCCAAGCCCCCTCGGCTTCAGGAACGAAGAAGGCCTTGGCCAAGCCATTTTCTATTTCACCTGATGGAAATTAGACCGGACAGTGGAGCCGTGTGCCTGGCAATTTTTAGAGTCAGATTATGCAACTTTGTAGAGGTAATGACTAAGGTCCATATATGCTCCTTCCAGGGGGGACAAAGACAGCAACGGCAGGGCAGAATTCAGGGACTTGGCAGGAGGCTGGGACATCGAGAGGTCACCCCCCAAAAGGCAAACTGGGCAGAAAGGTCAGACCATTTCAGGAGGTTGGGTGTTGTGAAAAGCCTGTGCCAGGAGCACCTCCATTTCAGTGCCATCTGTCTTCAGCCTTGGGCAGACACACAAATGTCCCTTCCAGAAAAGTCTGTCCAGGATGGGTACTGGGAGACCCCAGCCCTGTGGTGGGGCTTGTCTCCTGCTTGTTCTCAAAATGAAATCTCCGCTAAGAGTCGAGAAAATATAGCAGCATCCATGTGACCGTCCTTCAAAAAGGGACAGGCTCTGTTCAGTGACTGGGGCAGGGAGCCCTGTGGAGCAGGAGGGAGACTCGGGGCTCCCTCTCACAGCTGAACCTGAGAGCCCAGCTGCTTTTCCTTCGTGAGGACAGACCGGGTCCCATCCCCGCAGGGCTCCCTGGTGCCGGGGTCCCGAATCTGATGAGGCCGTGATGCACTAGGGGTCCAGTTTAGCCTGGGCACCACAGCTCTTTTCTCCTCTGACTTGCCTTTGTGGTTCAGGGGACTGAGGTGGTGGTCTCTGTGGCAGCCCTCAAGTTGTCAGGAGCCCAAGTTTCCACGGTACCCACCTCCTCCTTCCCTCTCCTCCCTCCCACAGGGATGGGCCTGCTCATAGCACCCCTCTGGTGGGCACAGATGTCCCTGGGTGACATGATGCAGGAGTGCCAAGCTGGAGCTCCTGGTGCCATGGGAGATGGGCTCCCACCTGGCCCCCACCCCCCCGCCCCGCCCCAGTTCTCTGGCTTCCGTAGGGGAAACACAGGACCTAGCTAACAGGATGACTGAGTAGGCTGACCGCCCTAGCTACCTCTCAGGACCTCTGGGCCTCCCAGGGCCCTGAGAAGGGGCAAAGTAAGTCCTAGAGTTTACAGAGACCTACTGTCCATGGGGTCCCTGCCTAGGGAGGCAGCTGCCTGCATGGACCTCACGCTTGTCCAGACCTTGGGCCTCCCTCGTTAGAAGCCGGCTCTCAGACAGTTGGGGCCCACCCCCTCCCTCACAGAGCAGGGAAGCAGCCGGGTAGGAGTTGTTCACTTTACGAGTTTGTACCAGGTCTCCCGACAAACTTGGAGGCCATTTTTCAGCCCCTGGGGCTTCTGGGAAAAGCTGTGAGCTGGCACCAGAGGTGGAAGATGCCTGTTCGTTGCAGGCCCAGAGTCCGAGGGGAGACTGAGTACCTGCCCAAGGGCCGGGGCTCCCGGAGTCCCCCCACCCCCGGGGCCTGGGCTGCCCTTTCACAGAGCTTCCTGGGAGAGGAGGGCCTCTTGTGCCCTGGCCAGAGAGTATCTCCCCGAATCCCTGCCCCCATAGCAGCCTCCTTTCCTGCACTGTCTGGGCCCCCGCTAGAGGGTGGGGGAAGGGACGGCCCAGGCCCCTGACATTCCAGCCTGAGGATGGGCAGCTGAGAAGGGCTCACTGAACCGTTGGGTTTCTCAGTAAGATGGTCCTTTCCGGCCTTCTCCTCTGAGACGAACACGTGCATCCTCCCTGAACTTCCCCTTCAGCATCCACCCTCCAACTGCTAAAACTCTGTTCCTGCCAGACTGAGGAACTGTGGCTGGGCATGACAGGGCAGCACTCTCAGGAGTGTCATCAGCCCCCCTGGGACAATGGAGTGGCCCCAGGTGGTGGTTGGCGGGTGGAGCTATGCGAGGGTGGGCCACCCAGGCTAGACTACAGGCCACGCCGGGAATGTCCCCCACTGCCTCCATACCAGGCTGTAGGGCTATGATCCCTCTGCCCACTACACTGGGGCTTGGAAGACCTGAGGGCTCGTGATTCCTAGAGTTCACTGCCTGGGCAGGTATGGAGAGAAGCTGTAACATCACCTATGAGTCATCTGGGCCTGGCATTGGGTAGGCAGAGGTGATGAAGGGGCTCACCCCAGTCGCTGACCCATCCTCGCTCTTCCTGGCCTCTTAGCCCTGGGTCCCCACACCTTCCAGCTCTGCTCCTGGCCTAGTCCTTTGCCCACAGGCTGCGGGTCCGCAGCTGGCTTCCTTCTAACATCTCATTCTTTGTTTCTCCCTTTCTTTTGCTGAACTCCTTGCCCCCCAGAAGGCAATGTTGAGACGAAAGCGTGCGTCCCAGTGTCTCACACCTGTGCTCTTTAAACACAGAGACCTGCCAAGACGCCCTCTCGCCCAGCTATGCCCAGGCTGAAGTCCTCACCCTCTCTTAAGCGGCACCAACGTGAGAGAGGCAGGCAGACAGACAGAAAGCCAAAGGCTTAGGGAAACTCTGGAACCCTGGCAAGAATCTTTCGCTGGGAAAGACTCAGAGATCCTTGTTTGCACAGGACTGATGGAAAACCTCCCATGTGACCCTCGGGGCCCAGAGCTATCTGGGTCTGCTGTTCTGTTCTGTTGTACACTGAAGATATATATGCACATATAGTATCTATATTCATACGTGCTATACTTGTGTGTAGTGCACGTGCTATTGGTGTCTGTCTTCTCTGTTAGGTCGTGTCTCCCCAAGCCTGTGCCCCACCCCCATGTCCCCATCCCCTTCCCTTCCCTGACGCCTTGTTTCTGCTGCACATGTGTGTGGAATATCCCAAGAAAGAGCGTCTGGGATCTGCCAGTCCCACCCGGGGTGGGGCGGGGGGAGGGTCCCAGGCTAGACTTGCCCTCTTGGGGTCATTTCCCCTGTGGCCGGTGGTCTGTGGAAAGCCCGATTGCCCCCCGGGGTCACTGCTCCACTAGCCTCACCCCACTCCAGATTGGGGTTCTACCTCCCACCCCACACCCCAGTTTTGGGGGACTTCCAGGGGCTCCTCTGAGGCTTCTTCCCCCCTCCTCCACCTTACCCGTGTCCTGGACCCAGGGGGCATTTTGTCTTTTTTTTATTTTGGGGTTTTTGTTCTGTCTCCTCCGTCCATCTGTTTTCAAAGATGCTGCTGGGCAGACGGGCAGGGAAGGGGTCTGTCTGCCCATCTGGCTCAGGGGTCTGAGAAGGGGAAGCCTCGGGCAAGCGGAGACCAGTTGCAATACTGTACTTCCTGGCCAGTGGCCAGAGGACGCGTGCAATAGCGGAGGCCGGGTGACCCCTTCAACCTTGGCCTCTGCCCCTCCCGCGGCCCTCCTGCCCCACTCCCCCCCGCCCTGCCCCTTCCCGGTGTTGGTCAATCCTTTTGTAAAGCTGTCCCCCCGCGTGTGTGTGTGTGTGTGTGTGTGTGTGTGTGTGTGTGTGTGTGTGTTGTGTGTGTGTGTCTGAGGCATGCCTAGGCTGGGCCCTGCCGCCCCGTCTGCGCGCCTTCCACTGTCGTGCTGTGTTCAAGCCCCAATAAAGACACCCGGAGCATCCTGCTGCTCCTGCCTCGAGTGACTGCCTCCGCCTCTCCTTTCTGCCTCTGTGTCTTTGGGGACCTCCCCGGGCTTCCACCCCAGCACCTGAGAAATGCAACACACTGCGATCACAGCCCTGCCCCCGCCAGGAATCACCAATGCCTCCCCACCCCTGCATTTAGAGTGAGGCTCTGATGCTCAGAGAAGGAAAGGATTGCCCAGGGCCATGAAGGAGGGCTGACCCGGGGCCACCAGCTTTCAGGCGGTGTTCTGGTCTCCACTGAGCCCCTCCGTCATGCGGAAGAGATGTGTTTTGAGGGCATTCCCCTGTATTCCTGCTTGCTTGTGCAGAAACCCCCACTTCTCCACCTTCCCTGAAGTGCACCAGTGCTATGTGGGCCAACGCCCTGGGGATGCCAGAGTCATTGCGATGACTGGATGGCTGACGAACTGAGGCCAGCAAGGGACTGGTGGCACATCCGGGACCACTTAGCGATGGGGAATAAATGAATCCTGGGTAAATGATGGGGATGCATGGCCCCTCACTGTTGTCAGTCACGTGGAGACACACGCAGGGCTGGCCCCCAGGTGTGTGGCCTCGTGTGGTCGTTCAAAATGCCCCCACGCCTTCGTGCTCCACTGTCACCATCAAGAAATGACTGAAGAAGGGGCCCTGTGTGTTCTTTTTTTTTTTAATGTTTTATTTATTTCTAGGAGAGAGAGAGAGACAGCATGAGCAGGGGAGGGTCAGAGAGAGAGGGAGTCACAGACTGAAACAGGCTCCAGGCTCTGAGCTGGCAGTCAGCACAGAGTCCGATGCGGGGCTCGAACCCACGAACCGCGAGATCATGACCTAAGGGAAAGTCGGACGCTCAACCGACTAAGCCACCCAGGCACCCCTCTGTGTGTTCATTTTTGCACCAGGCTCTGTAAACCATGCAGCCGGCTCCGGGATCGCGTTTCACCCTCTGGCTCCAGGCAGAAACTGGAGTTGCAGGGCCTCAAGGTCCGGATCTGCTACTTACTAGCTGGGTGACTTGGGGAGAGCTCACCCAACCTCAGTTTTCCATTCTGTAGAACAGGGATCACAACAGCACCGATTTCAGAGGCCGTGAGAGTAAAGACCCAGCCCAGCGCCCTAGGTGTGCGTGTGACGGAGAGAAGATACACACAGCAAGCGTTAGTTCCCTCCTCACCCCTTTCTGGAGCTCACAGGCTTTTCTCCACAGCCTGCTGGGCACCCCGTGTTCAGTCACACCCAGAAAGGACAAGAGCACACCAGGGAGCAGGGGGTGAGGAAGGCAGAGCCGAGGGGAAGCCTGCTCTTGAGACACCAGAGAAAATCAGGCTGGGAGCCTGAGCCAGCTGAGGCAAAGCAATGGCAGGCTGCCAGTTGTCAATTAAAGATGAGATCTCCTCCGGCCGTGGAGGGCGAGTAAGGGCTGTACCCCCACTCCCCCCTTCCAGACCAGAGAAAGCCATTTGCAGCCAGGCTGCCTCAGAGAAGCTTGGCAGGGCGATAATGGGCTGGGATATACTGCTGGCTCCATAACGATGTTACGCGTCAGGGCCCACGTCCAGCATGGCAGGTTTTGGGTTTTGTTTGTCGTAGATGAGTGTGGAGCCATGTCACAGTCAGGGGCCAAGAACCAGCAAACAGCCCAGGGGTGCCAGATGCCAGGATGGCCCTCAGGGGACCCAAGGAGATGCAGCTGGGGTCCCCGGGTGTGGTGCGGACTTTTCTGGAGGGGAGAGGGGCAGAGTTTAGTGGGAGAACAGCCCGCCCCTCCGCTGACCTCACCCACCCTCTGCCCACCTCACGGAACAGCGGGCAGTGATGTCAGGAAAGGAAGGCTGTGGCTTCCTCAAAAGGCAGGGACTGAGCCTAAACGAGGGGGCTGGTTTAAAAAAACAGGACACTGGGGTCCAAGACTGACTTTGGGAGCCAGACACACTCAGGCTCAGCTTGGAGTCCTGGCTCCCATGACTTCCTAGCTGTGTGGCCCGGGGCAACTTACTTAACCTACTTAACCTGTGTGAACCTTTATTTCCTCATCTGTTGAATGGGAGTGATGATAGTACCTATCTCGTGGAGCTGGTGGGAGAACCCAGTGAGCAGTGCCTATAAAACCCGGGCACAGTGCCCAGCACATAATCATTGCTTACACATATTGGGGGAGGAGGAGCGTTTCGAAGCAACTCCCCCCAGTGACCCACCCCAGTTTGGTTGCTGGTCCCCCTTTTCTTTTCTTTTTTTTATTATTTTTTATTTTTTTTAATGTTTTTTTTATTTCTAGGAGAGAGAGAGACAGCGTGAGCAGGGGAGGGTCAGAGAGAGAGGGAGTCACAGACTGAAACAGGCTCCAGGCTCTGAGCTGGCAGTCAGCACAGAGCCCGACGCGGGGCTCGAACCCATGAACCGCGAGATCATGACCTAAGCGAAAGTCGGACGCTTAACCGACTAAGCCACCCAGGCGCCCCTCTGGTCCCCCTTTTCAAATAAGTGCTATGAGTTAGCCTCATTTCGGTAAAGCCCTTATCTCCCTGTGAAGCAGGCACAGTGGGGGGGTCCTAATACCAAACAGCTAACATTCGTTGAGTGCTGGGCGATACAGCTAATGCTCTTAAAAACTCATTTCAAGATTGGTGTCATCATTATTCTTGTTTCCCAGAGAAAGACTGCAGGACAGCCATGTTGGGTCGCACTGCCAAAAAGTGGCCAAGCTGGGATTTGAACCCAAGTAGTCTGGCTCCATGAGTCCAATGCATTCCTGCTTTTTAAATAGAATGGGGCTTCTAAGTCATCAGCCCCAGGGTAGGGATTTGTGCTTTTAATGTTTTTCATTTCATTCACCTTGATGGGAATTGAAGTGAGTGATCTGGTAGTGCCTGACCCCCTCCCCCACCACACACTGGAAAGGGTACGTTGTTAATTAGCATAACATCCAACTCACGGAATCCTTGATTCTTTCCTCTGAGTTTTATTGTCTGAAGGAAGTGACAGGGATGGTGACCGCTCTGGAGACCAAGTTACAGCAGGTGTGGCTCAGCCTGGAGAAGAAACGGGACCCGCATCTTCAGTATTTGAAGGGCATCTGAGGGAAGGGGGTTTAGTTTATTTTCTGATCCCAGAGAGCAGACCTGGTGTGGACCAGTAGGTGGAAATGTTAGGAGGACAGATGGGGGTCAAATAAAGCAGAACCTGACTTCCGTCACAAATTCCCCACGCGATATTGAACGCATCCCATAGCAAATCATTATCTGCCTCCCTCAGTCCTACGCTCTTCCCTGGAGGCAACACTATTAACGTCTAGTGTTGGGTCCTTCCAAAGCCTTTGGTAAAAGACCTTTCTGATAGAACTGCCGAATAGGAATGGCCGCCCTGTGGGTACGAGGTTCGCGTCCCTGGAAACATCTGGAGAGAAATTGGGTGGTTACGTGCCAGGGTTTGTGAGAAGAATTTCCGCTCTGCAGGGAAGGTTGAAGCAGAAGACTTCTTCCAGTTCTCACACGTTGTGATTGACGGGGGAGCCATACAGCTACTTAGCAATCGAGGCAGGTCTGGAGCCCAGGTCTTCCTACAGGACCCAGATAAGCTTTCCCAGCCTGATTTTCCTCAAAGTCCTTCACTCTGGAGGGGAACTCCAGGCAAGACTCCCTGTCTGCCTCTTTCCAGCCAATCCTGGGTGTGTGCCAGGGCTGAGGCTGGCATCTGTGGTGCATCGGGTCCAATGACTCGGTTGATACCCTGCGCTTGGGTTGATACCCTGCAATGTGTGGTCAGCACCCACCTCTAGAGCCTTCCAGGGCCCCGACACCATTAGCACCGTGGGCACCTGCCTTCATTGCCTGGCTCAAGGCCTTCGGGGATCGACACGACAGGTGTCGCATGGGCTGGTCCAGTCACCTGGGACCGTGGTCACCACATCTAAGCCCTAGACAGCATGGGTCGCTCTAGGGGCCACAGGGCTGCCAGGGATGCTGGGACCAGCTCTCTCCCAGGGCACCTCAGCCAGGTGGGACCATAGCATCACAGTCATCATAGCTGTGGCTCCGGGCCTGAGGGGTCAGAGGCCTTCTGCTGTTGGTGCTGGAAGCTTCTCCATTCCTCACAGGGCTGAGGGGCCACCCTGTGCCCCTACCTCTACCCCCACCCCCAGTTACCATATTTACCTGTCTGTATGGCAATTCCATAAGAGTCTTCCAGAGCTGCCGGGCTCTGCTCTTTGCTAAGTTAGGCTCCCTGCCTCGTAAACCAGCAATTGCTGGTGTAGGGGAGGAGGGGTGGCCCGAGGAGGTCCCTGCCTTTCTCTCTCTACACCCTCCTCCCTAGGTGATCTCATCCGCTCCTATAGTCCTAACACCCTCCGGGAGCTGGTGCCAGCCACATTTGTGGGTCCAGTCCAGAACTCTCCACTCAACTCCATTCACTCATTCAACAAGCATACTTTGAACCTTTTCTCTATTCCAGGCACTCCTTTCCAGACTGGAGGTCCATCAGTGACCGGAGAGTACAACCCCCTCCCCTGCCCGCTCTCCACACCCACTCGCCCTGCCTGCCCAGCCCCTCGAAAGCGCCTCCCCGTTCCCCTGACATTGGACTCTGACTTCACGGCTCTCCCTCCTCATCTTCCTCTCCCCCTCCATGCCCTATCCCCATCTACCCCTGAGGCTGAGCTAAAAACCAGGGTATCATCGTTAACCCCTCTCTCTCACACCTTAATTCACTCCCTCCCTCACTCGTTCCCTCACGTTAAATCTTTACCAAATGCCCACATTGCATCCTGGGGAACCAACAGTGAACCAGGTCGGCAGACCCCTGCCCTCGCGGAGCTTACATTCTAGTGGGGGAGCTAAGCCAAATGACCAGTAGGTTAAATACACACATAATCTCCCCCACCCTCAGCCCCCCCTTTACAACACTGTCCTTCCTGGCCCTGGAATCTACCTGGCAAGCCCTCCGTCTCTCACCCTTCCTCCCTGGGCCCCGTCTGCCTTTCTCCACCCGTCTCCTCCCGGCGGCCCTTCTGAAAATGGACACTAGAGCCCATTAACCCGACTTAAACCCACAGTGGCTGGATTCCCACTGCATTTTGAGAAGAAATCCAGACTCCGTCAAGGTAAAGGGAGGCCCTCAAAGCCCTGTGCCTCCTCAGACCCCTCCCTGCCTCTGCCCCCCACAACACCCCCCAACGCCTCTCTCCCCTCAGCCCCTGAACCTTTCTTACAGACAGTGTCTCTTCCACCTTTAGTGGTATGCTGTACCCACCTCACCCCAGTCCTTTGCCTCATCCCTCGGGTATGGCTTTAAATGTCACTCCCGTAGCGGCCCCCACCAGGGCCCCATGTTGTTTTCTATCACTGCAGCTGGTTCATTTTCTTCAGGGCGCTTAGCACGCTTTGTAACCACGCATTTGCTACCCGCCTGCCTCCCTATAAGTACCCGGGGCCCCGCACAGTGCTGGGGGCTCAGTAAATGTTTCATGAATGAACGAATGGGCAGACATGGCTGTGCCAGAAGCAGCCGCCGAACTGCATCCTCTCCCCTTCCTCCAAGCTGTCTCCAGCTGGCTTCTGCACCTCACTTCTAGGGCATTCCAGGGAGTCCTTGGGGAGTAACGTGAAAGCTCTTCTCTTTACATTATGCATTTCCTGCCTGAGAAACTGTCAGAATAATGAGGAGGACTGAGAGAGGGAGACGGAGAGAGTTCTCCTGGCTCTTCCTGTTCTGCCTTCTGGAACTTCACCCCCTCCCCCCCAACCGGTGAGCCACCTGAGGGAGCTGCTTCACCCTGGCTCCCCTCAGGGCTGAGCCCTACAGGGTAGGTTGGTGGGTGCTCTAGGGAAAAGGCAGACGTGAAGAGGTGAGAGACAAGGCTACGAGGGGAGAGGTTGAGGGGTGGGAAAGGGGGCAAGAAACAAGTTGTCTGGCCCAGCATGGCCCGCAAGCCAGTCCCACTTACCCATACACACTCTTTCTGGAACTCTGAGCCTCCTGGTCCAGCTCAGGCCTCTGGGTGGGACAGCGGGCCTCCTCCAGGGACATCCTTGAGCCCTCAACTCGCAGAGTCTGGGACCACTGGGGTGTCACTACCCCTGAGGGGACCTCTGTAGGGACCAAAGACTGGGATTCCTTTACCGTGGGTACCTCCCTTCCTTATCCCCCTAGAGACCCACTCACCACCTCCCCCCTCCAGTTTCTCACCTTTAGGCCCCAGGTCCAAGGGCAATTACTTAAAATTCAATATCCGTGATCAAATGTTCAAATCAAACAAACAAGGGAGGGGCACCTGGGTGGCTCAGTTGGTTAAGTGTCCAACTCTTGACTTCGGCTCAGGTCACGATCTCAACCGACTGAGCCAGCCAGGCGATCCCCTCAGGTCACCATCTCAGGGTTTGTGAGTTCAAGCTCCAAGTCAGGCTCTGCACACAGCACGGAGCCTACTTGGGATTCTCTTTCTCTGTCCTTCCCCCACTCACATTCGCTCTCGTTCTTTCTCTCTCTCTCAAAAATAAACTTAAAAAAAAAAAAAAGGGAAACAAAAACATACTTTTCTCCATACCCTCAGTGTCCCGCCTGGCCCAGGCCTGGGCGGCCGCCCCTTGGGAAAACCAGGGGTGAGCCCAGGAGGCCCAGAGCCCAGAGGAGCAGTTCCTGGCCCGGCTGTTGCCATGGTGACCCTCCCTGGGGTGGCGGCTGCTAAGTTGCTATGGAGAGCAGAGTTTTGCCTCCACCACCACTACCAGCATGGAGAAGCTGCCCCAGGATCCTTACCCTTCCCAGGGCAGTAGATGGTCAACCTGGTGGCCAGTCTGTGGTGCCATCTCAGTGGACTAGGGGAACAAGGAACATGCATCAGAACTAGTTTCCTTCCAAACACCCTAGCTGCATCCAGCCTCAGGCCTCAGGACCGCCCCCTCCCCTGAGGGAACAATACTGTTTGTACTCCTGGTGGATCTAGGGACCTCATTTCTCTCAGGACCACCCCCTCCCCCAGGTAGCAACCAGCTCCCAGAGAGCCTGGGGGTGGGGAATGGTGGTAAGGGTAGGGAGTGTATAGGAAGGCTCCATTGGTAGTACTCTCCCTCCGGACCTAGTGTGCTGGACTGTTGCATTTCCCTGGACAGAACTGGAAAATTGGTTTCTAGAATCCTCCATGTCTCTTGAGTTTGTGTCTATCCTTACTAAATATGCTACACCCTTACTGCAGCTCAAACACCCACACACTTCTGGGGTCCTTCTGGTCTCTTCACCCTCTCTTCGTGTTCTAATTTACGCAAAGAAAAGTATCTTGTGCCAGTCATCCACACTGTAGTACAAATTAGGGTCCATGTATATTTTATCTCCCAGGACATAGGATTACTAGACCCCCTCTCAACATATGAAGTAAGAGCCTTGTTGTCTATGACAGGAAGTCCTCACACCAGAGAACCCTATAGAGGGTAGAGAAGTTTGTTTGTTTGTTTGTTTGTTTGTTTTGATCAGAGAAGAAAGCAAGCAGAAGCAGGAGCTCCTTATGTGAGTCAAATTAGAGGCCAGGGTTCTACAAGGAGTTTTGACTTTGCTTTGATTACTAAAAGAGAAAATGGAGCACAAAGGGAAATCAGAAGTGTTATGCGGTAGGAGCTGCCTCTGTCCAGAAGACCCTCTCTCCCCGTTTTGACCTCCTTCCATATTCCAGTATTGAGTCCCCCACCTGGCAAACATTTATACATCCCTCAAGTCCCACAACTGTTGCCTCCTCTGAGAACCCTTCCTGGTCTCTTCCTTTATAATCTCGCAATACGTGGTACACCCCTCCATTGTAGTACTTAGCTCAAGGATAGCTTGTTGCTTATTTACTCATTTCTGGGTGCTTCACTTATTAATGCTTTTGTCTCCAGCTTCTGCCCAGTGCTCAGGAGTTCAGTGATGAAGGAAGGAAGGAAGGAAGGAAGGAAGGAAGGAAGGAAGGAAGGAAGGAAGGAAGGAAGGAAGGAGTAGACAGGGAATGAGCTAGCCGCTCACTGCTGACTTCTGCCATTCACACTTGTCATTCTGGCCCACGTCTGTTTCAGAATCTGTCCAGAACAGTTCCCTGGGATGCTGGACCTCTCCCTCTACCTCCCCACCACCGTGTGCCAGCCTAGTCTCCCCCACTGCCATCAGTGCCCCCATCAACAGCCCCCCGCTCCCTTCAGCTTCCCAGGCTCTGACGGGCCAGTGGGCCTTTCTTTCCTGGTCTTAATGGCTTCAATCTGTCACTGGAGTCCACCTGGACCAGCCAAGGGCTCGTGTCCTGGGTTCTTCCCTTCTCCATATCCCACCGTCTCAGTCTCCACCAGACTGTTCTTTTATGAACCTCCTGCCCTCTCCACCTCTCTGAGTGCCAGTGTGGGCAAAATCTCTGCTGCCCGAGTGGGCCAAAGAGAGAGAAGCTGGAGAGGGTAGCTGCCACAGGAGCCTAGCCATTGCTTGGCTTCAGTTTCCACATCTGTGAAATGGGAAGTAAACCTTCCCTGCCCTCATTCAAAGCAGGTATGAAGGCTAAATGAGGAAGTGGGTAGATGAGTCTTCTGGAACTGCTGGAGTGCTACCTGATGTGAAAGGTGATCATTCCTCTGACCTTCTCTCAAGGGCTGGGGTGTTCCTCCAGAAGAAGAGAGCTGATTCTTCTGGAAATAGTAATAGCTCACGCTGAGCGCCTGATGGGCCAAGCATTGTTCTAAGCCTTCTGAGCAGATCCATCCTCAGAACAAACCCCTAGGAGGTAAGAGCTCTTTTAATCACTTCCATTTGACAGAGAAGGAACCACACCACAGAGATTAGCCTGACAGCAATCTCACAGATAGATTTCACATCCTGATTATGGCCCGAACCATTCAGCCCTGACCTCTGGCTCTACGGCCACACGCAGCCACAGGATGGAGCCGGTCGCTCGGCACTGGCCCCACCACTGTCACCGATTAACTGCCCACGCCCAGAATTTTAGCTGCCCTTGACTTTGCTGCTTGTGACTTGTTTTTTCACCAGGCGGAGCAAACAGAGGTAGAAAACATGGAACAGCGAGCCAGGAAGGCAGGCAGCCGGTGCTCAGTGCATGTCCCCCATGTTGTAGAGAAACAATCAGGGGCATGGGGCTTGGCAGGCCTGACTTCCACAACAGAAAGCACTAGAAACCCTTTTCCTGAAATCCTTGCTAGGCCTCTTGACTGTGGGATGACAGGATGAAGGCAGTGTCCAAGCATGATGCAGGGCCCTGGGGCATGAATGCTCGCCAGGTGACCCCTGCCGGCATGGCTGTTTCCCTCCTGGTGACCGTGAAGCAGTGATACCTGTGTACTTGGCAGTGAGAAGTCAGAGAGAAGCCCGCCTAGCTGCCTCCTCCCAGGACTACCACCTGCGCCCCACCTTACAGTCCCCCTCTGTCTCGCAGGGCCCCGGGGAATAGGAGCCGAAGAGTGGGGAGGTAGGAGGAAGCACTTGAGAGAGTCAGAGAGCAGGGGTCCTGGAGGGCGGCGGGGGCAGAGGCAGGGAGGACGGGTGGGAGATGGAGGAGTCGGAAGGGAAGTGGGGCGGGAGGAGTGAGAAGATACGGGAAGAGGAGGACAGGGAGGGGAGGAGGGAGAGGGAGGAGGGACCAATCCCGACTGTGGAACCTAAAATGAACTCAACAGGCTGGAAATAGAACAGCTGGGCAAACCCAAAACACTGTTTGGGTGTCTGCTGAGCAGGCACGTGAATGAACAGAACCGGGGGAGCAATTCAAGGAAGAAATAGATCATTTCATCTCAGAGGTAGGTCAGAACAGGAGGCGTTTATTCCAGCCTGCCCGGATTACTCGGGATTCTTTTTCTGGGGGTGTTTTCTTTACGTAAGCATTATTTTTAACAGGCTGCCGTGGTGGTTGGGTTAGCCTGACGCCACCTCATCCTTGCTTGGCGGATGGAAGGTTTGGCTTACTCTGAGCCCAATTGTCATTGTGGACACTTCTGGCTTCCGGGGAAGAAATTTTTAAAATTTTTTTTTGATGTTTATTTTATTCCTTACTTTTGAGAGAGAGGCAGAGTATGAGCGGCGTAGGGGCAGAAGAGAGGGAGACACAGAAACTGAAGCAGGCTCCAGGCTCTGAGCTGTCAGCACAGAGCCCAATGCAGGGCTTGAACTCATGAACTGTGAGATCATGACCTGAGCTGAAGTCAAATGCTCAACCAACTAAGCCACCCAGGGTCCCCAGGGGAAGAAGTCTTGATCCACTTGCCAAATGGAGGTTGAGGACCCTGAGTAGTGTTCCTGAGCCCATTTTTGGAACAAAACCCAGTTCCAGGATGGGCAGGCCTAGGGGACCCTGCCTTCCTTAGCACCCCCAGGGCTCCATGATGTCTTTTGGTGACCTCACTTGAGGCCTGCATACTTCACCCTAGAGGTGCCCTGCGCACCTGAGGCTCTGCCAAGGGGCCCCTTCCCTGGCCGTCAGCGGCACCACTCCTCTGCTTCTGCCCCACCCACTCCCATAGCACTGTTTGTCTCTTCCTCCACCCTTCCAAACCCTGGCTCTCTTTCCCACCTAGGCTCCTCTGCAGACTCCTGGGTCTCAAAGACCATTTTCTGACTCTTAGGGTGCATGAGTCCCTGAGGTTGCAGCCAAAGTTGTATGTATGTTACATTCTACAGGCAGGATTCAGATCTTCCATCAGACTAGCAGACGAGTCTGTGCTCCCGCCAATGTGAAGATTAGTCTGGAAGTTAGAGGTTGGGCCAACACAGACGATGAAAGCAGGTGGAGCCAGGTGGCCCTTGGTGGCTCCTTTTAGCCAGCTGTCACGCTGGGGCTTTTGCTCCAGCACGGATTTCTCTTGAGTTAGATCAGCTCTACTTGGACTGACCGCGGACAGGAACAGGAAGACCAGAGCTCTAGCCTCGCATCTCCCACGGGCTGTGCTGTCTTTGGCAACTTGCTTGCTGGGCTACAGGGTTTGAAAACCTGGGGAGCACACTGCCCACCTTCTCCGGTTCCCCCAAGGCTTGAATAAGACCCTGCATTCCAACTGATTTAGCCCAGTACCTGACGTTTCATTCATAAAGCTTAACTTCCTTCCCCTCTCCCTTCTTTCCTGGACGAGCACTAAAGAAGCTTCCCAAATTGAGCAGGTAGACTCTCCTAGACGATTTCTGGGGAGACCTAAACCAGAGTAGAAAGAGCCCACTGCCTTCCCAGGAGGCACTGGGTCAGGAGGGTTAGCTCTGGTGGAGGATGGAAGTGAGGAGGTCTTCCTAAGCAGAAGGGCTCATCTGCGGCAGGAAGGCCACGGAACCCATGTCTGATATTTGGAACACAGCTGGCCGACAGACTGGAGTCTGGCATTAAGCCTGGAGTCCGCATTTTGTAGGGCTCATCTCTAACCTTGAGGCCAGGAGCTGGTGGGTGCGAGTCCATTCCCCAAGTCCTGACCCTGTTTCCTCTGCTGCCCTGGGCTTCAGTTTTCATCAGAAGGCATTCACGCAAAGCTCCTGTTGGGGATCAATTTGTGACAAAAAGAGAGGAAGACGTCTCTAAGAAAATTAGAACAGAATTTTCCTGTTCCAACGGGGTGGTTAGCCTTGGACATGGTAATTATATAACCCCAAGTGGAAATGGAACCCTAGAGTCCAATGGACACTTAGAAACACATCAGCCATAAGGAAGCTGATTGAAGACCCCTCGGTGCCCACCTTCACTGCACACACCACCAAGAGAGACACTGATTACAAAGCCATCCTCAAATCTCTCCTTCCCTATGCTACCTCTCACCTTCCTTGGGCCACAGGCTCTTGGCCCAAAGTGGCTTGTTCTGTGTAGTTCCAGTAAAATTAGAAGTAAAACAAGTTAGCTTCCTCTTCTCTGACACTGATGAGCTGGGGGACCAAGGAGGCTGTCTCAAGAAAATTCAGGAGTTCTTCTTGGTTCTTTGTACCATTTGTGCCTATTCCAGCTTTCCCTGCCCTTATCTGACCCTCCTCTCGCCAGAGCGAGAGACCAGCATCTTCGAGAATGCCTATAAAGTACTGTGAGCTTCTCAGATGTAAAGGGCAAGAGAAATCAAAGCCAGCCCTTATCTCTATCCAGATGATGGGGATAAACACAGCCCAAGCCTGTGTCCTTGCCTGCCTCGCTCGGCCAGTGGCTGAGTTAATGCCAAGCTGAGATTTCTCTTACTCTGTACTCACCTGGCCCCAAAGGCTGCCTGGGTATCGACTCCCAAGTCACTAAACCATCAAAGCCATCTGCAGCCCTCCGCAGGTCCCAGAGGGAATCCTTACTCTTTCCTGACCTCAGAAGCCACCTTGCCCACTTTGCCAGTGCTTTCTTCACTCTGGATTTGGGCATCACATCTGTAATTTGATGCCTAGGAAATATTTTTAGCTACCAACCTTGATGCAGATTTCATCCCTTACCACCGGGGTAACAAGAGGGGAAAGAATTGGAAGATTCCACCAGCTGCACGGCTAAGAGCTGCTTAAAGGGTCTTCCTGAAGACAAGTCTGACCATGTCCTTCCCTTTCTGAAAACCCTTCTTTGGCTTCCTGTTGGGTAAAGGTGAGAAGCCCAAGATCCTTGACCACCTGGCTCTTCAGCCCTCAGTCCCTGTCCCTCCCTCCCACACACTCAAGGAGGAGTATTCTTTGAACTTGTGTACTGTCCTGCTTTGGGTAATATACCCCTTCCCCCGCCCCCCATCCCTGCCTTGCTCTACCTTGTGACCACTACTCATCTTCTGGTAGTAGTCTGATCTGCCCATGCCACCAGCAGAATTTTGTCCCCTGCACAGCCCCTGATATACCTTTACGAGGGCATTTGTTTGCACTAAGTATTTTACCTGAATGCCTTGCACAAACTTTTTTTTTTAAGTTTATTTATTTATTTTGAGAGAGAGCAGGAGCTGGGGAGGGGCAGAGAGAGAGGGAGAGGGAAAGAATCCCAAGCAGGCTCCATGGCTCCAGTGCAGCCCCTACTTGGGGCTCCATCTCACAAACTGCAAGATCATGACCTGAGCCAAAATCAAGAGTCACACACTTAACTGACTGAGCTGTCCACACACCCCTGCACAAACCTTTTTAAGATTCATGGCTTGGGGGTGCCTGGGTGGCTCAGTCAGTTAAGCATCCGACTTCAGCTCAGGTCATGATCTCACAGTTCGTGGGTTAAAGCCCCACATTGGGCTCTGTGCTGACTGCCAGCACAGATTCTGCTTCGGATTCTGTCCCTCTCTCTCTGACCCTCCCCTGCTCACGCTGTCTCCCTCTCTTTCTCTCTCTTTCTCTCTCTTTCTCTCTCTCTCTCTCAGAAATAAATAAAACATTAAAAAAAATAAGAGTCATAGCTTGGACCCCCCTTTCTTGTACTTCTGCTAATTGGGCCAAGGAACCTATGTAGATATTAGGATATTAAGTGTATTAGGGAAAATTAAAATTATCCAACATTTAGATAAGGCCACAAGAATGACAATACTCCTGCACTGTCATAGTGAAGCTTTGTTTTACAGACCTACACAAAGGTTATTTAACTCTCTAGAACTATGCTGTCAACATATATCTTTTGAGCACTTGACATGTTAAGTGCTAACACCACATGTGAAAATGACAATATTTTGGACATGTTGGGTTAAATAAAGTATTTTATTTTGGGGGACATGAACAGGGGAGAGGATCAGAGGGGGCAGAGAGAGAGAGAGAGAGAGAGAGAAAGAGAGAGAATTTTAAGCAGGCTCCTCGCTCCCAGCACAGAGCTCGACGCAGGGCTCGATCCCATAACCTTGAGATCCTGACCTGAGCCAAAATCAAGAGTCGGGTGATCAACTGACAGAGCCAGCCAGGCTACCCAATAAAATATAGCATGAACATTAACTTCACCTGTTTATTTTTACCTTTTAATGTGACTACTAAAAAAATTTGACTCACACACATGGTTCACAGTATGTATCTATTGGATGACATGCTCTAGAAGACCATTTCAGTGTTTGACTGGTAGAGATTCAAATGATTATAAAGACCATAAAGTTACATGTTAACTTGTAGATTTTTGTCCGGTAGAGATTCTAGCGATTTCTGGCTGGTCAGAGAGGTAACCCCAGTTTAATTGCTCTGTAGAACACTTACTGAATGTGTCTCCAACTTACAAAGAAACTTATTTTGGTGTGTCTTACGGTTAATTTTTTTTAATGCCTATTTATTTTTGAAAGAGAGAGCATCAGCTGGGGAGGGGCAGAGAGAGAGGGAGACACAGACTCCGAAGCAGGATTCAGGCTCTGAGCCATCAGCACAGAGCCCAGCATGGGGCTCTAACTCATGAACTGCCAGATCATGCCCTTGAGCCAGAGTCTGACATGCAACTGACTGAGCCGCCCAGGTGCCCTGCTGGGTCTTCCCTTTAAATCCAGTTCCTTAAAGGCTCTTTGAACCAGCATTAGTATGTTATTGGTTCCCTCGTTAATGAACGGGTTAAATAAAATCTTTGACACGTTCGTTCTGTATCTGTGGGAGACTCATACTTCCAACTTTTTAGAAATTACACTTCGATCTCTCTCTTCCGTCCAGCTTAAGAGCATAGCCTGAATTATTAACATGCCTGGTGGTAAGGACGGAAGGGCTTAATAAATGTTTGTTGGATGAGTTAAAACACTGGCTTGGACTTGGGACCTCATGTTTGAACTGCCAACCTCCGTTTGCCGTGGGGTCCCTATCTGCCATATGCCTGAGGGTGGGGGGAATGGAGGAAAGATGAGAGGTTCCTTTCAGGACCCTCAACTATTTGGGGGGCTCCCCATAAAGATTCCCCAACTCTTGGGCCATGTGATCCCAAGGGAATGCTAGCAGAAGCAAATCGTGGCCCTCCTGCCCCCCAGGGGCTGCCAGAAAGCAGGGTACCCAGATAGGTTCCCCCTCCTTTCTGCCCGTGGCCTGGGCTGTTACCAACCTCAGCGCTGTGAAGTCCCACCAGACACCCTGACTGTTCCTCAAGGTCTGGACACAGAGGCACCTTTGCGTTGGAGGTCAGTAAGCAGTGCCAGCCTCGGGAGTGTTCCGGGGGCCCTAGAACACTCTCTGGGTCCTGAGTCCAGGGACACAATTGCAAAACTGTATCGTTTCCCCTTTCCCCTCCTTGCCATCTCCACGGTGGAGGAGGGCGGCTGGCAGTAGGGGGAGAAGTTCATTGTGAATTCCTTGAGGGCAGAAGCTTGTCATCTGTATGCCTGGCATCTGCTGGGCACTTTTCCCAGCCCACCCTGGACACGTGCTGAATATTCGCCCACCTCCCCGCCTGTTGCCGACTCCAGCCTACAGCCAGCTTCCTTCCAAAGAGCCTGAGGTATGGACTCTTTGGCCTCGACAGAACACTGATTCATCAATCCCCCTCTCTGGGAGTCTGGGCAGGATCCATTGATAATGAAGCATCAAGCTCATGGGTGGTGACCTTCTAGAAGTGTCACACTGAGCTTGCTGTTGTCCATGTCCCTTATGAAGAAAAGGGAAGTTTGTAGAGGCTCTGCTGTTGAAGAAAGAGAGTAAAAGCAACACTGCTTATTGTGGTAGAATATACATAACAACATTTACTGTTTTTAATGGTAGAGTTTGGTGGCACTAAGTACATTCACGTTGTTGGGTCCCCTGGGTGGCTCAGTCGGTCAAGCATCTGATTGGTGATTTCAGCTCAGATCATGATCCCAGGGTGGTGGGATTGAGTGCCGAGTCAATTGAACATAGAGCCTGCTTGGGTTTCTCTCTCCCTCTCTCCTTCTGCCCCCCTGTCAGCCAAAGTACATTCACATTGTTGTACACTGTCACCACCATCCATCTCCAGAACTTTCCCGTCACCCCACACTGAAACTCTGCCCACTAAACACCAACTCCCCATTCTCCTCTCCTCCCACCCCCTCAGGAGCCCCCATTCTGCTGTCTGGCTCTATGAACTTAATACTCGAGGTGCCTCATGGAAGTGGAATCATTCAGTATTTGACCTTTTGTGACTGGCTAAGCATAATGTCCAGCATGTGTGTGTCTGTGTGTGTGTGTGCGCGCGCTTGTGTATCACACTTTGTTTATCCACTCATCCATCGATGAATACCTGGGTTGCTTCCAGCTTTCAGCTATTGTGAATAATGAGTGTACAAACATTTCTTAGAGAGTCTCCTTTCAGTCCTTCTGGATACGTACCCGGAAGTGGAATTGCTGGATCACACGGTAATGCTTGTTTAATTTTCCAAGGTAAAAACATTTCTTAGTGCCTATGTAGTGCCAGCTCCGAGCTAGGCCCTTTCCATATGACATCTGCTTTAATCCGTACAACAACCCCTGGGGTGAGGATGATTGTCTCCAGTTTACAAAAAGTGAAGATTCCAGAAACTAAATGACATGCTCCACATTACAGATCACGATTGGCAGCCAAGTGTTGGACCCAGGCCAACTTGATGCCAATCCCTCATGCTCCCGGAAAGGAGGCAATGGGAACAAATACAGTTGTCACAAGGAAGGACCACACTTTAAAGCTGTTGGCAGCTAACATTTTCTCTAATTAACAATTAACACCTTAGCAGGAATCTGATAAAAGAATCCCCTTTTCTCAGGTCAAATGAAACACTGTCTTGCAGACAGTTGCCAGACAAAACTCCTTTTCTTCCTGGCCTCCTGCCCCTCCCCCTATATCACCAGGCCTCCCTCATTCACTGACGAAATCCCACACGGCTCAGCTTAAACTCCATCCCCACCCAGAGACCTTCCCGGCTATACACCCCGAAGGGGGCCCTCCTCCTAGCTTCCCTACACTCCTGCCCATCAACTAGACCCCCTGCACTTAGCTTTACAAGTTTAGGGACAAATTCACTCCAGGCCATAGACCCTAGAGGGAGCGGTTCACACAGTCGTTTTGCATAGCCCGAACCTACCAGTGCCCAGCACCCTGTAACGGTTTGAACCAATGCATCAATGAGTGACTCACTCAATCAATGACAGTGGGGAGGACAGGCACGAAGAAAGAGAAAGCCAGAATTATCCTCTTCCACTTCACTATTTGTGTAAGGCCAGGCTGTGAGTTGCTCAGAATAATTCGAGTGCCATATTTGGCACCACTGCGCAAGCCTGAGCCGTTTTGGGGTTGGAAACTCCCAGGAAAAGAGATGGAATTATCCTCTTGGAGCGATATGCCCACGTGGCTGGCCCAAGGAAGGGGAGGAGGAGTTTGTAGTGTTGGGAGAGATTTCTCGTCCTGGGGAAAACCAGATCCCAAGGGGCTGAACTCTTCATGAGACCGTAGCACAATTATTCATCTATTCCTTCCTTCCCGCTCAGACAGCCCGTGGGCCAGGAGAGGCCGGGGACCGCTCTGGGAGGCTCAGCCAAGCCCATGGGCAGGATGCAGGTGGCTGGTCTTGAAGCCACGCGGCTGCGTTGCTGGAAAGCACTGGCCTCCCCTGGAGGTGCTGCTAACTCTCCGGGCTTTGAGTGCCGTGCAGAAGGCATGGAGGGAAGGGGAGGCAGTAACAGGTGACAGAGAAAGAGCCAGGGACCCACAGTGGCAATCACTCCCACCCAGAGGGTTGTAGGGAGTGCCAGCAAGGCAGGGGCTCATTGGCCAGAGTCCCTGTAGGATCTCCACATTAGGCGCTGTGAGGTCATTCTCCACCCCTGCACGCTCGCCCAGCCTGGCTTAGACAGCTGTCTAGTTAGAGGGCTTTAAACTCCACAGGCCGTGAACATGGAAATATGTAGCAGAAAGAGGGACATGGTTGGAATTGGGCTGGAAGGCAAGGGTTTGGGATTATTTACCCAAGAGGGAAGGAAGCACGTAAGCGACTTGGCCATTAACGCTTATCTGTAAGGTGTGAGGATGACAGCATTAACCCAGATGGTCCGCAGGCCTGCTGTGTGGGCAGAGGAAACAAGGAGATTGAACGCTCAGGTTTCTGTCCTGGACCCAAGGTACTTGCTCACCCCAGGCTGCCTCTCCTGACTGCATAGGCCCAAGGGAGGTCCCACGTCAGGGGGACTTAGAGACCAAACCCGTGACTGTAAGCTGTCTGGCTGCTCTGGGTAGCGGTCTAAGGACTGGCCACAGGAAGGAGCACCCAGGAAGCAGCCCGCAGGAAGGGATGGGGCGGCTTGGAGTCACCAGGGGCCTGTGCAGCCTGCCGTCCCCCACCCCCACTCTTCCACCAGGCACCGGGAGCCCAGTGACCCTGGCAGCTTGAGCGTGCTTCCCTTTGCAGGCCTCAGCAGGGGTGTCCTGGAGGATTCGGAGGCTTCCTCCAACACCTTCCTGGACAGGGAAGATGTCCAGGCTCTGTGACTCAGTGCATCTGCAAGAAAAGAAATTCACTAAAATGATTTCTTTGTCCTTCCAGCAAAGAAAGGAGGTTCACAGCTCATGCCTGGCCGCCAGAGGAGAGCCCTCTCTGAATTCCTTCCCTGCCTCTGCTACAAAGCTGTTAAGTTGATCATTTGGGTTCAGGGGACGAAAGCCTGCCCCGCAGAGCTGTGGCTGCTAGCCTGGTTAAGTCATGGGCTCAAGCCTGGGAGAGGCATGGAGAGAGGCTTTGCTCCCCATTGGGCTCTCCCTCACATGGAACACTAAGAAATGCTCTCTCTTGGGGCGCCTGGGTGGCTTAGTCGGTTAAGCATCCGACTTTCGCTTGGGTCATGATCTCGCGGTTCGTGGGTTCGAGCCCCGCGTCGGGCTCTGTGCTGACTGCCAGCTCAGAGCCTGGAGCCTGTTTCAGTCTGTGACTCCCTCTCTCTCTGACCCTCCCCTGCTCACGCTGTCTCTCTCTCCTAGAAATAAATAAAACATTAAAAAAAAAAAAAAAAAAGACCTATCTTAAAAAAAAAAAAAAGAAATGCTCTCTCTTGGTCACAGGGGACAGAGTGGTGGCTCGGTTCAAACCTTTCCTCTCTGCTCAAATAAACTTCCCAATGCCCTACCTCCCTCGAGTGGCTCTGGCACATTCCCCCATCCACTGGGCATTTACCCTAGGCCAGATAGTTTCTGTACATCAGTTCATTCAATCCTACCACCATTCTTTGGAAGAGGTATAACCCCGACTCTAAAGGTGAGAAGTCTGAGACTCAGAGAAATTACTTGTTTGGGTCAGGCAGCTAGTGAGTTGTAAGTTCAGGCCTGGGTCTAATCTGGTCCTCACGCTAACCATTTCACATAAGTATTTTTATCAACTCTTTATAGGCAAAAAACCTGAGATTCAGACAGGCTAATAAGCTTGTCCAAGGCAGGGACACCTGGGACACTCAGTCGGTTGAGCATCCGACTTCGGCTCAGCTCGTGATCTCTTGATTCGTGAGTTCGAGTCCCACATCGGGCTCACTGCTATCCTCTGTCTCCTTTGCTCTCTGACCCTCCCCCACTTGTGCTCTCTCAAAAATAAATGTGTCTAAATAAATAAATAAGTAAATCAAGCTTGTCCAAGACGAACAACTGCTAAGTGACGCGCCTAAAACCTGAGCCCAAAGACCCACCTATGTTTACAGTCTTATCTCCCCACCGGAAGGGGTGTCTTCCCTCATGTCACTCAGCGCTGGGCCTCTGAGCCTTCACTCACTGTGTGCCCCCCACCCTCAGCACCACCCTCAGCACCCTTCTTCCCCACCATCCTCTCAGCCAGCTCTCCAAAGCCAACTCTGAATACCTTCACCGTCCGTCTACGCAGCCCGACTCAAAATGGGCTTCCTCCACTGGGCTCCCAGGATGCTTGGGACCCTGCGCTTCTCCCTTTTCTCTCCTTCCCAATCTCCTATTGTGGTTACAACACATAAGAGCATGATTATGCCCTTGGCCTGTTTCACACGTGTAGGCCCTGTTCCTGCCTCCTCTTCCCTTTCCTAAAGAACAACAACCAACCAACAGGGATGTCACACTGCTTAAGGCCCTGATATGTCAACTCCAGATTATGCCAACTTGCTCAGGGCGGAGGCCACCATTAGGTATCTGCCATATTGTGCAGCACAATGCTGACCACAAAACAGGTGTTAAATAAATTCACGCATCTGTATGTTATTGTTCAAAGCATCTGAAGATCCGTTATTTGGATGAATCTTCCCTGAAAACCTGGTGAGGTGGGAGTACGGATCTGGAGAGCTCTCCGTAGCTAAGGTGACTGTCTGGTTGCTGGAAGACCAGAACCGGGACCCAGATATTCTGACCCTATGTGCAGGGGGCTTTCCTCAACCCAGGCCATAGACATAGGCTCCGCAGTGTCATGGAAGGGTGTCCCTGATTTTGTCCACTGTTTCTTCCTCCACAGAGCTGTGGAAAGGGCCCTGCTGGGGCTCTGTTTCTGGAAGATGTCTTCAGTTGAGCTCCGAAGGCAGCTTGAGTCAGAGGGTAGAGGTGGTCAGAAGGACCTCAGGTGCAGCCCTGAATGAGACCAGCACCTGACAAGGAGGTCCTGGTCCAAGAGAGGGCCGTCCCGGTACCCCCCAAAGGGTTCGTGCAGCGTCTTAGGTCTGTGGGATCCTTGCTCCACCCCAAGGCCCTGCAGGAAGCCAGCAGTAGGGACAGGTAGTCAGTTACAGAGCAACCCCCAGGGAGCTACAGAATCCCTTCTCCAGCAGGAAGGGAAGGAAAAACACCCTCGGGCAAAGGAGGAAATCGGGTGTTGTTTTGCCCACAGAGCTGCAGGAGGGAACCAGGAGCAAAGATGCCCCCATCGGGCAGATCTGGAGCTGCTTTGCCAAAAAAGGAGAATTAGGTTGCACAGAGCCATTCTCATTCTCAGCCATATGGCCCGATGCGTCCAGGAGCCCAGCCCCTTCCCTTCGCTTCGGTCCCAACAGCCAGCCACAGAATCTGAGCTCCTGAGGCTCAAGAAGTCAGTCAGGGTCGAGGCGGCAGCCTCGCGTGACCTGGTGCATCCTCTGTGGGACCTTCATGTACCTGCATAGTACCTCCGGCGTAGCCCCTTCTCTCCATCTTGGGGCCCATTTGCCTTACAGAGGAGGTTGGGGTTGGAGCACGGGCTGGGGCCTGGGGCTGTGTGGCACCTGCTTTTTCAGAGCAGCCCTGGCACGCACCACTTGCTCTAACCTCCGCACAGCTTCCCTCTCTGGGAAATGCAGGATTAATTGAATGACATGTGCAGTGACTACGGGAAGAAGAAGATGGGGGGTGGGGAGGACTGCCTGCAAATCCTGCCAAGGACGCTAGGAAGTAATTCGACCTGTCACTTTCTCCTGAGCTGCCTTAACAGGTGTCAGCGGAGTGCTCACCGTCCGTCCTGAACTCAGCACCTCACGGCCTGAGTGCACACTCTGCAGCGCTGGCCAGAGCGCCTGAGAGGCCCACAGAGTGGGTGGGACAGCCCCCAGCAGCAGCAGCAGTGCCAGTCAGCTCCATGCCACTGCAGTCCATCCCGTGTGAGCTTACCACCTACTCCGTGCTGCGAGCACTGCCGAGGTTAGGAGTCAAAATAATCTTGGAGCCGGGAGGCTCACTGCAAGAGCAGAGACGACGTCCAGGAATATGTGTAGGATGCTTGCACTTGTAGGGATAATCCCAATTTCAAACATCCTGTAAACTGGTGGGTGCAGGGAACGTGTGCACTCTCTCTTTTTTTTTTTTTTAAGTTTATTTATTTATTTTGAGAGAGAGCACAAGCGGGGGAGGGGAAGAGAGAGAGGGAGAGGGAAAGAATCCCAAGAAGCTCAAGACCCTGTCGGTGCAGAGCCTGACACTGGGCTCGAGCTCACAAACTGTGAGATCATGACCTGAGCCGAAATCAAGAGTCAGACGCTCAACCAAGCCACCCAGGCGTCCCACGTGTACACTTTCTTATTCATACCTGCAATCCCAGTGCCTCACACAGACTGTGGGATGGAGTAGAGGCTTAATATGTGTTTGTTGAATGAGTCAGTGGCCAAACGCTGGGATCATGAGTTGGACCGACAAGTTCACTGGCACTCTGCAGGGAATTAGTGCTGTCTGCTGGCTGTCCCCCAGAACCCCTCAGTTTCCTCTCAAGAGACCTGCTCACTTCTCTGTCTACTTTCCAGCAGACCCCTCCAGACCTGGGCTCTGCAATTTTGCTTTCAGTGTCCCATTCCATGGCCCCCACGCCCAAGTTGCCTAAGGTAACTAATATTAGCAGGTCAGAGTCAGCACAGATGCACTTTTAAGATGCTTAGCCTGGTTGGAGAGCCCTAGACAGAACCAGATGTATTTTTAGCTCCTTAGGTATCTGGAAAGGTATTAAGATGCAGTCGTGGTTACAGACACAAGACAAATCAGTATTCTGCTAGTGGCCTCCCCACACCAGCAGTTTCCATTCAGTGTCTCAAAAGCAAGGGTTGCTATGGAGATTGAGTGTCAGGGCAACTGAATTTCCTGTCGGGAAACAGCAGCACAGGTAGAGCTCTGGGCCAATGGGAACCGAGGAGCTCCTTGGATGGTCACAGCTTCCTCTCCTGAAGGCAAATAATGGCAGGAGTCCCGGGCATCCTCAAAAGAGGGTCAGCCGGGAGACCAGGGATGGGGCGGGTGTGTGTGTGTGTGGGGGGATGCTGTCTCTGAAACTTCATTCAGGGAGGGATTGATTCTATTTCTTCTTCCTCACGTCTGGCATAGGACTGGCTTGCTTCTCTCCCTGTTCCTTCGCCCCAGGACTTTGCCCATCTAAGAAGCAGTCTGGAAGCTGCTTGGGGAGGAAAGTGGCAGGGCCATCCTGAGTAGAGGTCATTCCTGGCAAATACCTTGAACCCAAACTCTGCGAGGGGCAGAGGGAGGCCAGGTCAACCCTGTCTTGGAGGCATTTGAGTGACAGTAATCTACTCTTGGGACAGCATCGTGCAGGCTTATCTCATTCTGTCCTTGCTATCATCTGGTGAGGCAGCCCAGGCAGGTGGCATGGTCCCCAGCCTTGCTCATTCATTCAATAAACATTTCCTGTGTGCCTGATAAGCTAAGCAACTGAGATTTTAAAAAATCCAGGACTCCAAAAGGCTAAATGACCCACCTACTGCTACAAAATCAGCGAGATGTAAAACCAAGAGTACCCAGTTCTGCTCAGTGCATAGATTCAGAAGGACAAGAGCCAATGAAGCTCTCAGAAGGAGCATTGACCTTGACCTCGCACTTCACAGAAAATAAACTGAGACCCAGAGAGGGCACGAGCTTGATCACTCATAGAGCCGGTGACTAAACAGGACAGGGATTCTTGAGCCCCCGCTCCTCTCATCACCCAGAGCTCTTTCCAGAGAAATGTGCGGCCCCAAACTTTTACTGGACACTCGTTCTGTGTCAGGTACTGGACCAGCTACAAATTACCTTTGTTGTTAACAGACACCTGACCCCGGTGACTTAAACAGAGGAGGTTACTCTCTCTCACAAAAGGAGACTAGAGGCAGGTATTACAGGGCTGTTTGACAGTTGGACAAAGTCATCCAGGATGCAGGTCCCTTCTGCTTTTCTGCATCACTGACTTTAACACAGAGGTTCGATTCTAAACACCCAATATGGCTGCTGGAGTTCTAGCCATCACATCCACATTCCAGGTACGAAAAGGAGGAAGAAACTGGAACAGAAGGATGTATCCCTGTCCTGTCTGCCCCTCTCCCTCCTTTGGGAATCTCCCTGAAAGCCCATCTAAGTTCCACTTAGAGCCCATTAGCAGGGCTCGCTAGTTGCAAGAAAGGTTAAGAAATGTCACCTTTTAGGCACATTGCTACCCTAAATAAAATTGGGGTTATGGGAGGAATGAAGAGTAGAAGCATGATACTTCTGAATTTTCTGCAGATTTTCTGCAGTGTGTGTGTGTGTGTATGTATGTATACATATACATACATATATATATATATATACACACATATATATATATTCTGCAGTGTGTATGTGTGTATTTGAAAAAGAAGGAAAAAAACACAAAAAACTACTCATTCGTCCTCCTAATCACCCACATAGGTGATTATTAGCTCTGCTCAGGGTCAACTGTGTTATGCTACTCTCATGAGGACAGCACAAAAATTCTTAAAGCAGGGTGTGATCAAACTTAATATCAGTTCAGTTCAGTTTGAACAAAATGCACAGACCTGGTGGCTATCCCTGTTGGAAGAGGCCAGGAGCAGAAGTGGCAAATTCACCAAGGAGCTGTAGAAAATCACGGCTTGGTCGTAGAGCCAGCTCCCCGGCCCTGAGCCTCCCCCGCCGCCAGCCCCCAGCTCATCTTGTCTGGGAACGCCTCCCACACACAGTCTCCTGGACGCTGAAATGCAACGCCCTGCGGGGCTGCGGGCTGCCGGCTGGAGTCGGGGTGAACAGCAGGGGCGGGCGCCGTGGCTTCGCCAGGGAGCCGCAGCCTTTGCACGGCCTGTCACAGATGGCGCCAGTTATTTATGAATTGGAGCTGTTCTCCTCAAGTCCCCACAAGGTAGGTTAAGGACACGGAGGAACCCCATAGTAACCTCAAGCCCGGGTCCGGCCATCCTGACTCCTGCCACCTGTACTTGAAGAGTGGACCTCAGGCCGGCACACGGGGAGCAGGCTGCAAGACTTTCTGTCAGTGGGTTCTTCCTGACAATATTTTGAAGCCATACATTGCCCAAGGCACAATGAAAGGTTTTGAGAAGGGGACAGTGAAAAACAAGGGTCAGTCTATTCAATATGAAGTCAGGTGGTTCACTCATGACAGCCCAGACCCTCCTAGTGTCCTCAGAATCCATTCTCCCTTCATCTTTACTAACCGAACACCAGTTTGATTTGGGAGCAATAACGTGCTCAGCTGAAATATTTGGCCTTTCTGGCTCCCTTGCAATTGTCCATAGGGCTGGGCAGTAAAATAGAGGCAGGGTCACCTGGGTGGTTCAGTCAGTTAAGCGTCCGACTTTGGCTAAGGTTATGATCTCGCTGTTTGTGAGTTCGAACTCCGCATCGGGCTCATGCTGACAGCTCAGAGCCTGGAGCCTGCTTTGGAGTCTGTCTCCCTCTTTCTGCCCCTCCCCCTGCTCACGTTCTGTCTCCCTCTCTCAAAAATGAATAAACACTAAAAAATCTTAAAAATAAAATAAAATAGAGGTAGGTATCTCTGGGAAGGCTGTCAGTCCCTTAATAAAAGGCAGAGTCTCCAGGAGAAAAGACTACATTTTGGCCTCACCCTTCCCCTTCTTCCTGCCTGCAGGGAGATAGAGATGCTTGGGAATGAAGGGGTCACCCCACGACCCTGAAAAGAAAAGCCCCAGACGAGGGTAGCAGAGCAGGAAGCTAGAAGGATCTGAGGTCCTCCGTGACCCTCCAGACGGTATCCCTGCCCTGCTTCCTGCCTTCTAGGTATATGGCAAAACTCAAAGTCCCATCTGGGTGGGCCAACGTGGGTTTCTGTTAAGGGAAGCCAAATGCAATTCTAACCAATGCCTAAAGATTGCCAAAGGGCTATGCCTTCTTGAGTGTGATCCGGACTCGCCAACCCCTGTGTAGTTCCTGTCCTGGTTCTGTCCCCCAGGCTCACTTCCTCAGAGCTTAGGACCAGGCTGGCTTGGAGCAGACCACCCTGTGTATCAGGGAAGGAAACTGGCCAGATTCTCCCAGCAGAATTTCCAGCAGGCCTGGGCTTGCTTCGTGACTGTTCATCTTTATACATCACTCCGGGGGAAAGTGAAGAATTAAGTCCCATGAACCGTGTTTACTCCTCCTAAGAGAGGACATGGCATCCAGGAAAATGCTTCTTGGCTGAGAAGTCCCTGAGAGTTAAAAACCTGATACTCACAAACTCAGGAATAGAATCTTCTCACTTCCCATTTCAAACCATCGAGGCCACAGGACTGCTCCCCACAGATGGTCCCATAGATTGTGTGCCTCAATCCTTTGAGAACCGTAAGATCTTAAGGCTTTGTAAGGAGGAAATGATGACTGTATCTGTCAGATTTTTCTCAATTCAACCAAAATCTTTTTGAGTGCTTACCATGTATCTGTATAATCTTCACAAAATGAGCAAATGGCTTTAAAAGATTCTTGCAAAGAACCCTGGATTAGAGATACTATCAATAATGCAAACATAAGAAACAATAGCAAAAAATCTGGAATGACCTTTCTCCTCCTGAATAAGCTCTTTATTATCTGGCAAAAGCAATGACAGTCTAATTGGACCTAAAATGAAGTTGACGTGGCGCATGAGTGGCTCAGTTGGTTAAGCATCTGACTCTTGATTTTGGCTCAGGTCATGACCTCATGGTTGTGAGTTCAAGCCCTGTGTCAGGGGACCTGTTTGGGATGCTCTCTCCCTTTCTCTCTACCCCTACCTTGCTCTCTCTCTCTCTCTCGCTCTTTTGAATAAATAAAATCTTTTAAAAATTGACAAAAAATTCAACGTTTTCAAGATAATTCCCTAAAGTATGGTTGACATTTATTATTGTTAATGAAAGTAATTGCTCTCAGAGTTTTTGCCTTGAGATATCAGCTATTGATAGTAGAAAGCTTCTGAATTATTAAAATATTTAAAAATTAAGCATCCAGACAATGAATACAAACTTCCACAATTATTTCATGGATGCTTAAAGTATTAACAATATTTACCCAGTGTTTAACACATTTCATTAAATGTAATGATAAGTGTATACAAGAGTCCTTTGGTGTTTCTTAGTAATTGCAAAATACAAGAAGCCACATGCCCTTGGGGAAACGCATGCTTCCTTACCATGAAAAATGGCTGAAATACACAAAAAGCACCATGGCAACAAAATATGAAATCTTTTGTCAGCAGACCTTGTTGAAAGATGCATAGGACACACTGCTGAAAATTTTAAGAAATGAATATTGAAACAGAGTATGCCTGATAGGAAGTTTGCTTTACACATGATTGAAAATACAGAGCCTTCTAGCATCTCATATCCCATCTCATAATGGGATTTGCTAGATTTCGTTTCCATCCCAGAAAGAATTATTTTTGAATCACCAAGGGAAAAATGTCTGGAAGAAGAACCAATGACTTTCTCACCAAAAAAAGAAAATCCTTTATGGGAAAATGATTGACCGATATCAAAAGGGGAGCCTGGAGTGAGGGTATCAAGGCAGAGACACCCTTGCTATTCATTCACGTGACAGCCAAGAAGTGAAAGCCAGATGTGCACGAAGGCATTGTCGTTCATGCCATTAATTTTATAAAAATAAGGTCTTTAAAGTGTCATGGGGTCTTTACACCACTTTGTAATGGGATATCGAGTCTCTGGGAAGGTCTTCCATTTCACAGGGAGGTCCCCCGGTTTTCTCGTGGCAAGCACTTAAAAGAGCTATCAAACTTAAACACAAATCACATGATTTTCTTATGAAGACATATGTTCCATTTTTATTGCTATTCTCTGTGATGACAAATGGCCGTGAGATTTTTTTGTTTTTTTAATAAGCACTCTTGATCCATCCCTTCAAGACTAAGGCAATGCTCCATTATCTCTTAAAAAATAAACTCATGCCGGGGGAAGAGCACTTGAAAACAGGTGTTTGGATGTTGCCATTGCTACACAATTTTGTCCAATGACCTGCTCATAATACCTTTCGATCTCTCCTACCTATACACTGAGAAAGGAATCGGCAACAGAATTTTCTAACTTGTCTTAAAATCTTTTATTTAAAAAAAAAGTTTTTTAATGCTTATTTATTTTTGAGAGAGAGACAGACAGAGCGAGCAAGGGAGGGGCAGAGAGAGAGTGAGACACAGAATCCGAAGCAGGCTCCAGGCTCTGAGCTGGCAGCACAGAGCCCAACATAAGACTTAAACTCATGAACCATGAGATTATGACCTGAGCTGAAGTCAGATGATTAACCGACTCAGCCACGCAAGCGCCCCTAAAATCTTTTAAATGAAAAGTCTCCATAGATTTTTGACTACCTTTTACTAAAATTATAAAAATATAATAACTATATAATATATAATCAGTAATTATAAAAATGATTCTGTTTGCTTAAAAGAACAGACCTTGGGTGTTGCAGCAATCATGTGGTGCTTAGCAGATACCGCCCCACACTGCGGGAGTGTGTGCTGTCTTCTGACCCAGCTCCTTGGCTGTTTCTCAGGCTCCTTGCCCTGCCTCTCCTCTCTTGGGACCTCCCTGACCTTGCCCCAAGGCCCAACATTGCTCTATAGGTGCTACATTTGTTAAGGGGAGTGTGAAGTTCAGGCCAGCAGGGCTTTCCCAGCTCCTGCTTCACCCGGCCTCCATCAACTTCATCACACCTACCTTCCTCAGTTCTCCGGGGGGCCTTCCTCCTGCCTACTGACTGAGGTCTCAGTTTGCACTCAGAGCCCATTCCCTGCTTGCACCTCTTCCTCCCTGGCCTCCGTAGTCCTCTCTGGGCGGTCCCCCGTCTGGGAGCTTTTCTACAGATGGCACTTAGGTGCACAGTCGGGCCCTATCAGCACATAGCATGATGAGAATGTCCTGTCTCTCCAGCTGGACCATCAAACCTGCAACCACTCTCCTGCGAGCCTCTGTGCAGGCCCAGTGCCGAGAGCAGAGCCTTGCAAGCAGCGGAATGTGCTGTGTGCGGCCCTCGTGACTCACCGCACAACACTGCCGCTGTAGACAGCAAATGCTCATTGGTGACAGCGTGACATCTGGGGTCCGCGTGGTGAACTGTCCGCATCTGCCACATGCACATTTTTCTATGGCAGGAGGAGTGGTCATGGTCCGTGACCCCAAATTGCTGCCCGCCTGGTGGCAGAGGGGACTGTGGGGTGAGGCGACACAAGGTTGCCTACACATCCTGTTCTGGGGATAGCTGGCTACCCTGAGCCCAGGGAGCTGAGGGCCGGGTGCTGGCTCATCCCTCGGGTAAAAGCTACAGTAATAACTGCTGCTCTGGGCCAAAATACATTTCATGACGCCTGGGAGATTTGGGTGCATGAGGCACACTTTAAAAATACATGAGAATTTGAGGGCCTCTCTCCCCCCACCCCACCTGCTGGGGGAATATGTCCTCACGTCTGAGCTAATATTAGGGCTGTTTATTTTCTATGGCTGACATTTCCTGGGCCATCTACAATTGCTACTGGAGACAGAGTGACTGATACTTGGCACCCTTGGTCCAGAAAGGATTACCAAAGCTAAGTAGGAGCACGTCTGGGAAACAGAAACATGCAGACACCCAGAAATACATGGGTCACTCCAAGCAGGATCATCGGCTGACCCAGCCATTCTGGAATTCAAAGTGGCTGTCACATAAAGGAGTCCAGTTAGAGGAGGTCATTTCACCGGGGAGACTGATGGGCCAAAAATCCAGTTTCACACAGAGAATACGAAACAGCTTTGGGAAATAAATGGAGGCCTGTAAGGCAACAGTTTCCCTTCCTTTTTATTTTTTAGTTTTTTTAATGTTTATTTTTGAGAGACAGAGAAAGAGTACAAGCAGGGGAGGGAGCAGAGAGAGAGGGCGACACCGAATCTGAAACAGGCTCCAGGCTCGAACTCAGATCATGACCTGAGCCAAAGTCAGACGCTTAAACGACTGAGCCATCCAGGCGCACCGCCCCCCCTTTTTTATTTTTAACAGTCTCCTTCCCTAAAACCAAACCCTACTCTTCTAAGCTTTGAGTGAGGAGGGGTTGGGCGAGGCATCTTCATTTGAGAAGGGCTACTTTGCAAGCATCTCTTTGCCTCTGCGCTTTGCCTCCCCTTTGAGGACCAGATCACCCACTATCCCTGCTGAGATGAGTTGAGGAAAGATCCCTTTCTCAAGTTGCCCTTAGTTCGACTGAGGCTGATTAGAATTCCAGGAAGGGCTTGACATTAAAAAAAAAAAAATGAGAAAAAGAAAACAAAGCACAAAAACAATTGTGATATAAAGGCATAATTTACTAATGCTATACTAGAACTTTTTTTTTAATTTGTACAAAGTTTATTTATTTTAAAAGAGAGAGAGAAAGAGAGAGAGCGAACACCGGTAGGGGAGGGACAGAGAGAAGGAGAGACAGAATCCCAAGCAGGCTCCATGCTGTCAGCACAGAGCCTGATGCAGGGCTCAAACCCACAAACTGTGAGATCATGACCTGAGTCAAGATGAAGAAGCTTGACCAAGTGTGCCACTCAGGCACCCCTCGAACTACTTTTACCCTGTCCCTTCGCCCACACTCTTTAAAAATCTCTCCTTATAGTGTTTAGGCTTTTCCTATGCTAGAAGCCGTGGAAAACAGGTTCCTGAGGGGCTGATGAGTAAACATAGATCACTCAGGCTTCCTGGGTCTAGGGCGGCAGAAACAAACAAGCCCCCCGAAACCTCACCATCGGACAGTCCCTAGCCATCAGAACCTGCGGCCCCTGGGAAAGGACTGTAGCCAGAGGCCAGAGGGGCGGTTAGGATGGCTGCCCGTGAAAGTCACCCTGGCCCCTCTCCCCAGTCAGCATTGGCTGTGACCACCCCATACTGTTCCCTGTGGCTGCTTGAGTTCCTTGGATTGCAACAATGCTTAATTAAAGTCAAAACGTTACTCCTTCTCGGCTTAGGGAGAGAGCCCAAGCAGACACCATCTTCTGTTCAGCGCCAGGGAGATTCTTCTGGGCCCCAAAGAACTGAGGGCCAGGAGAGGGCCCTGGAAGGCAGGTACGATCGGCTACATGCTGTCCAGAACAAGGCCCTCTCCTCCTGAAAACAGAGAGATACTAGGCTGGTGGCGCCGAGGTAGATATTAGTTAGGGCACAGCAGGGACTGGCTCCTGAGCTCCACATGAAGACCGAAGGAGCACCATTGAGCACCTACTGGATGCAGGCAGTCTAACGCTTAAGTATGATTCACCCCACCCCCGGTAGCCCTGCGGAAGAGGGGCAGAAGAAAGGCTCAACACAGTGAGTTAGCGGGTCAGTCAGGGATGCAGATTCCGGATTCCTGCTGCAGGGGCGGGAGGAGGCCCTCGGGCTGAACTGAACAGACCCTGAGAAGTTGGCAGGCACAGGGCCGGACACCAGACGGCTGAGTGAGGAGGGCAGAAGCTAAAGAGCCAAGTTCCACAAAGAAATCCAGCCTCAGAACATGATCGGACTCCTCGGAGAGCCTCAGCAAACACGGTCAGCCATGGCTACTAACCCTTACGGAGTTCACTCTTGGCCAGGTTTGCACATGGAACGCTGCTGTCTCCCCAGCAGCCCCAGGAGGTGCGGACTATGACTGTCCCCATTTTGCAGATGAGGCAGTGGAGAATGGAACAGGTAAAACACCTTGTTGTAGGGCAGGAGTCCCTAAGTGACAGGGCTGGGATTTGAACCCCTGAAGTCCAATCCCATCCAGGCTCCGCTCTTAGCTCCATGAGTGCCACAGCTGTTGTCGCAATTCCGGGCCTTTCCTGGAATTTCTTTTGGCATTTGTACCCCAAAGGACCTCCATACCAGGAGATCCCTGAAATCACGGGTTCCCTCAGCCCCTCGAGAACGACAGGCCTTGATGCACCGTTGTCTCTAGAATGTGTTCTCCTTTTGGGACTCCTGCACAGTCTCTGGGTTAGTTCCCCAGGGGGCACTAGACTGTCTCTCCCTGGCGAGCGGGGCCAGTCAAGCAAGCAGCGCCTGCCTGCCGTCCCCTGAGGGGCCTGCCCGAAAGCACAGGCAGCAGCGCACACTCTCTGCAGCTCCCGCTTAGCAAGCAGCCTGCAAACCTCGGGAGTCCTTGCCCTCGGGAGGGCTGCTGTTCATCACTTGTTCAGCTGCGGTCGGCTCTGTGCGGTGCACAGTGGGCTCTGCCCGGGAGAGGGGCACCGGCTTTCTGGGGGCCGAGGGGTTGGGGACGCGTGGGGCTTCTGCTTGACCCCACGTCAGGCCTTGGGGCTGCTTCTGGGCCAGCATCGCTGCTCCATTCTGGTGCAAAGCAACGTCGTGTTTGCTTGTTTGCTATTTATACTGCAGTTGCTGTCTGGGGGTTTTCTCTGAAGCAAACTGGGAAGCTCCCAGGCCCGTAAGTGCATTTCCGGCTCAGGGCTGCACACGCGCACAGGCATCCAGCCCATAGGAGGCCAGTCCTCATTCCCCCGCTGCCTGTGTGTCCTTCCTGAATCTCTACCTTCCAGACACCTCCACTCCCCGCACCCCTCCCCCACCAAGCACACTCCTAAATTTATTTAGAATCTGGCTTCTGCTTCTTTCCCCGGCCAGTGCAACTTCCCCTCAACCTCTCTTAGGGTTAGCCTCTACCCTTGGCCACTGCCTTATTTTCTCCCTTTAGCGGGACGTGGCCCTCCTCGTTCAGTCGCCATCTTTACCCCTCCTTGCCACACCTCCCCCAGGTCAGGGCCACCTTCTGAGGAAGCCAGTGCCCCCTAGGCCTTCCCGTAGCCTAGTATGGAAACCACATGGTATTTTGTTTTTCCAGTCAGTTTTATCGAGGTCTAACTTATGCAGGTCGAAATATATCTTTGAGTGCACAGGTCTGTGAGTTTTGACAAACACTACACTCATGTACGCACCACCACAGTGAGGACACAGAGCACTTGTATCCCCCCCGAAGGCACTTTCACACACCTCTATGGTCAACCAGCACCCCAGCCCCAGCCTCTTGCCACCACCAGTCTGGATGGGTTTAATTCCTCCCCTGTCGTTATGCCTTTTCCAGAATGTCACATAAATGGAATCTGGAGCCTGGTCTCCTTCGCTTAGCACAATCTTTTCTTTTTTTGCTTTTTTTTTTTTAAAGCTCAGCACAATCTTCTTAGGCTTCATCCATGGTATTGTGCATTGTCTCTTAATGCTAGGTAGCATCACAAAGTGAGGACGGACCATAGCTTGTTTATCCATCCAGCAGTTGAAGGATATTTGGGTTCTTTCCAGTTTCAAGCAATTATGAATAAAGTTGCTATAAACATTTGTGCAGAGTTTTGATGTGGACATATGTTTTCATCTCTCGGGCAAATACCTAGGACTGGGATTTCTGGACGGCAAGGTAAGGATATATTTAACTTCCAAGAAACTGCCAAACTGTTCTCCAAAGTGGCTGGATTATTTTGCATTTCTACCAGCAAAGTACGAGACATCCAGTAGCTCCATATCCTCACGGATGTTAGGTATCGCCCGTTTCCCCCAGCCCCCTCTCCTCCCTTTCTACAGGATGGACGACGTGGTTCTCAAATGACCCGGTTCTGTTTCTTTCCCTCACGTGGTACCCTCGAAGGCAGGGAATGGGGTCTGTTTACTTCTATTTTGCCTACACAGACTATGTCAGGGGAGGAGGTTACCGAGTCTTTATCACCTACCTGAGTGAGTGAACGAATGAATGAATGAATGAATGAGTGCTTTCCAGATAGCTATGCAGTTTCCCCTCCGTCTCACCTGGAAAAACCCTATGATTCTGAAAACAAAAGCAGGGGTGCCTGAGTGGCTCAGTCGGTTAAGCATCCAACTCTCGATTTTGGCTCAGGTCATGATCTCGGGGTTCACAGGTTCGAGCCCCACCAGAGGCTCCGTGCTGATAGCATGGAGCCTGCTTGGGATTCTGTCTCTCCCTCTCTCGGCCTCTCCCCTGCCTGTGTGTGCTCTCTTGCTCTCGCTCTCTTTCTCTCTCTCAAAATAAATAAATAAACTTAAAAACAGAAACCAAAATCTGTGATCCAACCAGCTCCCCTGCAGACGTGGCCCAGCGCCTGCTCTTCTCACCCCTTCTTGGCGCTGCCCTCAGAGCCTCTCTCTGATCTCTTTCTCTTAGGGCACTGCCTGTGGTATCGGCTTCACTCCCTTCCCCACAGCAGAGGTTATGGCTCGTGGCTCCCCAGAGCCAGGCTACTGGGGAGATGTAAAGCCTGCAGGATTAAGAGGGATCTGCGACAAAGGATAGCGGTGGCTGTCCGGAACATTCAAATGGAAGCCAAGGAGTTGGGTGAGGGGATGTTGATACTGAGGGTGGACTGGGAGAGAGGCAGCCCCACGGCGTGGTGGCCCTGGACCCCCGAGCTCACTGAGAGTCCTGTGAGCTGTCCCCAAAGTGTGCTGGCTTCTTTGGTGGGATAAGCTGCTTACGGGATGGTGTGAGCCCACATGAGAGGCTGAGCAAAGTAACCCACAGAAAGGGCTCTGGAGGAGGAAGGCAAGCAGAGGCACTGGGTGACAGGGACACAGGCTGCAGGGCGGCAGGGAGCACCTGTCAGAGCAGGCCTGGGGCCTCCGGTGCAGCCATGCCTGCGGACGGCAGCGGCCCATCTGTCCCCATCTCCGAGGGCCTGACCCCAGGAGGCCTGACCCAACCCGGTGGCCACACTGCATCCCACATCCCCTGCAGATGGGCTCTGCAGTGGCCTCAGCTCACAGCGACACATTCTGGGACAATGAAGCAGTCTATTGATCCCGAAGTTCAGCCCTTGAGGAGATGTACACTCTGGGGAGCTGAATGGAACTCTCCTAAAGGATCTTTTCAGGAGAGCTTGGAGACAAGTAGAAGGATGCTGAGGACTGTAGCCTGGGTTGGGGGGTGGGGGTGGGCGATAGGCAGAAAAACAAATCAATGACCTGCCCTCCAGAGTCAAAGGTATTCTGTTCCCCTTATGCAGGCTGACAAGGGCCAGGGGCCACCCAATTTTGCGAAGAGAAGAGAGAAATGACACCTTCAGAAGTGGGCTGGCTGTGAGTTTAGGTTGTAGTCCTGCTGAGGGGAGGCTGGCCGAGTGCCGATGTGTGGCCCTGGTAAAGGCCGGGTAAGAGATGGTCAAGGACGAGAGAACCGTAGAGATAGATCATCTGCTCCAAATTCTCCCTTCCTGTAGGTGAGCTGTCTGAGGCCCAGGGTGGGCAAGGGACCTGTCAATGGTCACACAGCTAAAGTAGTAGGGACAAAACTAGAGCCCAGTCTCTGGACTCTTTCAAGAGCTGTTTTGAATCCAGAATCCTGGCAACTCATCAGGAAAATCTAGTCTAGAAAGCTCTTAAAAAGCAAAAAGCTAAAAATGAGTCCAGATCTTTTTGGACTGGTATATTCCTAGCCAAAGTATCTGCACTGGTATTGTTTCTGGCTACACAGATTTCAGCCTGAGAGTTGGTGAAAATGGACACCTGTCTCCTTCTTTAGAAAACCATTCCAACGAAAAGTGGGCTAGCTGCTTCTGGAAACATTCAGGCCCAGTTTTGCCAGGAAACACACAGCCACGTGGGGCTGTTTCTAGTTTAGGGGATGGCAGAAGGGGGTGGGTTTAGAGTGGGGGAAGAGGCTGTCCCACCACATGCTTCTGGAATCTTCCCTCTTGCTGACAGCTGCACAGTGACTCAGGGAGGCAGCTATCGGTGGGGGAGGAGGCTCTGCTTACATATAAACGGCTAACAGCGACCTGAAACTTACACCACATAGCCACTTATAATTACCCTACATTCCTCTGACTTATCAACACCAGGACCAGGACAGATGTCCATTTCCTGACACAATTTTCCCTAAAGTTATGGACCTTTGATGACCTCCACACTGACCGAACATAGTAATTTTGTTGTGGAGTACCTGGATCTCTCTTTCTCTCTCTCTCTGTCTCTCTCATCTGTCGTGGTCTATAAACTCTACTGGAGGGACAGGCCCAAGGTGCCACATTTGTTCCATGAGGTCCCGAGCTACCGCTGATTGGATCCGAATCAGATCCTGTCTCAATGTTGAACAACCTATTGGCTAGTCAGTAACCAATCAGAATCACCCGTTCAAGAGTTTTACATGAGTGCTACAGAACCACAATTCAATGGTTATGTAGAGTTGGGGACTTTACCCAGCAACCAAAGCTGTGAATGAACAAAGGCTATTGGGAGTCAGAGAAGCTTTCTGAGTGGGCTGGAGAGAGGGAAATGGCACACGTGAGAATAGATGAGATGCCATGGAGCCCCAGACAAAGAGAACATGAAAGAGTGTCTGCCTGGAGTCCTAGAGTTCAAATTTCTTAGATCCAATTTCCAAGAGACTGGGCTATGCTTTATGTCCATGAGCTGCCCTGTAACCTTACAATAATTACATCCTTTATTTTGGCCTGCATGAGTGCTGTTCTTCCTTTGCATCCAGCAAATCCATCTTAAAATGCCTTTATCTTTATGTAATCTGATTTCGTGTATTATAAAAATGATCTCTCCCCAATCTCCAAGGGATGGGCCTGGAGTTGATGATGGTGTCTATCTAAGTCTCCCTGCAGAGGTTTAGAATGAAAACCATTAAGGAGCTGAGCGCGGAGAGGAGGGAGGAACGCTTTTCTTCTGTGACTGCACAGAAAGTCTCCTGGAGAAAATGAGCCCAGGAGCTGAAAGAGGGCATCTAGTTAGAGAGAAAGTGTCTTTCCTGGACTTGACTGGGTCCCTAGAGAGGAAGGGCTCTGAGTTTCCTCAGCCGGTTCCTTCATTCTTTCCATAAATATCCATTATGCGCAAATGTGAGCCTGACCCTCAACTTGGGGCTGAGACACAGAGAAATAAGACACAGTTTCTTCTCACAGTTTGGTGAGGGAGACAAACATGTTAGTGCTTTGTTGGTTGGTACTACGACTAAGCCTTTATTATGGTTTGTCTTCCGTGCGAGTTATTTATCTTGGTTAGTTCCTTCTGTGAAGTGAAGGGTCCAGAAAGAACAGACTCTGGAACATCACTTCTCTTCCCCCCACAGAGAACTCGTGAGGAGCCTGGCACTTGGGAAGTGACTAGAGAATTAATTGACCAGAGGGTCTGGCCTGTGGATTTGAGCCATGTTGTTCCTCTCTGTCCACTGATCGCCAACCTGTCCCTGCCCAGTAAATCTGGGGGAAATATATGCCCGTGGAGCTCCTGGGTCACAGAAGGAGACCCGGGAAGAGTGAGGAATATAGGCAAAACCACTCAAGTCCAGGATGGGAAATAATTCAAGCACATGCCCTCTGGGTGTGGGTGAGTGATGACTGTAGAGAAGTGCCTTAGGACTTACCGATAAAACCACTCGTCTGGAAGTACAGTCAGTAGCAAGACCTGTTGTCCCAAAGTTCGCTGGATGCTCTAGGTTTTCCGAGGGACCTACCCCCATTTGAGAGTTGAACCAGTTGTAGAGGGGACCTGAATACTCCCAACACTAAAATGTCGCTAAGAACTGAATGCATGCTTTGTGACCTGTGTGCACGTGAAGAGTGAGTTAGAAGATCAGGTGGTTTTTATGGAGTCCAGGCAAACAAGGCCAATGAACTTCAGTGTCTCTAGCTTTGTCAGAAGGCTAGGGAGCCCTAAGTGGCCCCCATGGGTACCTGGACTCCCTTGCAGGAATCCTTCTAGAGCAGAGATGTAGGTACTGGGCTCCCGTGGCACAATATCTTGACCATTAAAAACATAAATCAATTTCCCGCCCCCACATTCTGCCTCAATACCAACCAAGCAACTCCTGACTCCAGGCTGTTTGAGAGTGACATTCTGATCTACCATTAGTCTCTTCGGAGGTTAGCTGGCATGAGTTAGTCCTCTAGTGAGTCTAAATGCAAAAGCATCATCCTCAGGCAGAGAGAGCAGGACATTCTGCATTCAACATAGTGTGGAAGCAAGCGTCCTAACAACCCCAACAGCTTAATATCTCATGCAGAAACAGTGCATCACGTCATCATGCCAAAAACAAACTAAAGATCAACAAAAGGGGGTAGAGGGGCTGCAAAAGTGAGTTGATAACAGGCTGTCCCCCTAGTAAATTCTCAACAGTGCTGGGACCTGGGTCATGTGTATTTACCAATATAGCTCACACATTTGTGGTTACGTAGAGACTCAATCTAACTAAACTGCAAAGGACCTATAAACTCTCCTTTTCCTCTGAAGCCTCTGCTTTTAGCCTTGCCTACCCCCCACCCCCCAACACCCTGGCAAAGACTAAATTTAGTCATCTGTCCTCACTTGAAATAGTTTTCATAGGGGCTCAGGCTCACTTGATAGGGGTGATATTATAAGTAAAGTCAAGAAAGAACACATCATTAAAAATGTTCAGGGCCAGCAAAATGCCTTTGAAATTGCTTGCTTTTTAGCTGGCAATGTGAACTAGTGTAGCAGAGCACATCTTAATGCCCGCCTTAGGAAGATATTAGAAATGTAATGCTATTTCTTGTGCTACTTTTAATGCCATGGGCAATTCCGAGCTCTAACCAATTAACAGTGGGATGTTCGTTTCTTTAGGGGAAAGAAACCAGAATTTATTGGTGAAATGGACAGCCCACCACATTTCTGACTCAGTCATCTCCTCCACCCTCAAAATCGCTCAATGGTTACTAACCTTAGAGTTCCTCCCTTCCTGATGAAGCCTAGGTCCTGCCTTCCCCCTTGATACCAAGACTAGTGAAGTCTGACATTCAAAGCAGCAGGGTCGCCCTGGGGGTTGAGAGGGACAGCGTTTCCATCTTTAAGGCCTGGTACGTTTTGTTCTGACCTGAATTTCCGGAAGGGCTAAGTGGAAAGCAATATTGAAAATGGCCCGGCCCTAGTCACACCCCAACCCACCCCCTGCTCTCCAGCCCCGAGGAGAAGGTGCAGGCCCTCCTCTTGTTAAATGCAGATTAACTTTGAAAGGTTTTATACGATTGTACTATATCTCATATGATTGCATTCGGTGCATATGATCAAGACCTTTTCTCTGTGTGGGGGGTGTTATAGACAAATTCTCCAGGGAGAATCACCAAAGAAGAAGCCAGAGTTTCCTTGGGCAGGCCACCTCTTGGACCTGTTTCTTTATCCATAAATTGAGATGATTTGAGTCTGGTTTTTGACCAGTTGTGGCTCTGCTCCCCAGGGGACATGGGGCAGCATCTGGAGATATTTTTGGTTGTAATAATATGGCAACAGTACATGCTAGTGGCATCTATAGATGGTGCTAAACACTCTACAGTACACAAGACAGCCTCTCACAACAAAAAATTATTTGGCTCAAAATGTCAATAGGGTTTAGAGTGAGAAACCGTGAAGGAGATGATCCCTATGTTCCCCTCAAATTATAAAAATATCTGCCTTTTCTCACAAGTATGAAAAACCCTCCTGAGCATGTATAATTGGGACCTCCTAAGGTTTGATGGCAAGGCCCCCAGGCACTAGTCTCAGGTATCAAGAGGGAATCTGCTTTCGTCCCTACCTCATGGGGCTCACCTTCTAAGCCAAGAGCCAAGGCCATCTGGGGCCACCTTATCTGTCATTCCCAGCATCAGCAGAACATTGCTCATCAAGGAAGCCATTCTCAGTTAAGGAAACCAGAAGAGGGTGGGAACAGAGTCCACGATGGCCTCACTCCATCGGTTAGCTAGGCTGCCTCTTGTCACTGGACTTTTTTCACTGCCAGATCCCTCTCACTGTCCAGTGACCTCTGTTCCCATCTGTCTGCCATGCCCGTCAGGTGCCCAGGAGTGCAATCTTACTTTACTGTCCATTTCTTTCCTCCCTTGGGACTTAGGTTTGCCAGCTCTGAAGACACATCTTCCCCTGAGCTGGGGATGCAAGCTCTTTAATTCTTCCTGGAGAATTTGGACTTCACCATCCTAGAGAAGATATCAGGATTCATGCTGTAAGCTTTTGTCCCAGGATTTGGCAGGGAGATGTTCAACGTTCATATCAATGGCTCATGTGGTATCGCTTCTTCCCCTTGCACCCATGATGGACAGTACAAATCAACCACAAAACTTTCCCCCGTTGAACTGGAACATGGCTAAACAATCATAATCAGTTCCAAAGGATCAGACTGCATTCTAATTTTAACCAGTTCGCTAGGCCAGTCTCTGAACCATTCAAGTAAAAATGGCAGGGGTTGGGGGCACCTGGGTGGTTCAGTCAGTTGAGCGTCCAACTTTAGCTCAGGTCATGATCTCATGGTTCGTGAGTTCGAGCCCCTCATTGTGCTTGACAGCAGAGAGCCCACTTCAGACCCTCGGTCCCTCTCTCTCTTTGACCCTCCCCCACTTGTGTGCTGTCTCTCTCTCTGTCTTTCAAATACAGACATTTTAAAAAATTCTTAAGATGGCAAGGGTGAGGAGAGGCAAGGAGATGAGATCCTCAGCTAGATTATAAGTTCCATGAGTCTGTTTCATTCACTATTCTATTCCCACTGTATACAAGCTCAATAAAAGTTGTTGAATGAATGAAGAGCCTCCCAACTTGGGGTCTCCCTAAGATGCACACTGCCTGTTTGGCTGCAGGCGTGAATGGGCCCTAATCTGAAGCTCATCTCCTGGGCTAATGAAGGCTGGAGCAGTCCTGGGGAAGGACGGGAAGGAAGGAGGAAAGGTACTCTAATGAACTTTACTCTCAGCTATGAAAGGGGACGGTGTAATGTTAGCGTCCATGATTTCTTTTTCTTTTCATTTTTAAATGTTTATTTATTTTTGAGAGAGAGAGAGAGAACGTGAGTAGGGTAGGGACAGAGAGAGAACCCCAAGCAGGTTCTGCAACTGTCAGTGAGAAGCCCGATGTGGCACTCGAACTCACAAACCATGAGATGGCCTGAGCCAAATCAAGAGTCCGAGGCTCAACCAACTGAGCAACCCAAGTGCCCCAGTTTCCGTTATTTCTAAATGCAAGGTGATGGCTGTGAGTGAGTACTTGTGGAACTTTACCGTGTTTGTTATTTGTTATTATCCCTTTCCTGGTTCCCTGTCATCATTAGAGGGCTTTATATATTTTAGGCTTTCATTTACTGAGTGCTATGTTCTAACAGCTTTATGAATATTAATCCACTAGGTGATCACAACAGGTTGGCTCTCTTTTTACCCTCATTTCTGAAACCAAGGCTCAGAGTAGTTAATTACATGCCCAGATGCACAGCTAGTGGGAGACTCAGCTCAGACTCACACCCAGGCCAGTGTGCCTCCGAAGCTAGCATTCACAAGCCTTCAAACAGCAAGAGTTGGTACTTGTGCTTAGTGGCTACAGGGCGGGAGGAGACGACAGTCCGGCAGGCCATCTCTCTGAGTTTGGGGAGAGAGAAATCCCAAGGGTGAAAGTGGCAGGCGAGCGGCTGGGGGTCTGACACCCTAGGGAAGACAGAGAAAGGTACCCTGGAGTTACCCTAGAGGGGAAACCTAGAGGTTCTCAGTACTTAAGTCCAGGATGGGGTATATTTCTGGTCTACTGGCCCATGATCCCTGGTTACTACCCTCCTCCATCCCCTAGTCTACTATCTACCATTATCCAGTTCACTGCCCCACATTTCCCACCCCCACCCCCACCCCATTAGGGGTGGCCAGTTTGGCCAGTTAACTTTGAATTTCAGATAAACAATGAATGATTTTTTTAAGTTATTTATTTATTTTGAGACAGTGAGATAGAGAGCAAGCCGGGGAGGGGCAGAGAGAAAGGGAGATAGAGAATCCTCCACAGGCTCCATGCTGTGAGTACTGAGCCTGACACGGGCTTGAGTTCACCAACCCTGAGATCATGATCTGAGCCAAAGTCGGATGCTCAACCAGCTGAGCCACCCAGGTGCCCCCGAATGATTTTTTTAATATATGTTCCGTGTTCCATGGACTATTTCAGATGTATTTATACTAAGAAATTATTCGTTTCCCACTAGCTGTATGTCTGGGCATGTAATAATTTCGTGGGAAATTATTCACGGTCGTAAGTTCAAGCCCCACGTTGGGGCTCACTTAAAAAAAAAAGGAAAGAAAGAAAAAAGAAACTGTGGCTTACCTGAGATTCAAACTAATTGGTCGTTGTCTATGTTATATAACAATTCTATCCATGACCCCCTTGAGAAAAAAACCTAGTAAAAACAAGATAAAAGGGCTCAGCCAGATGCCTGAGGATGGTTACTCCCCTTGCCACTTTTGGCTTCTGTAATCTTGCTTGGCTCCTACATCCACCAACTGCCTAGATAAGACCACTGATAAGGGGCCCCCTTCCCCTTTTTCTTTTGTCTCTCAACCCCCTACCATCCCTGCCATAAAGGGAGGTTGATGCCAAGGTTCGGGGCTCAGCCTATGGAGGTGCCTCTGCTGGGCCAGCACCAGTATGTAATAAATAGTCTTTTCTGATTGCCTGGGTGCGTGTGGCTTGTCTCTTCCTGGGCGCCGAGAATTTGCTGGAACAGCCTGGCTTACTGCCCCACCATCTGATCTGTCATGCACCCCCTGTCCCACTGCCCTACTACCTCCAGTGGGAACTCCTAGCCCGACACAGGCTCCTGAGCTCCCGTGTCACACTCAGCCCCTCCTGGAGGCCCCCTGAGGCAAGCACCTGCAGCCCCGAGGACAAGGGCCCTAAGCACCCTTGCTCAGATCCTCCTGAGGACATTAGGCTCAAGTGGCAGACTCAGGCTCCTCTGGGGGTGATGAGGGGGTTTCTGGTCCAGAAAGGAATGAAGCTCCTGAGCCACACAAAATGTTGCCTCGTGGTCTGGAAAACGCCATCACTCCCCTGGCTCTGAGCCAAAACAATCACTGTGAGACGTTTCGGGGCAGGGGGATGAGAAGAGGGTGGTTTGTGGGCGGTCTCTGGCACCAGACTTGGCAACTGCAGACAGGACAGGCTAGTGAGCTGTGGAAGTAGAATTCACCCAGGAAACGCTGCAGGGCTGCCCCCTGGGGTCCATTCCCAAAGACCAGAAAGCTCCAGGCTGGAGGCTGGAGGAGGGGGCGGGGAACCTGGAGCTCATTGCCTGTTGGAGGCGCCCTCTCCTCCTTCAGACATAACCACAGAGATGTGGAAGGACTCGGCTTTCCTTCTGGCAGGAACCCCAGCAACTGAGGAAGATGGGAAGGGGGCCGGGAGGAGGAATTAGAGCAGCCCTCCTGTCTATACCCCCTCCCCGGGTGTGTACATGAACTCACGTGTGCGGGCACACGCCCTTATGACATGGGAAGATGTTCTCATGCCTCTTCTGCTGCCCATGGTAAACCGGTTGCCTCCCCCCTCTGGACCACAGAGTGTTCATCCGGAAAACTCAGGAGAAGGACTAGAGTCTCTCAGGTCTTGCCTGTAAAGGTCCAGGAGTTTGGGATACCTACCCTGGCATCCACTCCCTGAGGGCAGGAACTTCGGTTCAACCTCTGGGTGACCAACTGAGCACCCAGCACCCAGCCAGCCGCGGGGAGGGTCTGCAATGCCAGCTGCTTTGGCGGCTGCTGTCTGCAGACCTGGACGCCTCTGATAAACCAGAGAGGCCTTTGTCACCAGGACCTGCCCAGGCTGCCCGGGCAGAGGCCTCAGGGGGAACCCGCTCCCGAAGCTGGGATCCTGGATTCCCAAGCAGGCCACCCCGGAGGCACTCTGCATGGTGGCACCTCAGGACCAAGCCGGGAACCTACCTCGCAGAGGGCGAGGACACATCCGGTGGGTGGCTCCCAGGGTCCCACCCCCAGCCATTCAAATGCCCAGAACGGCTGGAAACGCCTTTTGATTTAGTTTAATTAAGCCATCTGCCCACATTAAATGGTAAATTATCTCAATCACTCCCAGAATCCCAGAAGGGAGAAAGAGAGAAAAGGGAGTTGTCATCCCTGGAGTGGAACTGGAGCCCCCTCACCTTGCAGGTCGGGACCGTGTGGCTTCTCTGGTGAGAAACGGCTTCCGGGATTTATGAATCTTCCTCTGTCGGCCACACTTGGACATCACCTGTCGCCTTATGCTTCCTGCTGTTTTTAGGGGGAGAAGCAGTGTTTACAAAGTATCTGACCATCAGTAGGAAAAAAGATTAAAGCTTTCCTGGGCGCCTGGGTGGCTCAGCATTCGACTTCGACTCAGGTCATGATATGGTTTGTGAGTTAGAGCCCAGTGTCGGGCTCTGTGCTGACAGCTTGGAGCCTGCTTTGGATTCTGTGTCTCCCTCTGTCTCTGCCCCTCCCCTTTGCTCATGCTCTGTCTCTCTCTCTCAAAAATAAACATTAAAAAAAAAAAAAAAAAGATTAAAGCTTCCCTTTATTTTCCCTCTACTTTGGGGTGTTTGAGTGCCTGTGACACTGTTTTCTTCCAATAATTCCGTGTCATTCTGTGTTTCCCCTCTCAGGGAGCCCAGTGCTCCCACAGGACATCCTGAAGCGACCCGTGTGTGACCCTCACTCGACTCTGCAGGTCATGTGGCTGGGAGGCTGAACAATGAGGGATTTCATTACAGACATCCTGTGTGCTGGCAGGGGTGGGGGTGTGGGGTCTCCCAGGACAGAGGCAACTTCCCCGGGGCCGCTGTGGATGAGGGGACGGCCTTTGTTCTGGTCTGCAGTTCCAGACTCTGGATTCATAAACATTCTCTTCCTTGTTCAGGCTCAAGAAGTATTGACTTAAAATGACTAATTCTTAAGATGTTAATGAACCTGAAGCCAGTATAAAACTGGGAGACAAGGGCACCTGGGTGGCTCAGTCGGTTAAGCTTCCCGCTCTTGGCTTTAGCTCAGGTCATGATCTCAAGGTTCATAGGTTCAAGCACTGCGTCGGGCTCTGCACTGACAGCACAGAGCTTGCTTGGGATTCTCTTTCTCCCTATGTCTCACCCCTTCCCTGCTCTCTCTCGCTCTCTCTCTCATAATAAATAAACATAAAAAAAAAAACCCTGGGAGACAGAGCTCAAGACTGATTCACAATCGATTCACAATCATTAAACCCCTAAGAGGCTGAGGAACCCAAGGCAAATGTAAAACGGGGTGACAATTTCTAGCAGGTAGACCCTTCCTGGTATCAGGCTAACCTAGAAGGTTACATTTTCACGGGTCTTTGGAAATTGTGATGAACTCTGCCTGGCTCATGGTCCTGTCTCTCTCTCTCCAGAGCTAAGGTGTCCCTTTCAGGTGGAAGTGGGGACACACTGACTGGTTTTCTCCCTTGAAGGCAACTTCTGGGCTCTAGGCAGACCGCAGACTTCAGGTCTCATACCTTTTCTTCAGTCAGTTTGACAACGATTGATGGCACTGCCAGTCTCTTTGCTACTTTTTGGTCCCAGTCACCTTTTATGGACTTGGGTATTTCCCAATCTCTTCATTACACATTTACGAACCATCATTTGGAGACGTACTTTTTATAAGTGGCCAAATATATCTATTTTTGTTAAGTTTTAGCTGTTTTACTCTCCTGAAAATGACTTAAGCTCCAGGTTCTGGGACTATCTTTCTGAAGCTCCCTAGGTCGTAGGGTCCTTATGATAAACCGTAAGTCAGGCCACCTGACCTCTCACAGGACTTTATGCTATTTCTGTGTGCATCTGGCTCAGCGCAGCCACTTGCTAGCTGTGTTATTTTGGGCAAGTCACTAAACTTCCATGAGCCTTGGTCTCTTTGGGACAAAACAGGGATATTAATGACCATCTTCCAGGGTGTGAGGACCAAGGGAGATGGTAAAGAGTCGCATCTCAGTCGTGTGTCAGAATGGACTGTGTCCTCAGGATTCTGATATCAATTCCTGATGCGGAGAACAAAGGCAAAGAAAAATATTAAACTTTCTTATAACTTGGAGCCCATTGACAAGTACTTGGGACAGGCAGGGTGACCTTCCTCCAGGAACTCAGCTACTGGAGGCAATGTTAATACTTTGCTAGAGGCAAAAGACAACCTTAGCTTGAAGGAGCCGACCTCCAGGATCCTTTAAATCTTCTTTAACATATAAAAAATCCCTTTGGAAACTTCCTTTATCTCTACCCCCACCCAAGATATATGTTAGCAACCATCCTCAAGCATACTCTGAAGGGTCTTATGGCTGAGGTTTTACTAGACAATAGTAAATGATCCATCAAGGTCCTGGAAATCCTGCTTGTAAATTCCTTAGAGACTTACCTTATCCCTATCCCCTCCCAACTAGTCACTCCTCACAACCCCAGAGTGACTTTCTGCCCATGGATCCTGTCCCCGTGCTTTAATAAAACCAATTTTTGTACCAAAGACGTCTCACAAATTCTTTCTTGACCGTTCACTCCTGGACCCCAACATTTCATACCGATTCCGAAGTATGGGGGTTTTCACATACCACCAAGTGGCCTTGGCACCAACCAGCAGGGTGTCCTACAGTTCAGCTTACTTCTGCCATTATTTAAGGTTAAGGGCTTCAGTTCAAGACTGCGCCCCTTCCTCTTCAGACACCGATCACGAGTCTAGGTTGTCACCTGTGCTTCTGGCAGACTGGCTACGGACTGGAGGTTCTCACTGCTCCCTCCTTGAGTTCAGTTAATTTGCTTGAGTGGCTCACAGAACTCAGAGAAACATTTCCGTTGCTAGATTACTGGTTTGTTATAACTGAGGAGCAGCCAGATGGAAGCGATGCATAGGGGAAGGTGTGAGGAAGGGGGCAGAGCTCCTATGCTCTCTCTGAGCATGCCACTCCCCTGCAATGTCTGTGTGCTCACCAACCCAGAAGCTCTCTCTGACTCTTGTGCCTTTAGGTTTTTGTGAAGGGTTCATTACACAGGCATGATTGATTGAATCATTGGCCGTTAGAGCTTGAACGCAAACTCCAGCCCCTCTCCTCTCCACCGAGGTCGAGGGAATGGAGGAGGGTGGGGATGTGGGGGTGGGACTGAAAGTTCCAACACTACTCACATGGTTGCCTCCACTGGCAACCAGCCTCCACCCTTAGGTGCGGTCCACCAGTCATCTCATTAACGTAACAAAAGATACCTTCCTTATTCTCCTCATGGGAAATTCCAAGACTTTTAGCTTTTAGTAGCTCTGTGTCAGGAGCCGAGGAGGACCAAGTGTGTATATATATATATATATATATATACACACACACACATATGTGTATGTATATGCATACATTAAATATATATATATATATATATATACACACACATATATATATAATTTTATTTATTTTGGGGGAGAGAGAAAGTATGCACAGGCCCGAGTAGGGGAGGGGCAGAAAGAAATAGAGAGAGAATCCAAGCAGGCTCCATGCTCAGAGCCTGATGCAGGGCTCTATCTCATGAACCATGAGATCATGACCTGAACAGAAATCAAGAGTTAGATGCTTAACTGGCAAAGGCACCCAGGTGCTTCCCAAGTATATATTTCTTATTATAAATCACAATATCAAGGGTGCCTGGCTAGCTCAGTTGGAAGAGTGAGTTGTAAATTTCAGTCTCATGTTGAGTGTAGAGATTACTAAAAAATACTTTAAAAAATTGTTTTCAGTTTATTTATTTCTTTTTGAGAGAGAGAGAGAGAGAGAGAGAGAGCCAGAGCACAAGCAAGTGGGGGAGGGGCAGAGAGAAGGGGAGAGAGAATCCTAAGCAGGTTCAGCACTATCTTTTCAGAGCCTGATACAGGGCTCAAACTCATGAACTGTGAGATCATGATCTCTGAGCCGAAATCAGGAGTCAGGTGCTCAACCGACTGAGCCACCCAAATCCCCCACATTTTTAAAAAAAATTTTTAAGTTTATTGAAAGATAAATAAACTTAAGGAAATAAGGGGCATCCTGCCTGGCTCAGTCAGTAGAGCATCTTGATCTCAGGGTCGTGAGTTCAAGGCCCATGTTGAGGGTGAAGCCGACTTAATAAATAAATATACAAACAAACAAAGTTAAAATAAAATAAACCACAGTATCACAATCCTCCTTACAGTGACTGAAGTGATACCTGAAGGGATGCTTTCCCAAATAGGAATAGCCTCGAGAACGTGTTAACTTCATTTATTCAAAAAGCATGTATCAAGCACCTACTACATGACAAAGCAGAGGCACCTGATAGAAGTAATATAAATGCTGAAATAATTACTTTATCAGACATCAGCATGTCAATAATCTTAGGAATCTATTGTGTTCCCAACAGGGTACTAATTGCAAACATCATCTTACTGAACCCATACAACCATCCGATGAGGAAGACACTTTTATTACTCACATTTTGCAAAACAGAACACTGAAGCTTGGAGAAATTAATCGGATTCCTCAAGGTCATGCAGCTTGTCTGTGGTGTACCTGAACCAAAATCTGAGCGGCTCGAAGATCATGTTATTACTGAGGGCTCCACAGAGGTATAGATTAGAAATGTGGAAATGAAAATTGGTACAGATTAGGCCCCCTTGCGTGGTGTGTTTGTGATTCCTTTGCATGGTTATTCAATCTCATGCATTGTATTCAGACATAATTGTGGGTTGAAGCTATGCTATTTGGGTGGGTGGGCGGAAGGAAGATTTCCCACAATAGAGTGAATTGTCATAAAAGAACCTATAATGGGGACAAACAGCATTCTCAACGTAGAGTTCAGGCAGCTGCCCAAGGGTGAGTAAAGGAATTCCCTCCTCCTTTGAGTGGCCTCCTGGAGGTAGAAGATGGCATCCGGCATTTTGAAGTAGCCAGGAACCAGGAAGGGGCAGGGAACTCTACCTCTCCTTCCATAAAATCCCAGACCTCCAAAAGCTGCACAGAAGGGAGCTGGGGCTTACCATGTCAAACTCGGAGATCCATAACTCTTCTCAGGAATGATCTAGTAATTACTGCTGCCTGTCCTCTGGGAATTCACTTTTCTAGGTTCAGCCTGAGAGAAGGCACAGGACCTGTCTTGGAAGCCCATCCCTGAGTGAGCAGGACATCTTGAAGTCTTGTTCCATCGTCCTATTTTACTGTCTGCATTTATTTTATATTTGCTGTTCCCTTAATCAAGTCTTATCTAACTGGCCCAGCCTGGTTTCTGTCAGGCAAAGCAAAAGGTCTCATGTTCAGCCTTGAACTGGAGCATTAAAGAGATTGTAGTTTCCCTGAAGCTTTGCCAAGCAGTGTGTCCTCTGTATTCTCTTTGGGAGATAGGCAGGGACAGCCTTGACTACTGTGAAGCGATAGTTCACAGAAATGCTCTGAGGCCCTGACGTCCCTAACCCCTTCCCTACCCAGAGTAACCAATGGCCCTGCTCTCGGATTCCCATAATGGTGCCAGAAGTAACCACGACCTAGGACCTCATCACTCAGGCGATGCATCCCTTAGTGCATCACAGTGCATCTGCATCCCTGTCCTGGGGACCAGCAACCTACTGTCAGGGGAAGGTGTAAAGAATGCAGCTCCTCAAGAGTAGCCTATACTGACTGAATCAGAATCCACATCTTAACAACACCCCCAGGGGATTCATTTGCACAGGGAAGTTTGAGAAGCCTGGATCTAGGGCAGTGCCTTTTAACCTGGGCCCATGAATTTCTCTTTTTTTTTTTTAATTATTTAATGTTTATTTATTTTTGAGAGAGACACAGAGCGTGAGACGGGAAGGGACACAGAGAGCAGAAGACACAGAATCCAAAGCAGGCTCCAGGCTCTGAGTTGTCAGCACAGAGCCTGACATGGGGCTCAAACCTGCAAACTGCGAAATCACGACTAGAGCCGAAGTCCAACTGAGCCACCCAGGCAGGTGCCCCAACCTGGGCCCATGAATTTCAATGAGGAATGAATTATTTTATCACTAGTTTCACTGACCACTAACCAAAATATAGCATTTACTTCAACCATGGATATAGGCAACAAGTCACAGAAGTATTAGCAATGTCTGTCACTTTGTTCCCAGTCAAAATTATGGCCATTTTCATAACACGTTGCTGCAGGCTATCTTAAAATAGCATGTATTTCTGCACTACTTCAATATTACAGTAGTTAGGGGACACCTGGCTGGTCAGTTAAGTGTCCGCTCTTGGTTTCCACTCAGGTCATGATCTCACGGGGCATGGGATCGCATCAGGCTCTGCACTGACGGCATGGAGCATGCTTGGAATTCTCTGCCTCCCTCTCTATCTGCCCCTCTCCTGCTCGCTCTCGCACTCTCTCTCAAAACAAATATATAAACATTTTTAAAAATAATGAAAATAAGGAAATTCCTTTGGGGGAGGGTCACTGGGCCGGAGGGAATGATGGGGCCGCTGGGGAGACACGATCCTGAGGTATAAGAGCGGCCATAAGGCTGATGAAATCCACAAACATTTAACATTGTTGGAATATTCAAAGCTGCCTTAAGGCTGCCTAGATGCGGTTGTGGAAAAAGACCAAAGTCAAAGTCTGCCTTGCCCATGAAAAACATAGAGAAAACTGAAAGCCAAATTCATTTGCCCCCCTTGAACTTCAGCGTTTTGTTTTTTGTTTTTTATCTACATGATTGGAATAATAACAATGGAAAAGCCTTCCTCTGCTTTGTGGGGGGATCAAATGGCACAAGGGTGTGAGCGATGAAGGGCCTTGCTCTGGAAATGAAAGCTACTGTTTTCTGTGAGCACATTTATCTCCTGTGTTAGTTTCCTGGGCCATCGTAATGAAATGCCCCAACCTGAATGACAGGAACAGCATAAATGTATTGTCTGCCTTGATCAGGGCACCAGCAAGGCTGCTTCCTTCTAAGGGCTGTGCCAGGCCTCTTCCCTGGCTTCTGGTGGTTTGCTGGCAGTCTCTGGGTCCCCATGGCACGTGGACGTGTCACCCTGATCCCTGCCTTCACTTACAAGGTGTCCTTCCTGTGGGGGGTCTCTGTCCAAATTTCTCCTTTTTGTAAAAACGTCAGTCATATGGGACGGGGGTATGACCTCATCTTGACTACTCCCGGGGCCATGACCCTGTCTCCAAGTGAGCTCATCTTCTGAGACACTTAGGACTTCAGCACGTGAGTTTCGGGGGGACTCAGTTCAACCCCTAACACCTCCACTAATTCATTTCAACACTCTTCTGTAGTGGGGAGTCCAGGAGAGCAACACAGTGAGGTCAGGGGCAGGGTGGAGTAAGGTGAGGCTCTTCCAACTCTACCGGCAGCGTCAGCTTTCAGCTGGATTGAGTCTTCCGCCACCTCTTTTATTTTTTTTTAATGTTTTTTATTTATTTCTAGGAGAGAGAGAGAGAGAGACAGCGTGAGCAGGGGAGGGTCAGAGAGAGAGGGAGTCACAGACTGAAACAGGCTCCAGGCTCTGAGCTGGCCATCAGCACAGAGCCCGACACGGGGCTCAAACCCACGAACCGCACCGCGAGATCATGACCTAAGCGAAAGTCGGACGCTTAACTGACTAAGCCACCCAGGCGCCCCCCGCCACCTCTTTTATTAAACACTTAAATATTTATTAAATGTCTACATATCCCACATACAGAGGACATAAAAATGAATAAAATATTGTCCTTGACAGAGAGACAGGCATGTAAACAAATCATCACAAGGCAGTATGATTCATGCAATAGGACTCACGTGGCAAAAAAAGAGGTTGTCCAGGACAGGAAGGAAGGAAGGAAATTGTAGCATTAGAATGGAATCCTTAAGGACGACTAGATTTTCAGCTGACCGGAGGCAGAGGCATCTCAGTCAGCATGGAAGTCCAATGACCTGGCTAGCACTAGGGGCAGCAGAAGACAGAGGTCAAAGGTAGGATATGGCTAGGTATGAAGGGGGCTCTCCATCACCCGAAGAATGGGAACATTATCCTACAGCACAGCCGCACAAAACTCTCCACGGTCAGCTCTGGAAAGGCAGTGACCTCAGGAGTTGTGGGAAATGAGGCCCGAGTGGTGGGCAGGGGTTAGCCTCATCCCTGGCACGTAGCAGGTGCTTGATGAGTGAGTGAATGAATGGATGGATGAATAAGTGGCTTTTAGGGAGCAGAGTGGAATGAGAAGAGGGGCTTAGGCGTGGGATGAGTTTGGAAGTGGAAAACGCAGTCAGGGTGATTTACTGTAGTCCAGGCACCTGTCAAGAGAACCTGGACCAGCCTCCCAGAGGTGGGGGGGCGGGGGGGGCACTTGCGGCCTTACAGGGGAAAACATTTGTAGGGTTGGAAGTCAGGAAGCTTCCGTGATCTCTGTGCAGCCCGGTTCCTGAGGGAGAGCGGGGAAGAATCCATAGGAGGACCTCTTTTGGCCGAGGAGCCTGGAGAGAGCCATCGGGGGGCGTCTAAAAGTTGGGCTCAGCTGCCCCCAGGTCAGAAGGGAGATGCTGACTGTGGTCACGAGCCAAGACTGGGGATGTGGAAGGCAGGTGCTGTGGTAGGAGAAAGGGGAACCGTAGTGGGTTCAACGGTGTCCTCCCAGCACGTCCTGGGGCTCTGGCGTCTGCCCAGAACCTCGGAATGTGACTTTATTTGGAAATAGAGTCTTTGCAGAACTAATTCGGGTTAAGAACTGAGATGAGATCATACTGGATTAGGATGGGCCCTAAATCCAATGACTGGTATCATTGCAAGAGACACAAAAGGACACGGACACACAGGAAAGAAGGCCACGTGAAGGCGCAGGCAGGAGTAGAGACAAGCCGAGGAACACCCAGAGCCACCAGGAGCCACCAGGAGGCGAAAGAGAGAGGAAGGATTCTCTCCTGGTGTCTACAAGGGGAGCACAGCTCTGCCAACACTTGATTTTGGACATGTGGCCTTCAGAACCCGGTGGCAATAAACTCCGCAGAGCTTGTGGTACTTGGTGATGGCAGCCATGGGAAACCAACGTCGGGCCAGAGCACAGAGGTCGGCGAAGGTTGTTAGGTCAGATGGTAGCCAAGGAGGGGCGATGGGGTCAGGAGAGGAGCCAGGTCGGGAGGGGCCGAGAAGGTCAGAGGCGGCTAGGGCTGAAGGTCCCAAGGAAGAATGACCGGTTTAGGGAAAGGCTGAAAGGCTGGGAGATTTGTAGCCAGAGGGGCATGTTTGAAATGAAGGTTTCAGAGGTGGAGGGGTTCAGGTGATTACAGGTACCGTCAGATCTGCCTGGGTGGCTGAGTTGGTTAAGCGTCCAACTTTGGCTCAGGTCATCATCTCACGGTTCGTGAGTTCGAGCCCCATGTCAGGCTCTCTGCCTACAAGCTCAGAGCCTGGGGCCTGCTTAAGATCTGTATCTCCCTCTCTCTGACCCTCCCCTGCTCACAATCTCTCTTTCTCTCTCTCAAAAATAAACATTTAAAAATTTTTTTTAAAAAGAAAAGAATGCCCCTTGGTAAATTCATCCTAAATGCCAGGCCATTTATCCTTCCTTAATTCTACTTTTTAAATCCAAGGCCTAACTAGCAGCCTAGGCAGGTACTATTAGCGCTCTCCATTGGGTGGCGTTTCAGACACTGAGAGGCTATGTGTTTCTAGGGAAGAGGGGCATGTGGGTGGGGAGGGCAGACGCTGTTCAATCCCAGACCAGGAGCAGGTCTTTCCAGGCCTGGCCTGCACTTCCGGGACCTCTGGCACAACAGGTGGCAGAACTAAAATGGTAGTTGGGGTAAAGCTGGGCCATTTGAGGGGCACCTGGGTGGCTCAGTTTGGTTAGGTGTCCAACTTCGGCTCAGGTTGGTCCAACTTTGATCTCACGGTTTGTGGGTTCAAGCCGGGCATCAGGTGGAGCCTGGTTGAGATTCTCTCTCTCCCAGTCTCCCTTGGCCCCTCCCCTGCTTGCGCTCACGCTCTCTCTCACTCTCTCTCTCACTTTTTATCTCAAAAATAAATAAATAAACATTAAAAAAAGTTAAAAAGCTGGGCCATTTGAGGAAATTCAGAAGGAAAAACCCCAAGCAGAATCTTAAGGCAATTAATTAAGTGACCTTGCTAGTGCAAGCCAGAGAAACTCTCTGAGTTGCTCTGGGAGCAGGAGTTACTTGATTAAACAACAAATGCCCAAAGGGAAACAAACGCCCAAAGGGAAACACAGGACCAGTGCCCCCTCTTGTTGAAGCTCAGTTCCTCCCCCTTCACCCCCCCCCACCATTGACTTCACCCTACTTGCCCTCCGCCAGCAGCTTCTCCCCCGGGCCCTCTCCTTAGACCAGTCTGCCTCAGATCCCAGCTGTCTGCTCCCAAGCATGGGGACACATGCACTGGCCTCCCTGGCCCAGGCTGCTTCCTGTCACTCTCTCCCAGAGGCTTCCTTAACCAAGCTGCTGGGGGCTTCTCTCCACCTCTGCCATGCATGGCCTCCTAATGCATAAACAGGAGAGAGCATTTGCTCTTGGGGAGCACTCAAGAGGCAATGAGTGCATCTTCCACGCACCCCAGGCCACCCACCTCTTGGCTCCCACAGTCCCCCACAGTTCTTTCTCTTTGCACCCCAAGAGAGTCGAGGGCATACCCCCCTGACCAGGTCTTCCTTTGCTCTGCCTCCAGCCCACTGCCCTTTCCCCTCCACACCAAGCCCCCACCCCCAGCTCTTTCTCCAAATCCACCAAGTCGGGGGGTGGGGGGAGGGAAGGCAGCTAAGCTTTCATAACCCAGTGCGAGGATCAGCTAGGACTATTCGAAGGACCTTGCTTGCTTGCCAGGGTGGAGTATGCATTTAATCCACAAAGGTATTTCTCTCCCAGAAGACAGCTGATCTCCCAGATCATTCTGTTCTCTTGGTATTTAAGGGGACAGGCAGCTTCGCTTGCAGACTGACTGAAGGTCAGTCTTCTTCCTCCCTGCCTCCCCCAAGTTTCCCCCCAGGACCTGGGAGCAGGGGCTTTCACCCAGCTCTCTCCTGTGAGAAAAGCCTGCGGCTGCAGAGAGGATGAGGACCTGGGGAGGAGAAGAGGCAGAATCTGTCAGAAAGCAGTGACAGTTTCTAGGGTGGGAGCTGTCTGGGATGGCATGGAAGTTGGGTGATTATTTTGAGTCACCACTGATGAAATATTTATTGAGCAGTGAAGGAAAACTGCAGAATAAAGCAGGGAACAAGCAACTGATTTCAGATCCACGAATCCAAGCCCTCACAACACTGCCAGCAAGTCCTCTGCCCCCTCTGGGAAGCACCTTTCGGGCCTGGGCGTCTGGGACCAGGAGGGAGCAAGGAGAACCTCTAGCCAGGCCCCATATATTAAAGATGAAGAAGTGGAGGGACACCTGGGTGGCTCAGTGGATTAAGAGTTCAACTCTTGATTTTGGCTCAGGGTTTGTGAGTTGGAGCCCTTCATCGGGTTCTGCACTGATGGCAGGAAGCCTGGGTGGGAGGCAAGAGCTTATTTATTACTAGCCACCCCAACTGTAGTTCTAGACAAATGGCGGCAAGGACAGCACCAGGAGCCACCACTATCCTGTCTATCCACTGACTAGCTTGGGAAAGCCCTGGACCCGTCCTACCAACAAGAAGCCATTGGCCTTCCTTCCAAGTTAAGTCCAAGAAGGGCAGCCTCCCGTGGAGGCTAGGAGGCCTGGTCAGGCTCCAGCAGGAAACAGGATGCTCAGCTGGGATTGTAAAGGTTAAATGAATGGAGGGACTGTTTGCAGAGGTGAGACAGCATTACGAGAATCAACAAGGAGCGTCGAGGCAGCTAGAGAGGAGGAACAGCAGGAAGCTATTGCCAACACGAGGCCCAAAGAGGTGCTGGGAGAAATGGTGCCGTCAGGACCAGTCAGAGTCTGCGCCCTGCAATGGGGCCACCAGAAGGAGCCATAATCATAGAATCAAAGCAGGGCAGGGAGGAGTGAGCGGAATAAATACCCCGACCTCTTTCTCATGGCTTTCTGATCTCCTGCTGAAGCTTCCTGTTCATCTAATTCAAACTGGAAGGCAGACCACAGGGAGCCCTGTGATACCATCTCCAGAGGTCTTGTGTTCCAACGCACAGAGCAGAGGAAAATGGGTCTTGGGTTGGGAACAAAGCAAAATCACAAAACCAACCGGGGGGGTGGGGGTGCTGTGGACGGTACACCCAGGAAAAAAAGCAAATCCGTAGGTGCCAGTAGTCAAAATGAATCCTGGGTTTATGGCTTCTAGCTGCATGATCTTGGGTGAGTCACTTGACCTCTCTGAGCCTGGTTTTCTTACTGGGGCTAATTATACACTCTTAATGGAATGGCTGTGAGGATTAAATGAGGTGCCTTGTGTGAAAGTGCCACCCACATACTAGGTACTTATCAAGGTCAGTTTCCCTTTCCTTCAGAGTCCCCCTTTCCACTCTCTGCTGGATCTTTTTTTTTTTTTTTTCAATTTTTTAAATGTTTTATTGTTTATTTTTGAGAAAGTGAGAGACAGAGTGCGAGCGGGGGAGAGGTAGAGAGAGAGACACACACAGAATCCGTTGCAGGCTCCAGGCTCTGAACTGTCAGCACAGAGCCCAATGTGGGGCTTGAACTCATGAACTGCGAGATCATGAGCTGAGCTGAAGTCAGATGTTTAACCCACTGAGCCATCCAGGCACCCCCAAGGGCTGCTGGAGCTGAGGCTCTGGGGTAGAGTGTGGAATTGTGAAAATACACAGGCTTAAGATCTGAACCTGGGCTCCACAGCTACCAGCAGCATGACCTCGTAAGGCACTTCCCTTTTCTAACTATGTTTTCTTAATAGCAAAAAGGAAATACGCAGCTCATAAGGTTTTTATGAGGCTTAGAAATTATTTAAGTTAATGTACCTAATAATGTATTAGGCTCATGGTAAGTGGGCTAATTCAAATCTCATACCCCTACTTGTTAACCATGCGACCTTGGAAATGTCTGGGGATCTCTCTGAGTCTCAGTGTCTTCATCTATAAAGTGGAAATAATAAAAGCACCTTTCTCATAGGGTTGTGATAATGACATGCCAGGCAAAGAGTCAGCCCTCAAAATTTGCTATCATTGTCGATCGTTACTGAGATCACTATTGCAAGGGTTTTTCTCCCATCAAGCATCCAACCCCTCTACTCAGACCCCAAGGTCTTTACTGGGGAAAAGCAAGCAGGGGCTGGGGAAAAGAGAGACAGCTAATCCAGAGGGGATGAGTCGAGGGCAGGAGGATGGCTCGGCTTGGCTGGCCAATGTCCCTGCCCAACACACGCACGTAGAAGCAAGGTCCAGTTAAGCACTCAGCCTGCAGTGCTCCCTGGCCCTCCTCCACCAGGTGATCCAGACAACAGAAGGACTGTCCTGCTTTCCTATCCCCACTCGGGGTGGTCTGATGCCTTGTGACCCTGGCTGGCTTCAATTGGATAAAAACACAGGGAAAGGGGACTGTACAGTATGACTAGACCAGAACTGTGTCCCTCTAATAATAACTTGCTGGGGTGCCTGGGTGGCTCAGTCGGTTAAGCGTCCGACTTCGGCTCAGGTCATGATCTCACAGTTCGTGAGTTCAAGCCCCACGTCAGGCTCTGTGCTGACAGCCAGCACAGAGCCTGGAGCCTGTTTCGGATTCTGTATCTCCCTCTCTCTCTGACCCTCCCCTGTTCACACACTCTCTCTCTCTCTCTCAGAAATAAATTAAAAAAAACATTTAAAATAATAATAATAATAATAACTTGCTGAACACTCACCATGCGCTGATCACCACTGGAGACAACATGATTGGCTCTCACCAATTTCAACAATATTGTGAAATTAGTAATATTGGGAGTGGAAGACCAGAGAGGTTAGGGAATTTGGCCCACATCACACGGACAGTGATTGGCAGAGTCCACATATAAAAGCAGGTCTGACTGTTCCCAAAATGCAAGCTTGGGCAGCCCTGCCAGGTAGCCTCCCAGAAGGACGGCCCACGTGTTGCACATCAGTTCAGGGGGCCAGGAAAAGAACAAGAAGACAGGAGTGAGTAACGAGCTCGGAACATATGTGAGAAAGTATGGTTTCCCATCTCTGGTCATTTCCCTGGGAGGGTTGGGTGCTGGGGATCTCTGGGGCTCCTTTTCTCTGACTCTCTATGATGCAGACCCTACATGCCAGGACCCTAGAGAGGAGAGAGAGCAAGCCCTCTCCCCAGACTCCAGAAATTTGCCTTCTCTCCTCTGCCCCATCCTGGTCCCTTGGGGAGCCTTGATTACTTTCCCTACCCTGAGCTATGGAAAACTTTGTAGCTAATGACTTCCTGTGCCAATCCTCTCAGAAGTGTGTCCCAGAGGGGGCCCGGAGAGCAATGGTGGGCTTCCAGGCAGCCGGGGGCTTATATCTCAATATCACAAGTGCTTTTGAGCACTTAACGTGCCCACCCATCAAGCAGGTCTGCAGCCTTAGGGGCTGGCTGCCTGGCTGGCTAAAGGGCTTTGGGAAAGGGCCGCTGGACCCCTGTGGCTCTCACAGAGAGCACAGGTGCTCTCTGGGGACCCTTGTAGCCAGGATAAGAGGAGAGAAAAGCAGAGAAACCCAGGAGCACCAGTGTGGTCAAGGGGCTCGGCCGTGGGCTTGCACAGGTGGGGGAAACACACAGCTGGACCACAAGGCTGTGTTCTAACTCACGGGTTTCTTCATGAATTCTACAAACACTTCCGGACAGCTCCTCTGATGTCAGCCTGTGTGGACCCAACCATAAACCATCCTGCCCTCCAACTGCTTGGATCCAGCAGGAATGATACATGTGCACACTAAAATAAAATAACAAAGCATGAAAATTATCCAAACTTGTCTTGGGCACTTAGGAGTTACAAGGGTTCAGAGAAGGGAGAGACAGCACGTGGGGCAGGGTGCTTATATAGCACTCACCCTGTGCCCATAGAAGTTCTAAGTTATTAATCCCCATAAGCACCTGTCATTTCAGAGACAGTGGAGGGGCCATCTTTCCCAAAGGCCCAAAGCTGGTAGGTGGATTTGACCAGGCTGGGACGTGTTTTTAACCCCTAGGTCATTCTGCCTGCCCTGCCCTCATGTCTTACCACTTGATTTATTTTGCTTTTGGTTCAGTTTATTTATTAATTTTTGGAGGAGACAGAAAGGGAGACAGAGAGAGAAAGAGAGAGAATCCCAAGCAGGCTCCACACTGTCAGTGCAGAGCCTGATGTGGGGCTCCATCCCATGAACCATGAGATCTTGACCTGAGCTGAAATCAAGAGTGGGACTCTTAACCGACTGAGCCACCCAGGCGCCCCTTACCACTTGATTTTAAAGCACAGTTATGAAAACGAACACGGGCGTCATCACTGGGATTACGTTTGGTGTTAAAAATCAGTATATCTGCAGCACATTTGTGTGCGTCATTGCTGGATTATAAGCTACAAGGCACCTCACTCAGCTACACTGTTGAGTGTCTGCCAAGTGCCAGACACTGAGGTAGCTGCTTTAGCATATTCTAGGTCAATTTTCCTCTTGCAGCAGCCTTGGGAAATAGTGGCGATTTCCTCTGCTTTCCAGAGGAGGAGAATGGGAGGCAGAGAAGAAAAAGACTTGTGACAGCAGTAACCTGTGGAACTACACTTTGGACACATTTCTTTTAATATCGACTTGCTGCTTTTAATTTTAAAAATTAACACTAATTACCGTTGACCTTTATTGTATAGAACTGCATAGAGCATAGCCTGAAACTAGCATCTTTTTCATTTGTTTTGGCTTGGTTTTGCCTATGAGGTAGGCTTTATTTTTAAAAAATTTTAAGGGGGAGGGGCTGGTTGGCTCAGTCAGTAGAATATGTGTCTCTGGATCTCAGGATTGTGAGTTCGATCTCCATGTTAGGCGTGGAGCCTACTTAGAAATGTAAAATAAAATAAAATCTTTAAAATAAATTTTTTTTTGGAACTAGTATCTTGATCCCTGCAATTAAAGAGCATGGAAAATAGGCTTTGGATTTGGCTCTGGGTTCGAGTTTTTCTGTTCTCTTTTTTTTTTTAATTAAGGTATCATTGACATACAACATTATATTAGTTGATTTGATATTTGTATATATTGCAAAATGGTCACCACAATAAGTCTAGTTAACATCCATCACCATACATAACTAACAGAATTTTTTTTCTTGTGATGAGACTGAGTTCAAGTTTTTTGACTGTCGCTGTAGGTATGTACACTTGGGCAAATTTCAAATCTCTGAGCCTCAGTTTCCTCATCTATAGAATGGGGATTGTAATCACCAACCCCACAAGGTTATTGTGAAGGTTACATTAAATGGCATACAGAAAGAGAACATACAAGAACTATGTATGGCGCCCAAATGGCTCCCAGTGAACGGTAGCTATTCAATATGGAGAACCACACAGCGTGGGTCCAATAAGTATACACTGCAGTAATGGGTCTTACACAGTGCTCCAACACACATTTTCATTTCCTCCCATCAGTAACTTTGTGAGATTGATCCTCTTCTGTCAGAGATCCCATGAATAGTAGCTGGCAGAACAGAATGTCAAATGCACATCCCAGGGATCTCCACCCAGGGCCCTCTCTGCCTTCTATCATCTATACAACGGGGACAGTAGGCATGTCAGCCTTACCATGCAGGCAAGGTTGGGAGAGTCACAGGGTGGGATGGATGCCCAGAGGTGCTTTATAAACAAAAGGACCACAAAACACCAGTGGCGCTCACATGGTGCTTCCTCCCTTACATTGAAGACAGGCTAGTAGTGCCTCTAAGGCACATTACCAAGGTGTGTTCCTAGACATAGCAATCCCATGAGGTGTTCGAGAAAAAAAAGGGTTTCTGGGGCGCCTGGGTGGCTCAGTCGGTTAAGCATCCGACTTTCACTTAGGTCATGATCTCGCGGTTCGTGGGTTCGAGCCCCACATCGGGCTCTGTGCTGACTGCCAGCTCAGAGCCTGGAGCCTGTTTCAGTCTGTGACTCCCCTCTCTCTGACCCTCCCCTGCTCATGCTGTCTCTCTCTCTCTCTCTCTCTCCTTTATTTAATGTTTCAAATAAAACATTTTTAAAAATTTTAAAAAAGAAAAGAAAAAAAGGGTTTCTTGGCCAAATTTGTTTGGCTATGGCCAGTCCAGCCTCATTGAAAGCCCCCTATATTGCTTATGAGTCTTAGCTTAGAAAATTCTTCGATCTGTAGCTTAGCTAGAGATTCTGTATCTGGAATCTGGTTGTTGGGGTCAAGTGTATGGCGGTTTGAGTGAAGACTTACTGGTTAAGCTATTGATCACAGCCCACCTCCCCCTGGGCTTGGGGGAGATAAGACCCTGTGAGTGAGGAGATTCATGCTCTCCTCACCTAACGGGAACCCCATCTGGTGTGAGCTGTGTGAGCCTGTGATCCAGAGTGCATTTTTGTAAGGTTGGCTTTGCTCACTGACCTTACCCCTGTCTTGCCCGAACCAGTTGCCTTCTATACTTTCCCCAAGATAAGCAGATGTTCTCTACCTCCTGAGTACCTGTCTTTGAGTCCTGTGTATGCAGGCCCTAATCCATGGGGATACTAGGTTCCCACATCTTTTTATTTTCTTGGCAAATCACAATGTACATTCACATATTAAAGGCTCTAAGAAATGTGCTTCAGTTGGTCATGGGCCTCTCATCATGTAACACTTATTAACATCCTGCAACCCACAGAGCACACCTTGGAAAACACTGTCCTGATGGAAGAGATCTCAAGTTCCGTTGTCCTAACAGAAGGGGACCCAAGTTTCACAACCCCCTTCATGAAACTCCACTTCCAAGTGATCAATAAAGAGGCATTAAAACTTACGCGTGCCAAGTCCTACGGGACCCTGTGGAGTATGTGTGGGCTTACAAAGCCATACAGAATCCTGGAGCCTGTTCTCAAGGAATCCCCAGTACGGTCGAGGGAGATCAAGCATTTCCATGTCGTTGAGGCTCAAGGAGGCTGAATGTGGTTGGTGCTAAAGGTGGCCCTAGAGCTGCTCGGGAGATGTCCCCGGGGCCAGGGCCAGGGGGGAGAAAAGGAATGGCGAATCAGTGATGGCCCAGGCACCATGAGTGTTCCTTCAAAGGAGCAGAGGCATAGCAGCCTGACTTGGAACCACAGAAAGCGAACCGAGCGAGGCTGAGAACCCAGCCAGGTGCACCAGCAGGTGTGGAGGAGGAAACTTGGCAGGGCCCCGGCTGAGCAAGTGGCAGAGTGGTGGAAGGGAGGCCACCACCAAAGCCCCGCACAGAAGGAGCATCCGTGAATAAGAAGTCTTGGCTGCTCCCGGGAACGGGGGAGGCTGTGGGAGGCTGGTCCCAAGAGAGCAGTCCCAGGCATGGGGGAGAGCCCGGCGGCCCCAGCTTTGAAACCTCTGACTCCAAGCGATGGGGGGGGGGGGGAGGCTAGGGGGCAGTGGATAGGGCGATGTGGCTCACATTGGTTGTCCCTAGGAATGATCCTTTGTGCTTTGATCAGAAAACAACAAAGAATAAAACAACAGCAACCAAACTTGAGCTGAGCTTGGCGTCACCCTGAGAGCTAAGCACTGGGAATTAATCATCCAATAAATATTTATGGAGCATCTGCGCTGTGAAAGAGATTATGCCAGCCCACCTGAGTCTCCATCTTTCAAGGAGGAGAAGGCTGGGGGTAGAGGCCATGCATGGGAGATGTCACCTTTCAGTGGCCCAGTGGTATGTGAAGAGCGCTGGATAAACTCTATCAACTATAGGTCCTCGTTCATTGTCCCATCTGTCTCCTTTGGAGTCGGTGCTCCCTTCAAGAGCTGGGAACCACAGGTTCAGGCAGGGAGAAAGCCTCACAGGCGAGTGGTCAGCGTGGGTTCGGTTTTATCCAACTGGCTGATAAGAATGAGCCCAACTGGGCGCTGGTACTAAGAGCTGGTGTGGGGATAAATCTACAAAACCTGTCATAGAGGTGCTTTGACAGAACCAAGAAAGACCAGTGCCAGTTGACTAGTGCTAGGGACACAAAGTATAGTCTACAGAGGTGGTGTGACTGAGCAGATCTGAAAGGTGAAATAGAATAAGCATGTTTCGTGCATAAAAGAGAAATGAGCAGACTTCAAGCTAGCTCACAGGGAACTGGGAATAATTTCAGCTGTGCCCAGAGGGGTAGGCCTTCCATCAGACCATTAAACCTCATGTGTAAACTTCAGGGAAGAAGAAGGGGATCCCCCTGGCCTGGCTGGAGTTTGGGTCTGGAGAAGAGGAACAGGTTATGACATACCTCTTACATCATGCTAAGGAGTCTGGCTTTACTGAGGAACCACTGAGAGCTCACAGAAAGATATTACACAGGGCAGGATGGCTTAGCTTTGCCCCTTAGGAAGAGCTTTCTGGTGCCTGTTGTAAGAAGGCTTGGGGGGACTGGTAGAATCAGACACAGGGGACTCAGGTTGGACTTGAGCCAGGACTTGGGGATGGCTTCGTTTCAGGCACATGGAGAGTGGGGAGCCTTTGAGGCTGGGAGAGAAGCTTGGGCCCGAGGAAAAGTTGACCCCAGGCATGGGGGCAGAAAGCAACTCGACCCCACCTGGACTCCAATCCAAGGGCCCTGAAGCCACACTGCACTCCGTCTCTTTCTTGTAAATTCCTTCTTACCACCTTCAAATACCATTCTTGGGACCAGCCAACCTTGGATCCTGTAGAGAGGAGGAAAACTGCTCTCCCTGGAGGCAAGAAAAATAGAAACAAAGAGGGGAAAGAATATGTCGAGAGAGGAGGGCAGGGATGGATGTGGGTCCTGACCCTCCAGCTTTGTGTCTGGGCCAAGAGGTAGGCAGGGGCAGTCTTGAGGGGAGCATGACTCTAGGGCCTCAAGTGTTCCTCTGAGCACTAGCAAGGCAGCCCTAGGCCTGGAGGGGGAGGGGGGGCACACAGCCATGTCTACTGATGATGTCCTTTAATATTGTGAAGTGAGACTATGGCGGACACTGACAACAGGCTTCAAAGAAAAGCTGGTTCAGCTGGTCTGGGAACGAGGAGAGGGAACGTGCTGGAAAGGAGCAAAGTGCTGATGGCTCAAAATGAAGCGAGGGGGCAGGGGAATAGCCAGCATCAAAGCATTTACCATTTAGACAGTCTGGGTACCGAGCAGGTGAGCGGAAGATCTGATTATGTCTCTCGTCCTTGAGCTCCGACACTGCCCTTAAGTATCTTCCAGAACACGTCGGCCAGGCCTCAATAGCTCAGGCACGCCTACCCAAACCAAGGGTGGAGAACACAGGATCCATGCCCCTTCCTGAGCTCCAGAACCAGGGCAGTGAGGATTCGGCGACGCTTGCCAGCCGCTCAGCGCTCTGATGCATCTGTCTTCCCCATGCCGCGCTGGTCAGTCTCAGAGACCCTCAGGGGTGAAAATGACCCACAGAGACCAAAATTCACCCAAACGCAAGGGTGGAGCTAGACTAGCCACCCACCCAGGCCTCACCTAATGGATCAAAGCTTAGATGGAGCAGAGGACCCAGGAACAGGCTTGAAGGAGGAGATTCTGGAAGAGTTACTGACAGCCTACTTCTCCTGAGCTGAAACTACGCCCCTGCTGTCCACTAGGGTAGCAGCAGCTAAAAGGGCTATTTTTAAATTAAGTAAAATTAATACAACTTAAAATTGTATTCTTCAGTGGCACTGGCCCCGCTTTATGTACTCACAGCACATGTGGCTAGTGGTTACCATATTGGATAGAGCAGACAGAAACGTCCATCATCACAGAAAGTTCTATTGGATAGCTCTGCGACACCCGAAAGTAACAATAGCAGCATTAAGATAAAGAGCCATGCCTCTTACACCATGTACAAGAGAGGGTTCTTTGGCCCCCTTTCCCTGTTCCCTGCTCTCTGCCCTTTCTCCCCTCTCTGTGTCTCCCCTGCATGGATGCCTGGGGCTCTCTGATCTCCCCACTGTGGCCTGACCTGCCTGAGCAGTGGTAGCCCTCTTGACCACTGACCTCCAAGTTGGCTCCTCCTCTAGGCTTTGGCTCCCTGGCTCTCCTTCCACAGAGATGGGCACCTGAGATTTGCACACGGGTACTGCGGTGCAGGGTGAGTGACCTGGGTGGGACCTACGGTGCCCTGTAGCCTTATCTGAGTCCAGACCTCGCCCTGAGAGAGGAGGCTCTCTTCAGAGCATTCTCTAGACTTCCAGGCCAAGAGCTCCCCAGAACTTCTAGTGCTGCAAACCACATCTTACCTGACTGCCCCCCTCCCCTTTCCAATGGCTTCCCCTCCGGCCCCCTACTCCTGAGGCTAAGGAAGAAAGCACCTGTTAAGACTACCCGAAAGCAGGATGTTGTCCCAAGCCCTCGCTATCTCTTCAATCCGTTTATTTCTTGGGACCTCTTCCCAACTCTCAATCACCAAATGTCCTGTGTAATTTGGGGCACGTGGCAGACCCTGCTGACTGTCAGATCACCAAATCCCTTTCATCTCTTTCTTGGGCACACAGCTAGGCTTCATTTCCCAGCCTCCCTTGCAATTTAGTCATGTCCATGGCAATGAGTTCTGGCCGATGGCAATGAGGCGATGTGCACCACTTCCCGGCCTGACCATAAAGATGTCCTGGGTACAGTCTTTATATTCTTTCCCCATCAGCTGGATGTTGGATCAAAGGACAGCCCCGTGCTGAGATAGCAAAAGAGGGCCACCCGCACCCCTGAATAAGTGCGTAGAGCAGAGCCCCACCCCTACCAACTGGGGCCACATTGGAGTGAGAGAGGCCAGGAGATTGGGTGCACTCACAAGGCACACATCTGTCCACAGGCTTCTTCACATCTGGCTGGAACCTCTGGGCTCCTGGCTCCTGGCACCATTCTGGTTAATAAGCAGGGACTGTCTACCTCAAGGATCTGTGGATAAAGGAAACTTTGCTTCCCCAGCCACTTCCCTGGCCATGCCACCTTTCGAGTTAGTCTGCAAATTGTTCTGGATGCTCCCGTTCTGTCGCGAGGCCAAGAAGACCATTTCTGCCCCTTTGGGCTGATTAATGACTTGGCTCGGGCCACTTGCAAGCACCTTCCTCTCCTCCTGTGAAGAAACAGTGAGTGATGGTCACAGGAGAGGGCAAGGTCTCTAGAGCAGAGCAGACCCCTGTTTCTACAATTATGAAAAGAGGCCCCTAACCTCAACCTTCCTCCCTCCCCCAACCTCTTGGAGGTAGAACGCACCCCCCCCCAACCCCGCTCCTGCCCCTCCGCCCCGCCTGTGTCAGCAAATTTTGATTTAAGTCGCAGAGATTAGATTTGAAACTTAGAAAGACCCCGCTTGAGTCAAGAAAGAGGCCCAGCACACTGGCAACAGAAGGCCTTCCTCATACTTTCTGGCAACTTTCTGTGGCCTCACCCCAGGGCTGAGAGCTGGCGGCCTTCTCCACACTGGCTCGCGGGTCTGGGCACCTCCACGTCCCTTGCTCTGTGCTCCCCCTAAGGCTGGGGGGGGGTCTTCGGCGAGCCACGTGCTCCGGCTAGAGATACTTCAGGCCACGCGGCAAGAGAAGGCGTTTCTCAAACTTGCTGGAGAGGCTGAGTGAAGTGTTCATCAAGCCATAAATGAACAGCTGCCTCCTGCCTTGAGCCCAAAGTCTGGATTATTCATTCTTTTTGGCTTTCGGATCCTCCTTTTGGATCCAGACAGAAACTGCTCCTTCCACAGCCACCTTAGTTTGTGACGTGTCCCCACACCCCCAACCTTTTTCTTATTTTGGTTGGGTGGGTGTGTCTCTCCCTTCCCCAGGCCCCTCCTTCCACCCTGGCCGCAGGCTTCTCTTGCTTCTGGCCAATTCCTTTCCCCCTCATCCCAGCAGCCTTCTACTCATTTTGCTGGCTCCTCTCCATTTGACTGAACTTTCCTTAAAATATCTCTTTCCTTTTTCTCTATCTCCATTCCATCCTGCCCTGAGAAGTAGCAGCGTCCTTGTTTCTGCACGTCTCCCGGGCCTTCGTCCATCTTTCGTCACCACCATCCACCTTGCCCAGTCTCCACCCCTCGGCGTCATCATACAGATCATTTGCTGAGTATGTATAATATGCGCCAGGCGCCGTGTGATGCCTTGCCCGCATTTTTACCCTTCGTCCTCACAGCACGCCATTATGGTAGATACTCTTGTCCCATTTTAGAGGTGAGGAAACTGAGGGAGGCCCAGAGAGGTTGACTGACTTGCCCAGGGTCACACAGTCACTGGGAGAAGGGATTCTGACTCCAGGTCTGTCATGCTGTCTACTCACCCTGCCTAACACACACCTCGTGTCAACATTTATCCAAAGCCTGAGGCATGCAAAGCACTTTGGGTAATAGCTACTTGGCAAGGAAACAAAGAGAAATAAGACAAGATTCCGTCTGTGCTCTCAAAGAGCGACCCCCTAGTGCAGATGTGCAAAAATACATGTAATACACGGCAAGTGTAAGGGATAAACATAAGCACAGTGTTCTGAACACGGAGAAGAAGTGACTCTTAGTGTGAGGGACAGAAAGCCCTCTTCAGGACGGTCTTGTTTACCTAAATAAAAAACCTAAAGATGGAATGGGAGCATATTTCGGGGAAGGATCTTGCAGTCGTGCACCAAAGTGGGAACTGTTGTGGAGCATCTTAGATGTTTGGTTCTCAGGCTCTGGGTCAGACTTTTGATCACTACAACCTTGGGCAAGTAACCTAACATCTTGGAGCCTCAGTCTCTCCATCTGCAAAATGGGGAGATACATACCACCTGCCTCAGAGCAACATTGGGAAGCTTAACGGAGATGATACAGCCTAAGAAGAGGATTGAGTGCAGCAACCAGCATGTTCTAAGTGCTCAGTGATTGTCACTTCCATAACCTTTCTTCTTGCCACAAAGTCCCTCACTCCTACCCCATGAGGAACAGTATTTGTGAAACATCTTCTTAGAGTTAGGTGGCCCCACACAGGCCAACTCACTCAATTCTCAGAACCAAGCTGTAAGTTTGGGTTAGCCTGCTTGGTTTTCATCATTTTAACAGATGAGGGTGCCTGGGCTCAGAGGGTTCCAAAATTTGCTCTAGGTTATCTGGTTACTGAGAGGCCTTCACAGGGACTCCAGGGTGCCCTGCCTAGCTCTATAGGGCATGCAGGGCGGGGGGAGGGGGGGGGATCCTCTACAAGAGTCACCAAGAAGTCCTGGAGCGGAGTTGCCAAGCAGAAGTGGAAGCATCAATGTCCAGGGGGACATGGGTCCCCAGCTGAAGTATCTGTGGAAGGAGAGGGCAGCTGGGAATTCTCCCACTGACCCAGCAATTGCTAAACTGTTTTTGTCACTTACAGTGGGGCAGTCCACCAGAGGGGCAGATTTTGCCGGAAATGTTCACAAATTTCCAGCAAAATCTGTGCAGTCTGCACAGAGTGGGGGGCTGGGATGCCTTGCTACAAGCCAATGGGAGCACAGTGAGAGCTGCCCTCTTACTGAAAGGACAGAAGATTGGAAGATACTTGGACGCACCTCAGAAGCCAGGCAACCCGGTGAGGCAATTCCGACCCGTCCCTGGTTTGCTTGTTGACAAACAAGAATGACCATAATCCCACCACCATCCAGTGACGCCAGAGAGCTCTCACTAGAGCCGACAAGTCAACGTATGACCCTGACTTTGAAGAGTCACGGATGCCTGGCATGTGAACTGAATGAACGAGGTGGGTTTTCAGTATGACTGGCTGACCAACAGAGGAAAATGGCACTGTCCCCTGCCTGATGGGCTTGTCCAGGGCGCCCTCAGAGCCCCCTGGGGTTGAGTTTTTCCTCCCCCACCACGTGTTTGTGACCCGCACCACATACGTTCTTCATGGGTCAGGAAGTCTTCTTCCAAGCCAGCCCTGTCTGACCTCTCTGATGAGACCTCCACAGCCGTCACGTGCGTCAGTCAACCCCTGCTTATTAACTGAGTCAGTGATGGGGTCTCTGATTGGGCCCTTGCTTGTTTGCTCTGGCAGTGCCTCCTCCGGCCAACACTTTCCCCTCAGGCAGAATCCATTCCTTACCTGGGCCTTTTCAAATAGGAGACTTCCCCAGGGCCCCTGGCCATTGTTTCCTTCCAGGCCTTCAGGCTTCCCAGGTGGCTGAGGCTGTGGATTTCAAGGCCACAGACTGAGCTCCAGGCTGTTTTTTCACGGCTTCTGCCAGCCCCGTGGCTCCTCCTCATCCTTCCCTGAAAAGCTTTGGCTGGAACCAGATGCCAATAGGCCAAAGTCTCTGTTCCCTGGACCTTCACAGCATCCAAACCAGCAAACCAGGGGCTTCCCTGGGGCTGAGTGACCTCTGGGAAGTGGGCCAGAGCCCAGTAAAGTGCTACCTCTTTAGCTGCTGTGGCTGTATGAGGCCTGGGCCGCAGCCCAAAGAATGAGGGCTCAGCTCTGCGGCTGAGAGTGTCAGGGGGCGCAGGCCTTCAGGGACCTTGGAGCTCACCACGCTCAGCCTCTCCATCATCCAGAGGAGGATACCGAGGGCCAGAGAGACACAGAAACCAGGATACAGTCGCAGTGCAATCTGGGGGCAGAGCTATGCTGCGCCAGAGCCCTAGGCTATTCCCACCACCCAAAAACTCCTAGTGTCAGTTACTGGAAGGATCCCAATTTCTGGCTTCCACCCCTTTCCTTTGGGGTCTGGAGTTAGACTTTCCCCAAGAAAAAGAAGGCTCTTTAGTTTTTTCTTGCTTCCAGTCTCAGATTAAGAGGGACTAGTATCTATAAGGAAAATACTATTGCTGACCCCATTTTATAGATGCAGAAACTAAGGCTTGGGATAGGAAGTATTTTGCCCACGGTCTCACAGCCAGCACATGGCAGTGCTGGGATTCCAACTCAGCTGGTATTATCGCATCATGCTACTCAGTCCTCCTCAATCTCAGAAACACCGGCTGCCCCCTGGAGCCCTAGAGGCCAGCCTCACACCTGCGGCTGGATAATGTCAGAAGTGGCTAGAGGTGAGGCAGGGAGGACCTCAAAGAGAGGAAGAGACTCTTTGATTTGGGCAGCTCACTTTAGAGATCCAGCCATTTTCTCCAAACAATGACAGGTGAAGATTCTAGAAGCAATTGACAACGGCAAGAACTTTCTTTTCCCTGCCTCCTTTCTCTGAGCCTTGGTGTTTTAGGTTTTTTTTTTCTTTTCAATCAGTAAAACTGGGGGGTTCAAATTCTCGTTCTCCAAGACTCCTTTCTGACTAACAGCCACCAGCACGGAAGCGTCAGCACCCACCATCCCTCTACTGGAGAGGAAGGGGCAGCGCAGTCCTTTCTGCAGATGAATGGAGAAAACACAGTCTGAAAGAATGCCTAAATGGGTCCTTGACTTCAGGTTCAAGTGGCCCTTCTACCCATCGCAGGGTCCACGGGAGGAACTGGTTTCAAGGTGGCTATTTCCCACTCTATCCTCAAGCCCCTCTCATTCCAGGTCTGTTCCACCTCCCTGACTTGTCAACCCTCAAAGACCTCAAGAGACCACAGCCTTCCCCAGGCCCTGGACTATTCCTGGAGCAAGGTGCCATGGGATGAAGAAGAGGGTGGGGAAAGGCCTTCCCCCATCTCTCTCTTCCCGAGACATCATCCCTGCGGAATGCTCTCACCCTGCCAAGACTGAGGCTCAGAGGGCCTCTGCTTCCATTGTTGTCCATGGCAGATGGCACCCACCAGGAGGGGGGAGGGGAGAAAGAACAATACTCCCATCCGTCTTCCACTTCATCTTTATAATAGCGCCACCAGTTTGTGGAAAAATAAGCAGGCGTCAAAATGACTTGGCCAAGGTCCTGCAACCTATAGGTGGCAAAACCAGGACACAAGCAAATCTGACTCCAAGCCTGCCCCCCAAACACTGAGCTGTCAGGTCTAGTGTCCACTGACTCATGTCCAGCCAGTTAGCCTTCCCTCCCCCCCCCCTCCACCTGCAAACGGCCGTTTCAACCCAGCCCTAAAGAGAACCTCAGACTCCTTACTGAGGTCAGGGTTCTTTCTGAAGCAACCCCCCCCCCCTCCCTGCCCACCCTCTCTTCTCTGGGAGGTGGCCCGCGGCTGTCTCGACCCCCCCGGAAGCCCTCTGCTGGGTGGAGATCTCTCCAGCCTTCCCCCTACCCAGCCCTGAGCCCTCCGTATCACCGATCTCACCCTTCCTTCTGCAAGCGGGGGCTATTTCCACCCGTCCGGGGGCCCGAGGGCGCCGATGCCCACCCCCTTGGGACGTTTGCCGCCTAGCAGGACCGAGAGTGACCCAGTTTCCCCAATGGAGAAGCTTGGCCTGCGGCTGTGCAGTTTGGCTTCTGCGTGTCTCTCCTGCCCTCTGCCGGTCGCCGGGCAGGAGGCTCCCGAGCGCAGGCGATCCCGGGAGGGCCCGCTGCCGGGTCCTTGACGCTCGCGCGGGAGCAGGTTCGCCCAAGTAACTGAATGAATGCGTGGATAGTGCAGAGCTCCAGGCGCTGTGGCCCAAAGCGGCCGACGAGCCTGGCACTGCCCTTGGCAAAACAGTGAATTCGGTAGAGCTGGGCGCGGGCTCCCACAGCCTCGCTTTGGCAGTCCTTCTCTGCCTCCCTGGGCGCCTGCCTCCCTCCTGACTTGCTGCCTTCCTAGACCACCGTGAACTCCCAGGCCCAGGTCAGTTAGGTGCTCCCTTCCTACCTCACTGCACGGTCCTCTGTCTCATTCCCCACTGAGCACTCTCAAGTCTCTGCTTGAATGCCTCTACTGACGGAGCACTCGCTCTTGGGAATAGTCTTTTCCACATTCTGAGAGCTATATTCAGAAGAACGATCTTCCTTTCTTTTTGACACTAAAGCTGCCCCTCGTCAACTGCACTGAGGTCCAGTTCTTGCCTTTTGGGTGAGTGACTCGGAAGCCCGACCTGTTCACCCTGTGACAGCCTGCTAGCCTCTTCAAGACAGCAGTCACGTTCCTGAGACTTCTCTCCCCCACTCCCCCGCCCACACACTGGGCTCTACTTCCTGGGACTTCTTAATGAGGCAGTCTTGAAAACCAAAAGGCCTGGGAGACTTTCCAGCTGTCGAAGGAATCTCCAGTGGTAGAATTCTAAAGAGTGGGGCTGCTGTTTTAGTCTGAAGACCTTCTGAGAGGCAACAATCTGCCTACACCCAGGAGAAGCCATCATAACAAAAGGAGACAATTCTTTAATCACTATTTGCACAGTGTTTCAGTTTTAGGATTTATGTTCTTTTACAGACACCATCTGGATTGAGTGAAATCATTTTCATACCCATTTTAGGGATGAGAAAAGTGAGGCCTCAGATGAGAAAAATGCTGTATCCATGATCATACAACAGTAGGCAAAAGGTAGCTGGCATCAGGCCTGATCTCCTGATTCCGAGTCTACCATCCTTTCCACAAAAGCATTCATTGCTGCTTCTGTCTCCCAGGAATGTAAACAAACAAACAAAAACCCCAAAAGGCAGGGAAAAAAGTATTGAGCCCTTAATATATGCCAGACACTGCTCTTTTTTTTTTTTAATTTTTTTAACGTTTATTTATTTTTGAGACAGAAAGCATGAGCTGGGGAGAGGCAGAGAGAGAGAGACAGAATCTGAAACAGGCTCCAGGCTCTGAGCTGTCAGCACAGAGCCCGATACGGGGCTTGAACCCACAGACTGTGAGATCATGACCTGAGCTGAAGTCTGATGCTTAACTGACTGAGCCACCCAGGGGCCCCTGCCAGACACTGTTCTAAGTGCTTAATGTGAATGCTCAAAACAACCATAAAAGATATGTACTATCATCATTAACATCATTCTCATTTTCTTCACAGGGCTGTTAGTCCAAAATCCAGCAAGGGACCCCATGCAGCCCAGCTCCAGAGTCAGTGCTCCTAACCATTCCATCATACCTCTCCCTGCTTGCCTGAGTTTGTGCACACATCTTTGTGTCTCTTCCAGGACCAATGACGGTGTGGAGAAAGTTCCCGAAGTCCCCAGGAGCAGGGTGGGGAGACCTCCCTGCAGAGGCAGTGTGGTGTAGCATAGCCCAGAGGCTGGTGCGGGCCCTGGCTCTCCATTTTCCAACTGAGTGACCTTGGGAAGTCAGTCAACCTCTCTTCCCCTCCGTGTCAGCAGCCGGAAAATGCAGCTAATACTGGTACCTAGCCCATTGGGTTTCTTTGGGTTTGAATTAACATTTCTGTGAAGTGCTCAAAGTCCTGCATTTTTATTAGTGAATCAGAAAGATTGGCCAGTTGAAGTGCCCGGGAGCAAACTCTGAAGGGTGAATTAAAGCAATTAAAGTGAGCAGGGAGAGTCGTGGAGGGGAAGGGAGAATGGGCGGGGCTGGGGACGGAGGAAGCCGGTCCTGCTTGAATGACTTACAGTGGGACCTGTTCTTTCCATGGAGTCACAGGTTCTCTGAATTAAGGCATCTAATCCAACCAGGCAGGAGAACAGGCAGGAATCTGTAAGCTCATCCAGAGGCCTTGGAAGACCACCAAGTCCCTGCTTCCTGCAACCACGGGACAAACACACAGAATAAGCGATGCTTGGAGGCTGCGATTGGGAGAGGTTCCCTCTGGCCTTGGAAGGCAACTTGATGGCAGGGACATAGGGGCCAGATGCCTTTACACCTGGCCTCAATTTGGTTTCACATCCTGTGAATTTTTAGGAATGACACAAACCTGCAACACACAAATCTACTAGTTCTAAGATAACAGCAACACCGATAGCACGAGCCAACATTTGTGGATTCCCACGCGGCAGGCGCAGTCCCGAACACTCCCTTTTGTTCGCTCACCTAACTTCTACATCACTGCTTCGACATTGGCATGAGCTCCACTTTACCCAAGAGGATATGGACACACTGAGAAATTAAAACACTTGACCGTCATCACACCATGAGTAGGATGCAAGCCAGAGCATGAGAACCAGACCCTCTGCTTCCAGAACCAATATTCTTCAGTACAGTGGGAAGCTGGCCATTACTCTCCTGTCAAGAATGAGTACAATGGTGTATTGAAAAATTCTTTATCTTTTCTGAAAATGTAAGTGGATCTTTAAAGGTTTCAGAGAAGCAGGTTTGCCTTTAGAGCACTTTCTCAGAACCAAATCGTGCAATGGATAGCATCCTTTATTCCTCCAGAAGCCTCTGGGTACCTGTTCTGTACCAGGGATGGTCCTAGGCCCTGGGGATGCTACAGAGACTCAGATGCTGCCCCATGGAGTTTACAATCCGGCGAGGCAGAGAGATATTGGACAAATAGTTCTGCTGGTATATGGTCCCACAGCATGATAAGCACTCAGAGGGAAGTCCAGCAGACCCTGAGAGAATACATCATGGGGGCAAGGACATGGCTGGTGGGGAAGAGGGAACACACCTCTAGGTGTGTATATGAAAGTTCCTTCTATGAAAGAACATCTTTTTTTAGGATTATTTCTGAGCAACAGGGCGCCTGCCTGGCTCAGTCAGTTGAGCATCTGACTTCGCCTCAGGTCATGACCTCATGGTTCATGAGTTCAAGCCCTGCATTGGGCTCACTGCAGTCAGCACTGAGCCCACATCAGATCCTCTGCCCACCTCTTTCTCTGCCCCTCCTCTGTTCGTGCTCTCTCTCTCTCTCTCTCAAAAATAAACATTTTTTAAAAAGGTTATTTCTCGGGCACCTGAGCGGGTCAGTCGTTTGTGCGTCCGACTTTGGCTCAGGCCATGATCTCATAGCTTGTGAGTTCAAGTCCCGCATTGGACTCTGTGCTGAGAGCTCAGAGCCTGGAGCCTGCTTTCGATTCTGTGTCTCCCTCTCTCTCTCTATCCCTCTCCTCCTCGCTCTGTCTCTCTCTCAAAAATAAATAAAAACATTAAAAAAATGTTTAAGCAAATAAATAATAAAAAAATTATTTCTGAGCGAGTATAAATAATGGACATGGACTCACGTTTCCCTCGGAGAAAAAAGGTTCAATACTTACTTCCTACCTCCTGGATGAAGCTCAGAGGTCTAGACGTTACCAAGAAAGCTTTTGAGACTGTGTAGTCCCTGAGTGGGTGGACAGGGTGGGCTATGTCTCTTCCTAGGTGTCCAGAGCAAGCCGGCGCGAGAGGACCTTCACCCCAGGACCCTACCGCACGCTCCCTGGCTCTCCTTGATAAAAATGACATTTCATACACATTATGGTGTTCACCGCAAAGTGACATTGCCAGGGGCCCGGGCTGTGGTGTCAGTGTGACACTTGGAGTACTTAATTCCTATAGACCTCAGTTTCTACTCTGCAAAATGGGTGAATAGAATTTGCTTCCAGGAGTCATATGGGAAGTAAATGAGGTAACGCCTATAAAGCGCCTTAGACTCGTGCTGGACACGTGGCAAGTGGGCCACCAATGGTACCTAGCACTAACCTAGGACTTCAACTATGCAAGGTGGGGATGTGGGGATCCCTCTGTATGTACCTCAAGGCACAAGATAGAATTGAGTTTCTTTCTAAACACAGTGCTCAAGTTGTCATCACACCTTTGTTTCCTCTTTTTCTCCCTTTCTCATTTATTTTTCTATTTGTGTTATCTAACTCTACAAACCGTCAGGGAGAAAGGTCACAGATATGAAATTACTTGGTGTTTCTTACGTGAAAAGAGAAAGAGAATCAATATGGAAATGAAATTCTGTTCCGCATTCCCAATGGTTATTTATAAAATCTAGCCAGAGAGAGAAACAGAACTCTAAATATAAAAAGCACGTGGAAACTTCCATTTAGGGGGCCCCAACGTGCTTTATTTTTAATGTATTATTATAATTGCAGAGGCTATTGTTACATTTCAGACACTGGGATGTGGCAGGGAAACCCCAGGGGAATTTTGCCCTCAACCTCCCTGGGGTCTGAGGGAGGGGTGTTTCTGTATGGGGCCTCCAGAGACCAAGCACACATCAAAGCCGCCTCGGTGGTGGTTTCCGACAGTGTACTTCCCTCTCCCTAAAGCAGTAATGAAGCTACAAAGAGAAAGTGATCCTGTAGGGGGGTTTCTGGTTCAGTATGCCCTGGGTGTAAGAAAGCCATATCCATGGTGCACCTAGATGGATGGCTCAGTTGGTTGAGCGTCATGACTTCAGCTTAGGTCATGATCTCCCGGTTCATGGGTTAGAGGCCTGCGTCGGGCTCTGTGCTGACAGCTCAGAGCCTGGAGCCTGCTTTGGATTCTGTGTTTCTCTCTCTGCCCTTCTTCCTCTTTCAAAAATAAATAAACGTTAAAATTTTTAAAAAAGAAAGCCATGTCCAGGTTCCTGACCTCCTTCTAGGCTTCCAAAAAACCCTATCCTTTATCTCCCTCCTTCAACAATGGCTGGAATGCCGCCTCTCCAGACAAAAATAATTGGTCACCATAATTACACTAGGCATTTGGGCAAAACTTTATAGGCATTGATTAGTTAAATGTACGCAGCACCCTGTGAGATGAGGAAGGATCCCGGCTCTGCTCTATGCACAGGAACAGAGAGATGGGAAGTAGGACCTCAGGCTATTGCTCGAGGCAGAATGAGGTTGGTATCCAGGCCCTGGTCTCCCTCCTGATCCTGCACGGTGAATTCTGGGCCGCCAGCATGGGCTTTTCCTTTTTTCCTTCTCTCCACCCCCGCCCCCCCCCGTAGGATCACAACTACACAGTGGTTCCCTAAACTGTTCCTTCCGCTATGATAATGGAAACTGGAAACAGGGCACTCTGAGCAATCTCTACATTACTGAGGGGTTCTGGTTAACGGATCACCAAGTATCTTTCTTGAACTTCGACTGTCAATGTATACGTACTTCTCTCTGTGCTGAACATTCTGGAGAACAGGTGTGCCTCCACTCCTTCCCTCACAGATTGAAGTAGGTACACGGAGTAATCGGTGAGTAAGCCAAAATGGAGAGCGTGAGGGGCGCCTGGGTGGCTTAGTCGGTTAAGGGTCCGACTTTCGCTTAGGTCATGATCTCGCGGTTCGTGGGTTCGAGCCCTGCGTCGGGCTCTGTGCTGACTGCCAGCTCAGAGCCTGGAGCCTGTTTCAGTCTGTGACTCCCTCTCTCTCTGACCCTCCCCTGCTCACGCTGTCTCTCTCTCTCTCTCTCTCCTAGAAATAAATAAAAAAAAAAAAAAGAAAAAGAAAAAAAAATGGAGAGCGTGATATGTGATATGGAACAGAATTGGCTGAAGGTCGACTTGAAGTTGAGCCCAGGAGCCCCAAGGTTTGCACGGGCGACATGACTGAAGAGGCAGGGGTACTGGTGAGCGGGCGTGGAGGGCTCTGGGGCCTGAGGGACTTGTCACTCCAGCTCTGGGGAGTGTGGTGAGAGCCCCCCACAACCACTTCAGGGGGGCCCCCAAGTGCAGAGAGCTGCCTCACCTAAGGCCATGCTTCTTTGCACTATGGCCTATCTAATGACAGAACAGTGCAGAAATGTCAAGTCGCAGCCTCTCAGCCCATCTTGAGACAAGGCAGGGGATGAAAAGAATCCAAGAGCCAATGTGAAGAAAGAAGAAAAGAGGCGTGGGTAGCAAATTCTGTTTTTATTTTTATTTTTTTAAATGCTTGTTTATTTTTGAGAGAGAGAGAGACAGAGTGTGAGCAGGGAAGGGGCTGAGACAGAGGGAGACGCAGAATTGGAAACAGGCTCCAGGCTCTGAGCTGTCAGCACAGAGCCCGATGCAGGGCTCGAACCCATGAACTGTGAGATCATGACCTGAGCCTAATACCTAACCAACTGAGCCACCCAGATGCTCAGTGAATTGTTTTTAGAGAAAGAAAAGGCAAAGATAAAAGGTTTAGTTTTTATGTGTGTCTAGGTTATCGCATTAACAAAATAACAAGATTACGGAGCTGGAGCATTTTGTGATAAATTGTTTCAGCCTTGAGTTTGAGCTGTCCTGAGACTTTCAAGCGGAGATATCTTGTGGGTAGTTTTATATATAAAACAGGAGGAAGCAAGTCAAGGACAGGAAGAGGTGAACTTGGGAGCTATGTCAGACTGTATCTTCCTTCCAGAGACAGCCACAATATTTCCCATCCCACATGCTCTTCTACACTGGGACCTGGCCACTGGCCTCATCAAGAGAAGGAGACTGGGACGTCTGGGTGGCTCTCTTGGTTTCGACTCAGGTCATGATCTCATGGTTTGTGAATTCAGGGCTCACAACTGGCTCTGTGCTGACAGCACTGAGCTTGTTTGGGATTCTTTCTCTCCACCTGCCCAGATCATGCTCTCTCTCTTTCTTTCTCAAAATAAGCAAATAAACTTAAAAAAAAATAAAGGTGGAGACTAATTACCCTTCCCTTGAATCCGGGCAGGTTCATGACTGCTTTGACCAAGAGAAAAAGGTAGAGGTGATGCTGTGTGACTTCTGGGCCTGAATCAGAAAAGGCCATGCAGCTTGCACCTGTTTCTCTTCACGTGAAGCCTGTCACCGTGTAAGAATTCCGACTGTGCTCAGACTGCTCCACTGGAGGGGAGTTGCCTATGACAGCCAGGATCCAACACCAACCACATGAATGACCCATGGTGGAGACCCGGTCCGAGGAGGTGACTCAAGCCTCGGCCAACATCAGACTGCCACAACATGCAAAATTTCAAGCTTGAACTGCCCGGCGTTGCCCTTCTCAAATTCCTGATCTGCGGTTGTCTGAATCTGCTGAGCACTGGGTCATCTGTCAGGTAGCAACAGTAAGGGGAACAGGAGTCATTAACAATGGGGAGAATAGGCCTCCCTCATAGTGTGTTTCGTGATAAGCTCCTTCCTCCAGTCTTGTCTGCCCCCTGCATCCCATCCCCACCACCACTCACCTCCCATGAGATGGCCAGGGAGCCTTTGCAAACCGGTTCCAGGTAATCTGATCAAATCCCTTCCCTCCCAAAGGATCCGAAGAGGTCTCAGATTTCAGACCGTGCTATCTGGTGGTGTGGAGGTTAATTGCAATGACCTGTAGGGCGCCCAGGACCTGTGGTCAAACATTATTCTGGGTGTGTCTGGAGAAGATTAACATTTGAATTGGTAGACTGAGCAAAACAGGTTGTCTCCCTCTACTGTGAATGGCCCTCATCTAGTCAATCCAAGATCTGAATAGAACAGAAAGGCTAAGTAAAAAGCAGCCCCTCCCGCCTGATTCATTGACCTGGGACACTAGTCTTTTCCTGCCTTCTGACTCAAACTCAAAAGTCGGTCCTTCTGGGTCTCCAGCCTGCTGAACAGGAATTTGCTTTTTTTTTTTTTTTAATAAAAAAATTTGTTTATTTGAGAGAGAAAGAGAGAGCATGAGCAAGGGAGGGGCAGAGAGAGAGGGAGACACAGAATCCAAAGCAGGCTCCAGGCTCTGAGCTGTCAGCACAGAGCCCAACGCAGGGCTCGGACTTGCAAACTGTGAGATCACGCCCTGAGCAGAAATCATGACGCTTAACTGAAGTCAGATGCTTAACTGACTGAGCCATTCAGGGCCCCCAGGAATTTGCTTTTTAAAATGAGACTCTCCAGGTGATTTTGATTCTGACAGTATACAGTCCTTGGCAAAGCAATATTCTGCCCCCCTTTTTGTTAAACGTAAAAATTTCTGGGGTGCCTGGGTGGCTCAGTCGGTTAAGTGTCCGGCTTTGGCTCAGGTCACAATCTCACAGTTCAGCTTCGAGCCCCGGGCCCGGCTCTGTGCTGACAGCTAGCTCAGAGCCTGGAGCCTGTTTCAGATTCTGTGTCTCCCTCTCTGACCCTCCCCTGCTCGTGCTGTCTCTCTCTCTGTCTTTCTCTCTCAGAAATAAATAAAACATTAAAAAAAATTTTTTTTTTTAATTTCATCTGTTGTGCCCGAATCGTGAGTCCCAGAGACCTCCAAGGAGCCGGCACCGATGCAAGTACAAAAAAGTCTTTATTACAAGCTCGAGCAGGGGCTCACCAGCCTACCGGTGTCATGGCAGCAAGGTGAAGCCAAGAACAATAGCGAGCAGGGTTTTTATGGAGTAAGGGACGGGGGTGTTACAGTACATGTAGCATCATCACATAAGCACCAATTACAATTGTACAGCACCCATGGTAACAGCTTTGACCATTCAGTATCTGTGAGGTGTTCGTTACTTTTGGTGGGACCCAATCATGACTGTTGAGAATCCTTTGGAAATGACCAATTATGAGGTGAGTTCAAAAGGCCCATGTGGGGTTCAGGCAAGCCGTGAGAAATTGGCTAATTTGTATCTGCAGTTCGAGCCTTGACTCAGACCATAGGAATGTTTCTTTTTACTTTTTGATTAGCTGAACTGAGGGCGGTCTGAGGATGGCTTTAGCCTTGAACAGTCTGAGGCTTTTCCTGGGACTGGGACTGGGGCTACGTGCAGCCCGAGGTTTCTCTTAGTGGAGGACTTAATTTTTGGCTCTTCACATCAGTATCCTTAAGAACACAGTGGCTTTGTTGCAGAACCTCTGTGTTTTCTACATCTTTCTGCTTTCCTACTTTCAGCTTCAATTTTTGTAATTTGTATTATGAAAACAATTTTATTCTCGTTCTTGATATATAAATGTATAAATTTGAACGTGTAAATTAATAATTTATATAGTGTGGTTTTAAATATGCATGTGCATAAAATTTATCACTTAAATAAGAACAGTAGGAAAAAAAATCTCTTCCCGATAAATACTATCCCCATCACCACCCCTTGTGTGTCCCCAGAGAATCTACCATTCTGCCCTACTGAAATGAAAATCAGTGCTTAAGGGGCGCATGGGTGTCTCAGTTGGTTGAGCATCCGACTTCGGCTCAGGTCATGATCTCTCGGTTTGTGAGTGTGAGCCCCACATCGGGCTCTGTGCTAACAGCTCAGAGCCTAGATCCTGCTTCAGATTCTGTGTCTCCCTCTTTGCCCCTCCCTGGCTCATGATCTGTCTCTCTGTGTCTCTCAAAAACAAATAAACATTAAAAAGCTTTTTCTAAAAATCATTACTTTAGCCAGTAGCGCTCCCTGGCGATCTCCTATTCATGCTAGTTGCTCTGCCTGGAAGGTTTTTCGCAGATTTCACATGTGCCAGACACTGTGTGAGGCTCCATATTCCATACCCACAATTGATTCTTTCTCCGGGGCCACAGTCCCTTGTGTGTACATCTATTGTAGCCCCGTCATTCCATGATCTGTTAGCATCTCCTTCTGCCAGGCTATGCAGCTCCTTAGATCAGAACTCTATCTTGTCCATCTGCGTAGCTCAGTCACTGGCACGGGGCCCGATATCCAGTAGAAACTCAATTAATGTTGATGCATGAGTTAATAAATGAATGATGATAGCCTAGTGTCTGGCACATCGCAGATGATCAATAAATATTGGTTAAAATGCAATTGAATTGAGAGTGCAGGCCACAGAAACAAGGGCAGAGAGGATTTCAAGAAGGAGGGCTGTGGAACATTGTCAAAAAGATGCCAAAAGATCAAGGAAGGTGAACACTGGTGGAAAAAAAATGAAAACATTGGATTTGACAAAAAGGAAGTCAATGTTAAATCCTAGAATAGCAGTTGACAAAATGTTTATCACCAAACCGACAGGTGAAGATCAGTACTTATGTACCTTCTGAGTGTTAGTGGTACCTCCTTAAATCCAGTTACTGGCTAATACCCTGTGAGCCCTGTGGTTTATCATGCCACCAGCCTCACTAACTAGCTAGTTAAAATACCCATACATTTTGAATCACTGTGTTATAAACCTAAAACTTAAGGTTACAGTGTCTGTCGATTATACTTCAATAGGCAAAAGAACCCATATGTTAGCTATCAAAGATTCCACATCTTCTATTCATACTTGAGTTTTAATTTTAACCATATGATTATCCTTTCTATTAAAAGATGGGACCAGTAGCTGACCTGTAATCACTCCAAAGATTTTCTCCCTTCAGTCTTTCTTTGAACGAGTATTTATTGTGGTACGAATTCTGCTGAGTCGAGTCCATTCTTTAGCTAATGATGCAGCTTCTATTCGTAGAGATTGTGCTTGCGGCTTTATTTTTGAAATCTTAAATCCTAGACTTGCCAGGGCAGCTTAACTCCCGGGAAATTCCTCTTCGGAACCATTTAGAACTCTTCCTGCCATTTGCTGTGTCCAGAAACAGCACTAGCACAGGCATCTGGGATCTCTCCCTTGAGTAGAAACATTGCCCGGAGAATGCCCTGGAAGACCCTGGTTTACACTCCCTGGGAAAATTACGTTGAGGGCTTCTTGGCAGCAGAACTTGGCAGAGTCTCGTCTTATTTTTTTTTCTTTTCGAAAAAAATTTTAACATTTATTTTTGAGAGACAGAGGGAGACAGAGCATGAGGAGGCAAGGAGGGGAGAGAGAGGGAGATACAGAATCTGAAGCAGGCTCCAGGCTCTGAGCTGTTTGTTAGCACAGAGCCCGACGTGGAGCTGGAAATCACGAACTGTGAGACCGTGACCTGAGATAAAGTCGGACGCTCAACTGACTGAGCCACCCAGGACTCCCTTGCCAGAGTCTTTTATATGCAAGGACACATGGGGGTAAGAGTAGAGGCTATGGTGATATGGTAGAAAGTGTTTTCTAAACTGATTTCGCTTTTTTTCCTTAGGACCATTTTATGGGGTATCAGGCAATACTGCCATAGATTATGTTCATTCATTCACTCAACAAAAAACCGTGTGTGCCAATTATGTGCCTGGCAATGTGCTAAGAACTGGGTATAAAACGCTAAGTAACCAGATACACAGGCCTGTCTTTATGAAGACTTGGGGGGAGACAGATATGAATCAAAGGCACTAAACTGCACATCAAATAATCACTGCAGATGTAAAATTGTCACTGTGACAGGTGCCATGAAGGAGGTGTATGTCACATGGCCAAACTGGGAGAGGAAACCAAAGGGACCCCACGAAGAAAAAGCTAGTTTTCTCCTTTGCTTCTTTTCCTCCCTCTATCCTTTTATCTTTTTAATTTTTTAAAATGCTTATTTATTTTTGAAAGAGAGAGAGAAAGTAGAAGAAGTGCAGAAAGAGAGGGAGACAGAGAATCCAAAGCAGGCCCCACACTGTCAGTGCAAAGCCCCATGTGGGGCTTGAACCCACAAACTGTGAGATCATGACCTGAGCTGAAGTCAGACACTCAATGCACTAAGCCATCCAGGCACCCCATCTTTTAATGTTTATTTATTTATTTTGAGAGAGAGAGAGTGCATGAACAGGAGAGAGGGAGAGAGAGAGAGAATCCGAAGCAGGCTCTGTGCTGCCAGCTCAGAGCCCGATGCAGGGCTTGAACCCATGAACTCTGAGTTCATGACCTGAGCTGAAACCAAGAGTCAGATGCTTAACTGACTGAACCACCCAGGTGCCCCTCCTACTTTTATTCTTGTTAGAACCTGCAGCCCTACTTACATATGCCCTTAATGAATGTCTACCTTGTAAAGGTCAAGGAGTTGATAACTTCTTTGGAGACTTCCAGCACAACAGATGACATCGAAGGTGTGCCCAGGCCAGGTCTTCATGAGTGTCTCCAAGATCACCTGACTCCAAGCACCTTGAGGCTAAGACTTCTGGTTCCAGGGCATGAGTGACCTATGGAGGACACCTGAGCACTTGCCCTTGCTCGACTGCAAGAGGCTAGCTCCAGCAGGTCCAGGGGTCCCTGAAGGATGGACGGTGTTGGCGAGAGAGAGAGTGAGAGAGCCCCGAGATTTCTGATCACCAGGCAGGCATCTCCGTCCTGTCGGTTTTGGGGTCTTTATTTATAGGTCAAACAATAACATGACATCAGAAGATAGAATTTTTACAGGGGCTAATTATTTGTGATAAGATGCTTTGATCAGGGGAAGGGGTACAGAAACAAGTTTTACAAAAGTATTCTTGCAGAACCTCCCCGTATTCTTGACGTCAGTCCCCCAGATTAAGATACTAACAAACTTATCTTATTTTGCATAGGTAGGCCTTTAGACAATTTTTTTTTTAATGTTTTATTTATTTCTAGGAGAGAGAGAGAGACAGCATGAGCAGGGGAGGGTCAGAGAGAGAGGGAGTCACAGACAGAAACAGGCTCCAGGCTCTGAGCTGGCAGTCAGCACAGAGCCCGATGCGGGGCTCGAACCCACGAACCGCGAGATCATGACCTAAGCGAAAGTCGGACTCTTAACCGACTAAGCCACCCAGGCACCCCTAGACAATTTTTTAACCACAAGAGGAAGAATGTATATTAGGCTTGTTCCTAAGTTGCTTGAGCAAGGCTTTTCCTTGATGCTGAATGTGCAAGCATCATGGGGCCCATAAATGTGTCAGTCTTTGCATCTGGGTTTATGTGTTAGCTACTCTTATCTATCCTCATCCCAGCTGTCAGTGTAAGGGAGGGTGTTTGTGGAATGTAGGCCTTGAGGAAGGGACTGCTATGCTTCACCAATTAGCAAAGATACATGTAGTAACTTATGTTCTGCCCTTATCTGTACCTTAACTTTAAATTAGGCTCTTTGTCTCGGGGCCAGGCTCAATTGTCTTTGATCTGCAAGGCCCATAGGAAGAGGCTTTTGACAATCATCCACAGTGCTTTCATCTAAAAGCTCTTTTGTAAAGGCAGGAATATGCTTTTCCTTATGAGGTATCTGTGTGCAGAATATTGGTCTGATCTGGAATATTGTGAGGCCTGGTCAATACCAGCAGGCTCATTTCCAACATGAGCCAGTAGTAGCAGAAAGAGATACCAGTTTTCATTTCTCATGGCAGGAGCTGTGCAAACACTGCCATTTCCCTGCTGTGACCGCCATCCAGAGAGGCCGGTGCGGCTCCCAGCACTCGACCAGCTCTTGGGTGCCCGAGAGACACATACACCAGACCGCCATCCTCGGTAAACACTGTAGGCCCCCAAGCAAACACAAGATTCATGCTCCTCTTCCTTTCTGAGTCTCCCAAGCGCTCTGTCATATCTACTCTATGTCTTCAATAAGCTCTGCTCTTACTTCCTCTCGATCTGCATTTGATTTCCATCCTGTGGGAAGCCAAGGGCCCTCTTGGTCCTCAGACCCAGGCTGTCTGCCTCCAAATGAGAGCCTAGAATAGGGAACTTCAGTCTGGTCATGGAAGGCCTCCCTGACGACCTGACCTAAAGCTAATACCCGAAGTGGGAGTAGGAGTTCACATGGTGCTGAGAACCGAGAGGAGCATATGCCTGGGGATGGTGGGGATTCAGTAAATGTGTGGGACAGAAAGGTGGCCAGAAGGGGATGGGGAGAAAGAGGAGTCTAGAATGACAGAAAAGGCCAAACCCAATAGGGTCTTCTGGCCATGTTAGGAATTTTTGTCTTTACCTGAGGAGCAATGGAAGTCATCAGGTTAGGAAAGGTCATTCGAGATGCTGAGTGGAGACACCTTAGAAGGCTACTGAATTGGCCCCAGATGACGGTGGTGAAAGCAATACTGAAAAAGACCATTCTCTCAGGTATGGATCAAGTGCCCCTTCCACAAAGCAGCTGAGCCCGCAGAACTGGCTTTCCAAAACACAAAGCTACTCACTTCACCAGAGATCTCGTCACTGTACCTGGGGAATTGGGGTGAAGGGGGTGGTCTGCCCTGAATTCAATTCATTCAAGAAAAACCCTGTGGAGAAACATTTGTCCTGGGAATAGAGATGCTCTCTGCAGGCATCCGTCATCGGGATTCAAAGAGAGCCCAAGGCCTTCATTCCAGTCTAGCCCCCACCTGTAACCATGTTCTCTGGGGCTTGTCTTTTAGCCTATGTGACTACAGGTTTGATTCCAGGCATCTGGGAATTTCAAAGCTGAGAGATCATGGAGACCATTTCACCCTTAACTGTTGCCAAAATTCCTCCTACATATCTGGAGATAATGCATACAAAAGTCGATTCATTCGATCCCCAGTTACACTAATGATTATCCCAGATATAGCTTTCCAACCCTGCCCCAAAACCTCTGGGGTCTTTAGAAGCTTAAACACCATCTCACAAGCACTCAGAATAGTTCCTCACATATTCATAATGCACATTACTACCTCATTTTCTCACAATAGTTTTAATGTACAAGAGCTTAAGTAACGCATACGAGGTTACATGTAATGAAAATTAAGGTCGGCATCCTTTACAAAGCATCACTTGGAACTTAATAAGAAGTCTACATTGTGCATTCTGTATTGGCTGGAGTTTTACAATGAAAACGTGTAACTCCCATGAGTCTGCACTGAGCACTTCCATCATGAAACTTTTATGCTTGACTCAACTCTTTAAATAGTACATTTTAATAATTCATGGACTAATTGGAAGTGTACCTAATTTTTGTCCCCATCCAAGCAAATTCTGTCATGTCATACAATTCTCCCTGTATTTTCACTGTGTACATAGAATGCTTTAAAAAAATGTGTTGAGTGGGGGTGCCTGGGTGGCTCAGTCGGTTAAGCGTCCGACTTCGGCTCAGGTCATGATCTCACAGTTCGTGGGTTCGAGCCCTATGTCGGGCTCTGGGCTGACAGCTTATAGCCTGGAGCCTGCTTCAGATTCTGTGTCTCCCTCTCTCTCTGCCCCTCCCCGTGCTCACGCTCTTCTCTCTCTCTCAAAAATGAATAAACAAAAAAGACTAATGTGGCTATAAAGTTAATGGAATGTGAGTGCTTCTGTCACCAGTGGTGTTTCAGTTGGACAAAAAAAGTTGTAGATTCAGACATGTCCTGGTGTGTTTAGCATGTAACATTTCTCACACAAATGCAAGTTAACTTCTGAGATTTCACAAGCCATCTCTGGGAGCCCACTGTTAGCCAGAGGAGATCAGTTTTGGGGAAACCCAGCCCCTCGACACAGCTGTAAATCATCTAGTGGAAATAATGGGCTTCTACAAATGTTTATATGTACACATCATGAGCATACATGTCATAAACAGTATTTCCATGACTTTATGGAAATTATGAGGTCTTTTACTAATCACTCAGTCCATTTTTTAAAAATATAGCTGTATCTTGCTTTTTCTCTTAATGTTTATTTATTTTGAGAGTGAAAGAATGAGAGGGGCAGAAAGAGGAGGAAAGAGAATTCTGAGCAGAGTCTGTGCTGTCAGTTCAGAGCTGGCCATGGGGCTCGATCTCATGGATCGCGAGTTCGTGATCTGAGCCAAAATCAAGAGTTGGATACTTAACCGACTCAGCCACCCAGGCTCCCCTTGCTTTTCTTTTTTCATGTTTTATTTATTCATTTAATGTTTTTTTAATTATTTGTTTTTGAGAGAGAGTGTGTGTGAGCAGGGGAGGGGGGGCAGAGAGAGAGAGAGGGACAGAGGCTCCAAAGCAGGCTCTGTGCTAACACCAGTTTTTACAGGCGGGTGAATAGGGCATGCAAGAGACAGGAAGACTACATACAATATACTATCAGAAGCTCTTTAAAGTGTGATCTTCACCTGACATAGGGAGCATTGGGAATATTTTGCCTAACACCCCACAAGGCACAGCAAATCAAGCTTTTACTGCCTTGGACTTTAGAAGCTTTGTCCAATAATTGAGAGTAATTGAGAGTCCCTGAATCCCCATCTTCTTTTGCAACACACCTAATTTTTGCCTCAACACTGCCTACAACTGAATGAAATGTTCTCTACTGGTTGCTATAAACTGCTGAGGTTAAAGCACCAGGCTTAAAACTGGCAGATAACATACTTACATACATTTTCCCATGACAGTGCTGACCTATGGAATCAGCTCTATCGCTTGTTACAAAATGTTCCCCATCAAAATATTGTACCTGTTCACAACAAAGAAGAGGAGAATGGATATTAGTTAGGGAACCAGGATCGTCGTCACCCATGATATGTAAGCATGACTTCCAATCAAATGCTTTTCACAGCCTGGAAAAAACACAAACCCTTCTGGTGTACACATATTATTGTTCTTAAGTATTTTAAAAATATGTTGAGGGCGCCTGGGGGGCTCAGTCAGTTAAGCGTCCGACTTCAGCTCAGGTCATGATCTTGTGGTTCGTGTGTTGGAGTGCCGCATTGGGCTCTGTGTTTACAGATTGGAGCCTGGAGCCTGCTTCGTATTCTGTGTCTCCCTCTCTCTCTGCCCCTCCCCTGCTCACGCTCTCTCTCTTTCTCTCTCTCTCTCTCTCAAAAATAAGTAAACATTGAGATAAAAATAAAAATATGTTGGGTCTCTAAAGCTCAGCTTCCATACCCGAGAAAAGGGGATTATATGCCTACCTATCTCCCAGGGGTTGTTTGTGAGAGTGACACAAGCTAATGTGAGGAAGACATTAGCAGAGTGCTTGGTATGTAACATGCACTCAGTAGAGGCTGATTTTTGTTTTTATTATCTGTTTGTGAATGGGTGATGTAACAGGATGTATTTGTACAGATTTCTACTTTTGGTAAAAGGCGAAAGATTTATGTAGTCTGAAGAGAAACTAGAGTATACGGATTTCTACTTTTGGGAAGGAGAGGTTGCTGCTGGAGGACCTGTCATTTCCAGCAACCTAGTTCATATGGGACACAGTGGAAAGCGCTTCCCCAGTGGCCATTAGTGGATCTGCTTCTGTCCCACAGCCTGCAGATTTACGCGGCCAACTGTTGAGAATGTCACTAAACATGAAATTGCAGGACTTGTGGGAGGTAGATTCTGTCTAGAGGAGGTAGAACTCCAGAATACTGCTACAGATCCTTTCCCTTTGACTCTGCTGCCTCCTTCTTCAGAATAAATCAAACAAAAACTACGACCACTGGCAACAACTATAATTAGCCTGAGTCTTAGATTCCTAATCTGCAATTACAATCATATTTTGTCCTAACTCATATGATTACTATGAGGATACAATTGGATAATGCAAGTGAAATCACAAAATGACATTGTTTTAATTTAATCCTACTGAGCACCATGAGCTCTGCATACATTGTGTCATGTAATTCACCCCCAAGGTAGTACTAGAAGAGACGGCTAGTTGGCCCCAATGTTTTCTTTCCTCCTTTTCCTTAGAAATAAGACCCTGGCACTGGGTGGCTCAGTGGGTTAAGCATCTGACTCTTGATTTCAGCTCAGGTCATGATCTCACAGTTTGTGGGTTCAAGCCCCACGTTGAGCTCAGCACTGATAGTGCAAAGCCTGCTTGAGACTCTCTTCTCTCTCTCTCTCTCAAGAATAAATAAATAAATAAATAAATAAATAAATAAATAAATAAGACACCTGATTTTTAGCCTGGCTAGACTAAATACAGAATACATTTTCCAGCCTTCCTTGCTGCTAAGTGTGGCTATATGTCTACGTTCTGGCCAATGAGATTGAAGTGGGAATTTTAGTCAGTTATTTCCAGGTAGGGTCTTCTGTTGTGCCCTCCTCCTTCTTACCTGCTAGAATTATAGTGTTTATTTGATGGCTGGAACTTGAAAAGCCATATCAGACCATGAGGCAGTATAAGGGCATGAAATAGAAAGAAATGACCCATGTCTTGAAAGTTTCCCAAAGAATTTAGAAGAAGCTGGGGCTACCGTCATGTCCCTTTACAATCTTAACTATTTTAGCGTGTGTTTCTATGATCAAAGGCATTATCTTGAGAACCACAGTATCAAAATCCAGAAGTAAAACATTGATACATTACTATTAGCGAATTTATATATATTACTCAAATTTTATTACACATCCTAGTATTCTCCATGATGGCTTCTGCCCCATCTAGGATATAATGTGGCATCATCTCTTATTGTCATGTTTGTTCAGTTTCCTTTACTTTGGAAGAAATTCAACATCTATTCTTGATTAAAAAGTTTTAGCAAACCAGGATAACAAAAAAGCAAACAGACAAAACGTGTAATAAACAACATCCTAAAAGAAGAAACATTTATTTAAATTTAGGACTTGAAATCAAAAACCGTTGGTTTGGACCCCATGTTGGGCTCTGTGCTGACAGCTCAAAGTCTGGAGCTTGCTTCGAATTCTGTCGCTGTCTCCCTCTGCTCCTCCCCTACTCATGATCTCTCTCTCTCTCAAAAATAAATAAACATTAAAAAAAAAATTTAATTTGTGTTTATTAAAAAGCAAATTAGGGGCACCTGGGGACTCAGTCGGTTGAACGTCTGACTTCGGCTCAGGTCAGGATCTCACAGTTCATGGGTTTGAGCCCTGCGTTGGGCTCTGTGCTGACAGCTAGCTCAGAGCCTGGAGTCTGTTTCAGATTCTGTGTCTCCGTCTCTCTCTGAGCCTCCCCTGCTCATGCTGTCTCTCTCTCTCTCAGAAATAAGTAAAACATTTTTTAAAAAAGCAAATTAATAAAGATAAGGTGCAAACTAGAAATAGATGGTTGCTATATATGTATTCTACAAAAGATTAGACAAGAATATATGAAAAACTCCTACACATGTAAGAAAGATCTGGGGCACCTGGGTGGCTCAGTCGGTTAAGCGTCCAACTTCGGCTCAGGTCATGATCGAACTCAGGTCTGTGAGTTCAAGCCCCACATTGGGCTCTGTGCTGAGAGCTCAGAGCCTGGAGCCTGCTTTGTATTCTGTGTCTCCCTCTCTCTCTCTGCCCCTCCCCCACTCATGCTTTTTCTCTCTCTCTCAAAAATAAACATAAAAAAAAGAAAGATGTAACTTAATAGATGAGCAAAAGCATGAATGGATATTTCATAGATGAAGGAACATATGGCCAGGAAACTTAAAAAGAGATATACAACCTCACTGGTAATTGAGAAAATAAAACATCAAAATCACAGAGGCATACTACTTGATACCCACTTGTTTGGGGGGGGAAAAAAAGGACACTTTAGAAAACAACTTGGCAGTGCACCTTTGTGTCTCAGTCAGTTGAACTGGCGCATGTGTGCACTCTGTCTCTCTCAAAAAACAAAAATGTCAAGAAACCAATTTTGCATTATCTTATAGAATTGAGCATTAAATATATGCTTTAATCCAGGAGTTCGATTCCTAGGTATCACTTACCCACCTACCTCCCTATCCTTTCCCGGAGAAATTTTTGCATGTGTGCCTCAGGACACATGATTAAGAATCATCAATAGTAGCACTGTTCATAATAGCACAAAAACAGAAGACGGTCAATATGCCCACCAGAAGAAGCATGGACATATAAGTGATGGTCTATTCAACACAACTGAATATACTTTTTTCATGTTTGTTTATTTTTGAGAAAGGGAGACCCCATGCATGCAAGCAAGAACGGGGCAAGTTCAGAGAGAGAGGTGGGGACAGAGGATCAGAAGTGGGTTCCATACTGACAGCAGATAGCACAATGCAGGGCTCAAGCTCGCAAACTATGAGATCATAATCAGAGCTGAAGACGGATGTTCAACTGACTTAGCCACCCAGGCACCCCAATACAATGGAATATTTCACAGCAATGGAAATAAACTATAGCTACATATGATAACATGAAAGAATCATAGCAATATTATGAATGAAAAATGCAAGTCTCAAAGGAGTACAAATATTATGTTGTTCATATAAATCTGTATAAAGTTAAAAAACTATAAAATAGTATAAGGTGCATGAACATGCATGTGCATGCATGCATGTGAGCGCACGCACGCACACACACACACACTCTTTAAAATTCCTTTAAAAGATTCTTTAAAGTTCATAAAACCAACCAAATTATTAAACACCAGATTCAGGACAGTATTTGCCTCTGAGAATAGACACTAGATAAGGAATATGGATTAAGTCATTTCGGCAAATGTAAAGGATCAGGAACATTCTATTTCTTGGATCAATTGGCAGTTTAATGGTATTCACTATATTGTTGATTAAAAAAATGAAAAGTTTAAAGGCCCACGGATGGGCCATTGATGATTACATGCCATGAAGTAAGGGTTATCACTAATCCAATTCTACGTACCCAACTTCAAAGCGAAAATATATTAGTAATAGCAAACATGTACATTGTGCCTACCTTACCAGGTACCAGGCACTGTTCTAAGATCTTTATGTTTTAATCCATATAGTCCTCCCAGTGAAGAGATCTAGAATTATTCCCATTTTATGGATAAGAAAGTTGAGGCCCAGAGAGATTAACGAGGGCCCACGGGCCCACGGCAGAGCAGAGGTTTAACTGTGGCTGGTTCCACAACCCATGCTCTTAACCACTGCCCTACAAGATGTCTAAATAAATGAAAGAGAGAATTATATTAGGGCTTAGTCATGCAAAAGTTACGGTAGAGTGCTTTCTGTAACAATGTTAAAAGAATGAACCACATACAGAGCTCTGTAAATATACTAAAACCCACTGAATTCTACACTTTAAATGGGTGAACTTTATGACATGTAAGTTATATCTTAATAAAACTGTTAAAAATAAAGTCCACAAACCAGAAATAAGTGACTTTAATAATGCAAACTGGGTCCTAAATGATTGTTTGCTATTTTAGGATTTAATATATGCCTATGGGTAAAATACATGCTTTTTCTGCAGACCAAACAAAATAAACCTCACTGTCAGGAGACCACTCATGTTATGGAGGAAAATGAAACTGAACATTTTAATTCACAGTTGTGGGTGGGAAAATAATTTCAATTCCCAGCTTCAGGCCTTTTTGCATCTGCCAGGAAATCAAACAGCTCTCAGCTCCAGAGATAAATTTCATATTGCAATCATAATTGTCTGTGTGTGTACTGAGGGTACACAAACAGTAACACCTAGCAAGTGGGTGGAAGACATTTGATTGCAAACATACTGATACCTTTTAATTGTGCAGTTTTCGTCCATGAGCATAATTTCTATTTTGCTTTTTTCTTTTAAATCTAAAATGTCTTAAAGGATATGGAAAAAGCACTTCATATAGAAAGCCAGTTGTGGCTGCTCCCCTGCTGGGCTGGGCCCTCTGGGGCCCTTGAATTGCACAGCTTCGAGGGAACAAAGGTGAAGCCAGAATGGGCTCTGGTGGCTTTTCCTCAACTCCATTTCTTGGTTTTTGGCAAGGCATTCACAAGGAGGCCGGACGAAATCTTGAACTGGATCTCAACAACTCCATCCCCAATGCAGAAAAAGGGTTTGAAGCCCTGGACCTCTAAACCATAGATCACACTTACCCTCTTTCAGCTCTTTGGAAACACATGTGTGAAGATAGGCTCATAGGATGTCCCTAAGCACCTTCCTGCTTTAAAGGAAATGAAAACATTCATTTTGACTACAGCATGCAAACGGCATTATCCGCTTTCACTGTGGACATACACACACATCAAAGTTATGCTTTGGCTCTGTTACTAGTAATGGAATCCAGGCCTTTCCTGTTTATCCGTGCAACTTACCAGTCCTTTCCAGACCAGACAGGGTAGTAGCCCCTTTTAAGGCAAGTTCTCCTGCTCAGCTGTAGGCAGTGGCTTGGGACAAACTCCCAGGTATTTCAAATGCCAAGCCACTAAGCCTAGCAGAGCCTCAGACACTGCCACACATACTGGAAGAATTCAACTTTCCCTCAACTCTTATGCTCCCTCAATCCCTGTCATGCGGTTTGAGAAACTGTACTGATTTGGTCATTATGTTTTCTTTGATCATTCAGTCACCTACACAGGTCGGCTTAGGCCAAAGTCACTCTGGAGCCTGGTGTATTTGGAATTGCTGTTACATTAAGTAATCAGATAATGGCTTAACTTCAATTTTGTGTTGTATTTAATGTAACCTTGAAACAGATTACAATCCCCTAACAACATAAAGCCTTTTGTTTTGTGCTTTTACAAACAGCGTGTTGGTTGTTGTGGTCTTTAATCTCTAGTATCCAGATTTCTGTCTTTAAATATTATTTCTCACTAAAAGGAATCAGATCTCCTTGGAGAGATGGCTGATCCCATGTCTGGAGCAGGAAATGTACCAGATAAGTCCAGAACAAAATAATGAAGAGTGGGGAGAGCGGGAAGAGAGCATAGAAGACACAAGACTGACACGAGTTGGAAGCCAAAAATAGTTGCTATTGCTACTAAAAGAAAAAATGAAACAGTAATAGCATGCACATGGTAAAACAAGTTTCCTTTTAATAATGCAGAAAGTTACACAACGAAAAGGTGGGTGTCTCTCTCACCCAGACCTCAGGGTGATCTTCCTCCAATTTCCTAATATTCTCAATGTTTTATGATATGTTAACAAAAACATATGCACCAAAGCATGGGTATTATTTTTGAAAACCGCAAACGGAAGCATGTTATACACATTGCTCTATGCCTGTTTTATTTTGTTGTGTACTTATTTTGAGAGAGAAAGAAAATCTCAGGCAGGCTCCCCGCTGCCTAAGCAGCTTTAACGCAAGAACTGCCATGTCAAGACCTTGGCCAAAATCAAGAGCTGGACAGTTAACTCACTAAGCCACCCAGGGGCCCCTCAGGTTTTATTTTAATAGCTTATCTTACTACAGCCAGTAGGTCTGCGCAGGTTTTTATGCTTTCGCATATTAGGCTTCTTTCAAGCTTCTTTGATCAAATTAAGGGTAAAAATTCATATTCACCTTCCTCAAGATTATCTAGAAAGAGGACGGCTAATGCAGGGCTAAACACCTTGCCGTCCTAATGGTAAGGCCAGCTTTGGAGTTTAGATTCCGGTTTGGGGGACACTGCCCGTTACCTTGAAAAAATGTTTAAAATTACATTCTGTACTACATATCGGACCTGGAGAGAAGTGGCTGAGGATAGGATCGGCCCAAGAGTTCTCATAACCTCTGCCAGAGTACCCGGGAAGACTGCAAAAGCCCTACCGCTGTGATGAACTTGGCACTTCCTCCCTTCACCTGCCGAAGAGCAGCACCCGGCCCAGGTGTTTTACTTGCCTTACCCAATAAAGGTCCCCGGAAAGAACTGAAACTTGGGTTTTGAGGCGGATGATGACCGGAGACCAGAAGTTCATTTAGAGAGACGGCAAGGGGGCTGTGCCACTGGGTTCTTCTACTACCCTGACGCCGGGAGGTACGAGAAGCCGCAGAAAAAACGCGACCCGTCTACAGGGAGTGCAAACTTGACTCGATTATTGAGGAGGAGGGACGTTACAAAGGAAAAGCGAGCCGATCAAGGTTAACGGATCACAAAATCCAAACGCACGTGCATTCGCACCCGCAAGCCAGGGGCGCAGGCTCGCCCGGGGGTACTGGCGCGGGAGCGGGGGAAGCCGAGAGCCGATCCCCGAGCGAAGGCTGCGGCTCCGCGGCGCTGCCTCCCGGCTGCGGGCCCCCGAGACCCCGGACCTTAGTGGGTGCCGGCACTTCGCGAACTGTGAGCCCGCGGCCGGCCAGTCCAGCGGTCCGCAGCTTTTTCAGGCTGTCCTGAAGCCAGAGGGACTAAGATGGTGTCCGCTGGGCGCGCCGGGACGGCTTCCCAAAGAACCCGCCCCGATAGCCCCTTGTCCCATACAGTTACTAAGTGGACGGCCCAGAAGTTTCGGGCTCCAGGGACCGAAGCACACCAAAGTACGCCGCGAGACCGAATAAATGTTTGAGGAGCGAACGCCGAAAGCGCGAGGTAGGAGGAGCTGGCTCTGGTCACTATCTCGCGACGACTTAGTGACGTCGCACAGCAAGCGCGTGTTCTACTCTTTCACCTTCAGTCAGCCAGAGTCTACGGGCCTACCCCTTTAAGCGAATGATGGACAGTTATTTCAGCCTATCAGCTTCCTCATCAACATCCAATCAGATTTAAACTTCTCGCAGCCGCCCGAGGAGTTGGAAGAAGAGATCGAAAAAGGGAGCGCTTTCTCTCTCGCGAGAGCGCTGTAAGCTGGCCTCTCAGAAAAAACGCTAGAACAGATGGCCCGACTTCCCAAATAGTGAGTTAAAGGACGGAGTCACAAACCAATGAAAGGAATGAGGAGGTGGGATCGCTGCTTTTACCGCGCTAGAAGTACCGTTACAGGGCAGACTTTTTGTCCAATCAACGCCTCCAGAGTTTGGGTCAGGTGACCCTAGAGTGCGAGAGGCGGAGCTACGGCCTGGCGCGAGGAACCGTTAAGATGGACAACGAATAAAACCAATGAGGTACTCCGACTAGGGCGTTGGGAACCCAATAACAGTGGTTGGGCGGGCGCCTTTCCGGAGCGCGGGGAGATGTAAAGACAGACAAATCCTTTTTCCAATGAGACTGTGGAAGAGAGGAGCTAATTGACCAATGAGGACTGTGGGGCGGGAGCCTTTGCCGCGGCGGAGTCCAAGATGGCGGCGTGCGGTTCCGCTGTGTGAAACGAGCGCGGGGCGGCGGGTTAATCATCTCCGCGGAGACGACCTCCGACGACCCGCAACAATGAAGGGAAAAGAGCGCTCCCCAGTCAAGCCCAAACGCTCCCGTGGTGGTGAGGACTCGACTTCCCGCGGGGAGCGGAGCAAGAAGTTAGGGGGCTCTGGTGGCAGCAATGGGAGCAGCGGAAAGACCGACAGCGGCGGCGGTTCGCGGCGCAGTCTTCATCTGGACAAGTCCAGCAGCCGAGGTGGCAGCCGCGAGTATGACACTGGCGGGGGCAGCTCCAGTAGCCGCTTGCATAGTTACAGCTCCCCAACCACCAAAAATTCCTCGGGCGGGGGCGAGTCGCGCAGCAACTCCCGGGGTGGAGGCGGGGAGTCACGTTCCTCTGGGGCCGCCTCCTCAGCTCCTGGCGGCGGGGATGGCGGGGAGTACAAGACGCTCAAGATAAGCGAGTTGGGGTCCCAGCTGAGTGACGAAGCGGTGGAGGACGGACTGTTTCACGAGTTCAAACGCTTCGGTGATGTAAGTGTCAAAATCAGTCATCTCTCGGGTTCTGGCAGCGGGGATGAGCGAGTAGCCTTTGTGAACTTCCGGCGGCCAGAGGACGCGCGGGCGGCCAAGCATGCCAGAGGCCGCCTGGTGCTCTATGACCGGCCGCTGAAGATAGAAGCTGTGTATGTGAGCCGGCGCCGCAGCCGCTCCCCTTTAGACAAAGATGCGTATCCTCCGTCCGCCAGCGTGGTCGGGGCCTCCGTAGGCGGTCACCGGCACCCCACTGGAGGAGGTGGAGGCCAGAGATCCCTTTCCCCTGGGGGCGCAGCCCTGGGATACAGAGACTACCGGTTGCAGCAGTTGGCTCTTGGCCGCCTGCCCCCTCCACCTCCGCCGCCCTTGCCCCGTGAGCTGGAGAGAGAGCGAGACTACCCGTTCTATGAGAGAGTGCGCCCAGCTTACAGTCTTGAGCCAAGGGTGGGAGCCGGAGCAGGTGCTGCTCCTTTCCGAGAGGTGGATGAGATCTCGCCCGAGGACGATCAGCGAGCTAACCGGACGCTTTTCTTGGGCAACCTAGACATCACTGTGACAGAGAGCGATCTCAGGAGGGCTTTTGACCGTTTTGGAGTCATTACAGAAGTAGACATCAAGAGGCCTTCTCGGGGCCAGACCAGTACCTATGGTTTTCTCAAGTTTGAGAACCTAGACATGTCTCACCGGGCCAAACTGGCAATGTCTGGCAAAATCATAATTCGGAATCCTATTAAAATTGGTTATGGTAAGGCTACACCCACCACCCGCCTCTGGGTAGGTGGTCTGGGACCTTGGGTGCCTCTTGCTGCCCTGGCTCGAGAGTTTGACCGGTTTGGCACCATACGCACTATAGACTACCGCAAGGGTGATAGTTGGGCATATATCCAGTACGAAAGCCTGGATGCAGCGCATGCTGCCTGGACCCACATGCGTGGCTTCCCACTTGGTGGCCCAGATCGGCGCCTTAGAGTAGACTTTGCAGACACCGAACATCGTTACCAGCAGCAATATCTGCAGCCTCTGCCCTTAACTCATTATGAATTGGTGACAGATGCTTTTGGACATCGGGCACCTGACCCTTTGAGGGGTGCCAGGGATAGGACGCCACCCTTGCTGTACAGAGATCGCGATAGAGACCTTTATCCTGACTCTGATTGGGTGCCACCGCCACCCCCAGTCCGAGAACGCAGCACTCGGACTGCAGCTACTGCTGTGCCTGCTTATGAGCCACTGGATAGCCTGGATCGCAGGCGAGACGGCTGGTCCTTGGACCGGGACAGAGGGGATCGAGACCTGCCCAGCAGCAGAGACCAGCCTAGGAAACGAAGGCCTCCTGAGGACAGTGGGGGCCGGCACCTGGACAGGTCTCCCGAGAGTGACCGGCCGCGAAAACGTCACTGTGCTCCTTCTCCCGACCGCAGTCCAGAATTGAGCAGTAGCCGGGATCGCTACAACAGTGACAATGATCGATCTTCCCGTCTTCTTTTGGAAAGGCCCTCTCCAGTCAGAGACAGACGAGGTAGTTTGGAGAAGAGCCAGGGTGACAAGCGAGACCGTAAAAACTCTGCATCAGCTGAACGGGATAGGAAGCACCGGACAGCTGCTCCCCCAGAGGGCAAAAGCCCTTTGAAAAAAGAAGACCGGTCTGATGGGAGCGCACCCAGCACCAGCACTGCTTCCTCGAAGCTGAAGTCCCCTTCCCAGAAACAGGATGGTGGGACAGCCCCTGCAGCTGCAGCCTCTCCCAAACTATGTTTGGCCTGGCAGGGCATGCTTCTGTTGAAGAACAGCAACTTTCCTTCCAACATGCATCTGTTGCAGGGTGACCTCCAAGTGGCTAGCAGTCTTCTCGTGGAGGGCTCAACTGGAGGCAGAGTAGCCCAGCTCAAGATCACTCAGCGTCTTCGTTTGGACCAGCCCAAGTTGGATGAAGTAACTCGACGCATCAAAGTGGCAGGGCCCAATGGCTATGCCATCCTTCTGGCGGTGCCTGGAAATTCCGACAGCAGGTCCTCCTCTTCCTCAGCCACATCAGACACTGCCACCTCTACTCAGAGGCCACTTAGGAACCTTGTGTCCTATTTAAAGCAAAAGCAGGCCGCTGGGGTGATAAGCCTTCCTGTGGGGGGCAACAAAGACAAGGAAAACACCGGGGTCCTTCACGCTTTTCCACCCTGTGAGTTCTCCCAGCAGTTCCTGGATCCCCCTGCCAAGGCACTGGCCAAATCTGAAGAAGATTACCTGGTCATGATCATTGTCCGTGGTGCGTCCTAAAGTCCATGTGTAACTTGTATTTACTACTTTGACATGGTTCTTGTTTTGTGATGTATAATGGGATACAACATCAGATGAAATTTTCTTTTGAATTAGTTGTTTAGTTGTAGCTTTTCTCTTTTTTATATTTTTATAAGCCTTTAAAATAGAAGTCAGGACAGTTTAGCTATTATTTTAAGTGAAAGGGATGCCCTGAAGGTAGCAGGCAGATTTGCTTTAATTAGGAGTTCCCACTCTTAAGGAGTAACTTTTTTTCTCTTTATCTTCATTCTTTTTTCTCTTTTAACCTTGAGCTTAAAAAAAAATCCTCAGAGTTACAAACCCCAAATTTTGAAAAGTTGGGATTTGGAGAAGAGCCCACTGACTATATAAAGATGATAATATATACCTAAAAATGACTTGATTGGTATTTAGGTTAATAATTCCCATGCCAGAAATGTTATTTGTGTTGCTGAAATTTGATCAGGAGTCTTAAAAGTACAAACTGGTAAATTGTATAGCAGTGTAATTATTTTAATCAGGTCTTTGAGTATTTCTCTTAAAATACATGGTTCATTCCCCGAGTGTCTGCTCTAACACATTTTTATCATTAGTTAAGTTCTGTATCCCATATATGCACTTTTGGTTTGTAGCTGTAACTGTTCAGTAAAAATTGAGGAGTAGGTTACAAACCATATATGTCTTATGCTAGAATGCAAGAAGTGAGTAGGTGTTTTTAAAATCAGAATTCTTTGGTTAGTTACTGGTGTGTGGTGGTGTTTTTACTGACATTCAGAGAGGCATAGCAGGTACAGTTCTAATTTAATTGTGCATATTTCAAAACTTAAGTGTTTTTTCATCAAAGAGGAGTTTTTGTTTTTGTATCCATGCAAATTTCTGATTTCAATAATAGAAAGAAGAGTTGTCTGCAGGCTCATAAGTCAGATTTGTTTTAGTGGGCATTAGTTAGCCATATCTGGATTGCAGAAATTTTTTAAGTCATCGTGAAATGCCTTTGACATGCTCTTTTTAAATTTTGCCTGTATTTTTATTTTCACTTCTAAACAGTAGCAATGGCATTATATTACTGAAAATGTTTTGGATATCTTTTTTCACTGGTGTCCCAACTACAGAGAACTAAAATGTCAGTGTAGGAAAACTTTTTTTATCATTGTTTTATTTCCCAGATACCTGGAATTAATACAAAATAATTTAACCCGACCTTGCAGTTTTGTTTTGTTTTGTTTTGCCCCCCAAAGCTGAAGGTTAAATTGCTTTCTGCTTCTTAAACAGGGCTTTTGCTGCATAATAGTAATGGATGATTTTCTTTCTTTTTTTTTTTTTTTTTTTGGTCTTGTTTCTTTCATCTATCTCTGCCCTCACCCCTAGTTTCTCAGTTCATTAGTAAGTATATTTTCTCCCTTGATTTAAATGTTGAGGACTTTAGTTAAGGCCCTTGATATTTAATTATGATTAGAAACTCTAGGATCTTTTGGATCATGGTCATGTTTCTATTCTGTGAAAAGTGACTTATAGAAAGCCTGGCAGAACCCAACTGTTTTCTTTCTGTTATCAGAGCTAGTAGTTTTGAAATAGCACCAATAATAACCCAGGGAAATGTCATGTAATTTGTTTATTTTCCGTTATGACAGGTGTCTAATGCATGTCAGCATGAAATCCTCATCACTGCTGTGTCATCCTTTTTGGTTTTCACTATGCATTTATAAACTTTCTTTTTAAGTTTGGAGGTTTTTGTAGGGTTTTGTTGTTTTTAAACTGGAAAAACTAGCCATTTTGATAGAAGAAAGGTACTAGGTTGTGAGCACAAAGGTCCTTGGTGTGCTTGTAGGGAAAATACCTGAGATCCTACAAGTTAAGACCTAGTGCTTTTTGCTTTTAAAAACCTGTGCTTGGCACACAAATATGGAGAAGACACTGTTCCGAAAGTAACGTGAGTTTGCAGTCCACATACATGGGGTCAAAGTACAGTTTGGCTAGATACATTTTTCCAGTTTAAATAATCTCACTAACCATTAACTTTTGAATATCTTTTGATAAGGCTGGACAAATTATTTTGCTCTTTTAGAGAGTGAAGTCCACGACATCTAATTTTACTCTAATCCAAAGTGTGTTTCTTTCTCCCTTTTTCTTTTTTTCTTTCTTCCCTTTTTTTTTTTTCTAAGTTGATGTGACAACCAGCCGAAAAGTACTGTGGTTTTTGCTCCATGTTTGTTTGAATCTTTATCTGACATGGTGGCTTTTGTTAGATCTGGGCAATTTGTGCTTCACTGTTTTTGAAACAATGGCTTGATACCATTTCTAAATGTATGTATTAGAAATAACTAATTATGTTTAGTTTGGTGCTTACCTACAGAATGCCATTGTTCAGATGAAATTCTTTAATTTGTGTTGCCCATTGTGTTGCATAGGTTCCTAATATTGTTAAACTATCTATTTAAGCCTTCAGTATGGAATGAAAAGCAAGAGTCTAAAGTTGTTTGTTTCTAATTCTCATTAGCCAGAATTTCATAATCTCAATATTGGATGTTCTTTATAACAACCACTTCTTTCTTTTACTTAAAAAAAAATACTTGTTTGGTTGATTTTTCTGGAACTCAGCTCAAATGAATGCAAAGAAAATTTCTTCAGTATATTATTTAATGACTTATTAAGTATTACTGGTGAAAAACATCAAGCTAATTAAGACTTGAGATCCACAACTTCAAAGTTTATGGAAAATTAAGCAAACATTCAGCTCCTGGCCAATTTTTTAATGTTACTTTGTTGTAACTGGGATTCCTATTAAGTGTTTTCCACGCAAAAATTTAAATTACTGATATAACATGTATGTATACGTTGACTCTGTAGATAAGAGTTTTCCCTTTAAGGATTACATCTTCTGGCCAGTATAAGCTTTTGTCACATTTTGAAGGTCACATACTCTGGCCCTTAACTCAGCTTACTTGAGGTACAGTAAGAAAAATAAGGTGTGTGTTTGTTGCTTTCAGAGTCAAACACTGTTTGGATTTATTTTAAAATGTTACGAGCAGGTTTTCACCGACCATATTTGTTTTGTGTTTTAAAATTTGAAATCCACTTTCTTTAGACTGTGAAACTGCTCATTATGCAGTTGTAGCTGGAACTGCAATTTGGGTCCATACAGGAACCACTCACCAAAAACTCTGTGGTAACCGAATTAGGATCTCCTCTTGAGAAGAGGGCCTTCATGACCTTTTTATGTGAAAAGTTTGGGAAAGAATTTCGGAACTTTTTTTTCTGTCTCTCCCACGGTGTTTGGTTTTGAGAGAGCAGTTAGGTGTGAGGACAAGAAGAGAAGTGAGGTGGAGTTGGCCCTGTTAGCAGTCTGGTGTCCCTAAAGGGAGACAATGATTTCAGGTAACCACAGTGAACTGTCTAGCTAAATAAGAGGGTTTATACGTTTGGTTGGAACAGAGTTGAAAAGTAAAATTCCTAAATTGTTCTTTCGGTATTTAGCAATGGTCTCTATGAGTGTTTTCTTAAAATAACAGCTGCTGTCTTTGGTAACCCAGAGGAAGGTGGATTTTTAAATGGCTTTGTATCTTGACCCCTTTCTACAGCAACGGAGTAGTTCTGTATTGTTCATATAAACTACAGAACAAAAACGGAGGGGGTAAAAGTTTGACTCCACCTTTTTTTCAGTTTCATTTTTTACGTTCTATTTAGAATATATTGATCCTAAATTGATGGTAAACTTCCTGTCTTTCTGAATTTGTTTGACATGTTTTACTCAGTTACATGAGTATAAAGGGTATCTTCAGTCCTATAATCTTCGCTCAGTGGCAGTCTTTAAAAAAGTCCACCCTGTTGTTCTACTTGTTATATGTCTCTTCATACGGTAAATTCATTCAAGGTGTGTGCCATTGGGTATTATTGGTGCTTTTTGAAGTCAAGCTGGATTATCCAGGAAGGTCTTGTTAATGTTGTGTTCATCTATAATGGCATAGGGGAAATATATATATTTTTAATATTATAAACGTTTGTACTGAATAACCTTTCTTTCCCCCCGCAAGCAAAACTGGTGAACTGCGGATTGAAGATATGGAATTCAAAGCTCTAATGGACCTTTTTGAAGAGAAGTTATGGCTTATGTGGAGTTTACATGGGCCTCTTGATGGAAGAAAGCTAATCTGTTTAGTATTTGTGCATTTTACTAAAATGGCAGCTTAAAGTTGTGTATCTGCTATTGTGATGCCAATGCCGGTGTTTTAAGTGGAAAAAAATGACCTCTTGCTTTGTGCTGTGTACACAAGATTTCTGGAAAAGTAAAGAAAAACCCTTTTTATGGCTCACACAGCTTAAAAGTAGCTGTCACTCAAACGTGCGCTCACAGTTGAGCTGCTTTTGTTTTATTCTAAATAAATTGTTTCTTTTGAGGAAAATGTTTTTCTGCCTGGAAGTGAATTGACGGCAAACCTTTGACCCCTTTGTTTGCAGCTGAGGGGGTACTTGCTGCTGCTCAGATCGCGTGTGTCTTGAGCCAGAAGCAGGGAGACCATCGTTTTGACTACCGCGGTGTGTCAATTCTGAAGGATCACTAGTGTTACCGTGACCCCCTTTGTGTGCATTGAAGGGGATCATTTGCTTCTCAGTCCTCAACTTGATGAGGAATGGTGCTGTTGGCTGGCACGCAAGAAGCCGGGGCAAGCACCGTAAGCCTCACCGCAGTGCACGAGTCGGGGGCTTTGCTGGTTTGAAGAGCCGGAGTTGCTGAAATTTAAGTTTTGATTTATTTTGTCCACCCATCACGTTTGGCCTTAGTTTCATTTTTAATTTGAAGAAAAGTTTGAGATTGCTTTATCTTGCACTTAACATTTGCACCAAATTGCCAAAAGAAGGAGAAATGCTCCGTTTGCGTTCTAAATGTTAATGATGATGTTAATAAAGCCTTTCCTGACACATTTGAGGAGCTCCTGCGTCTCCAGGGGCTTCTTACCAGAGTTATGCAGTGATGGGTTTAGTTCTGAATGGATGAAGAGTTCCTGAGAGCTAGCGTGTGTAATTAGAACCGGTTACTCGGTATCTGTGCCTTATTTGACCTGTGGTTCCACATGCCTTGGATGTGCATGCACCGTGACGGTTTCATAGGTACGAACGCACACTCGGGCCCGGTCACCTCGGTTGGTAGTACAGAGTGTGAGGAAAAAATGGAGGCATCCTTAACGAGGAAAAGGTGTTTGCCTTTAGTTCCTGCGTTATCCTGTACAGGGGCTCCTGAGCTTTGGAAGCTGTTCCCAGCACAGGAGAACAACTCCCCTGTTTGCAGCAGGAGACTTCGGTGCACAGGGACAACGCTGGAGTTCAAGAGGAAGCCAGCAGTGCTGCACCGTGGGCCTCAGACGCCATTGTCGTTTGCCAGTTTTAAACGTAACTAGTTGCAGACGAAGACCACCTTGAAATGCAGGCTTGTTGGGCTTGTTTTGAATTTTAACCTCGGATGGAAGAGCCCTAGTGCTGTCTGTCTCCATGCGGGATGATGCTTACTTAGGCAACAGGTGATTATCAACAAAGGATGCCACGGCTATACTCTGCAAGGTGGTGGTCCGGTGGCAAACAGCTGTGTAAACCCTTGTAAACAGGTAAGAGGGCTTCTAGAGGTCAAAAATGCATTTGATTAATAGGGTGAGGGCTTTGGCTGGTTGGGGTATTGTTTCTCTGATTGCAAGTCTTTAGGCACTCTGCTGCCTTTACTAGCTCTCTCCTTTCACCCAAGTATTGTGTTTGCAAAATCCCGGGCTGGAGCTTTTGTACTACTTGGTGTGTGTGTGTGTGTGTGTGTGTGTGTGTGTGTGTGTTTAAATTTACATTTGAAAAAAGTTTTTAATGTGGGAACCAAAATATTAAAATCCTGGTTATGGATTTGGGATTTACAGCCTTGATGTCCTTTAAAGTTTTGACATTTTCCATTAACCACGGCCTTCACCCCTTGTGGAGATTTCATGGTACTGGAAGAACTTAACTGCTAAAAAAGGTTGCCATTCCAGATGCTGATTCTGAACCTCCAGGTCAGTGGAAGTGTATCTATAGCACGAAAAGTACCATCAGACTGGAATGATGATATTTTAGACAAAATGGTTAGTTTTTTCCTTGTCTTACAAAGAGATTAAATTATAAAATTAGCTACAATTTGTGGGAAGTAAATAGGCAATGTTACGAGAAATCCAGCTTATGTCCGCTCTTCCCATTTTCGTTGTCCGTTTAGTCCTACTGGCCTTATGAGCTCTTCCAGTCCCTCACGCCCCCAACATTAATTAAGCGTTAGGCGTTGGCAACTTAACACAAGCACGACTTTTTTTAATGTATAATTCAACTAGGTTTCCTTTATCTTAAGTGGTGTTGAAATTTTGAATAGGATTTTTCTTTTTCACAAAATTCTCATTTTTCTTCTCTTTCCAGAGGGGAAGAGTGAAGCACAGTGGGTGTTTGTTTTTGTTTTTCAATTTCTCAGTGTGTCATTTACAACATCTGCTTATGAGTTGGCTGTCCTCTAAAGCTTTGCTAAGCAATCCCGCCTACATTTCTTCAGATGTTTTATACCTGTCGGAAATGTCAATTTCCAGTGTATTTCCTTTCTTTGGCTAGTCCACACTGAAACCCCATTAAGTGGTTTTCCAACTAGCAAACAAGTACTTTAAATCACTGTTATGATATAAGAAAGATTATGTTAAACTCTTATTTCTACATGTTTGGTTATCTTTCTAAGGTCTTGAGTTTCATCTCAAGAACAAGAAGAAAAGTTATGAATAGAACATTTGTTTATTTGTATATGAGATCATATCATGCAAAATGGAAAGGCACACAGCATGACAATCTTTTGGAACAACTCGTGAAATCATTTTGTTTCTAGCTGCACCATGAACGAAAAATTATTAATTGAGTTGAGTGTTAGATCTAGAGTTCTGGTTTTATAAATCGAGACCCGCCCTTTTGAATAATTTGTGTGGTTTCCCAGTGTCTTTAATATGGTCTAAATTTAGGATTCTACTATAAAGGAAATAATTCCAGTAACATCTTTGAATTGACTTGTGCCTGTTTTGAAAAGTCTGGCTCTATTAGAATTGAAAATAGGGAGTACTCTGTCTTTAGTAATACAACTTAGGTCTTATAAATTGCCACTTCTGTAGCTTGAGTCACATTATTGTTTACAGGCTGTTTATCTGAGGCAGTGAATTTAGTACTTATGGCCCGTGGCAGCATCTATTTTTCTTTTTACAATTGGATATCTGATTATGGCTTATCTGACCACTATCTCCATCTCCCTCCCATTCCAGTTTCCTCTCCTTAAGCAATTTGTTGTATGACAGAATTCCTTCAGACCTCAGACAAGATTGTCCTTCCAGCCAAGAAAAAATTTTGACCTTGAGGTCAAATTACTTAACATGATTCTTCTACTCAAATGCTTTAACATTAAGCATTCAGGTAGAGTTTCTGTATAATCATTTGAATGCTGACCGCATGTTAACAAGTAAAGTGCTGAGCATATAGATGAAAGTATATGTTCTCTACCTGTGTTAGCTTATACTGTAATTACAAGATAAAGACAAGTGGTTAAATATCATGGGAAAAGTTCACAGTTTAAGACAGTTACAGAAGAGATGTCATAGGCCAGTATTTGATTAATTGCCAATGAATTTTTACAGGAGATACAGGTCTATGCATGAGTATATGAACAGGTTACTTTGAGCTGAGATCGTTTACAAAATGATTTTGTTAGTTGAAGAAGGATATGGAATGATGAGGGATTGAGATGTCAGGCAGACAAGCATGGATAATAACAGCTTGTTGATCACTGGAAAAGTTGAGTAGGCTGAAGCCTGGGCAACTTGTAAAAATGGTTGGAACAACAGAAATAGGGAATCCTGAAAGGCAGTGCAGTTTGAGCAAGGTGAGAAGTGAAGATGCATTATCAGTTTGAGGCATGTTTATAGAAAGCGACGGTACTAATAATAGCAGCCATTTATTAAATGGCAGCTTTAAGCCAAGCATTCTGCCAGGTACACATTGTCTCACGTAAGTCTCCCTACAGACCATACTCTGACACCTAGTAATTGATGGAGCCAGGGCTCCAGCCATGCCTTTGTCCCAGTGAGGGTTCTTGGTCGGAAGGCCGTACTGCCTTACCTGCCTCACTACTTTTTTCTAGAGGCTGAGGTGAGCTAAAGCTGCAAACTTGAGAACATGTCTGGGCAGTGGGTTTCAGATTGTAGAGTGTATCAATGTTTGTGGTTCTTGGGAAACAAGCAGACCCTTGGCTCCAACCCCAGGCATTGTGGGATTTGTTAGGGCTGACATGGCCCAGGAGGCTTTGTTCCTCTACTGGGTTCCCAGGTAATTCCAATGTAGTCTGTGGTCATTGGCCACATGTTGAGCATCACTGGCCCACAGAGAGTAGAGTGCTGACGTATAAACTTGGAGTGATGTCGTATGTAAGGCATAGGAAGGGGAGATGGTGTGGAAAAGAATCCCAACTGGAAGAGCCAGAATAATGTTTGGTCTCTGAGGCTGAGAGGAGAAATTTGCAGAAGATAAATTCAAAGCTGTTACAGAGACAAGCAGAATGAAACTGCAGATGCCACGGAATTTATCACTTAAAGTTGTCACTTAAGTCACAGTTTTATAGTCATGTAATTATTTCTCTAAGGAATTCAATCCAGCTTAGTATATAATTTTGCCTCATAACAGTCTGTGAGAAGGGCCAGTGTTCAGTTCATGAAATGCTAAAGGCATACCACAAAGGTTTTGTGAGTTGGCTTTTGGTTACAGAGCCAGGAAACTGATTGGGATATTCTTGAGTTTTCAGATGTTAATCTAAAAATAATGTGACTATAGTCTGTCTGAAATTAAAATCGAAAGTGATTCTAGGATTATGAATATATAGGTGCATGTACACGTGCACGTTGCTTTCCATGAATGAACCAGCACCTGTATAACTAGGTTAGGAGACAGAATGAAATTCTAAATAAAGTTGAATGTATCTTTGATTTCTAAGTGGTTGAAAGATTTCCCATTTTGGATTTTCTAAACTGGGTTTGTTTTCAATTAGTATAGCCAATTCTTCAAATATTTACTTATCTGTTAGGTACCAGGAATTATTCTAGATCTTGGGAGTATATTGGTAAAGAAAACAAATGTTTCTCATGGAGCTGACATTCTGATGGAAGGAGGGAGCTAGTGAACTGTGAGTCAGGGCCAGTTGCCAAGGACAAATGCTGAATGTAGTAGAATGCCATAGAAAGTTTCAAGGAGGCAGTGATGTGACTTGATCAGGATTTGACCACCAGTTTCAGGAAAGCAACACAAATATCCCTCAACTAATCCCAAGGTCTTGAATAATACCTGGTATATATATAATAGGTACCCAAATATTTGAAGAATTAACTAGCTACACTAATGGAAGACAAACAGAATATAAGTAATTCAAAAGAGAAAATCTTTGAACTGTTTACAAGTGAAAGATTTTCCTCCAAAGATAAATTAGCATTTCAGATTCCCTGTAAAACTGAAAATGTCCTTGTTCCGGAGAGTCAGCAGCATTCTTTTATGTAAATAACCATAGTAGAGACTTATTTCCTCTCAGGCTCATAATTGCTGGCCACCCTGAGATTGCATGGCAGTCTTATTCCTATCACATCCTTATTTTCTCAACATGTCGTTTCTTATTCTTTCTGCTCTTGTCAGGAGAGTTTCCACCGTGGTCATGTATAGTTTCTGTTATAACACCCTAACTATGCTTTCTATATTTCATAACTTGCAAGCTTTCCAGTGGTAGCGAACCAAACTTCCATGCTAACTAGCGATTCACTAGGTCTTTTTGTGGTATGGCTGTCATCCTGTGCAAACCAGGTATAAGTGGGTATACAGGTTTTAGGTGGTGAGCTGGTGTGTGACCTTTCTCAGGAGACCAGCAATTCCTTTCCTCAAAAAAAAAGGACTTAATGAAAAAGTTCAGTGCATAAGCACATTATCACATATATGTCCAGAGTAGAACTGTCATCACAGGAAAAATTAACCCTCTCAGGGGCTATATACATACTATTTCTAGTTACATATTTTAAGGCATATTGGGGAAATTGGTGTTCCGTAAGATTTGTATTTTGGCATATAGAAATGGACTATCAGTAGTTTTACCTTGCTCCCAAGATAGGCATCTAGTTGGTGTATATTCTTTATATCAGAAATGCTTCTTCGGTAAACAAGATTCCTTAATTGGGATTTTTCTGCATTCTCCAGCAGAGGTCTCAAACTTGGCTGTCCATTAGTATCATCCGACGAGCTTTTTGATACTAATAAATAACCTGGAAGTTCCTCTCTCGGATTTATGTAGATTGATCTAGGTGGAGTGGGACTCTGCCAAGGCCCCAGTATGATATTTTTGTTTTAAGTGCCCCAAATAATTCTAATGTGTGGCCAGGGGTAAGGCCTATTGCTCTAGAGACAGATCTTTTTTTTTTTTTTTTTAAAGCTGCCTATGATGCACTTTTTTTTTTTTTTTTAATGTTTTATTTATTTTGGAGAGAGAGAGAGACAGCATGAACAGGGGAGGGTCAGAGAGAGAGGGAGACACAGAATCTGAAACAGGCTCGAGGCTCTGAGCCAGCTGTCAACACAGACCCCGATGCAGGGCTCGAACCCACGAACCGTGAGATCATGACCTGAGCCGCATTCGGACCTTTAACTGAATGAGCTACCTAGGCGCCCCTATAGAGATAGATCTTAAACATACATACTTACAAACACACACACACACTCACCCTCTTAAGCACTGTTTGAAAATCAAAACCAAAAATTTTCAGAGTATCATTTGTGTTCAGTACTGTATGTATATTGCTTAGGCTTCCAGAAGCTTTACTATTGAAAGTGTGGACCTCAGACTGGCAGCCATTAGCATCACCTGGAAACCTGTTAGAAGTATAAAGAATTATAGGGTCTCACCCTGACCCATCACATGGAATGGGATCCCCAGGTAATTCGTATGTACTTTAAAGTCAAGAAGCACTGCTTAAGATGTAGATACATAAATATTCTCTGTAATAAAAATGAGTGATTAGAATCTTATCCCTCATACATAAGATTTTCAGATTTGTTCATTAGTCAGTGATATTTACTTTAAAGCGTTTAGAAAATATTCCCAACAAACAGAACAAAGAGTTCTTAGGTAGTGAGCTTCTGGTGACAGAAAATTACCAGAGATTCTGTCACCAAGACAGGGGGAGGGGTTGCTATTGCCTGTCTTGGTTGGTTCTTGTTTATTTTGTTATGCTTAAGTGGTTTTTTTTCCTCTTTCCTGTTCTGTTCTAAGTCTACTCTTCATTGTGAGGTAGAACATGTTATTTATTTATTTATTTTTTTTACAGATAAGGGTGAGGATACTTGAGACACCTTGCTGATAGGTGCCCCACACTTTATAGAGTTTGGTAGAGATAGGTTTAGATCTTTCTAGGGGAATGGATATGGACAGGATTGAGAGTAGATTCTAATTGCCTTTTTTCTTTCATTATAGTGTGACAGTACTTCATAAATAAACTAGTTTTCCTCACATAGCAACAAGAATCAAGACTAATTCATATTAATCACAGTGACAAATAATATAATAAATATTAAGATTCATATATTAAAGGGAATGGCCTGGTGTGAACATTCAGAGAATACTCTAAATTGCAATATATCAATTTTGATACAGGAATGATTTTTAATGTGTAAATGTTTATGATAGAAGATTCCAAAAAAACATTCACCAAGCAATCATAGTTATATCAAATGAAGAATTACAGCAAGATTTTATTCACATTCCATGAGTTTTTATTTTTAAATCGGCATATATGCTTTGGAGTCATTTTTCATCATGCACACACAGCAGTGTCAGCTTCTCTAGAAGACTTTCCTAGGATTCGCTTCTGATTTATAGACTTCTCCTGAGACAGGAGAGGTTTGTGTTTAGTGGAAGCTTACCTATATGATCAGTTCTGTCTCCTGACAAACTTCATTTGTGAAACTTACCCTCTGCAGTGTTATAATCTCACTGTAAATATATTTCACAAAAAAGAATGAATTCATCTGAATTTTAAGGTGTGGTGGAATCTGTTATACGTTAGTGGTTTTTTCCTTCTTTGTGTGGGTGTGAAGGTATTTTGAACCTTCAAAGACACCTTTTCTTCTATTGGTGCTCCTTAAGTTTAGAGGTGTCCAAAGCTCTAATAATGTTTTTAAACATACATGGTATTGGATCAACCTCCTCTGATTTTTTTTTATAGTGAAGTTTAAAGGAGGGAGCATTTCTAAGTACAATAATTGGTTAAACATCTTTTTTTCCTCCTGGGTTTCTTTTTAGGAACTACTGACAATCCAAAACCTAGAGCCGACTTTGGGATATGGCTTTATTATTCAGCAACTAAAAGAGGAGTTCTAATTGGCCGACTTCTGGCACTGGCCCTTGTCCTCCTGTTTCTATAGAAACTGGGTTGGAAGTCAGCTACACAAAGGGAAAGGGTAAGTTTCTTTCAAGCTCCATATTTATAAACCCATATCTTATTAACTGTGGCATGGTGTCAGTTTTCACAGAAGGATGTACATCAGTGAACTAGAACTCGAACATAAACTACTAATTTTCACTTGAGTGGAAACCGACATCAGGCTCTTACATGTAGTAGGAGGGTTTAAATATGGATTTAGTTTTCTTGTGACTCTGACTTCACATTTCTTGAAACAGTGAACTCAGTTTGATTATTCTCACTTTCAGTTATTTCTAATTTGGGGGTTATAAAATTGATTTTTAGCCTTGTAGATCTTATTCTATTGTACCTTTCTGATAAGTGAAAAGTTTGGAATATAAGATATGTACAGAGGACATTTTAAAAGTCTGCATGAATTACGAGTCTCTTCTTTTGAGCTAATTCTGGTTCTTTCCGTTATAAAACAAGTACAGTACTACTGACCACTGTGTTAGTCTCTCTTTTCTCTTTGCCCAGCAGCATGAGGTCGTCCGTTGGGCACATACATTTGTTTTCATCCAGGCAGACGTCCATTATCTGTAGACCCTAAGACACCTGCCAGTTGGTGAGTCATCTTACTGCTATGGCTTCAGAAGGCTGTGCTACACAGCTGGGGCATTTAGGCTTGAAATTGTTTAATCAAGTGTGATAAACTCCGATCTACAGGTTGGTTTATGTAAATAATTTATATAAACTCTGACTAGCTTTGAGATATTGGAAAGAAGACAGTATTAGCTCTTGCTCTTAAAACTTACCTCTCTCATTTCCTTGGTCTTGACATACTTCTCTTAAGGGATAGACTTCTCTTCCCTGCTAAAGCAACATTAATGTTGGTTGACATGATGCAAAGAGTGGGACCTCCTGGCTTTATTTCAGCTCAAGTTGCCAGTTCTATAAAAATAGTAGAAGTGAAAGCTGGAAGTCCTCCATCACTTCCAAGTCCCTGGTCAGTTAATGCCTGAAAGTAGATTCTCGTTAAAAATGTAGGCCTCCCTTCCTTAACTACTAATGTGTATCCTGTTTCTGTTTGCTCACTGGGGTTTGAATGAGGTAAAAATAGAATTGAATTTGTGATTTTGGGGGGACGGGAGGGGAGAAGGTGGCTAGAAAAAAAACTTTAGGTTTTAGCTGTGTGCTATCAAGTATCTCAACATCCAGATGTGTTCTCTACTCCTTAGTAAGGGAGGCCAGCTCATCCTGGCTTTAAAACTGAAAGTCCTGTGTCCCAGGAACCTCCCTCATTTCCAGCCAAACCCAGACAGTTGGTTACCCCATCTTAGTTTATTCTCTAAAAAGGCCTCACTAGCTTACTATTCCTCATTATTTTGTATAGAAGAGATTTCACAGTATGTTAGCCTATGTTGGAATGTTGCCATGGATTATGTTCTTTTTTTTCTTTCTTTTTTTTTTTTTTTGTAAGAAATGGTTGTCATTTGCCTCAGTGATCTTAGGTAATGACAGCTCACTTCTCAGAAATAAAACATGAACCTTAACTGATTTATTTAACAGTTGATTCCAGCCACTTCTGTTATTTTACATTTGTGTATATGTTAATGTCTTAGGTATAAGTCTGAGACACTTGGGTAGATATTTGTGGGAAATGAGTAGGCAAATATGTAGACATAAAGCCTCCTACAAGTTGGTTTTGACATAAGAGAAACACTTAAGGTTTTTAAAAAGTTTTGGGCCTTGGTTTTATATTGAAGACTTCAGAGAAACCGCTGTGTGTGTTTTGTATTATGTCTTCCTTAAAAATAGCTAAAATGTTAATACATGGTGTGGTTTTTTTCTCATGGAAATAGCTGATTTTACAACTCGACAAGTTTATTATTAAGCTAATTTTTGCAAACATAGCATCATATATATTAGTATGTCTACGTTATTCAAAAAAATAATTGCAAAATTATCATTTTGGTCCATTTAAGTGTAATTGTAGCTTTTATTAAATTTTAACCTCCAGAGAATCCATTTTGTTTATTTTTGAGAGAGAGAGTGTGAACAGGGCAGGGGCAGAGAGGGAGACACAGAATTTGAAGCAGGCTCCAGGTTCTGAGCTATCAGCACAGAGCCCGACATGGGGCTGAAACCTACAAACTGTGAGCTCATGACCTGAGCAGAGATCAGACACCCAGCTGACTGAGCCATCCAGGCGCCTCTAATGTTTATTTATTTCTGAGAGAGGGGAACAGAGAATGGGTGATGGTGAGAGACAGAATCCGAAGCAGGCTCCCGGCTTTGTGCTCTGAGCACAGAGCACAGATGTGGGGCTGAGCCAAAGCTGGATGCTTAACCAACTGAGCCACTCAGGCACCCTGTAACCCCCAGAGAATCCTTAAAGAAGGAAAACCAGGGGCCATAATCTCATCAACACTGGGTATTAGGTTTCAGAATTGGCCCTGTGAAGGACTAGCTTTGTAACTTTAGGCAAATAACTTGGTCTTAATTTGCTTTTTGTTCCTTAAGCATAAAATAGGAATAATAATACCTACCCAACTTCCTTAAAGGCTTGACTTGATGATAATGAGGTATTAGGTAGGAAAGAACTTTAAAAAGTTAAAGATACCCTGACTAGAGTTTTAGTATCAGAAATCATCCTTAGTGATGAACTTCTGTAGCAAATTCCTTCTTTTAAATGTTAATATGGTATTTCTTTCTTTTTTTTTTAATTTCTGAGAGAGAGAGAGTGCGTGTGTGTGAGCAGGGGAGGGTCAGAGAGAGAGGGAGACAGAATCTGAAACGGGCTCCAGGCTGTGAGCTAGCTGTCAGCACAGAGCCCGACGTGGGGCTCTAGCCTACGAGCTATGAGATATGACCTGAGCTGAAGTCAGGACGTTTAACTGACTGAGCCACCCAGGCGCCCCAAGTATAGCATTTCTTAAAGTAAGAGTTACAAGAGATGGTATCTTAACATTTTCATTTTAAGCTGATACGTAGCTGAGAAGAAAGTACACTGAACTTTTATGTTCAAATTTTCATCGCTCTGCTAAATAAAAATATATATGTATTTCAAAGCTTACAATTTATGAACATTGCAACTAATATTTTAGTATTTAGAAACTACAATTGGCCTAAAATCAGGCATTACCTTCTTTGGTTAAGATTCGGTGAATATTGGAAGACCTAAAAAAGTTAATTACCATAACAACTACATCTTTACTGCACTCTAGCAGATGTCTTTTGTGGCTTTAATTTGTTCTTATTCTTAGGTACTTTGCATTCTCCTTTTCATTTCAATCTAGATATTATAACATTTTATGCTGATTTGAGTTAGAACAAATTTATTATGAGATAACTGCTTTCAGTTAAATTAGCTTCATAATCTTGTGTACTGCCGAGAAGTTAGGGTGATCTAGAGAGGAACGTGTAGGGATTCTTGTCTGTCTGTGTTTGACTTGTGACTTCAGTTTACTAGGTGCTTAATTTCTTTGACTTAAGCCTTATAACATCTGCTTCTAAAGGTTGTAAAGTTTAAATAAGATAATATAGGAAATGTGCCTCATCCAGTGAGTAGTATACATTGGATGTTGAAATGAAGTTGTTCACCACCCTACCCTACACGGCTGTGTATCCTAAATTAATATTTGTTTCCTCTTTGTCCCACAGGGATCTTGAGGGGAAAGGGGAAAGAAAACCAGTGAACAGTTTTGCTTTTCTTGAAACTATATATATCTGGGATAGTATTTCTAGATGATGGATTCTTAGAGATGTGTTGACATGCTAGAATATTGTCCAAGAAGTTATAAGTGAATAGTAACATAAGTTAGCTGTTAAAACAAGGAATACATTAATTATAGCTGTCTTTAACGTCTTGTAGCTTAGGAAATCAGACTTTTTAGTCCACACCACCCAGGTTTAGAGGGCTGACTACCATTGAGCAGGATGAAGAGTTGCTCTATTGCATAAGATTCATAAAGCTTGTCCCAATCAGAATTTAACTTGAAATTCTTTAGCTGGTCCTATTTAAAATGTACAGTCTGCTTTCATAGGAGGAAAGAATCTCATTGTCCTAGGTAAAGGCTCTTCTGAGAAAATTAGTGCTTACACGAGAAGTGGGGGATGGATGAGAGTGGTTCCTAGTAAATCAGTGATTTATTTATCTTCTGTTTCGATGTTGAAAGAAGAAAAAAGGAAATTCGTAGCTACTGGGTATGAGGGCTATTTTGCTTAGTACAGGAGTATTTTCATTTAGTCCTTACAGTGATGTTAACCTTCTGTACAGAGGAGAAAAGTGGCATTCAGGTTGATAACCTTCATCAGGTCATAATGGCAACAAGCAACAAAAGTGGGAATTTATCACGTGTTTCTGCAGTCTATGTGTGTAAGAGGGGTGGTGTTTCTGTTTTTTTCATACTGTCTTATGTCTAAAATAGAAAAATAATGTTAGACATTTACATCTAAATGTAAAACCTGGGTGTTTAAAAAAAATTTTTTTTAAGTTTCTTCATTTATTTTGAGAGACGGGGGGAGAGAGAGAGAGAGAGATACATGGGGCTCAAACCCACAAACTATGAGATTATGACCTGAGCTGAAGGGATGCTTATCTGACTGAGCCACCCAGGTACTCCTAAAGCCTAGGTTTTAAATAGGACCAGCTACTGTTTTTAAGATAACTTGAGATTCGAACCCAGGTTAATTTGTTTCCGAAGTTTATGCTGGGCTTACAAAGATCAGTAGAACACCATCCAGCTTGTTGACCTTGCTGACTCTTGGGAAAGTGACGTGTAAGCTCATGTAGTACTCTGTTAAAAGGTAGATGGAGGACCGCTGGGTAGCTTAATCGGTTAAGTGTCCGACTTCGGCCCAGGTCATCTTCTCACAATTCTTGGGTTCCAGCCCGCCATCAGGCTCTGCGCTGACAGTGTAGAGCTTGCTTTGGATTGTATGTCTGCCTCTGTCTCTGCTCCTGACCGGCTTGTACAAGCACATGCTCTCTCAAAAAAAAAAAAAAAAAAAGGGTAGTAGATGGGATTCAGACCACAGAGTGACGTCGTCTTTGGGGGAGGTCTTCAGAGGAGGTGGCCTTTGAGTCAGATTGTGAACAGTGAGACTGCAAAGCTTGCACAGAGGCATGCATAGGGACTGAGAGGGTGTGGTATTGTGGAGTCAAGACCAGGTTTTCAGTTTAGTCTTCTATATAGTGTGTCAATTGTTTAAAATGATTATTAATATTAAATAATATTTTAAAGCGGAGGTGAATGGAAGGATAGAATAATTTTTAATTAGATTTAATTATTATTTTTAGTAACAATAGTTTTAAAAGAGTCTTCTGAAAGAGATTATAAGGGAGCTTGGCCTGAGTAACATTATTTAAAAAAAAATTTTTTTTAATGTTTTATTTCTGAGAGAGAGAGAGAGATCATGAGCAGGAGAGGCTCAGAAAGAGAGGGAGACACAGAATCTGAAACAGGCTCCAGGCTCTGAACTGGCTGTCGGCACAGAGCCCGATGCGGGGCTCAAACCTTCCAGCTGTGAGATCATGACCTGAGCCATTTGGACACTTAACCAGTAGAGCCACCCAGGCACCCCCTGAGTAACATTATTAACTAGTTAACATATTTATTCCATAGTTAAGAAACATCTTTTAGTTTAAGTCTATCTTCCCTTAAAAGCTGCCTATTCAACCATTATATAAAACTTACAGTTCTAAAGAGACTTCTAGATCATTTACCTTGAATATTTTAGATAGTTAGCTGTAATGAAAGGTAATATTGTTTAGATAGGCAGGAATGCTATTCAAATGATTTTGACATAAAGGCGGTTTTTAGCAATTGTTCCTTATTACATGGCAGTGTACATTCATCATAGAAAATTAAAGAAACATGATGAAAACAAAAATTACTTCTAATCAATAAGGAGAGAGAAGCTTTTTTGGGGGGGTTATACCATTCCAGTCACTAAACAAGGTTTTAATATTCATTCAAGAATTGTTTTTCATTCAAAGAATCGTTTTTCATCTTCACGTATTTTAGTGACTGAATTTACCATGGCACAGTTGAGAGTTCGGTCAATTTAGTATTACAGTACCTTCTGATTTTTATTTAATACGTAAGATAGTTGTTTTAACTGATGAAGATTTTAGCCTGTGTGATTAAATACTAACAAAGGACGTAATTAGGTAGCTATTACTCTTCTTACTATCATTTCGACATTGCTCAGAATGCTGAAGCAAAAGGAAACCTTAAAAAGTATCATGTTTGCCTTCTCATTTTATAAATGAGGAAACTTTTTGTAAAGTAATTTTTCCATATGGACTGTTTTGTTTGTTTGTTTTTAAATGTTTATTTATTTGTTTTGAGAGAGAGACAGAGAGCGTGAGCAGAAGAGAGACAGAGATACAAACAGTCTGAAGCAAGCTCTGGGCTCTGAGCTATCAGCACAGAGCCCAATATTGGGCTGGAACCCACAACCTGCAAGATCGTGACCTGAGCCAAAGTTGGATGCTTAACCAACTGAGCCACCCAGGCGCCCTGGAAACTGTTTACTTCCAAACTTTTGTTTCCAGTGACTTCTTAGTTTAGATTTTTGTTTTGCTTGATTGCAGTCCTTTTTCTTCCTGTTCAGGATCTGTTTGTCCACCTCTCAGCCAATGGTACAAAGAAAAAGGAGACCGAAGAGAGGAGATAGCATATGCCAGAGAAGTAGAAGGAGCCGGTGTAGGTCTGTGTGTAATCATATAAAAAGCCTGAAAGGAAGGAATGATCTCTGTTAGTGAAGCAAACCTTTCAGTTAGTAATTCTTAGCCAGTATTGTTTGTTGAGGGAAGGAGACGCCTGTACTTGTATGTATCATGACCCATCAGAAGGTCAGGCTGCTTGCCTGGTCTCATTTTCTGTTTATGAAGTTAAATCTGTTCACCTGAGTTAGGGCCCTGACCCTGTGGGAAGAAAGCCATTGTGGAGCCAGAACTTATCTTGTCTTTTAGTGGAAATTGGGGAAAATTAGGGATGCCTACAATTTGATTTTATGATGAATCTTACTAGAAGGTGACTGTTCTTACAAAGAAAATTATTGTGAATCACTACTGTTTCCCAAAGAAAAAAGTACGAGAATTAATTATAGTTCTTTCCTCACTGAACAAACATTTCAGTAATTACTATGTTCCCAACAGTTGTTGAAGAAGTTAATGATAATTAGCCCAAATGGACGTGGTTCGTGCTCTCAGACTGTACAGTTTAGTGGGGAGTTGGGTATTAACCACATGAGTTACACGTGCTATAAGGGCTATGAAGGAAAGATTCAGGAGACTGTGAGAGCATATGAAAAGGAAGTGACTACTTAGTCAAGTGGGTTAAATGATGGCTCTAAGTCCCCCTGAAATTAAAATTCTCTTTTAATCAAGAATGTGTGGATCCACAAAATCATTTGGCTGATGGCACATACCAGAACTTTTTAAATGAAACACTTTCCTTTTTTAAAATTCTTTTTATTTTAATGTTTGTTTATTTATTTTGAGAGAGAGAGAGAGAGAGCATGCATGTGCATGAGCAGGGGAGGGGCATAGAAAGGGGGAGAGAAAGAATCTCAAGCAGCTTCGCACTGCCAGTGCAGAGCCCAACGTGGGGCTCAAACTCACGAACCATGAGACCATGACCTGAGCTGAAATTGACTGAGCCACCCAGGTACCCCGAAACACTTTTCTTAAAAACTGTGTATGGTGGCAAAGAGTGTTTGTGTGTGGCCTTTAAACATTGTTGTAAAAGTCAGCCCTATGAAAAAGCAAATAATGTGTTAGTCTTGTTATGACAGTGTTGACCTCCTAGCCTTCCTAAATAAGGTCTCAGGACCTCTGAGCATCCACTGCCACACTCTGAGAACTTCTTTTCTGAAATATTTTATGCATATTATATTTATAGTTGTAAATTGGCTTTTAATCCTAAAAAATAACTTAAAAAGTTAAAGCTATTATTCTGATCGTTTATTCAAAGAAACTTTGGTGCTATATGCCATGAATAAAACAGATGAAAATACCTGCTCTCATGAGGCTTACGTATTATTTTAAGTAGGCTCCATGCACAACTTGGGGCTTGAACTCACAGCCCTGAGATTGAGAGTCGGCTGCTCTACTGACTGAGCCAGCCAGACGTCCCTGATTTTCATTTTGGAACATGGTTTCTCACTGAATGTGTGGTGTATACCCTCTTCTTTTTTTGGTCTGATTTTATATGTCTTTATCTCCTGTTCTTTGTTTTTTCATTTGATTTTGATATAGATAATTTAGTTTTTTTGGTTGCTTCATTAGCTTTGTGTTTCCTGCTAACTGATACAATGAATGAATGGAATGTTTTATAGCCTGTTAAACTCAGCTAACTTTAGCTTGCTTTTTCCTATTTTTCCTGTTGGATCACTGACCTCATTTAAATGTTCCTTGGAGTTAAGCAGGAGTGGAGAGAAGTGGACAAGGACAGGTCCTTGTATTATGTTAGTTGTAATTGACCTTTAGATATCTAAGAGATAGATAGGTAGGTGACCAGCTGCTCAAATTTCTACAAAGGAGGAGGAAGTGTAAAAAGTACCAGGATCCTTTCCTATGCCTTGTCATTCTTGCTTAACCCCATGCGTACAGCAGATTTATCACTATATACATAACCTGCAGAGTGTAAGATGGGGGTATTAGAAGTAATGCTCTGGGGTGCCTGGGGGGCTCAGGTCGTTAAGCATCCGGCTTCAGCTCAGGTCATGATCTCATGGTTCGTGGGTTCGAGCCCCGTGTCGGGCTGTGTTCTGACAGCTAGCTCAGAGCCTGGAGCCTGCTTCAGAATCTGTGTCTCCCTCTCTCTGACCCTCCCCTGCTCATGGTGTGTATCTCTCTCTCCTCTCTCTCTCTCAGAAATAAATAAAACATCAAAAAAATTTTAAAACAATAAAAGAAGTAATGCTCTGGAAAAGACTAGTGATTTTTAGACAAGGAATTGGATAGTGTTGCTAAAAAGTCAGGAGAGCATAGCTAAAAATAGTGAAAATGGATGGTGATGGTGGTTTTCTTTATAAGTCTCAGAAAGCTGGTAATAAGCCTTTCATTTCACATATAAAAATACATTTAAAGTCAGAATGTTGGGGTGCCTGGGTAACTCAGTTAAGTGTCCGACTCCTGATTTCTGCTCAGGTCATGATGTTGTGGTTCCTGGGATTGAACCCCACATTGAACTTCATGCTGACAGCACGGATCCTGCTTGGGATTCTCTCTCTCTGCCCCTCCTCCCCCTCTCTAAATTAATTAATTAATTAATTAATTAATTAATTAAAAAAGATAAATGACTGTTGGTAGTTCAGAACCCATCATAGTCTGTTTTAAATGTAACACATAAGTTGACATTCAAAAGACTGAGTTCTTTTGTGGACAGCAAAAGCATTGTGAATGAGAGGGAAAGATGAGATGGCATAACAACCAGAATCCAGGAGGGTATGCGTCCGTCTCAGTGTACACTCCACGCCGAGTATTACTGTATGTAGCCAGCACTCTGAGGAGGGCTACCCTGGTAGCTGGTACAGACTGCTGGAGACCCAAGAAGTGCCCTGTGAGCATTTCCTCAGTGTTTCCAGTCTACCTGCCTCAGAATCACCTGATATGCATGTTAATCGTGCAGATTCATTGGCTTTCCTTAAGCATAATTCATCATGGGTGGCACCCCTTTGATTCTTACACACAATAAAATTGTAAGCCAAATTATTTTCCTGTGATTATGGCTATAACCCTTATTTTAAGCAGGAATGTCTAACAGTGTTTCTTGGGATAATTTAAAGCAACTAAGAAGGTAGAGCTCAGCTTCCGTTAATAGTTCTGCAAACTAGTTTTTTTATAGTCAGGATGAAACTTGATATTTAATAGAGGGTTGTAAATTTATTTTTTTAGTGTCAACACTTTCAAACTATTTATCATTTTATGGATAAAGCTATACGTGTTTAAAAATGAGTTTACCATCCTGTCTAAAAAGTACCTCTGATATCTCAGAACTTGTTTGGTGAGCTGAGTTATTAATCCTCTTTATTAGGATTACTATTGTAAGTTTATTTATTTATTTATTTATTTTCTAGGAGAGAGAGAGAGAGACAGCATGAGCAGGGGAGGGTCAGAGAGAGAGGGAGTCACAGACTGAAACAGGCTCCAGGCTCTGAGCTGGCAGTCAGCACAGAGCCCGACGCGGGGCTCGAACCCACGAACCGCGAGATCATGACCTAAGCGAAAGTCGGACGCTTAACCGACTAAGCCACCCAGGCGCCCCTCTATTGTAAGTTTATTATTGGTCATCTTGTTAAAACTTGAAATACACCCAGAAGGTCCTTAATTCCCAAGTTCCTTGATGCTAGTTCAAATTAGTGGTTGAGAGTTCCATAAGTGACTCGAAGGTTTTGGAACCAGAGCTTCTGGCTGTTGAGCTGCTCCCTAGTGGCAGACTTCCAAGATGTACAGAGACAATGATCTTTTGTCATCTCTGGGCAGACTGGAGTCACTGGCGGCATCCTTGTCATTTTACTTAAGGTGTGTTGTCTCTGTGTGCCATGATGGGAAACATGGGTTTGGGACATGTCTTGGGAAACATGGGTTAGCAAATTTAAACCTCACTGCCTTCTAAGACAGGAGCTCTCTAAAGGCCCCATGATAGAAGTTTGCAATAAGGTTTACTGGGAATACTTATAAGTATTTGCTCTATGCTGTGTGTTTCATTAAAATAATTATGCTCTGTGTTAGGATTTTGAAGTTTGATTTTTTTTTTTTTTTTTTTGGCCTTGTAAAGGAATATATTTGTGAAGGAAAGACTACAGAGTAATGAGCTATTTGGAATTTATTTGTGATGTTTTTGTTGGGATTTGTCAAACTTAGGAGTACTGAATCTGAGTACTATTCTTTGGGACTTTATTGTTTGTGAGGAAAATAATCACTGAAAAAATAATGATTTACATTATTTTCTTTTGCTTCTTCAGGGTATAATCTAGTTCTCTGGGTTTAGAGGACAGAGAACTTTGTTCTGTCTTCTTACTTGTCCCCACCTACCCTAACCTCCAGAGTGGGTTTACAGCAGATCAAAAAGTGGAGTCATTTTATTTGTTTTCCAAATAAAATTTCAGGCCATAGAGAAATTTTCAACTGGTGGGTCAAGATAATAAAACTGTAGAGGGCATGGTTGATAAAAGGTGGAGTAAGGAACAGGTAGATGGGGCGCCTGGGTGGCTTAGTCGGTTAAGCGTCCAACTTTGGCTCAGGCCATGATCTCGCAGTTCATGGGTTCAGCCCTGCGTCGGGCTCTGTGCTGACAGCTCAGAGCCTGGAGCCTGTTTCATATTGTGTCTCCCTCTCTCTCTGCCCCTCTCCCACTCATGCTCTGTCTCTCTCTGTCTCAATAATAAATAAAAAACATTAAAAAAAAAAAAAAGAACAGGTGGGACATTTGTTTCATATTATATCTGAAATGAGGATAGGCTTGAAATAGGAAGTGACATTTCACGAGGAAATGAATTTGGCATTAGACATGACTTTCTTTGGATGTGTTGAAAAAAATCAGTGGTGAAATACTACATAATTGAGTGAAGCTTCAACATTTTGTTAAGGTCATTTTTATTATAACACAGCTCAGGATGTCTTCATTTAAAGGTAAGAAAACAGAGTTAACTAATTTTCACTGTAAGTTATAGTGACTTAAGCAAATTTTCAATTGATGAAGTCGAAAAAGAATATATATTCTAATAAATCTTAGTTTTAGAGGTTCTAGACTCTTGCCCTGAGTATTAAGTTCTGGAGGTATATATGACAGAGTGATTGCTATACCATGACCCAATATGTTGTGGAAGAACATTAAGAGAATAGCTTTTTGGGGCACCTGGGTGGCTTATTCGGTTAAGTGTCCGACTTTCACTTAGGTCATGATCTCATGGTTCGTGGGTTCGAGCCCCGCGTCGGGCTCTGTGCTGACTGCCAGCTCAGAGCCTGGAGCCTGTTTCAGTCTGTGACTCCCTCTCTCTCTGACCCTCCCCTGCTCACGCTGTCTCTCTCTCTCTCTCTCTCTCCTAGAAATAAATAAAACATTTAAAAAAAGAGAGAGAATAGCTTTTTGTTTGTTTTTGTTTTTATTTTTTAATTTTTTTAAGATTTTATTTTTAAGTAATCTCTGCACCCAATATGGGGCTCAGACCTACAGCCCTGAGATCAGAGGTCGCACGCTCTATCCGCTGAGCCAACCAGGCACCCCAAGAGAATTTTTGTCTTCTTTGTGTTCCCCATAGCAGCTAGGAGAAGGCTATGGTAAAAAAGTTGCTTGATAATTATTGAACGAATACTAAACGGTAATCAAATAATTATTTATGGTGTTTTAAGGGAGTTTTCAGATATCTGTGATTGGTTTAAATATATAAAAATACATATATTAGCATAATATAGGCATTCATCAGGTGGCAGTGGTGGTGGGGGGTATGTGGAAGAGAAGGGAACTGCATTCAGTTTTATTTTATAGGTGGCTAATATGGGCCCTGGTGGTTTTATTTTTAAGTGAAACTGAGCCTTTAGCATTTTTGAGCTCGCAAGTCCAATGCCTTGGAGACAAGATTAGAAATTTCACATTCCTACTTCTATGTTGGAGAATACAATTATCTTTGCTCAGTGTATGATCTTTGTATTTATATTGCCTTTTGCAGGTTGATTTTTGTTAACCGGGATCTACTAGAAATACAGTAAGGTTTAAAAATACCAGTACTTTTTATTTTTCCACAGCCTTCCAAAAACTTCCATCTGCACCAGCTTGTAGTTCTGGATGCCATTTACCAGTAAATAATAGTTGGGTTTGGATGAGCAATGACAGTTGGCCCGTACTTAGGACTGTTGACCACCGAAGGTTAGGGAAAGCTAACAATCCTAATACTGTCCTAGTCTGAAGCAGATCATATTATTAAACTAACATTGAATTTGTCCCTGAGTATTAGAAAGAAATGGGAGGGGCCGTGGGGTGGAAGAAATGGTGTGTATGTAGGGAGTAATTTTTAACTTTCATCCATTTCAGTCCCTATCAGTTATTTTCATTGGAGGTGGTATGAATTTTGTAGCTACTACATTTCTTACCATCTTCAGAGTTACCAAAGGTCTGTAAATAGTTTTCTTGCCTGTATGCTTTATTTACATTTTTTAAAAATATTTTTTTAACTCATGATTTCTGTGGGTTTCTTACGCTTTTTTTTCTTTCCTTAAATTATTAAAATATGCTCTGTAGGACTTTTTTTTTTTCATTTCCATATTGGAGGGAGAAAATATTGTTCATACAGTCGATGTTAACAGTTTTTAACTAGTGTTTTGGCTAAGGGTTATTGCGGAAAGTTTTACTGTTTGCTAGATTTCTAATTTTAAAATAACTAATCTTTTATAGGAATTTCAACTTTTGCAATTTGATAATAACAGATATAGGTAAGTACAAAATGAGAATCTCCTACAGTTCTGAAAATCTAAGTCTGGTCGAGAATTTAATACTTTATAACCAGTAACCCTTCTGATGATTTAGTTAAAGCTGCAAACAATAATGTAACTGCCCACACTTGTTGAGACCTGAATGACTGTAAATCAGCATTTCTGTTTCTTTGGTCCTTGCTGCTGGACTCAGAAGTGAGGAACAAGTCTAACGGCTTTTGTAAAATCCTCTGTCGTTTCACAGAGGAATGACTTACAGGAATAAAGACTCAACTGAAGTTTCTCCCTTTAACAAGATGCTTAGCATAGCGTAGTCAGTGAGAGATCATGTTACAAAGAAGGAAATTTAACTGGATTTTGTATTAATTATATAATAGTCTTGTTTAAGATACTGTGAGCAACTCCCACACTTAAAATCTGTATATAAGCTATCAGCACAGCCTTAATCAATTTCTTTGACTATTTTGTAGAACTTATAAAATTTATAATTGCCTAAATAATTTCTGAATTTGTGGGCAAAAATTCTTTCATGAGCTGTCCTTTTTACTCACATATAGTGCTAGGGTATTAATGGACATTGGGTAATAAAAGGCTTGTAATTTTTTTTTTTGACTCCTTGATAGTAAGAAATGTGTTTTATATCACCTGCATTTTATATGATGCGTGTGTGTGTGTGTGTGTGTGTGTGTGTGTGTGTGTGAACTAAAAGTTTAAAATAAAGTGATGCACAGTTTTTTAATCTGTTCTGTTGTAGTCTGTTCTTTTTCATTAAAAAAATTTTAAAGGTCATGACCAAATTGATTTCAAGACCCACACACACATCTGTAACTTTTCCCTTTCAAGTAATAATCCTCACAAAACTTGCCTTGTCTTCTCCTGTATTGAAATTTTTTTATGTTTATTTTGAGAGAGAGCAAACAGGGGTTGGGGCAGAGAGAGCGGGGGACAGAGCATCGAAAGTGGGCTCCATGCTGACAGCAGAGAGCCTGATGCAGGGCTTCAACTCATGAACCGTGAGATCCTGAGCTGAAGTTGGATGCTTAACTGGCTGAGCCACCCAGGTGCCGCGTCATATACTGAAGTCTTTAAACATTTTAAGATGTGTACAAAAACATATAAAACATGAAATCTCTAAACATGTTAGATGCCTTTATCATTTGAGTAAGATACTCTGTGCCCTGGTATTTGTCACCTCCCTATACTTTGGACCTAATAGGCTTGGAAAGTTTTAAGGCATCACTGAGATGTCCAGTGAAGAAGAATCAAGATTGAAAAACATGCATTGGCGAGCTGTGTTTGAGCTTCATTTTTCCCTAGTTTGCTGACCTGCGCGCTAGCCATAGAGCCACTGTGCTAGACATCTCTGGTGTTTAGTCCCTGTTACTGGTCCTGACGTCAGAGTTCTGGGCCTGACTTTAACATTCTAGCTTGCCTTCCAGATGTGAGGTAAACTGACCGAGACCACATGGGCAGAGGTGTGCTCATAAATGCAAATAAGAGTTGGGTATATATTTGTATAAATTTTTCCTTTAGGTACACCTAAATTGAACCTAATGGTGTTTTTTTCTTCCATTAATAATTTTTGTTATTAATATTATTTTTTTCCTTCTGATATATGCCTATTCTAGGTCTTAACGTTTAGGTGCAAACCTAAATAATATCATTATAAAACTTTGTTTTTAAAAAAAACAAAGGGAGGATCGTATCTTTTTCTATTTCACTTTAGGACTGAAGGAAGTAAAAGGAAGCTAAATTCCTGTTTGTGGATGATTGGAAATGTTACAGTAATTTGTACATTTAAACATATTGAGACCCTGTGGTACGTGAAATACTAAAGTTTAAGTCTGTTCCCTAGAAATATTTCTGAGTAGTCTCTTGGTAATCTTGGATTAGATGTTCAGCAAGCAGTGGACAAAATGTCCGTTTAGGTTAAAAGTGCATATAAAATAATACTTCAGTCTTTAACCTCAATCATCAGAACTCCCCCAATTTTTCCTGTACTTGCATTTAGTATTCACCAGTGGCCCCACCACAGCCTCTCCACAGAGATGCTGGCCTCTAGGCCGAGTATCCTCCTGCCTTCGGTACAGATCAAATATGAAGGGTCTCCATCATCCCTCTTGGAAAATCCCTCTGAGAAGCCCTGGACAGCTGTATGTATGGTACATCTGAAGGGCTAAGGGGGCAGGCTTGCCGCCTTCAAGCTCCGTATTGACTCCTGCTCAGATAGAAGATACTAGTGGTTTGTTTGTTTGTTTAGGGCATCATAGGTCTTTGAGAATCTTCTAAAACTCTGGATTGGCTCCCCAGGCAGGTAAACTTAACACACAATCTTTGCCCTAAGACTTCCAAGATAATGTCAGAAGCTGTTTAATTAATCTGTTCTTAACTGTTGAATTAATCCTCAGATCCTTCTGGATTGGTGACGGAGTGTGGGAGTTAGTATAGGAACAGCAGAGATGTCATCAGTTTTTTAACCTGATATTTGTCGTTGCATGTTACCATTTTGGGTCAGCATTTTCTTTCATTGCTATTGAAGTTTGCTCAGAATATTGCTAAGCTGTTACCTGCTATAGGTGGTCCAGAAAGGATAACCATCCCAGCAAAGAAAGCAACAAGTCCCAAGAAACTGTGTACTCTAGAAGTTCCAGACAAATCAACCTGTGGGGATGAGAATCCAGTGTTAGCCATATTGAGGGTGAAATTCTGTGGAGACCTATGGCTACAAAGGGACAAATGCTATGAACAGTTAACTTCCAAGGTGACTTGGGTGGCTTTTTGCCTGGACATTATAGAGAAGCTGAGGCAAATAGGGAAGAGTCATTGTGCTGGGCAGGCAGTGTTTTCATTGTGATCTTTAAGGCGACTCAGGTGCACCATTATTTCCTGACTCTCACAGCTCTTCTCCGTAAGGAAATGGTATTTATATTCTGAGTGGACAATGGTATTCCTGAATCCACCTGTGCCTAAGTACCAGCCATTGGTTTGTAGGAAGTCAGTTTTCCTAGGTTGACTTCAGCTTTAGAAAGTTGGCTCTTGAATAACTATAATATCCTACAGTCCTTATGTTAATATTGATACCAGGCCAGAAGTTTCCCAGGGATTCTGTGGTTCTGAGAAGAATCCATGGGATCCCAAGAAGATCCCAGTTATTTCAGTTCCTTTTGGGTCCAGGACTTTAAGTCAGCTTGAAGTAAAAGTAGAGAGTGGTTAAACAATGTCCCTGTTAAAGTACACAGAACTTTTCTCAACAAGAAAGAAGTCACACTGGTCAGGAAGCCCCATGTTTTTCCCTTACGATTTTTTTTTTTTTAACATTCATTCATTTTTGAGAGAGAGAAATAGAGAATGGGGAAGGAGCAGAGAAAGGGAGACACAGAATCTGAAGCAGGCTCCAGGCTCTAAGCTTTCAGCACAGAGCCTGACGAATCCCCATGGTGAGATCATGACCTGAGCCGAAGTTGGACGCCTAACCGACTGGGCCATCCAGGTGCCCCCAAGAAAGTCCCATGTTTTTCTCCGGGAACTCTTGAAGATGGTGTCTTAGAAGGAGCCAATGAGATTTCTAGAGCTGAAGGAAAGCAGTAACACAGCCCTAACATTCTGGGAGACTGATAAGCAAAGTGGAATCCTGCTGATCCTTATTTTGCTTTCTTCTTTTTTGTCCCATGTAGGTAGTTCTCCCCCAAAGGTAAGATGAGTAACTGAGCAGGATATAGCTAGCTACAGGGTTTCTGCAGCCTGGAAAAGGATTTTTTTTTTTAAATTATAAAATTAATACAAAATACGTATTCTCTTTGGGGAGATTATCATGAATCCTTTCTTTGTCTAAGTGCTTTAACAGTGTTAATGAGTGTGTCTGCTCACCAGTACAGGAAATATCATTGCCAGGTAACCACCAGCAAAGATGGCAAAGAAGACGGTGTAGGTCATAAGTAGTGGAAATGTGGTGGCCAGAGGAGCAAGCAGGTTAGTGATGCCGCAGAGAATGAGGTAAGACTTGTAGTAATGATACTTCTTGATCCAGGCCTGATCAGCAACCCATCCAGTGATTATCGGACTGACAGTCTCAGTGATGCCTGGAACAATATTGAAAGACCTTATGAAATCCTGATTCCGTTTGCCTAGCCCCTTTGAAAAGTGTAGCCACATGGGACCTCCTTTACTAAGTAATATGGCTTCGTCCTGAGGCTAGGACCTTATGAGAAAAAAATGGTCTCGTGTCTGTCAGTGGATTCTGTCATTTATTTACCTGCTCCAAATACAGCTAATAAAATACCAGAAAGGCCCCTTCAGAGTTTTGTAGAAAACCCCTCAGGTGTTTTTTTCTGACTGCGTTTGGGAAGCTTGGACCTCCTAATGGAATCCCTGGTTACAGAGGACCATTTGCTCAGGAGGCCTTCCTCAAAGAGGTCCTGCGAGTGAGGGAGTGAGTTGTCTAAAAGACTCGTAGACCCTTTGGTCAGTGTGCTGGGGAAGTCATATGGTGGAAGACTGGAGACCATAAATAATAAAGTCTTACGTTGAAAAAAAAAAATAGATGTTGGGACTCTTTATTATGAGTGTGTATGGGGGTTTGGTAATTAAGTCCTCCTCCAAAGGTTATTATGTTAATTTGGAAGTCCGGAGGAGATCTGGAAATGCGTGGTCATTTTGAACATTGGAACTATGGTGTATCTTGAATAAAATTTAAGAACCACATTTTGCATTCAGTATCATGATAATAGAAGATTTTTTTTTTTAATTTTTTTAAATGTTTTATTTATTTCTAGAGAGACAGCGTGAGCAGGGGAGGGTCAGAGAGAGAGGGAGTCACAGACTGAAACAGGCTCCAGGCTCCAAGCTGGCAGTCAGCACAGAGCCCGACGCGGGGCTCAAACCCACAAACTGTGAGATCATGACCCAAGCAAAAGTCGGACGCTTAACCAACTAAGCCACCCAGGCGCCCCAAATTCTTATTTTTTATTAATTACAAGCTAATGTAGCAGTTAATGATTCTGAGAGTAGCATAAACTACAGTTGTTTTCTACTTGTAATTCTTCCTGTGGTTTTAGACATAAATTGCTCTGCAAAAAGGGAGTGGGACAGAAAATGCATCCTACTATTCCATTTCTGTTTTTACAGAAACTCCATATGAGCTTCTTGGGGCCCATTGCATAGCCCTAAACTGATCTACATTGATGACTACCAGACATTTTAGTGAAAAAAACAGTTCAGCTTTGTATCTTTTTTCTTGTGTACACAAGCTTTAGTCAACCGAAGTGAGGTATTTTTGCAATTGGAAATGGGGTACGGTCAGTTTTGTAAGGACTTGGGAAACCGTCTTTTCAAGAAATTCGCAGGAGAAACGTTAATATTGAGCTACTTAGAACTTCCAGATGTTTAGAACAGTACAGTTCCATGTCATCCCTTAAAATTTTTTTTTATTATTAAAAAAATTTTTTAATGTTTTATTTATTTTTGAGAGAGATAGAGACAGCATGAGCAGGGGAGACTCGGGGAGAGAGGGAGACAGAATCCAAAGACAGGCTCCAGGCTCTGAGCTGTCAGCACAGAGCCTGACATGAGGCTCGAACCCACAAACCGAGATCATGACCTGAGCCTAAGTCGGACGCTTAACCGACTGAACCACCCAAGCACCCCATCCCTTTTATTTTTCTTAGGCTCCCTGTTTTGTCCTTTGAGAGGACCCATATTTCTTCAGTAAAGCATTTTGTTTCCTTACGTTTTTATAAACACACAGCTAAAATGATTGGGGGTTTTTAATGTTTATTTTTGAGAGAGACAGAGTGTGAGTGCGGGTCAGGCAGAGAGAGAGGAGACAGAGAACCTGAAACAGGTTTTAGGCTCTGAGCTGTCAGCTCAGACTCAACTGTCTGAGCTGTCAACGGGACTCAAACTGAGATCATGACCTGAGCTCCCAGGTTGGTCACTTAACTGACTGAGCTACCCAGGCGCCCCAATTGTTTTCATTTTTAACTCAACATTCACATTCATTTAAAATTGTTTTAGGGGCACCTGGGTGGCTCAGTCGACTTTGGCTCAGGTCATGATCTCATGGCTTGTGGGTTCGAGTCCTGCGTCGGGCTCTGTGCTGACAACTCAGCCTGGAGCCTGCTGCCAATTCTGTGTCTCCCTTTCTCTCTGACCCTCCCCCCTCCCCTGCTCATGCTGCCTCTCTCTCTCTCTCTCTCTCTCTCTCTCTCAGAAATAAATAAAACATTAAAAAAATTGTTTTAAAGTTTATTTTGAGCGACACAGAGAGCATGAGTGGGAGGGGGAGAATCCCCAGCAGGCTCTGCACGGCAGCGCATAGCCCAGTGTGGGGCTTGAACCCATGAACCGTGAGACCATGACCGAAGCTGAAGTTGAACGCTCAACCAACTGAACCACCCAGGCACCCCTCTCGAATTTATTTTAAATATCAGCCAGTCCATTAATGAATATCCTTAACAGGCATATGTATCTGTCTTACTGTGAGTTCAAAGGAAAAAATTCTTAGCTACACATACTAACAGAACGTTATTGAATGCTTATGATGGGCCAGGAACTATTCTAAATTCTACATGCATTGCTCGTTCAATCTTGAGAACCTTATGAAGATAGGTACTATTTTCACTATATTACAGATGAGGAAATTGAGACACAGAGAACACGAATAACTTGCTGACGGTTGTACAGGTAGGAAATACAGAGCAAACACCTGGACCTAGGAAGTCTAGCTCCAGCAACGCTTTTCAACCTTTGTCCTATGCTTCATGGTTTTCTTTGGTTTTCCTGCTTCCTGAAGTGGCTGTTGCCACTGAGCATCAGCTTTTTAAAGCCAAGTATTCAACAATTATTTAATGTGGGCGCCTGGATGGCTCAGTCAGTCAGGTGTCTGAGTTTAGGTCAGGTCATGATCTCACGGTTTGTGCGTGTGAGCCCCACATTGGGCTCTGTGCTGACAGCTCAGAGCCTGGAACCTGCTTCTGGTTCTGTGTCTCCCTCTCTGCCCCTCCCCAGCTCACATTGTCTGTCTCTGAAAAGTAAACATTAAAAATAAATTGTAAACCCACTCAAATTTAAAAAAAAATTAATAAAGGAAAATGAACAACCCTTGCCTGGGGGCCACTGTCTGGTGTAGAGCGTTGTGTGCAAGGTATAGTGACAGGTCTGGGGAGGGGTATGCCTGCTGTTCCCATCAGCCTCCAAAGACTTCCTTTTTCCTGGCCCTCCCACAACTCCTTTTTAAAAAATAGTCTTTCTGTAAAATTGTAAATTCTGTAAAAATTGTCTTAACTGTAAAATTAAGTTCCTTTTGAGTTTGAGGTTAAAGTAATGCTTTCTTACCAGCTACTGAAACGAGGAAGGTGGCATCCATGAGGTCAATCCCCAGTGTTCTGGCTCTGGCTACCAGGTGAAAAGTAGGGATGAAATATGCCAACTGACTGAGGAGAAAAGACCAGGTAAATATGTAGAAGAAGGGGTTTTTTAGAGGGGAAATGTCAAAGAGTTTTTGCTTACGGCTCCATGAAATGGCCTCTTTCTCATAGTGTTCTTCATTAGTTATTAGGAATGCACTGTTTCCATCAGGCTCATTGTTGAGCTCTGTGTTTTTATTTTGCGAGACTATTAAATTTGTACCAGGTTGTCCGGCCTTCTGCAGAGCACTGTCACTGATGATGGTGGCCTCTTGTGTCTCATTGCAGGATGGCATTTCTGTCACACACACTGCCCCTGGGTGACTTGTAGACAAGCAGCTACCTCTTTTTTTAACATCACAATTGTCCTCGCTTGCAATGTGGATGGGTCTTAAGAGCATACTGGAAGGCACCAGATTCATCATGAGTGCTCCAAGGAGTATAAGGGCACCTAAACAGGGGAGAGAGTGAGAAGTTAAAAATCGCCCCTCTCGTTTCACAGTACTGTGTTAAGGCTCAGAAGGGGCCCCGCCACACCACTAAATGTATTCAGTCGTGTAATAATTCCTGAAAACGCTACTTTGTCCCCTAAATTTAACTAAAGTATCCAAATCTGTTGACTTCATTTTTGGCCCTGCACACCACTGTGTCCTTGTGAAAACAGGGCATCCTTTGAACATAGAAAACCAGAAAGCTGCACCAGGAGATGAATGGAAAGAGAGAGTGTTATTTGTGTAAGAGGAGAAAAGAATAGGTTTGGGTGGGGAGCATGGGGCCGGGGCTGGATATTTGAAATGTTAGAGGATTACGGTGTGTTTTAAGTAGGGATTCAGGATTGCCTGAAGTGGGGATATAGATTTAGGGACTGTGAATACGGAATTCTAGAATTAGATGATGAGAGTCATTCGTAAGCTGCCTTAAAAGAGGGGGCAAGCCTTTCATCTCATGACTTTTTTAATTTCCTTGAAAGAAGACAAATGCCAGTCTCACCTTGGCAGCGAGCAGTTGCTTGGTGTCAGCATGGCCTGAGCAAAGCTGTGGGCTAAGTCTTGTGCTTCCAGGGATAGAATTGGGTGTCAGTTCAGCTATCCTGCCTTAGGGATGTACCAGCTCTTTCTGTGTACTTACTATGAGGCTACTGTGGTTTTTCACTTGGGAAAGGAGTCAACCAGAACGCTCTGCATGTAAAAATAGGCTTTTATATTCCTACATGTGTACTTAACACACATACATATACATCTCTTTCTCCAGTACTTTAAGGTGATTTTAATCCAAATGTTTTAGCTTAGACACAGAAAACTATGGAGTGAAATGGTGTGTGTTTGTGAAAACTTTATCATTGACTCTGTATAAAAGATTGTTAAGGAACATTAATGCTCTTTTTACCCACTTTTTTGGGGTCTATTGGTGAGTTGGATGGGGGAGGAATTTTTAAATGCAGATCTATTTTTCTTAAGGGAAAATGTAAAAAAAGAATGCTTTCCTAGTGAAAGAAGAGGAGGAGGGAATCCTCAGGTGCCCAGGGGTATCCCTTTGCCTGCGAGGTGTCTCCCCAGCTGCACAGAGGGCCCTCCATCCCCACGGACATGAACCGTTTGGTGAACTGGGAGTGGCTCTTGACAGATGGCAGAGCCTGCAAGTAGTTCAGCACCTCCTCCACCGTGTGTTCTCGAAGCAAGAGGAGGAGCGCGTCTAGAAATCATGCCTGTCCCCTCCCCGGCTCAAAAGTCCTTCTCTTACACTCATCAGAGTGGGGGAGAGGGGGGCGGGAAGCTACACATTAAAGCTTGCAGAGTTGATAGTTTAGAAACAGAATGGCTCACCTGTCCAGTCATATAGATCTATCAGGACTTTTACAAAAGGCGCAAACAGAAATGTTAGTCCCGTCCCAGAACGGGCAATAGCTGTAGAAAAAGCCAATCGTTTTTTGAAGTATTTGGTAGTTGCCACAGCAGCTGTTTGGTACAAGAAAGCCGCACCCAAACCTAAAAAAACACAATAGCTTGGAGTCACATAAGTGGCTTGTTACCAGATGAGCTATTCTCCCGGGCCTGAGGCAGTAGAAGGAGGCCTTTTGGGCCCATGGATGGGACCGTCAAGGGGAAAGTTCCTAGTTCCATCTTCTATAGTCTTATTTTTACAACGGACTCACCAGGTAAAAGTCCCATAGTCACACAAAGAAAGCGAATGCTGGTAGCCCAGCTGCTGATCAGATATCCACCAGTAATAAGGAGAGCCCCAAGAAGGGAGACAGTCTTCTCTCCGGTTATGTCACAAATAATGGCACCCAGGAGACCTCGGAAAAAGGGAAAAAGGAAGAACGGCAAATACGAGGTAAGTGCTTTGGCATTCCCTCTGATGCACGATTTACGTGAGCAACTGAAGGAAAAGGACTTGGGAGTATTGTGTATCCTTTAGAAAGATGTCCGTATTGGGTTTCTTAATATTTCTGTTTTGCTTTTTGGAAGAAGAGTTGTTTTAAAGAGAATTGTAAATAGGTAGGTTTGAAAATGCCTTCAAAAGCCACAAAATGAGGGGCACCTGAGTGGCTTATTCGGAAGAGCATGTGGCCCGATTTCAGAATGGTGAATTTGAGCCCTCTGTTGGGTGTAGAGATTACTTAAATAAATAAAACCTAACAACAATAACACAAAATGAGATTGCATCTAGTGACGGGGCTAGAACAGGGTTCAGTCATTAATCTACTCTGCCATATTTTAACCCCAGATAGAAGCAAAGGAAGAGACATTGGGTCTCTGTTTTTCTGAGTGTGCCTAGGTGATGGGCTCAGAACTTTACAGCCTGATTTCCCAGAGAGACTGGCTCACTGAACCAATGTTAAGGCACTGTGGAAAGAAACAAGGCATGGAAAATTGAGTCATGGAAGTAAATAGTTGATTTCTTCAGCTTTCTTAATCTTAATTTTTCTGATTTTACCAAATCAAGTAGAGGCTAAACACTGCAAGCCCTTACTAACTTTTCTCAGTTTTGCCTGATAGGGAACCTGACTTTTCACAAGCTTCCATCTTAAATGACTGACCAGTTAGTCTTCCTTGAATTGCCCTTTGTGGTTCTTTTCCTTGCACGGCAAGCTTATTGCCAGCTTTATACCTCCAGAATAACTAATTGATGACATGATGAATCCAATCCAGCCAGTTTGTTCGGAGCTGCTTTCAAATTCTTCTTGGAAAACCACAAAGAAAATTGCAAACGTCTTGATCATCCCCATCACAAACACATTCACCTAAATCAAAGCAGACCGGAGTGTGGTATGAGTGAGCCATTACAGAGAAGGTCACGGCTGCTCATGTTTATGACCCCACCCCTAGCCCCCGCTCACCAGGACCCGCCAAATTGAGGGTTCCTCATTATACATTTTATTGTGTTTTGTGGGGTGGCCATCCCCTTGGATTGTCTAAGTACTTTACACAAAAGCATCTCATCTAATTTTTTTTTAATGTTTTATATTTTTGAGAGGGAGAGAGAGAGAGCACAAGCAGGGGAGGGTCAGAGAGAGAGGGAGATACAGAATCCAAAGACAGGCTCCAGGCTCTGAGCTAGCTGTCAGCACAGACCCGACGCGGGGCATGAACCCACGAATCGTGAGATCAAGACTTGAGCCGAAGTCGGGTGCTTAACCAACTGATCCACCCAGGCGCCCCGAAAGCATCTCATTTAATCCTCATTACAGGGCTATGGAATAAATGGTTTTTTGGAGAGATTAAAAGTTGCTCGAGATAGGGATGCTGGAGGTGAGATTTGAAGCCAGATAAACTGACTCCAGACAAACCACTAGACTGTCCTATTAGAATAGCATCTGTTTGGGGCACCTGGCTGGCTCAGCTGGAAGAGCGGGTGACTCTTGATCTCGGGGTCATTTGAACCCCATATTGGATGTAGAGATTACTTAAAGAAATAAAAGCTTAAAAAAAAAAAAGATAGCATCTGTTAAAGACGGTTAATTACAGTTACCTTTGTGAGAGAAGCACATTGGTCCAAAAGATGAAGAATTGTTCCCATAGGTTCTTACATTAGCTTTGCTTTAACTGTGCTTAAACCGAGTACCCTTCCTCACTTGATAAATAGGGTGACCGTATACTTTATCATTGAAATAGAAACTTGAGAGTGGAAAGGAACACTACGAATTTATGCCAGAGCAGCAAGGGTTAACAGGTCGGAGGGTCATCTTATGGTTGGTCATGTGCCCCATCCTTTTCTTTTGTCTCTCCTTAACCCTCCTTGCCCACACCACCCTTCTTCCTTTCACTAGGAGGAATGTTCCTTTGGGGTCAAGTTTTCTTTCTGTGGCCTATTAACATTTGTTTCTGAGAATTCTGATTAGCTTGTGGGGCAGTGAAGAGCAGGGGTGGAGGGATGGGGCCTGAAAGGGGATGGGGTGGCTTCCCCAGCCAGGGCCTTTTTTTTTTCAGTGGCCTTGGCTTTTCAAGGCCACTTTGTCTGCTTTCAGCCTGGCCATACATCACTTAAGAACCACAGACTCTGGGTTTCCTTTCCCTAATTCCACTTAGCTCTGTCCGTGTGGCAGGTATCACCCCTTGTCGCCGTGTCCTCATCTCACTCTGTGCCCACTCTGTAGACCAGTCGCTCAGGGTTTCGGTCACCACCCACATAGGATGCAGTAGTTGTGAGTACTGTTCTGCAGTCAGCCTGCATTGGCCTCAATCCTGGCTCCACTTCCAGATAGAGCGGCGACCTTGGGCAAACTACCTCACAGAGTTAAGCTTCCCGTTTTGTAAAGGGGAGAGAAAGGAAATGTAACCTTGCTCAGAGAACTGGAGATTGAGAAAATTCAGGTACTTTATAGCTTTTAATACCCAAGCCGTTAACTGTGATTTTGTTATCTTGCATAACTGCTGTATCTAGCCCACATCAACTCATCCAAAACTAAAGTCTTCTTTCCCTTATCCCACGCCTGCTGGTTTTATTGGTACCAGCCACTCACTCACCCAAGTCAGAGACCTGCCTCCTTAGTAAGGCATCTCTTCGCCTCGGCCAGTACGTGCCGAGTAATCGAGGCCTTGCCCCTCCATCCCCTTCACTCGACTCTTGTTTCAGACTACTGTTACTTCTTGTGTGGACTAAGGAACTAAGAATTGGTAGTGTTCCAAGGTTGTGTTGCAAAAGTTGGGCATGGTGAGAAGGCAGTCCCTTAGTGCATTTTTCCCATTTTGATTTGATAGTAGCCACAAAATCTTCCGTATTCAGAGTAAACGATGCCAGGGACACCTGGGCTGTACCTTCACCAGTGACAAAGACATTTGATCAGGCCCTCATTCAGGCAGTTTGTAATCCTAATATTCCTCAAAGGTGCTTCCATCAGGAAATGAGGCTAGAGGGGCGCCTGGGTGGCTTAGTCGGTTTTAAGCGTCCGACTTTCACTTAGGTCATGATCTCGCGGTTCGTGGGTTTAAGCCCCGCGTCGGGCTCTGTGCTGACTGCCAGCTCAGAGCCTGGAGCCTGTTTCAGTCTGTGACTCCCTCTCTCTCTGACCCTCCCCTGCTCACGCTGTCTCTCTCTCTCTCTTAGAATAAATAAAACATTAAAAAAAAAAAAAAAAAAGGAAATGAGGCTAGAGAACAGAGCAGACCGCGGGCGGCGCAGACTTCTCAGTTCGAAACGCAGAGTGGTGCGGAGAGAGGAACATCTCAGTGAGGCATCATTCTGTAAAAGACCCTTCCTCTTTTTCTGTGGACATGGGTTCTGTGCTGGGGTCCACAGCGTGCGGCCCTCTCTGGTCTGTCCTTGATGTGTGGGCATAGCAGCAGTGGGTGGATAGGATTTGTCTCTGATAACTGGCTCTGCGTTTCCACTGTGTCAAGAAAGCCAAGGACACAGCCGTTGCGTGTGCCCTGCCTCTCTCCCTCCCGCCCTTAACTTGTAACCCTCCAACGTTGTTTCTATGTTGACTCCAATCTCAAAACTCATTTTCCCAAGGTCTGGATTTTCCCTTAATTATCTGAGCATGGTAGGGAAGTCTATATTCTACTTCTTTATTACTTCATCCCAGGCACTTGACCAGGGTCAGGTGGGTTTCAGGCCTGGCCCAGAGTCCACCTCAGACATTGTGAATGGGCTTGCCCCCAAATAAAAGCCCCTAGAAATTCTCCCATGACGGACCCAGCCCCCTCATTTTCTTTGTATCTTTAAGAGCACCCCACACACAGTGAGACCCCCCCTCGCCAGATCACTCTGACTAGACTGTTGTATTGGGAAAGGGGACTGGATTGACCACAGTGGCCCCTTTTGAATAGAGAGTATCAGGCTTTGTCGGCAATGATTGGGTAATTATTGTTGAATAACCACTTCCTTCTGCCCTGGGTCTGTCTCTGTTCTCACCCAGCTCTTCCTTCCTGGCCTGCACAGACTTCAGAGAAGAGTCTGCTAGGCTGTCTCCACTTCCTCACCACCCCCCCACTGACTACTGACTCTTAGCGAGGCTACCCGAGGCTTCCTTGTCGCCGACCTTTCTGGCATCTGACCTCACAGCACCTGTTCATCACTCTCCCCTCCCCAACCTTCCTGCCTTTGCTTCAGCAATGCCGCTTCTCCCACTGCTGCTCACCTTCCTCTGCGGGCTACTCTCCGCCCAGCCTCTAACCTCAGTTTTCCCCAGGCTTCTGCCAAGTTGCTCTTCTCCCGGTCCCTGGCCGTTTTGCACCGCCTGCCCGATGGCACAAGTCGGGCCGCACATGCTGATGACTCCCAGATTTCCATGTGCAGACCCCGTGCTCCGCATGCGCCTGGGCCGCCCAACACGTCAGTGGGTACGTCACAGCTCCGTCAGGCTGTCCCGGATGAAGCAATGAGGGCATCCTCACGTGCTCTTCCCTCGCGTCCTCCAGCCCAGTGAATGACACCCGTCGTCCTCCCAAGTTGGCCAGGCCTCCGGCCCAGGACTCCCGGACTCCCTCTCTCCCTGACGTTCAGTGGCCATCCAAGTCTGCTCAGTCTGTCTCCTCAGTCTTGCAGATCATAGCTTGTCCATCCTCATTGCTGTTGCCTTAATTTAAGGTCTTTTTTTCCTCACCTGGATTATTACAGCGTCATTCCAGTGGCTCTCCCTGCCGGTCCCCCACCAGGGGGTCCCCCACCAATCATCATCCACCCTGCAGGCAGCGCCATTTTCCTGAAAGGCACATCTCACCCCATCATTCCCCTGCTTTTCTACATTAGCTCCTCAGCTTCAAGATAAAAACAACAGCAACAGTGTTTTTAATATGCCCTACAAGGCCCCTGCTCATCTCTCCGATCTCTGTTCGTCACCTGGTTAATTCCTAAGTGTGTCCCTCAGTCCTCCATCCGTCTTACCCGTGTGGGGAGAAAGGTGGGAGATCTGGACACCCTCACGGGCAATACCAGTTCTGCAAAGCCCGCGATTGGGGAGGTGGCCCAGCCACAGGGAGGGCTCTCCCACTGGGACATCCTTCATTTCCTTATTAGTAACATTTCCGGGAGGGCGGGGGGGGAAAGAGTCCACATTCTTTGGTAATGAAGCTTATGTTTAACAAATAGTCATCTGGTTAGGAGGCCTATATTCCTTGTAACTTCTGCCTGAGGACCTGTGCCCCGACTTTCCCCTGTCACTGTCACTGAGGAGGAAGCCTGATGTTTTCCCGTCATGCTGCTTATGGAGTTCTTAGTTCCCGCGTTGTGTCTGCAGCATTGTTAGTGGGCACCAGGACCCCACTCCCGTCTCTGTGAGCCCCCAGTAGGGCCCAGCAGGGGAGCGGGGCAGGCGGGGAGGATACCTCTGTGAGTACATCTGAAAGGTAACTCATTTGGGAGCACTTAGGGGAACTGTGGAGTTAGCACCTCTGTCACAGGCTTGTTTGGGGCACAGCTGGAACGGGGCTCACCCGTATTCCAGAATGAGATCGTCAGTCTCACAACAACCTGAAGAGCTTCTGGGAGGATGAGGGAAAGAAGTTAATTAAAAAGTGGAGTGTCGGGGCGCCTGGCTGGCTCAGTCTGTTGAACGGCCAGCTCCAGCTCAGCTCATGATCTCACGGTTCATGTGTTTGAGCCCCGCGTCGGGCTCTGTGCTGACAGCTCAGAGCCTAGAGCCTGCTTTGGATTCTGTGACTCCCTCCCTCTCATGCTATGTGTGTCTGTCTCTCTCAAAAAATAAATAAACGTTTAAAAAATTTTTTTTAAATGGAGTGCCTAGTCCAGTTGCTTACAGATGAAGGAATTAAATCAAGCTCCAGTTTCAGAATCTACATCTTCTCCTTTTCCAAACATACCAGAAATAAACATTGGGGGGCTCCTGGGGGGCTCCATTGGTTAAGCATCCGACTTGATTTCAGCCCAGGTCATACATGATCTCATGGCTCCTGTGAGATGGAGCCGTACATCGGGCTCTGTGCTGACAGCGCAGAGCCTGCTTGGGGTTCTTTCACTCTTTGCCCCTCCCCCGCATGCATTCTAACGTGCGTGCACGCATGCTCTCTCAATCAAAATACACATAAAAACAAATATACATTGAGCCTAATTCTAGCTTAAGTTATGGTTGGGGGGATGAGTTGGGAAGCAGACAGCAGGTGGAACGGAGGAAATGTCCCCATCCCCTAGGAGAGAAGGAGGCTGCTGCCACGCATGTGCTGGGCTGCGCTGGGAACCCACCCCAGTAGCACTTTTTGGCACCTCGCAGTGCTGCTTCCGGGGTGCTTAGATGTCCGGGCAGAGCTGTGGATGGTGGCTAGGGTGTCCTGTGTGTTTCAGGTTGGTAGCAAGGAGGAGACTGAAGGGGAACACTGCAGCCTTCACTCAAGGGGACTGTTTTCAACCTTCCGGGTTCAGTGTGGGCTGCTGACTTTGACAGCTAGTGGCTGTTCCTAGCTTCGCTCTGAGCCTTTCTCCCAAGAGCTGTCTCGAAGGGGCAAAGTAAATTCTTACCAGGAAGAAATGAAATGTAATCATCCATCCCCAGCCTCCATCCAGGGGTTTGGTGTAAGGCCGGGCCTTTCCTGCCCTCTGCAGCATGACGGCTGGTCTGTGGGACAGATCCAAGATAGTTGATTCAATTGACAAGAAACTGATCTAAACCTTTCAACTTTATTTTTCTTCACGATACAAAGCCACTTATAATTTTTTTAACCCTCCCCTTTAAAAATTAGATGATTTCCTCATTTCCAAATTGCGTATAAAGTCCCTGATCTCAACCTCAAATGCAGGCAGGGCTTTGTACCATCTTTGGAGATCTTTCTGGAAGCCTGCTGCCTAGTTTCACCTGGCAAGTTCAGATGCATCTGACAGTTCTCTTGGGATATGTCCTTAGTTACCTACCAATCTACCTGAGTATAGTATCTCTATATCCCCGTTTATTCTATAATCACAATCAAGGCAGAACAATGGGAGGGGTGAGAAAAAGCTAATGAAAGGCTGCTATTTGAGGGACATCAAAGTCACGTCTCTTCTTCCCCCACTCAGTTTATTTCAGGGAGGAATTGCAAAGGAGTTATGTGCAAAGGTTGACCTCACTGATTGGAGGCTGGCCCGCTCACAGCAACTGTCCTCTGTGTCCTCCCCCGTGTTCTGCAAGCCACATCCTAGGGGAAGCTCTGGGCTCTTCTCTGGTCCTCTCTCTTTCTTTCTTTCTTTCTTTCTTTCTTTCTTTCTTTCTTTCTTTCTTTCTTTCTTTCTTTCTTTCTTTCTCTCTCTCTCTCTCTCTCTCTCTCTCTCTCTTTCTTTCTCTCTTTCTTTCTTTCTTCCTTTCTTTCTTTTTAAGTAATGTTTTATTTATTTCTGAGAGAGAATGTGAGCAGGGGAGGGTCAGAGAGAGAAGGGGACACAGAATCCGAAGCAGGCTCTGAGCTAGCTGTCAGCACAGAGCCCGACGTGGGGTTCGAACCCACGAACCGTGAGATCATGACCTGAGCCGAAGTCGGCAGCTTAACTGACTGAGCCACCCAGGCGCCCCTTCTCTGGTCCTCTTTAGAGAAAGAAGAAAAGGAGGAGTAGCCTCAGTCTAGGAATTCCCCTTTACAAAGCAGTCGCTGAAAAGAAAATATTCTAAGGGACTAAACAGACATGACAACAAACTGCAGTGACTGTTCCTAGAATGAATCCTGGACCAGAAAAAAGTCCAGAAAGGAGTTTGGGAGGTCACTTGTTTATGGACTTTACAGTAGACAAGGTTAAATCTCTGAGGTATGAGAGGCACCTGGTTGGTTCATTCCCTTAAGGTCTGACTCTTGGTTTTGACTCAGGTCCTGATCTCATGAACCGTGAGATCAAGCTCCGCATCAGGCTCTGTGCTGACGAGCCTGCTTGGGATTCTCTCTCTCCCCCTCTCTCTGCCTCTCCCCTTCCTGTGCTTTCTCTCTCTCTCAAAATAAATACATAAACTTAAAATAAATCTCTAGTGTGATGGTGATCTTACGGTTCTGCGAGAAAATGTTTTTGGCCTTAGGAGGTGCCGGCTAGAAAGAACTCAGGTGAGAAGTATAGAGTCTGCTATTTTCTCACAAAAGCTTAAGTAAAAAATATATGTGTGTATGTGTGTGTGTGCGTGTGTGTGTGTGTGTGTGTGTGTGTGTGTGTGTAAATGTTCTGAGGAAGGGACACAGCTTTCTTGGTTTCCCACTATCGGGTTGGCAGGCAGGCTGCTGCTTTCTAGAAAGAACAGTCGGGTACCAGCACATGTGGGATGTGAGCAGGCCAGGGGTGGGATAAGGAATGGGGGAGATGCCGTTCAAAACATTATAGAAAGCCAACCCCAACACAATCCCATATTGATTTTTACCTTTGATATGATGTTCAGCAAAGGGATCCAGATGAACCGATCTGAGAAGAAAAATAAAGTCTACGATATTTTAGAAAGTCACTCTTTTTTTTTTTTCAAGGGGTTTCATTCAGCTGCACTGTGAAAACAAGTGAGCATTCTAAGTCCTTGAGGTTGAGTGGACTTTACTTCCTGAGGGGAGGAGAAAGCACTGTGATGTGACATTAACCAAGGCCCTCCCTCCAATCACCTAGAGGCAGAAAGAATTTTTCACCGTGACTCAGAAGCAAGCATCAGAGTAAACCAAGTAGAAAATCCTTTTGGTAACTATTGTTAAATTAACTAAGCAGGGAAGGTGTTATGCTGAGGTGGCTCTAATGTCAAGGTGGTTTCTTTTTAATTTTTTAAATAACGTTTATTTATTTTTGAGAGACAGAAAGAGCGTGAGCAGGGGAGGGGCAGAGAGAGAGGGAGACACAGAGACACAGAATCTGAAGCAGGCTCCAGGCACAGAGCTGTCAGCGCAGAGCCCGACATGGGGCTCAAACTCACCGGCGAGCTGTGCGATCATGACCTGAGCCGAAGTCGGCTGCCTAACCGACTGAGCCACCCAGGCGCCCCAAGGTGATTTCCGTAAGCAAATCAAAATCTAAACCTGTAAATTCCACAGCGTTACCAAATTAAAAGTTAAGGACAACTCATCACAAACAGCTAATTAGGCTTTAAAGTACAGACTATCAATAACTTCCTTGCTGCAGCGCCTGGCTGGCTCAGTCAGTGAAGCATGTGACCTTGATCCCAGGGTTGTGAGTACCAGCCCTACAGTAGGGTCAAGCCCACCTAAAAATAAACTTTATTTTTAATTTTTAAAAAATGTTTGTTTATTTTGAGAGAGAGCCAGGAGGGGAGAGGGACAGAGAGAGAATCCCAAGCAGGCTCTGCGCTCAGCGAGGAGCCCAACGCAGGGCTCCAATCCACCACTGCAAGATCATGACCTGAGCTGAAGCCAAGAGTTGGACACTCAACCAATGAGCCATCTTTATTTGCTCCCCTAAACTAAGAAAACAACCCAACCAAATAAAACTTTCTTGTTTTGTGTCCATCATTTCTCTATAAAAGCCTCTCCTTGGACTTTTGAGAGAGTGCTGGTAATCACTTCTGATTTGACACTGCCTGATTTGATTTGTGCTCAAATAAACTCTTAACATTTTTAATATGCTTCAGTTTATCTTTCAACAGTTCTGGTATCAGAAGAGGGAATAAAGGAAGGAGACCCCTGTCCATCCCCAGGAACAACCAGTAAGCAGGCACAGGTGCCCACCCAGCCCACTGAACTTGAGGCTTTCTCAAGCCTCAGCAGGTTGTGGGCAAGACCCTCTTGGATTCTAGCTTCACGGTGTTTGCATTATGAACTGTGAGACTTTATTCAAGCATTTCTTTTTAGGGACTCAGTCCAGAAAATGGACTGGGTTCAACTTAAAAACTTACTCAGGTCTGGGGTCAGGCTAGGCCCAACTTAAACTGGTCTGGGTCCAGGGTGAGGCAACAGGTGAATAGAATATTGTTTTAAGTCTGAATAAACAGATAACCTTATCAAAAGTTATCTTGAATGATGGTGGGCACAGTGGAGAATTTTTAACTTAGCAAATCTATCCATTTATGAGGTTCTCCAGAGGAAAAAAGGTCTTAGCCAAGCACTCAGTATAAAAAGTAGGAGGAAATCATTTTTCCTCCTCTATAATTTCTGGTCACCAGCATATGACGTCTCTCTTGGAACACCCCACTCACTCCAGAGCCTGCAGATGGGATCCTGGGGAAACTGGCAGAAGCCAGCAGAGGGTGAGAATTCTCATCAAAGCTCACTCTCTTGGATCTTTGTGGAGCCTGGTTGAGAAAGGTAAGTAAACTTTCTTCTTCTTTTTAAGTTATGTATTTATTTTTGAGAGAGAGCAAGGAGGGAGCAGAGAGAAAGAAGGAGAGAGAATTCCACGCAGGCGTCAAACTCTCTAGAGCCCCAATTCTGTTCTTGTAAAAACTGAGATTTTTCAGACAGCACAGCGGTTTTTAATTCCTCAAAGAACTGGGTTGCAACCTGAATGATAGGCGGAGGCTCCCATCCACCTACATGATCAGGGGGATTTGCTTCTTTGTATTGGGGATTTCAACTAAGATGGAAACTAAAAGATTCCCATGTTCTAGATTTTGAACTGTGTGCCTTTATGATTTAGTAGGGCCTTCCACCTTGGCTTGGGAATGGATTTCTTTCCCTTAGGGTACTCAGTTTCCCTTTAGGGCAAAAGGGCTTTTTAAAAAGTTCCTAGGCTCTGCGCTGTCAGCTCTGAGCCCAATGTGGGGCTCGAACCCATGAACCGTGAGATCATGATCTGAGCTGAAACCAAGAGTTGGGTGCTTAACTGAGCCACCTAGGTGCTCTGGAAACATTTTTCTCTCAAGCTATTTATGATTTAAGGCAATTTATTAAAGTACTACCTTTGTAAACAGAATTGAAATATTTACCTTTTCTCCCTACCTGATTCCTCCAGAATATAGAAATGTGTTGAGTGGTCTTATTTTCATGACAGTATAGTTACTTGTATAAAGGTCAGTAACAGCCTGCCCTTAGAACAGGACTTGATTGAAAACATTGGTTGTATTAACAACGCTTTGACTTGAATGTCACTTTTGAGCACAGGCATAAAATATGTAAGTAAAATTATATGCATAAAATATGCATATGACCAGATTGTTTTAAGGAACTAAAGTTGACTTTATGGGGCCAATAAAGCCCTTTGGAGAAACTGGCCTGATACCCTGTGTACAGGATTTCCAGCAGCTTTCCCAGGAGAGTAAGGAAGGTCACATTGTGGCAGGCCCAGGCCCAGGAACCTCAGGACATCTTGGGGACCTCAAGAAGAGAGGAGTTAAGCCAAATCTGAAGTCTGATGGTAAGTTCTTGACTTGGCTTCTTCTTTTCCTTGACCTGGAGAGGCTTTAAAAGTCCAATCTAAGATTCCTCATAAAAGCTTCCAGCAAAGCAGATTTGAAAAGAGCCTAGGCAAGCTGGGTGGGGGGATGGGCTAAATGGGTGATGGGCATTAGGGAGGGCACTTGTTGGGATGAGCAATGGGTGCTATATGTAAGTGATGAATCACTAAATTCTACTCCTGAAACCATTATTACCCTCTATGGTACCTAACTTGGATTTAAATAAAATTTAAAAATAAATAAGAGCCTATATGGTCATTCTTATCGCACCCGTGTAAATAATTGGGCCAAATTTAATGAGACTAGACTTATTTTGCATACAAATGACAGGTAACCCATGAACCTATAGGGGCCAAGGGCAGACCACCCCAAGATGAACCACTTTGGTATGAATATTATTTTGAGCTAAAAGCAATCAAAACCCAGCAGACTCAGGAAAAGGTCTTCACTTCCCCTTCAACTGCCTGCTTCTATCAGGAAAAGCCCTATTCACAGATTCCTCTTTACCTGAGAAACTTATCTGCATTATTGGGCAACTGTTGTTTTCCAAATATCTCTCATATTCCTGCTAAGGGTCTTTCTCCCTTCTGTACCCTCAGACCCCTGCCCCTCTCCTTAACTCATATTAGCATCATGTTGCTTCACTGTGTTTGCAATTCGATGTCTGTGTGGGTTCTCTGTACTTATGAAACTAAATTTAATTTTTCTCCTGTTAATCTCGTGTCAGTTTTTTCCTTAGTCTTGCTAGAAGGACCCTGAAGGGCATAGTAAATTCTCCCCCCCCACCCCCCGCCCAACAGATATCAATCTAGTGCTGTTCATTGCCTCTGAGATTTTGCTATATACCTGTAAACCAGACTGCATCCTGAATTCTTCTGGCTATCTCAGATATCTGGCTATGAAACATTTCCAACTTGCACCCATTCTTCTGATTTAAAATCACTAAGAGCAAATAGAGCCCTTGAACCTCCTTGGAAAGAGGGAAAGAACCATACCAGGTCCATCTTACTACTGATGGCAGCCGCATCTCGGACTTGAACCTTGCGTCCACATCTCCAATTTAAAAGGGCTCCTCCAGACTTTGGAACTGCGTACCAGCTGGAGGTCCGAAATTAAAATTGCTTGAGGAGTTTTCTCCCAGAAGCAGATAGCATCTTTAGGTGGACAGCTTTCCTGAGATCAGGGATGGATCAAGAAAATTCACCTGCAATATAAAAACTATTCTTTTTGCCTTTTCTCTACTTGCTTTTTTTCTCTATGTTAATGCACAGGAAGACAGAGGATCCAAAGAAGGCTCCACATTGACAGCAAAGAACCCAATGTGGAGCTCAAACTCATGAACTATGAGATTATGATCTGAGCCAAAGTCGGGCACTTTTCTGACTGAGCCACCCCGGCGCCGCCAGCTAGGCTTTTTATTGATAGAGATCTCTGATGCGGAGGGCTGGAGGTCAGGTTTGAAGTGTGGCGGAACAGCTAGTCACTCATGGAGGCTGGGAGGGCTCTGAGATGGACGACTCGGAACATGTACGTCGTACAGGAAGCTTTCAGGTGTAGCAGGAAACACAGACTTGGTTAGAATCTCAACCTCACTGTTTTTTGTTTGTTTGTTTTTTAATTTTTTAGTGGGGGTGGGGTGTGCAGAGAGAGAGAATCCCAAGCACTCTCCGCGCTGTCAGTGCACAGCCTGACAGGGGGCTTGAGCAGAGACGGATAAACACAGAGCATGAGCATGGGAGGGGCAGAGAGAGGGAGAGATACAGAATCTGAAGCAGGCTCCAGGCTTGGAGCTGTCAGCACAGAGCCCGACACGGGGCTTGAACTCACAAATCGGGAGATCATGACCTGAGCCGAAGTCGGATGCTTAACCAACTGAGCCACCCAGGCGCCCCTAGATCTATATTCTTATACTATATAAACTATATAAATATATATTTATATATATATAAACTATATAAATACATATATTTATATAGTATAAGAATATACTTATATAGTATATTTACATTATATAGTGTGTGTGTGTGTACAGTATAAGAAACAGAACCACAGGAGACAAACATATACGCACACACAATCCTCTAGCTTCCGCTCTGTACAGGCTAGAAAACCAGCCATCTCCAGCCCAGAGCTCTTGGCAGCACTTGTTTCCTCAGCAAAATCGGGTGCACTGTGCCCTACTTGAAGGTTGTCAGGAGGATTAAATGGGAAAGTATGTCCATTTATTGATTTCATTCAATAAAGTTGCCTCCTTCTCGCCAGGCCCTGTGCTAGCCAGAGGGGATATGTGTGGGCAGAGGGGCAGAGGGCAGACTGAGATGGGGGGGGGGCGGATCACGCGGGGCTTGGGAGACCAGGGTAATGATTTCAGACTTTGTCCCAAGTGCAGCAGTGTGCCTGCCACAAAGGGAGGATCCATTGCATGTTTGTTACTGAGCATTACCACCTACACACCCTGTCAACATATCTAAAATCAACGGCCGGCCATCTTTGCTCCATAGTCCTTCCCTCCGAACCGACTGCTTCTTTCTAAGGCCCTCTCGCTCTCTAGATTAGACGGCTCAATTATATTTCATTCTTAAATTCTTTTGTTCCCTTTCTGCCAATTTGTTTTTTTAATTATCTCTCATATTTGATCCTGAGCTACTTTATCTCGCTGAGCCTATTTCTTCCTCTCTCCAATGGGGCTAATACCCCGTAAGAGGATTAAATGAGCTAAGTGCATGTAAATTGTTTAGCATGGGTCTAGCATGTAGCAGAAACTTAAAGGTTGGCTCTTGCCACTTAGGGCTAAGAATTGGAGATCTATACATAAGCAAGAGGAAGTTTCTCTGCCTGAAAAAAAGACGCTTGGCCTACCTCATCAGATTAACTTTAAGCTCAAATTTAATGCTCACTTATCCCACACTCCATTCTGTTAACAGCATAAGGCCCAGGACCCTTGTAAAGCAAATTCCTTGAGGCAGCTGCCCTACCTTCCAGCTTTTTCACCTCCTACCTCACAGACCAAACTAAAGCATTTAGTATTACATAAATATTCCTCCTGGTTTATCGCCGGGGTTTGCTGGTGCCACTCCCTCTGCCTGGAAAGGCCTAGGCCATATCACAAAACTCCCTGTATTTGCTCTGTATTCTTCTATCCAGCAGGTAGGTATTCGGTGCCTACTATGTCCTAGCACTGTTCTAAGTACTTGGAAGACACTTGTGTGAATAAGACAAAGCTCCTGCCCTCAAAATCTATGCAATGGCAGTCAGGACAGGCAAACATCACACACAAACATATTTTAATATATAAGAAGGCAAACCTATTTCCTACGCGTCAAGTTTTGGTTAAGCGTGGTGACAACATACACACACACACATCCCTTCTAGCAAAGTACGAGCTCAGAGGCTGAAGCCAGGTCTTACGCAAAGTCTTTGTATCCTCGTATATTTGTAAACGCTTCGTATTTTTCAGCCAATAATAATACTCTGGAGATTTTTTTTTTTTTTTTACGTCATATACTAAATTCCGAGGGGCGCCTGGGTGGCTCCGTCCATTGAATGTCTAACTTCGCTTCAGGTCATGATCTCACGGTTTGTGAGTTTGGACCCCCGCATTGGGCTTGCTGCTGTCAGCTCGGAGCCTGCTTCAGATCCCGTCCCTCTCTCTGCCCCTGCCCCACTCATGCTCTTTCTCGCAAAAATAAAAATTAAAAAAACAAAAATTAAATTGCTAAAGAGTAATGAGAGCTGCATTCAAATTCAACAAAACGAGGCCATCTATGCCTGCTTGTGCACCATTCTTTTATTAAGAGCGGTTAAAGAAAATGTCTTATGTGTTCAGATGGCAGAATTTTTTCTGGCCAAACACGCCTTTTTTTATAACGGTCTGTGTGTTCAGAGTACAGGCTCTTAGCTGGAGTCTTTTGTTTTTAAGATTTTATTAATTTTTTTAAACATAATTTTATTTTAATGTTTATTTATTTTGAGAGAGTGAGAGAGGGGCAAAGAGAGGAAGACAGAGAATCCCAAGCAGGCTCCTTGCAGTTGGCACAGAGCTTGACTTGGGGCTCAAACCCACCAACCCAGAGATGGTGATCTGAGCTGAAATTAGGAGTCAGGAACTCAAATGACTGAGCCACCCAGGTGCCCCTTAAGATTTTAAGTAATCTCTGTACTCAACGTAGGGCTCAAACCCATAACCCCAAGATCAAGAGTCACAAACTCCAACTGAGCCGGCCAGGTGCCCCTGAGTTGGTCTTAAGTCCAAACGGTTACCATGCTAAACCCTTAGCCTCCATTAAGTGCCGGGAGCTGCACCGCCCTCTCTGGATGGCAGTCACAGCAAGGAAATGGCAGTTTGCAGCTCCTGCCATGAGAAATGAAAACTATCTCCTTCTGCTACTACTGGCTCATGTTGGATACAAGCCTGCTGGTATTGACCAGGCCTCACAATATTCCATATCAGACCCATATTCTGAATACAGATACCTCATAAGGAAAAGCATATTCCTGCCTTTCCAAGAGAGATTTTAGATGAAAGCTCTGTGGATGTTTGTAAAAAGGCTCTTCCTATGGGCCTTGCAGACCCAAGACTTAGATAATAAAGGGGGTTAAGAACACAAGAGTTACAATTGAGCCTGGCCCTGAGACAAAGAGCCTAATATAAAGTTAAGGTACAGATAAGGGCAGAACATAAGTTACTACATGTATCTTTGCTTAATTGGTGATGCATAGCAGTCCCTTCCTCAAGGCCTACATTCCACAAACACCCTCCCTTACCCTGGCAGCTGGGATGAGGATAGATAAGAGTAGCTAACACATAAACCCAGATGCAAAGACTGACATATTTATGGCCCCCATGGTGCTTGCACATTCAGCATCAAGGAAAAGCCTTGCTCAAGCAACTTAGGAACAAGCGTAATATACATTCTTCCTCTTTTGATTAAAAATTATCTAGAGGCCTACCCATGCAAAATAAGATAAGTTTGTTAGTACCTTAATCTGGGGGACTGACGTCAAGAATACGGGGAGGTTCTGCAAGAATACTTTTGTAAAGCCTGTTTCTGTACACCTTCCGCTGATCAAAGCATCTTTTTACAAATAATTAGCCCCTGTAAAAATTCTGTCTTCTGATGTCATGTTATTGTTGAACCTTAAAGATACCAAAACCGACAGGACAGAGATGCCTGCCTGGTGATCAGAAAGAATCTCGGGGCTCTCTCATTCTCTTTCGCCGACACTGTCCATCCTTCAGGGACCCCTGGACCTGTCGAAGCCGGTGCAGCCTCCAGCATTTAAGACCCATGGAAAGTAGGGCAGCTAAGGGTGCATACCAACTGGGTTATCAGTGAGAATTAAAGGAGTTCCTGGTATACAATAGAAATACTTATTGATATCAGCTATTTTGTTATTATTATGTGGTGGGAATAGGCTTAATTTGCTTTAAATATACATAGACACTTGTGTGAGAACATAAGTATTTCAGGAAGCTTCTGAAAGAGAAGAGAGTAATTTGGAGCAAGGACTTTTGTGAGTTTTTTTTAAATTATAATTTGATAATTGAAATAAATGAACATTTGCTAAGAATTTAAGGAATCCATAAAAGATCCACATTTTCCTCTGATGATTTATTGAACCAAATTCTATGTACAAAGTGACCTGGACCTGCTGCTTCAAAACATGATCGTTTCTTAATAATATTTTGATAAGTCAGTCTGTTGAGTGTCAAAAAGCAACTCAATCTAAAACTGACAGACAAGTCCCCAATGTACACTAAATAAATGGCCTAACTACAGGAACTTCAATACTCCTACAAGATAATTAACATAGGTAGGATCTGGCCCCTGCGACCGGCTGCTGGAGAACTGATGGCACATGTCAAGAGGCCATCTTGTGCACCGCCACCGTGATGCCGTCATGTTTCTGGATCATAATGTTCCTGAAAGGGAAAGCAGAAGATATTCAGTAATATGTTACACGCATGAGTCTGCTGAAGATTAAAGACGCTATTTGGTTTAGGACATGACTAAAAAAATATTACTTATCATTTTTCTATGTATGAAAGCAACATATGAACACAAGAAAACATGGGAAGTACAGAACAGTATAAAATATGAGAATGAATCCTGTAATCCTGCCACTCAGAGACAACCACTACAAATGTGTTCTGGCTTTTCAATGTGCATGTATATTATACGTGCATTTCTCCCCTCTTTTTACAAAACTGTGATCAGCCTGTGCATAGTCCTGTATTCTGCTTTTTGTCCCTGTCATCCTGAGGATGCTCCCTTGGAATATCTTTCGTATTTCTAACCACAGAAGTAGTTTCTGTTTTCTGATTGGTCTTTATGCTACCTATTCTTTCTTTTTCTTTCTAGACTGATAATAGTTCATGACAATTTTCCCTCTTCTTTTCAATGCCACTGTGGTCTGAAAGCCCATTAGCTTCAGAGGTCAGTTGGCTTCCTCCTGTGGTCCAAAGGCGAAGAAGAACCTTCCTCCAAGTTCCCTGAATGCAGAATCACTAATAACACAGAGCAGGCCCCACTCAAGTTTCCCAGGGATTTTTCAGATTAAAAAAGAGAGGGTCTGACAACATCTACTCACCCGTTATCTGACTCCAGACACACCACAGGGATATCGGTGGGGTCTGAGGTCAGCTTGGCTGCTTGCTGGGCGAGCACAGATATCACCCCAGCGTGCTCATCTGACAGGGTCCCACGGCCTGGAAGACAGAGATGGGATCATGTCACCTGACTGTCCAAAAAGGAGTATGGAATATGAGACAGAGAAATCTCTCATGATGTGTTCCCAGAAAGAAGGCTCAGTTCACGTCCTTCAGGTTAGGGGCTGACATGAAATACTTTTGCCCTGATACTCAGCTGGTTCCATAAATGAGAAAAACAGACAACAGTTCTGAAATCAATAAAGCCCGAACAGACACTCAATTTTCAGTCACTCTCATCGCCATCTCTAAACACCTTCTCAAGCATATCAGGAAGCTGTAAATTTAAGTCAATCTGAAAGCCATAAAATAATTTTACAAGAACCTTACTGAAACCAGTAAGAAATTCAGAGGTGAAGTTGACAAAGAGCAGCCAGTAAGGGCAAGAGACTTGTTGAAACTAATTACTTCCTCATGGGAAATCGGATTTCCTTTTACTGAGCTCAACCTTAAAGGACTCAAAAGGAGTGCAGCTGTAAGATCAGGAGTTCAGCTGTAAGATCACTTTGACAGTATATGTGAATATTCTATGAGCAGTGATTTCTACCAGAATAAGCTGGCGGTTTTCAAATACCAACCTACCTGGCTTTTTGCTAATGTTTGTTTTAGCCTGCAGATCATAACTGAATCTTGGGTGTCAGATACAAAAAGTAATTACTAAGTTCACAATATATTTCTACATAAAAAGCCAACACAAGTTCAAGCCTGAAACTATGTCAGGTACAGTCAAGGAAATTTACTGTTGTTAGTAAAACACTAGCTGGACTGACAGTGTAGTCTTTCGGGCCTTGAAGGCTTCTTGAAGGAACTTATTTCACTTTAAATTTCCACACTTGAACTTCCCCCTTTCCATCAGCAAGCACCTTGAGTAAACCTGCCTTTTTCCTCCCAACTAAATGAGCTGTGTGAAATCTTAGTTATGCAGATAACCTCTTTTAGTTCCACTCCCAGCAAAAATTCAGAGCTTTAAAAATTCCTGCAGTAAAGAGGAAGGAGTCAGGAGTCCTTGGTTTGTGAGTTCTGATATGAACTAGCTGAATGCATTAGATACTTACTCTTCAGGGTTTATCTCCTCATCTGTAACTCTTACACTTACTGAGCATTATGTCTGGGTTCTGTGCCGGCTACTTTACGCATATTCTATAATCTTCCAGCACTGTGACTAAGAGGTTTTGGAGCAAGACTCAAATCCTAGCTCCACCCAAGCAGCATGACCTTGAGCAAGTCACTCAACCTGTGCGTTGATTTATCTGCTTCACAGGGTTGTTATGAGGATTAAATGTCTCAGTATGTGTAAAGCACTTAGAATGGAGCCAGGCACACAGTAAGAGCTCAATAAATGCAATCCTATAACTATTATCATTATTAGACAACAACCCAGTAAAGAGATTCTGGGTCGGCATTGCCATGGCAGCTCAGTGTCCTTTCCACGCATGTCGGCCAACTGCCCTTGATCTCACTGTCCAAGGCCCTCACCCTGTGCCCCACTGGGGCCTGGACGAGGACTGCGGCTCTGCAGGTGGCTGCTGGGAGCTGCACTGGTCTCGCTGGATGACAGTCACAGCGAGGAAATGGCAGCATTTGCACAGCTCCTGCCATGAGAATCGAAAACTGGTATCTCCTTCTGCTACTACTGGCTCATGTTGGAAATGAGCCAGCTGGTATTGACCAGGCCTCACAATATTCCATATCAGACTGATATTCCCCACACAGACTGCTCATAAGGAAAAGCATATTCCTGCCTTTTCAAGAGACTTCAGAGGAAAGCATTGTGGATGACTGTCAAAAGGCTCTTCCTATGGGCCCTGCAGATCCAAGACTTACACAATAAACGGGGCTAAGAACACAAGAGTTACAATTGAGTCTGGCCCTGAGACAAAGAGCCTAATTTAGAGTTAAGGACAGATATCCACCCCCACCCAATTGTTTCTGCTTGGAGTAGACCCCCCAAGGCATTTGTGAGTGACTTATTCTGGCCTTGAATATGCTGATTGCTCCCTGTGAAGGAACCTATTGAGGAACTTCTTCTTTTGTGATTATGGGAGCAAAGGTGTTTCCTGAAAGACCTGTTTTTCTTGATACTTCTCCTTAAACAAGCTATTGACTCCTGCTCACAAAGAACTTCACCCTTTTTATGCTGAAAACACTGTCTTCCTTCCCCATAGGAAAAGCATCTAAATCCCCTACCTCAATCACTATTTTTTAATGTTGTTGTTTTTTTTTTCTGAGAGAGAGAGAGGAACAGACTCCAGGCTCTGAGCTGTCAGCACAAAGCCCGACACGGGGCTTGAACCCACAAACTGCTTGAACCCACAAACTGCGAGATCATGACCTGAGCAGAATTCAGACGCTCAACCAACTGAGCCACCCAGGCGCCCCACCCTACCTCAATCACTATTGATAAAGGTTATGCAGGAGTCCTCTACAAATCTATAGTCCAGGAAATTCTTACATATCAAAGAAATTTGTCATCAGAAATCATTGTCTAAGGCAAATGCCACTTCTGTGCCGTTCCCCAAACAATTATAAAATAAAGTTGAGCCCCAGTCAGAGCGGAGATGCCTGCCTCATGACCAGAAAGAATCTCAGGGCTCTCTCATTCCTCCCTCACTGACACCGTCCATCCTTCAGGGACCCCTGGACCCGGAGCAGGCCTCTGACAGGTGACCGTGGTGCTCACATGGTTTCCAGGTAGTTACCCAAGTAGGGTGCCAGTACAGTGACGTGCCTCCTTTGATGTTTAGAGGGAAATCAAGGACCATATCCATTATTGGCTTAAAACTAAAGGATTTAAGATTGACCCATAAAAGCTCTAGGTACATTCCCATTTAAAGAAAGACCAAACAGCTTAGACTGTTTGGATCAAGCAGAGATTATCATGGACATGGAGGAAGACTTCGGGTTGAAATTCCTGATACAGATATGGAGAAGTTAATGCGTCCACAAGAAACTATAGATTACACTGCAGATAAGAAGGACGTATCCGACCCCTTTTCTTCTCTCAGAGACACAAGGAAGATACTGCTAAGTGTTGGGAAGTGAGAATGTGTTTTGGCATTATTGCTGACTTTGACAAAGTAATTCTGTTTAGACTTGTATTTAAATTGCTTACGTGTTTTTGCCCTTTGAAATAAATCTGTAAAACAACCCAAGCAACCAACGTTACTCAGCAAAGAAACTGAGGCTCGGAAAGGCTGTTTTTGGTCCAAGTTCACACTACTGGCAAAGGGAAGAACAGGGGGTTGAACCCAAGTGTGTCGAGCTCTGAAGGCCCTGATTTTATTGCCTACTCGCTTACTGTTCAGTGTGGTTGGACTAACACATAACATCATCTTGCTGGGCTGCTGTGAAAATCAGAGATCGTGTATACAAAGCCTAGCAGTCGACGCACATTTAATAAATGATACCTGCTGCTATTATCTGGAGCCCTTTCCAGACTCAGTTTATAAAATCATTCAAATACTATTTTAGCAGACACAACTTTGTAGCGCTAGAATGGTAAACAACATTTCTACCTTCATAAATACCAACTGAAAAATTTTAACTTTCTAATCTTGTTTGGAGATAAACTGTATCTCACAAAAGTACCCAAGGGCATGATAACAGGAAGTAAAAACTAGAAGAATAGGCTAGGCTCCGAATTGGTATCAGATGCTATGCAATCCAACAAAGAGTTGATGATAAAGATACTTACAGCCCAGGTTAAGTCCTTGTGAGTCTGTGCAGAGAACTCCAACAATGGATGGATTCTTCATTCTAAAATTCCAGGAACCCCCGGGGAATGAAACAGATGATGTCAGAAAATGAATTTAAATAATTATAACCACACATTTAGGTTTTTCTATGTACCAGGCATTGCTGGGCTTTGAACCCGTGTTTCTCAATCTTTTTTCATTATCACTCCCTCCCTCCTACCCACCCCCCCCACCCCCGAGAAAAATTAAATCACAATGAACAAATTTAAACTTTATTTTGTCACCCTTATTAAAAACGCAGAAAAAAGTAACACCGGTTGTGGTGAAGCGGGGAAATGGGAGAAACTGAGGAGCCTGGTGGGAGGAAGCTGTTTCCCTGTACACCTCCTCATACTGTTCTCCTTGTTGTTTTTTGGGTTTTTTGTTTTTTGGGTTTTTTTTTTGGCGTTTATTCCTTTGAGAGAGGAGACTGAACACGGATGGGGGCGGGGGGGTGGGGGGAGCACAATCCGAAGCAGGCTCCAGGCTCGTATCAACACAGTGCCAAACCCGCCGCTGGAACCCCTCAACCGAGAGATCATGACCTGAGCGAAGTCCAATGCTTAACCGACTGAGCCACCCAGGCGCCCCTCATACTTCTCCAATTTTGTTTATTACGTGGATGTTACTCGTTCGAAGATTTAAGAGATGGCCTTTCACTTTCTCAAGCACCAAGTAACTGGTTACACACGGAAGGAGATCCGTGTGTGTTCATATCTACATTGCAGGGCTCGCTCTGCACCCCTGGTAGAACCTTCCCCCAAATGAACCCATTTCTGAAAACTCCCGAAGAACGACCCTGTCCACACAGACAACTGCAACACGACGGGCCGTTCTGGCCTTGGCTTTGGGCCGCGGAGACTAGCTCTGGGACGGAGAGTGCGGAGCCCTGGCGGGATTTTACCGGGTGACCCCCTCCACTCCGCGGCCCCGGGACAGGGCTCGTCGTCTCTTCCCCGCGACCCGAGAGTCCCCAACACTGCCGGCCCACACTCGGGGCGCACGCCCTTTGTCCCGCTCAAGTCCCCCGCCGCGACGTCAGGCCAGGCCAAGAAGCAGCACTACTCACGTGTCCTCCAAGTGCTGCTCCAAGGTCGCCTCCATCTCTCCCGCCGGCCGCCCGGCCCGGGGTCCCTCACCTCGTCGCGTCCTACGGCGCCCCAGGCCCGGAGCGCGTCTCGCTCACATGACCCGGGCCGAGCGCAGACCTGGACGGCGCCTCCAGAGGGACAAACTTCGCCGCGCAAGCTCCTCGCTATGTTCGGCAGAGTTGGTTCCCCCCCGGCGGCCCGGAGCCACAGCTTGGCGGCCCGCGTTACCCCCGCCGGGGGAGACGTGTGCAGCTGGGCCGGAGTCTTGGTTCCGGCCTGGCACTTTGTCTCAGCGACGTCAGCCTTTGGATTCCCATTCAGCCGATTCCAAAACCTTCGCTCCTGATCTTATTTGCGTTTTACAACAACCCAGCGGGTCAGGCGGGGTCTGATCCGGGAGGTGTGGCCGAGACCGAAGGGAGACGCCGGAGCCAGGTGCGGGGCTGCACCGGCGGGGAGGGGAGCAGATGTGCGGGGAGGGGAGCAGATGTGCGGGGAGGGGAGCAGATGTGCACACAGGCGCCGGAGGACCGCCTGGAACGCGGTTAGAACTCCAAGCTACATGTTGAGAAGTGTAGGGATTTTAACAAAGTCATTGATTGTTGGTTCTTCTTTGGCGAGAGCTCAGGAAAGTTTGGGAAAGAAGATGTCAGTTGTAAAGAAAACTGGGTAGGGCTGCTTGAAAATAATTTTTAAAAAGCAGGTTTTAAATAAGGAAAGAAAGCCACCCATGGTTTGCCTAGAGAGGACTTAAAAGCCCTTGGAGCCTATCCTTTGAGCCCATTGTCCGCAAATATATGCTTTTATTTATTTTTTTTCTTTTTTAGGCAAAATTGACACACATACTGGACATGCAGTTCTGTCGCTGGTCCTTTTTACAGAATTTAGCATAAATGTCTTTCCATATCGATAAGCATCCGTTTACATCCGTTATAGTAGTTACAAAACATTCCATGTTGTGGCTGTACCGTAATTGATTTGATAATCACTTATTAATATCCAGTTTGCTTGTCGATTTGGCAGGAGAGGGGATGTATTACAAATGCTGGGTGAGTATCCTTGTAGCTGAATATTTGTGCACTTTAAATTTTTCCTTATGATACATTACTGGAATGGAATTACTGGGTTAAAGGATATGTCCCTACCTGTGATAGTGAAACTTGAAGTTTCTGTAAAATTCTAGTCTTGAATGTTGTAATTCAGGCGTTTCGGAATTCTGCCTAGAAAAATTATTTATGTTATAGTATTAGCCATTTAAGTTTTTTTAAATATTTTTATTTATTTCTAGGAGAGAGAGAGAGATAGACAGCGTGAGCAGGGGAGGGCCAGAGAGAGAGGGAGTCACTGACTCCGAAATAGGCTCCAGGCTCCGAGCTGGCAGTCAGCACAGAGCCCGACGCGGGGCTCGAACCCACGAACCGCGAGATCATGACCTAAGCGAAAGTCGGACGCTTAACCGACTAAGCCACCCAGGCGCCCCGAGCCATTTAAGTTTTAGAAAAAGTATCTTAAAACTACCTTTAAAAGATAGCATCTAAAAATGTAAGAAGCCAGCCTGCTTCCCTCCGAAGTCCTGCAGGAGGAAGCTCTGCTCTGCGTTAGCGCCCCCTATGGTCCTATGCGTTGTAAAACTTCACTGGACTACGTAGGGTTTCTCAGCTCTGGTTTTGTAACTTCCAGGGCGGTGCCGGCCTGTAGAGATCTAACGTGAATCGTATTTGTTATTTTCCACCATCTTGCCACACTGAAAAAGTAAAGCAGGTGAAATTAATTTTAGTAATATAGTTTATCCAGATAATTGTGTCCAAAGTATTGTCATTTCAACCTGTAATCAATTTAAAAGTACTTATGAGATCTTTTACGTTTTCTCCCTCTGTGCCAAGTCTTCCAAACCCCATCTATATTTTTCGCAGCCCATTTCAGTTCAGATTGGCCACCTTTCAAATGTTCGATAGCCACGTGTGGCTAACGGCTACCATATTGGCTAATGCAGCTCCAGGGTATCTCTGCTGATCTCGAAGCCAGATCAATGATTAAAGCATTCTCTGAAAAGCTGGTGATTGGTTTGTAGGCTGCAGGAAAGGCCTCTGAAGGGAAAATGAGCAAGTGGGGAGAGGGTGACCGCTGGCCCACCGTGTCCTTGCCACACCAGAGGTGGAAGGGCAGACACCCCCTCTCTGCTCTGTTGCTGCTGGCCCCTTCGCAGTAGGCGGAAGGAGAGGGTAGCTGGTGTAGGCTGGGGGTTGGTGAGAAGTTTGGAGGAGAGCCTGACTCCTCGCTTTCTACTTTCTTCAGTTGCTGGGGTTTTTAATGATGCTTTTTCTTAGCTTTGAGTGCTGATTCCCATTTCTGGAGTGACAGGAAAAGTCCCATATTCAAATACTTGCCTTATTGCATTGTAGGTTTTTTTATGTTTACTTTTCAGAGACAGGGGAAATATCTTCTCCATTTCTGCATCTTGAGCCTTGCGAGCACAGTAAGAATTCAGTATTTATTGAAGAGGGCTCCGTGGGTGGCTCGGTCGGTTAAGAGTTCCACTTTGGCTCAGGTCATAATCTCACGGTTTGTGGGTTCGATCCCCACATTGGGCTCTCTGCTGTCAGCGCAGAGCCCACTTTGGATCCTCTGTCTCCCTCTCTCTCCGCCCCTCCCCTGCCCGTGCTTTCTCTTTCTCTCCCTCTCTCAAAAATAATTAAAACTTAAAATTTTTTTTTAATGTTTATTGAAAAATCTTGATGGGTCTTTTGGAAAAGGAACTCAGTGTAATGTTAAGAATCTTAAAGTCGTGGGGCCCCTGGCTGATTCAACTGGAAGAGCACAGGACTCTTGATTCTTGGGATTTGAGTTCAAGCCCCACATTGAGTGTAAATATTACTAAAAACAAAAAAAGAAAAGAAGCAGAAGGAAGAAACTTTAAGTCTTTTTTATGTTTATTTATTTATTTTTTTAATACTTTATTTAAAAAAAATTTTTTTAATGTTTTATTTATTTCTGAGAGAGAGAGAGACAGCGTGAGCAGGGGAGGGTCAGAGAGAGAGAGAGAGAGGGAGACACAGAATCTGAAACAGGCTCCAGGCTCTGAGCTAGCAGTCAGCACAGAGCCCCACGCAGGGCTCGAACCCACGAACTGTGAGATCATGACCTGAGCTGAAGTCGGAGGCGTAACTGACTGAGCCACCCAGGTGCTCCTATTTATTGATTTTGAGAGAGAGAGAGAGCGTGCACACAAGCTGGGGGAGGGCAGAGAATCCCAAGCAGGCTCTGTGATGTCAGCACAGAGCCTAGCTAAGGGCTCTGTCCCACCAACCATGAGATCATGACCTGAGCTGAAATCAAGAGTTCAACTGACTAAGCCACCCTGGCGCCCCAGAGCCTTTTAAGTCTTGAACTCTAGCCATGTTTATCCTCTTCTTTCTCCTCTCCTAAAATATGCTCTTGGAAAATAAAAGTCCCAGGAGGGTCCAGCAGGGAATGCCCATGCCCACATGTCCTGGCTGGGAAGTTGGAGATGAGAGGCGTAGTTGGGAGAACCAGCCCTCCTCGGCCCTCTCATTGCTGATGGCCCCAGAGACCTGGCACCTCTTTCCTTTTCTTTCTTTCTTTTTTTCTTTTTTTTTTTTTGTTTATTTCTAAGAGAGAGAGAGACAGCATGACCAGGGGAGGGTCAGAGAGAGAGGGAGTCACAGACTGAAACAGGCTCCAGGCTCTGAGCTGGCAGTCAGCACAGAGCCCGACACGGGGCTCGAACCCACGAACCGCGAGATCATGACCTAAGTGAAAGTCGGACCCTTAACCGACTAAGCCACCCAGGCGCCCCCTGTCACCTATTTCTTGAGCTATCAGCAGCAGAGTCCTCCTGGGAGGAGATCCATTTAAGAAGTGCAGCTCTGGTGGAGGGTCTAGCCCTCCCTCGGGTGCACGGGGTGGGGGTGGGGGGTCTGCTACCCCAGGGCCAGCCCTATTGGTCCCTCCGTGGTCAAGTGAGTAACATCACAGGCCTGCAGTGGAAGGAGCCTGAAACCTGGCTGGGGAATGGGCCCTCATGTGCCACTAGGGGGCACCATGACCATGGAAACCCCTGCAGGCTGGAGGTCCCCAGGAGCAGGAAAGGAAGTCACAAATCTCTGAGCTGGTACAGCTTGGTGAGAAATAGCATTCTCTTTTGGAGTCGGACCGAGGTTGAAATGAATCTTGGTTTGAGCTGCCTACCTGTGTGACCTCTGTGCTTTCGGGGCTCATTTGCAATATTGACAGTACATTACCTGCCTCGTCAGGTTGTGGGGAGGATTACATGAGATACTTTATGTAAGAAGAGCTGGCGCATTGTGGGAGTCAATAGATAAGCTCTGCTAAATCTGAGTAAGAAGCCCTGTTTGTTTCCTCAAGCTGTTTACAATCTAGGGGAGGACACACATGAGAAAATAAGGAAGAGTTCAATGAAGACAAGAGCCAAATGGTGAGATGTATCGTAAGTAGTCTAGTGTGCACAGGAGAACGAGGTCCCAGGGCTGGATTTACACGGCTGTTCTAGAGCTGTGTTAAATGCAATAAGTGATTTTTTTTTTCCTAATTTTTAAAAAAGTTTATTTATTTGAGAGGGGGTGGGGGAGGGGCAGAGAACGAGAACCCGAAGAAGGCTCTGCACAGCCAGCACAGAGATGGACACAGTGCTCAATCTCACGAACCGTGAGATCATGACCTGAGCCAAAATCAGGGTTGGTCGTTTCACCGACTAAGCTACCCAGGATCCTCTGAATATGTTTTATTCCACTTTGTATGGTATCAAAATTGTAAAATACAGATACCCCTGTAGAAGAAAAATCACCTGAAATCCTAGCCCTAGCCCTAATGACATAAAGTGCATGAGCTAAATAGAATGGGATCGGATTTGGATAAGGTGCAGACAGGGAAAGGCATGTCACGAGGTTCATAAGGGCCCTGCCGCTAAAACCTCTTACTCAGTAGGAGCCACCGGATAGGACACTGGGTCCGTACCTTTGGATAGTGGACACTGCCTGAGAGCTGAGTCCTAGATACGAAGCCTGACCACTACAACTAATAGCAGTAATCCCATTAGCAGTTCATATATGTAAGTGACAGCTGTGTTGCAGGCAATTCACAAGTTATTAGTCCTCACAACCTTTTCTGAGTTTTGTCTTGTTTTTAAGAGACTATTTATACTCTGGTTTTTTTTGTTTGTTTTGTTTTTTAGGTTTTTTTTTTAATTCCACGTAGTTAACATGGAGTGTAATACTTGTTTCAGGTATACAATATAATGACCCAACACTTCCACACACCACCCAGTGCTCATCATGAAAAGTGCTCCCCTTAATCCTTATCCCCTATTTCACCCATCCCCCATCCACCTCCCCACTGATAGCCCTCAGTTTGTTCTCTAAAGTTAGGAGTCTGTTTCTTGATTTGTTTCTCTCTCTCTAATTTTCTCCCCTTCGCTCATTTGTTTTATTTCTTAAATTCCACATGTGAGTGGAATCATATGGTATTTGTCTTCCTCTGACTGATTTTGTTTAGCATGATACTCTCTAGTTCCATCCACATTGTTGCAAATGGCAAGGTTTCACTCTTTTTCATGGCCGAGTAATATTCCAGTGTATAGTTCTCACAACCTTTCTGACCTAGCTCTGATCCCTGTCTCCATTTTACAGTTGAAAACCCCTGAGGCTCAGAAGGTCAATACTTGCTCAAGATCACCCTGCTTGTAAGTGGTGGAGCCTCACCATGGACTTCCCTGCTGTACGGCCTCAACTTCTCTCACTTCAACAGGGACACAGTCCTTGAAAGGTAAGAGAGCTTTGGAGGCCTAGTCCAGATCTCCTGCTCTCTGGAGAAGAAATCTGAGGCTCAGAGAGGGTGAGTGACTAATTTAGAACTTGAACTTCAGATTCTTAACCTTCCATGCAGTGCTCTGACTGTGTTGTGCTGCTAGAGGCTGTTTTAGACCGTTAGTTAAACCAACTTCAGAGGCATCCATGTTATAGATTGAATTGTGTCTCTCTAAAATTCATGTGTCTACTGCTGAGCTCCTAGTAGTTCAGAATGTGACTTTATTGGAAATAGGGCTTTTCAGTGATAATCCTTAAAATTAGGTCATTACCGTGGTCCATAATCCAATACGACAGGTGTTCTTGTAAAGGGAAATTTGGACACAGAGACACTTCTGAGGGGTGGGGGTGGGGGGACAGTGATACAGGGAGATACAGGGAGAAGACCGCTGTCTGCAAGCCAAGGAGAGAGGCCCGGAACAGAGCCCTTCCTCACAGCTGTCAAAAGGAACCAGCCCTCCTGACACTTTGACTTTCCACAGCAAGCTTCCAGAACCGTGAGACAGTAAATTTCTGTTGTTCAAGCCCTCAGTTTGTGGCACTCTATTATGACAGCCCTGGGAAACCAATATACTCCTATATACATAAAATCTACATGTCAAAGTCAATGTCGGTGATACTACACATGTTTGGCAGCCCTTGCTAGAATAACTGGTTGAGATTACTCTACCAGACGCAAAAAGGTAGACCAGATAATCTTTCCAGCTTGCTCCCAACCTTGATATTTGTCTATTTTTCTTACAATGGACACTGACCAACAGTGGTAGCATGACCTATTTGACTGTGACCTTCTTGAGTCTGTTTTCTATCCCTGAGCCTGGCCTATAGAAGGTGCTCAATAAGGGTGTGAAGAGAGAATGAACACGAGAATAGGCTCCTGGCCACTCTAATCCAAGCCTCTCCAAACAATGAGTTGGACAGGGGGTTAGGGTATGTATGGACCGTCAGTGGATGGAAGTTGAAATTGGTCACTGTCCCCCAAAGTTTACAGCTGAATCCCAATCCTGGAAGACACAAGCAAAATATATTTTAGATGACTCAGGGTGGGTTAAAGAAGTTCCAGCTTAGGAAGCTTTTTTTTCCCCTGTGCTTTATTAATTTTGCTATTGAGGATAAATGAGATGCCGACTTCCATCTCCAAGCCTTCATCAAATGCCCAGTTAATGCAGCCGTGACAAATGGGAATGAAGCCCTTATGAATAAAAAAAAGATCAGCCCAGTATAAAAAATCGTAGGCCAGAGAAAAGAAAATTTAGAGGAGCTGATAAAATTCTTATCCTTAATTAGACTGTCTGTACCACACATCCAACCAGCCTTAATGTCGAGATTTATCAGCCTTGGATTTGTGTAAATGAAAGAAGTACTTGAAAACGAATGGAAAAGAAATTACCTGTATTAAAATGTATTTGCAATGCAGGCCTGTGCCCACTGAGGCTTTTAGTCCAACTCAGGCTTCTGGCTTCTTTTACTATACATCACTTCCTACTTGGTATGTATCCCTTTCACCCCAGGTGGGTTCCAGAGAACATGGTTGTGGGGTAACAATATGTCCCATCGTCAATAATCTTGTGAAAAGACCCACTGTTGTGGAAAAATCCTTTCTTGGACATTGGCTTTGTGTATTTATTTCACCATCTATGAACTTACAAGGTGGTCCTTACTTCAGTGAAGAGAATGTTGTGAAGAGAAGATGGCCCACCTAGATCCCCCCATCCCGCCAAAGAGAGCACAGTGAGAAGCTTTCTTCTGGACCGCCACCGTCTATTGTGGGGCTCATGTGTGGCTTAAAGGGCTTATCTACTATCCCCACATTTAGTTGCCCTCTTAAAAGACCTTGGACAAGTCTTCTCATGCCTTGAGATCCCCAGTCTTCCCCACAATCAGTGAAGATAAGAATAGCTCCTACCCCGAGTCCCGGGGAACAATGAATGTGGAGCCCAGGGTGTAATCCCTGGTACCATCTAAGGCGCTGAACAAAGGAAAGCCCTTGTCATTGCTGGGGCCTCCAGAGATGACACCTGGGGCAAATTTAAACTAGATTGTCATTCAGGGTTTGCAGTTAACCAGCTGATTTATGGAGGAGGAAAGGAAGTTTTAAAATGACATGGGGGTGGGGGACGGCGCCTGGGTGCCTCTGTCAGTTAAGCATCTGACTTTGGCTCAGGCTCAGGCTCAGGTCATGATCTGATGGTTTGTGGGTTCGAGCTCCGAATTGGGCTCTGGACTGATCCCTGTCTGGGATTCTCTCTCTCCCCACACCCCTCTCTGCCCCTCCCTGACTTGTGCGCACTCTCTCTCCCTCTCTCTCTCTCTTTCAAAATAAATAAATAAATTTCAAAAAATGACGTTAGGAAGCTCATGGGACAGAAGGCCTGGCAAGGTCAGTCTAAGCTTCAGACTTCCAAGCCCCACATGAGGAAAACGCCCCTCCAGCCCTGCGGCTGGCCTGACTCTACCCGTCACTTGGCAACACCAGTGCCACTTCCGCATCAGGAGCCTAGCCCTGGAGCCATGCTGTCCCCCAAGCCACCCCACCGTGGCCACCCTTGCAAGCCAAGAGGCACTTTCCTGGCGTGTCTGAATTGCAGTCCTGTGTGGGTAACTGGAGGCGAGGAAGCCTGGCTCAGTCGCCTGGCCTGACTATAGTTGCAAGGGAGACTGGGGAGGAAGTGTCTGCTTTCTACACCTGATAGGGAAGTGCACTGAGCATGGCCAAGGCATTCATGCAGGGCTGAACAGCCGGACAGCATTTCAAGTGTCTCCACAGGGGGCTGCTCGCTTTGCATGAGGCGACAGTCACAGGAGGGGCGCCCACCACGCCACCCACAGCCGGGCAACCTTCTGCTCCCCGGCCAAGGGGAGGGGAGCGCTTTCTGCCCTTTCTTCTGTGTGAGCCCTGTATGTCTGGAACTCGAGAGCACTGGTCATTTTGTTTTGGGCACCTAGAAATAAGGGCCACACAAGGCATCTCAGAGGCTCATGTCTGCTAACCTCACACCATGGCCTCACTGTCGAACTACAGTTCATTTCCTTATCGATGTTGCAGACCTCGCTCACCAGATTCTATGCTGGGGGCACCAGTAAATCAGGCAGAGCCTCCCTAGTGAAGGAGCTTATGTTCTATACAGCAGGGAAGCTAGATAATGGGTGGGGTGGGGTGGGGGGAGAAATGGCCCTAATTATTATTTTGAGGAAGAGGAACTTCTCAGGCCAAAGCAACCTGCATGTCTGGCCCTGCCTGGAGCCTGGGACCGGCACCCGTTTCCAGGCACCAGCTTCTCAGGAGAGGACTTGGTGGCAGCAGGCTCCTGTCCCTCCCCATGCCTGTTGGGGACAGAGCTGCTTCTGGGAAGGCGAAGATGAGAAAGAGGGGCAGAAACCAAACTCTCACAGCCAAGTCCTTTTCAGAGCTTGAGTGTGTGGTCCTTTCTCTCCCTGGGCTCTAGAAAAGCATTGGGTCCACAGAAGGGCTCAGTAAATGTCTGTTCTAGTAGAGAAGGAATCTTCTCTGGAAATCCCAGAGGAAGCTGACATCCCCACCCCCTTGTTTGTGCATTAGTCTAACCCCCAACGAACCAGTAGACACAGTGGTAATCTCAGGTGTCAATAATGCCATCAGTGAAGAGGGTACATGGTCTTCCTAACTTATTGACTGTTATGGATTTCTTTTTCTTTTTTTCTTTTTTTTTTTTACAAATAGTTTATTGTCAATTTAGTTTCCACATAACACTCAGTGCTCATCCCCACAAGTGTCCTCCTCCATGTCCATCTCCCTTTCCCCCCACATCCATCAGTCCTCAGTTTTTGTCAGCATTCAAGAGTCTCTCATGGTTTGCCTCTCTCCCTTTCCCCCACCATTTCCCCCCTTCTTCTCCCCCTTGTTCCTCCGTCAAGTTCCTCCTAATCTTCCTATACATGCAAACATATAATATTTGTCCTTCTCTGCCTGACTTATTTTGCTCAGCATAACACCCTCAAGGTCCATCCATGTTGCTACACATGGCCAGACTTCATTGTTTCTCATTGCCATGTAGTATTCCATGGTATAGGTAAACCACATTTTCTTGATCCATTCATCTGTTGATGGACACTTAGGCTCTTTCCATGTTTTAGCTATTGTGGAGAGTGCTGCTATGAACATTGGGGTACATGTGCTCCTATGCATCAGCATTTCTGTATCCCTTGGGTAAATTCCTAGCAGTGCTATTGCTGGGTCATAGGGGAGTTCTATTGTTAGTTTCCTGAGGAACCTCCACACTGTTTTCCAGAGGGGCTGTACCAGTTTACATTCCCACCAACAGTGTAGGAGGGTGCCCGTTTCTCCACATCCTCGCCAGCATCTAGAGTTCTCTGATTTGCTCATTTTAGCCACTCTGAGTGGCGTGAGGTGGTATCTCAGTGTGGTTTTGATTTGTATTTCCCTGATGAGGAGGGATGCTGAGCATTGTGACTGTTATGGATTTCATCTTTCTTTAAAAAAAAAATTTTTTTTTAACATTTATTTTTGAGAGACGGAGCATGAGCAGGGGAGGGACAGAGAGGGAGACACAGAATCAGAAGCAGGCTCTAGGCTGTGAGCTGTCAGCACAGGGCCCGCCATGGGACTCGATCTCATGGACCATAATATCAGGACCTGAGCTGAAGTCGATGCTCAACCAACTGAGCCACCCATGCGCCCTTGGATTTCATCTTTCTAAGCCTCAGTTTTAACATCTGTAAACTTGGTCAGTTTTCCATTTAAGAACATTGCCTTTACTCTTGCACTTAAAGATGAAAACCTAACACAAAGCACGTCTGTTCACATCCATTAGCTCATTTTAATCCCACAGTCATCTTTGACAGATCTGTATTTCCATTTTTTGGATGAAGTTACTGAAGTCTGGAGAGGTCATTAACTTGTCAAGGTCAACTTGAAAGTGTCTGTGGCCTCGGGGGACTCTGAGGCTAAGGCCAGCCGGTCACCAGGATGTAGATCCCAGATCAGTCAGTCCCTCTGCAGCTGTTTTCTCCACCAGGTTAGACAACACAGGCCCCCGCACCAGTCTCATAAAGTGGCCTAAGTCTGCCTCCCCCTCCCACCCCCTTCCCAGTGGTGGGAGAGTTTGTCTGCGCGCCTTTGGATGCCGCACAGTAAATCAAGTGCCGCATTAATTCTGGACCATCAGCCTTTTCCCCGAGGAGAAAGTTAGAAGCAAGGAGACTAATGTCTCATTGATCTTTTCAATTGCTAAAGGGGAAGCAAAATGAATATAATCCCATCTGTCAAGGGGAGAAGGGCCCATCTGAAAGCAGTGCGGATTACTTTAAGGGGATAACAGTTTATCACTCTCTGGACAAGCGAATATGAAATTAGGTCTAACCTCCTTTACGAGTTGGTGGAAACATCGATCAGCAAGGAGAATGTCTAGGGAAATGAGCCACAAGTTTTCTGGCCTTTTTCCTTGTCCTTTCCCTAAGACTTTGCGTTTCTTCTGTCCACACAACCGCACAAATGGGGCAAAGTCCGCCCTTGACCCCCAAGAAATGGTTAACATTTGCTGGAGATTGTTGCCGAGTGCTGTACTAAGTGTTTATTCTTACTTTCCAGCAGCTTTAGGAGGTATTAGCATCAGCACCATTTTACAGATGTGGAGACTGAGGCTTAGACAGGTAGAGTGACTTGCCCAAGGTTACTCAGCTAGTGAAGGTGGGCGAGGTGTAGCCTGGCTCTCCCCGAGCCTGCCCTCAACCACCCGCAGTAGGTTCAAGTTACTCAGCCTGACGATAGCCCAGACAGTCCTGCTTCTGGACCACTCAGCCCCTTAGGGAGCCCTGCTGGCCCCAAGGGGGAGACGGCCTTTACTAGTCGTAGCGGTGGGGCTGAGCACCTGGATGACCCGGAGGCCTCAGTCAGCGCATCTGGGAGCTGAGGCTGGAGGATAGGTGGAGGCGTGCGCCCCCTGGGGCCTTGAACCTCAGCTGCATGCTGGGGGGGGGTGTCCCCCCTTGATTACTGCCCTCGTGACCTTCCTTGGAGGAGAGGAGAGATGAGGTCAGTGAGGTCTCTCAGCTGGTCAGAAGCTGGAGTGCCCAGCGTGTCTAGCCAGTGCAGGCTGCTGTGGCCACCAAGAACGAGAGGACAGGCCCTGACCATCGGCTAGGAAGGCTGGATTGGGAAGGCCTCGGCACCACAGCAACGTGATCTCCAAAACCCAAGAAGGAGCGTGCACACCCGAGATCCTCAAAATACATGCATCGGCACTAAATTTTGCCCCTCCCCCTCGGCCAGGGGCAGAAGCAGCTGCCGAGTGACCAGACCTGATGGGGGGTCTCACACCAGCCCCGCGCAGAGATACCCGCCGCCAGAGGAGAGGGCACGTGAGGACTTCGGTCTCATTCTGCGGACAGAGGTCAGTGTTCTACCAAATCCGACTTCGGATCTGACAGAGATGGTTGCTGTGGCTTGGGCTTGTTTGCTGGTTGTCCTTGTGATTGATGTTGGCAACATTTAGAGCCTGGCAGGGAGATACTTCACGGAGGCCCCATGTGGTAGGATTGAGACAGCCAGGAAACGCGGTTCCCTAGTGGAGGCGGCGTCAGAGATGAATCCCAAGTGTTGACGGAAAGGCCCAGGAACTTTCTAGCCTCTTGTGGGGTAGGGGAAGGGCCTGAGGTGCAAGCTGGAGCTTGGGAGGTGCAGCATGACCCTGGAGCTGGGACAGGGGCCCCTCAGGCAGGGCTGCGAGGAGAAACAGCGTCTGAGAGAGGCAAGGGGCTTTTTCCTGAGGCTTTCTTGTGTGAAAGTATCACATCTGTGTTGGCCGTTGGATTTTGCCTGCTAGGACGTGCCAGAAAGGAAGCAAACAGGAAGGAAAGCACCCTTCTCACTGTTCCTGGGGTCTTTGATATCTGCCGCAGAGCTCCATTTCCATCTACCAAAAGTCCACCCATTAATCACAAGGCTGATCTCAAAAGTGAAAAGATTTTGAATCTTCCAGCCAGAAGCGATCTTCACCCAGATTACCCATCGCACTCTGTGTGTTACTGACAAAGGATGATGTGCAACATTTATAAACACGGCTCTCACAAAATATGGAATGGGTGTGTGTCAGAGATTAAGTAACTTAGGAAGAAGGAATCAGTATGGTGGCAAAGCTGGTTCAAAGAGCATTTTGAGCAACTGGGTATTTACAAGTACGTAAAAGGAAATGTTTGCATAAAATTACCAGGTTAAAAACAAAGCTGGTTGTCCTCACATATGTGGTCAAATGATTTTTTTTTGAGAGAGAGAGAGAAGGCACAAGTAATCAAGGGGCAGAAGAGACAGAGAGAATCCCAAGAGGGGCAGAGAGAGAGAGGGAGAGAGAAAGAGAGAAGCGGGGCTCACCAGAAGTGGGGCTCGAGCTCAACAGATATAGGACTTGAACTCACAAATGGTGAGATCGTGACATGAGCCAAAGTCAGATGCTTAACCAACTGAGCCACGCAGGCCCCCTTAAATGAATTTTTCAAGAATGCCAAAGCCCCATTCCACAGTCTTTTCAACAATGGTGTCAGGAAAACTGAACATCCACATGCAAAAGACTGAAATTGAATTCTCACCTTACGCGATATACAAAAATTAACTCAAAATAGTTCAAAGACCTAAAATGTAAAAGCTAAAACCAAAGACTCTTAGAAGAAAACAAGGAAAAAACTTCATGACATTTCATTTGGCAATGATTTCTTGGATATGACACCAAACATACAGGAAACAAAGAAAAAATAGATAAATTACAGTACATCAAAATGGAAAACTTTTGTGCATCAAAGGACAATATCAACAAAATGAAAAGAGAGCCCATGGGATGGGAGAAAGCATTTTCAAATCACGTATCTGATAAGGAGTTAATATCCCAAAGATATAAAAGAACTCCTACAAGTCAACAGCAACAAACCAAACAACCTGATTTTAAAAATCGGCTAAGAACTTACATAGACATTTCTCCAAAGATGTACCAGTGGCCAATAAGCACATGAAAAGATGTTCAACATCACTGATCAGTGGGGAAATGCAAATCAAAACCACAATCAGATACTACCTCACACTCATTAGGACCCCCCAAAAAAAACCCACCCCCAACATAACAAGTATTGGAAAGGATCTGGAGAAATTGAAACCCTTGTGCCCTGTTTTGCTGGTGGGAATGTAAAATGGTGCGGCCCCTATGGAAAACAGTTGGTTGTTCCTCAGAAATTAAACAGAGAATAATCACACGATCCAGCAATCCCACTTCTGGGTATGTTTCCACAAGTACTAAAAGCAGGGCCTCAAGAGATATCCGCACACGTGTGTTCCCAGAATTATTCACAATAGCCAAGGTGTGGAGGCACCACAAGTGTCCCTTGTCAGGTGGATGGATAAGCACAATGCAGTCTGTACCTAAATGGAATATCAGCCAGCTTTAAAAAGGGAAGCAATTCCAACATGGGCTACAACATGGCTGAACCTTGAAGACATTGTGCTGAGTGAAAGAAGCCTGTCCCAAGAAGACAAATCCATGGGATTCCTCTTATTGGAGCTGCAAGAGTAGTCACATTCATGGATACAGAAAGTGGAATGTGATTGCCAGGCCCCCGGGGGAGGGACAAATGGGGAGCTGGAGTTCAATGGGCACAGAGTTTTGGTTTTGCAGGATGGAAAGTTCTGGAGATGGATGGTGGTGATGGCTGCACAACTGTGTGAGTGGTCAGTGCTACGGAAATGTACGCTTGAGCATTGGTAAGAATAGTAAAATGTTATTTATTTTTTATTTTTTTAAATGTTTATTTATTTTTTTTAGGGGCAGGGGCGGAGAGAGAGGGAGAGAGAGAATCCTAAGCAAGCTCTGCATTGACAGCGTGGAGCCTGATATTGGGCTCAAACCCACAGACCATGAGATCATGACCTGAGTTGAAATCAAGAGTTGGAGTCTCAACCAGCGGACCCACTCAGCTTCCCTGAGATGGTGAGATTTTATATTATGTATACTTTACTGCAATCAAAAAACAAAGCTGGTTGATGTTCTAGGAGCCAATTATAAAATCAATCTTTGGTGTTACCTTTTCTATTTGATAAAAATGATTTATATATATATGTATACACACACACACACACATATTTTAAGTTAATTTTTAAAAATAATCTACACCCAATGTGAGGCTTCAACTTATGACCCTGAGATCAAGAGTTGCATGCTCTTCTGACTGAGCCCATCAGGTGCCCTGAAATTACTTATATGTTTACTGGACATGATCTACAAGTCAATATGTAATTTCACAGAGTTTGAGCCCTCAGTGGTAAACAGCCAAGTCACACAGAAATACATTCCCCTAGGTAACGGAGTAATCCTTGGGTGGGCGTGTGAAACAATGACTGAGTGATGTTCAGAGGACATAGTGTCCTCTCGTGGCCTTATTTGTAGGCTTTATTATTTTTTAACATCACAGGCCTTTATATCCTTGTTTTTCCCACCAGTCCCTTGAGGGCCGGGGCTCTGTCTCATGCATTGTTGCCTCTTTCACTTTGCTCTGGTTTATTGAACAGAACTGAAGAAAGCAATGTGGTAGAGCAAGTGGGAGAGAAGAAGACCTGCACAGTCATTGTGTCTGTGACTGTGGCCGGTCCTATGATTTTCCCGGGCCTTGATGTTCTCACCTACCAAATGATTGCCCTGAAGTCCTGGGTGCTGCGCCAGGCCGGGGAGGGGGGAGGCGGGGGGAGGGGAGGGTGTTGTCCCCTCTCTGGCTTTCCTTCCAGCCCTAAGATGCTTGGCCTATGGTTTGGTCTGTCATTGGCACTAAAAAGGACTTACCCATGCAAACATGCAAATGAAAAATATAACGAATACACGAAAGAGTCTCTTGCAGGTGCATGCCATGCACAGGGGCAGCTTTTTCTGGTTTTCCTTGAAAGAGCCACCCGTGACGGATGTGATGTCTGTGGCCCAGGCTCCTGGGCTGGGAGGCAGGATGTGCTGGTTTGCAGTTTTGCTGGAGACGGAACAGCTGCCTTTTGGTGGTGGCGGTGGCGAGAATGCCTTCTCCCAACAGCCAGAGCCCCTGGTGAGCAGGCCCCCCGGGGGGGAAAGCACGCAGCCTTCAAGTCTGCCTTTGAGAAAGGAGTAATTTCTCTTATTATGTATTCATGAGCCGCTTAATGCTGTTTTCAATTAATTTCTTGAGAAATTCTGGCTGTTCCTTTTCTTGTTTTTCTTAGTCCAGGAGGAGGACCCAGGGGTGAAATTATGGGGCCGCCTGGGTGGCTGTTGGTTGAGCATCTGACTTCTGCTCAGGTCATGATCTTGTGGTTCGTGAGTTCAATCCCGGCTTGGGGCTCGCTGCTGTCAGCACAGAACTCGCTTTGGATCCTCTGTCTCCCTCTCTCTCTGCCCCACTGCCAACCCCTCTCACTCTCTCAAAAATAAATAAACATTTAAAAAAAAAAAAAAAAGAAGGTGAAATTAGGTGCTCAGTTGGGAGCTCCGGAAACTTCTTGCTGAATTAACCCAAGTGCGTTGGAGCAAGATTTACATGGCAGAATGGAGCCGCGATTGCTTCTGACGAGCCCTGCTGGGCCACTATTTTCTCCACGGTGTGCAGTGTTCCCAAAGGCCTTTGGAGCCATGCTCAGCCCTGTCCTGGCATCCCCCTGTGTTCCGTGTGTCACTGCCATGGTGGCTCAGCCACTCTTCTTGGTGGTAGGCCTCACCAACCTGCAGGCACATTCATCCATCCGCCCCTCCCAGTTTGGCTCCCCCCCCCACCCCCCGCAAACACACACCTGCTGTTTCAGAAATAACGTGTCTGTTTGGTCACCGCGTCCCAGACTCTTGAGTGTCAGCTCACATTAGTCATGGCCGTGGATGGGGCTGGAGTTTTGCTGACAGGAGTCCAGGGGTCCCTGGTGTTCTGCACTCCCTGTGCCTGGGTTGGAGGCCTGCCGGGCACTCGATGGTGAGTGTGGGCGCTTCCCTCTGGACCACTTGCTGGCTTTCCCCAGCCTGCCTTTCTTCTGCCCTCGCTAGACCTCAGTCTCCGGAGAGGAGACCAAAAATCTCTTCCTAGAACCATAACCAACTTCCGCTGGTTGCTGAGCACCCTTGCTTTGCAAATAACAACCAGGCCCCATGGAAACAACAGCCCTGCCCTCTCTGAGCATGTGCCGTGCAGGTGAGGTGGGGAGAGGAAACAGGGACCCAAGGAAGAGAAAGAAGGACATGAGCTAAATAGGGGCAGATTGAGGATCAGAGCCTACTTCTAAATACTCCCAATACTACTGTTCTTTTATATTTTCCCTTTTCTACCCTTTATAATTGTTTTAAAGAAACATTTACTTCATTTTCTATTACAAAAGGAAGGCATGCTCCAACAGAGAAGTTAGAAAGCATACAAATGAATGAAGACAAAAGAACCATAAAGACCAACAAACAAATAAAACCCAGCTTAACGTCATTAGCAATTCTTCCTTGCCAAGATGAAATGCTCACATTTTAGTTCCTTTCTTTTCAACCTTCTTTTTCTTTGTGTGTATGTGCATGCACCCACAGTCCCCACTGCCCACACACGTGCAAAATGGAATTACACGGAACATTCTTTTTTTTTTTTATTTCCAGCTTTTTTCATTTAGCAATATAATATTAACATTTCCCTACACCAGTAATGAACTTCGGCCCCATGCTCGTTAGCTTCTGCCCAAGGCGCATCCTGTCCAACTTTGTTTCCTGTGTCCAATCACATTCTTCCTTTCCAGGCTGGGCTGTACCCCAGGGGGACACTGAAGCTCTTTTCAGACACTGAGCTGGTTTGTACCCACTTGCTTTTCAAGGAACACACACCTGTTTGTGAATCTACCAAAGTAAAGTCTATTTAGGGTTTGATAGATGGGCCTGTTATCTTGTTCAAAGGCCATCTGAGAGAGAGAGAGCCAGCCAGCCAGACAGACAGAAACGCATCAGATAGAGAGAGAGGGGGGCACCGGGGTTGCTCATTTGGTTAGGCGTCTGACTTTGGCTCAGGTCATGATCTCACAGTCCGTGGGTTCAAGCCCTGCGTCGGGCTCTGTGCTGACAGCTCGGAGCCTGGAGCCTGCTTCAGATTCTGTGTCTCCCTCTCTCTGCCCCTCCCCTACTCACTCTCTGTCTCTGTCTCTCAAAATAAAATACAGACATAAAAAAAAATTAAAAAAGAGAGAGAGAGAGAAACCACTCATCCATGATAGAGTGCCCTTCCAGAAGGACACTCCCAAAGGCAGTGTGACACCTTCCTCCTCTGGAAGTCAATTCAGAACCTGAGGGCTTTATGCAGAGGATCAGGCACATCCCTGTTAGGATGGCTGACCCTTTGTAGCCACTCCAGTCCTGTTTCCTGAAGGGAATCAGTTACTGACCATTGGAAAACAATTCTCAAAGTGAACTTGCATGGGCATGGCACGAACTAATGACCTTGAGACCTGAACCACTGACCTTGAGACCTTGAGGCTTGAAGGCGCGAGGTCTTATTTTCCTCAGAGCTGAAGAGAACCATTTTGAGAGGGTAAACATTAGCTGAGGGAAAGTGATGAGTGTCTCATCATTTGGGGGAAATCCGTGAGCCTGTAGGACAGGGCTCTTCACCCGTGTGTATGCATCACATAGCCTCTGCCCAGGATGGCCAGGGTGGGTGGCCTCCCTAGAAAGGACTGGTATCCCAGAAGACAGCGTTTTCGGGGCTCGGCCCTGGTCTCTATCAAAAAGAGTAAGAAAAGAAATAAAACCGTTTATTTCATGAGCATAAATGAGTCAGAGCCCCTTTCTCAACACCAATAATCCACAGCTCTTAAAGGAAGAATTCTGGTTCCAAGCTGGTGACTTGTACCAGAGGTGGAAGGCATTGCCAGAAACCATTTCTGTGATCAGAGGCAGAAGCATAACTGGGTTCTCCACTGCGAGTTGACATCCCTTTGACTCTGATATAAATAAAAGGATTATTTCCGAGTAGGGTCCCCTGGTTTGAAAATACATGGCACAAGTGCCATTATTTCCACAACCTATATCCATGGCAGACATCACCGATCGATGTTGACACCCTTTCCCACCAAGCCCCGAGCCAGCTTAGGCTCAGCCTCAGTACATTTCGCTCGGAAGCCATTACGACCACCTGGCACTGGCCTCCGCCTTTCCTGAATTAGTTGGTCATCACTGGGAGGAATTGTATGCCAAGATCCCATTGGATAGAATGCTTAGGAGGACCTCAAGCTTGTTTGTTTTCCCTGTAAGAGTGAGGGCAGAAGGTGCCTGGGAGGGATGGAGGTAGATGGTGGAAAATGAGCTAAAGATGGCCATGGAGTCTCTTTCATGTTTTGATATAAGACTAGGCGTGTGTCTGCTTACGTTGCCACAAACTAGTGATCCTGCCTGTTCCTAATCCATCTTCAGGGCTCTTCCCACCTCTAGGCAGAGAAGCTTGAAGTGGGGGCTGGGGAACCCATCTTCCCCAAGGCAGGCAAGGGGCAGAGCCCTGCCCCTTGTGCCACGCGGCTGGCACATGGTATGTAGTGAGACCTGGTGGCCATGCTTCCTGAGACCCTCCTACCTTGAAGAATCCAGCTGTGCCTCGCTATACCCAGCTGTTCTTGCTCCTCAGGAAAAGACATTCCAGTTGCTAAATCCTACATGGGGGGATGGAAAACAGGGAAGTAGAAAATGTCCCTTTGCTGAAGAAAGTCCCCAATCTGCCACCAAGAGAATGGTTTTTAACTTAATTGTTTTTATTTATTTTAATGAACTATTATGCATAAAAGAACATGTGTTGAAGGATGACATTAAAGCAATCAACCACATACTCTCTCTGAACCTTCAGAAATGGAAGGATTATTTTTTAATGAGAAGAGAGGGAGGGAGGCCCTCAGCTAGGTGAGGGGGGGGTGGGTCCTGGGCGCTCTCCGGAAGGATGCGGTGGCTGGCTGTAGTGGGGAGCTGTCCAGCCCAGATTTATCACTCGATATGAATCTCTGGCTTTCTGTTCCCAGGCAGCTTCTGTTTATTGCCTTGTTCAATCAACCCTGGATGGGAACAATGCCCCGTTCCTGTCCATGAGCCCCTGGCTTGATGTCCTGACCCACCGTGTGGGCAGGCGGCCCCTGTAGCTGTCTGCTTTGAGGTCCCATCCACGCAGTGCTCAGACCAACCTGAGTTGGTTCCTGTGTTTACAAGGCTCTCATCCTGTTAAGGGATTATGGGGCTCTTTTCCAGGCGCCCGCAAACATTCTGCTTCCTTGCAGGCAACTCACAGACCGCAGTCCCCTGGTTAAACCTTGGGATTGTAAGAGCAGAACGCAGAGGGAGCAGGAGGGCACTTGTATTTGCTTTCCAGGTGGACAGGTCCTAGTAAGAGAAGAGGCACTGGCAGCGTGTTTCCCAGAGATGCAGGGGGCTGGGCTCTTTTTCAGAGATTAGCATGCAGAGTGACCCCGTCCTCACCGGGGACCTGGGCTATGCTCCGGCAGCTTGGTGGGCTGGGATTTTGTTCCCACTTGCAAGTACAAGAGCTGTACAGGGGCGCCTGGGTGGCTCAGTCGGTTAAGCGTCTATCTTCAGCTCAGGTCATGATCTCATGTTTTGTGAGTTTGAGCCCCGCGTTCAGCTCTGAGGGTGCAGAGCCTGCCTGGGATTCTCTCTGCTCCTACCCCACTTTCGTGCATGCTCTCTCGCTCTCGAAATAAATATATAAAAACTTTTTTTAAAAAATTATTTTTAATATTTGTTTATTTTTGAAAGAGAGAGACAGAGCACGATCAGGGGAAGGGCAAAGAGAGAGGGAGACACGGAATCCAAAGCAGGCTCCAGGCTCTGAGCTGTCAACACAGAGCCTGACGCAGGGCTTGAACTCCCAGACCACAAGATCATGACCTGAGCCAAAGTCGGGTGTTTAACCGACTGAGCCACCCAGGTGCCCCAATATATAAAGACTTCTAAAGAAAAGCTGTACTAAAAGAAGCATTTCACAGAATACTTAGGATAATTATTATTCTAATGATTTTTATCTTTTTAAATGTTTATTTATTTATTTTTGAGAGAGAGAGAACACAAGCAGGGCAGGGGCAGAGAGAGAGGGAGACACAGAATCCCAAGCAGGCTCCACACTGTCAGCACAGAGCCTGATGTGGGGCTCAAACCCACAAACTGTGAGATCATGACCTGAGCTGAAATCAGGAGTCGGATGCTCAACCAGCTGAGCCACCCGGGCACCCCTTATTCTAATAATTCTAACAGGGATGATAATGGTGCCTCTCGGAGCCATCCCGGTGCTGCACACTATTTATCCCTCAGTGGTAGACCACTCCACAGCACCCCTGACTGTTCTCTGCACGTGCTCTAAACCCTGCAGGGGTCCCCATTGCCTTGGATGTGGTTAAAAGTCCGAGTGTGGGTCCTCAAGTCCCCCATGAGCTCCTGTCTGCTTGCTCACCCTCTCACTCCTTCTTGCATTAAATGTTTGCTCTAAGCACAGAGCTGGCTTCATCTCTGCACATCCCCTCCACCACCTTCCCCTCACTCCAAAAATGTCGGGCTCTGCTCATTCCCAGGATGCTTTTCAAATCCCTCCCATCTCTCAACCTACCTAAGTCCCACCCCACTAGCATCATAACGTCCTCAGGGAGACCATGTGGACAGCTCCATCATGGAAGAACAGGGCACTGTCATGCTTGTCCAGTGGCTGACTCCTAGCGCCGAGGCTGAGCCTCTCATCTTGAGCACGGTGGCCATCACATGGTGACCCCTGGTAAATATCCATCAAGTGGACACAAGGCCCACCTCCCCAGCTGATGTATGGCAGAGCAGGAGGTGAATAAGAGCTGACTTCTAAGCTTATGACCGTTCCACGACTCTGTACCGAAAGAACATCTACTTTGTGAAATTACTGGCGATGGTGCCTGACATACAGTAGGTGCTCAGTAAATACTGTCATGGGTGAGAAACCAAGGGGCCTCCAACGCCACCGAGTCACATCCCCCTCCCCTCATTTTATGGAAGGGGCAGCTGAAGCCCAGGGAAGAGCAGTAATTTACTCTAGATCACACACAGAGATGGGGACAGAGCTGGGTGGAAAATTTGAGCCCTACGGGGGCCAGGAGAGTAACGACTGTATGTCCCAAGTTTGTGGCCAGTTACCCCTCGCACTCACATGGCCTCTCTGAAGAGACAGCCACCGTTTGGCTCCAGCCAACTGGGTCCATGTGGGACATGGGCCCAAGTGAAGCCAGACTGTCTGACTTTTCACAGACACCAGAAACAGGGTTTCTCTGTTAAGTCTCTTGATTTTTAAATATTGGCTGGGAATTCAAATTGGATTGATGATCTCCAGGCCTTTGAGACTGGCTTTGGGATTTAAACCTTGGTCTGGTCACTGACGTTGGCAAATAATGTTACCCCCTCAGGCCTCCGTTTCCTCATCTCTAAAATGGGCCTCGTGGGGGCGCCTGGCTGGCTCAGTTGGTGGAACACAGGGCTCTTTTTATTTTTTTAATGTTTATTTTTATTTCTGAGAGAGAGAGACAGAGTGTGGGTGGAGGAAAGGCAAAGAGAGAGAGAGGGAGAGAGACTTAGAATCTGAAACAGGCTTCAGGCTCTGAGCTGTCGGCACAGAGCCCCACGCGGAGCTGGAACTTGGGAACGGTGAGATCATGACCCAGGCTGAAGTTGGACACTCAACCGACTGAGCCACCCAGTTGCCCCAGAACATGCCACTCTCAGGGTCATGAGTTCGAGGCCAGCCAAATTACTAAAAAAATAGACTTTAAAAATAAATAAATACAGGGTGCTTGGGTAGTTCAGTCGGCTAAGCCTCAGACTCTTGGTTTGGGTTCAGGTCATGATCTTATAGTTGTGAGATCAAGCCCCGTGTGGGGCACTGTGCTGGATGTGGAGCCTGCTTGAGATTTGCTCCCTCCTTCTCCTTCTACCCCTCTCCCCGACTTGTGTGCTCTCTCTCTCTCAAAAAAAAAAAAAAGATATACATACATACATAAAATGAGCCTCACAGCTCCTGTCCACTTACTGGGTTGCTGTGAAAACCCAGTGAGCTAATGGATCTGCAAGGCACAAGCTGGAAGGCCCTCAGCTCTCTGTGGAGACGCGCCTTACAATGTAACGAGTTAACTCCCCATTTGTCTTAAGTTAGAACATTATTCTGGCCATTATGGCAGAGATTGCATTTTTATGGCAGGTTTATGAGTTCCAGAGCCTTCCCACTTGCATTATCTCAGTGAGTTGATGGAGTCAGAGGCTGGACGGCTGCTCAGAGACCCCTGTCAGAGCCAAGCCCTTCTTTTGAGCTGACAGACACGTTTGTTCCAGCAGCGGCTTGAGTGGAAGCGAAGAGCATGGGCTTCAGAGTCACAGACTTGGATTTGAATCCGTGACTCCCAACTCCCTAATTTTGTGACCTTGGACTAAAACTCTGAGCTTTGGTCTTCTCATCTGTAAAATGGGCATAATGATAAAGCTACCTGGTAGAGTTGTTGGGGCAATTGTATGAGAAGACATTATGCAATGTCTTTGGGCTCAAGGTCCAACTCTACTTAGAAAGAAGCTTGTGTAGACTGGACCAGATGGGAACTGGCTGGGGATACTGACCCCTGGGTTTTCCTCTCCTGAGAATCCTGCTCTGACAAGTCCTGAAGCAAAGAAATCTTGCCCAGCTGCTCAGGAAAGGGGGTCCTGCCCACCATAAGCTTCCCGGTTTCTGAGCCTTTGGCTTCTAGCAATTATCCTCTTTTCTCTCTGACTCCTGGGCATCTTCTGAGATTACCTCTACACTGAGAGCCATTAGTGCATGAGGAGGCTGATGTCCAACTGTCCCTGAGCCCTCCCAGCCCTGCCATCAGCAAGGCAGCACCAGGCCTGGTTATGGCTGTAGCCACTTCAAAGACATTGCTGTGTGCCCAGAGGTGGGGCGGCTCTGGCATTTATAGGGAGAACCAATGAGCTGATGAGCCAGAGAAGTTTCTGCTGCCTGAGGGATCTTCTTACGGGAAGAAGAAACCCATCCCAGATAGGAATGTCTAGAAATTTACTAGAAATATCCAGCCAAGGGCATCTACTAACCCTGCGCTTCGTTTTGATGTGACTTTGTGACGACACAGGCTCTGTGTGTGTCCTTGGCGAGGATGTCTGAGTGATGCCGCCTCTGGCTAGAAGTTGCCACCTCGGCAGGCCTGGCTGGGGGATGGGACTCCCAGGGCTGGGAGGGAGTGTTCAAGGCTAGTGGTCTTCTAACAAGTCAAAGGACAAGTCCTTTGGAGGGGTGAACTCACATGGAGCCCCAGTAGACAAGCCAGCTGAAAATGGAGCTGTTCTGTTAGACAGGATTGGGGGAGGGGAGCTCTTTGCTTCAACTTTCTGGCTGTAGGAGGCCCCCTTCCCCCCAGGACAGTCCCTGAGGTGCAGCTTCCAAGAACCCCTTAGTTCGTATAGGAGGGAAGAGAAGCCCTAAGATGGCCAGTGACACCGCAGCTTGGGCTCCCCAGGAAGCAAAGCCTGAGGCAAAGGCTTGGTGGCTGGTGTTTTATTTGGAAGGTGATTCAGAAAATAAGAGGGAGGAATGGGGAAGGGAAGGCAAGAGTGAGGGAATGCTAATACAGGATGTGTTTTTGAGGTCAGGGGCTAGATTCTTCAAGGGACTTCTAGGTTGGAGCATTTTCCCACTGGCTCCTGGTCCCCCTGGTTGACGGCCCCTCCAGGGTGGGGTGGGGATTATGCCCTCTACTTGTAGGCTGATCTCCTGCTGTGCCAAGAAGACCTTGGGGCATCAGGTGCGAGGAAGTGGCCTGATCAGCGCAGGTAAATCTGAGCTCGAGTGGAACTTTCCACCTCATCGGCCCCTGAAATCAGTATGTCCAGGGGATGTGTCGTCATGCAGCCCCAGAGGTGCCTTCTACCAGGAACTTATCCAAGGTCTGGGAAGATAATGAGCTGGGGCCCTGGAGCCCAGGGTCCACAGGCAACAATAACATAGGGGGTTTATACACATGGACGTGCGTGATCTGACACAGGTATGACATCACATTCTGTCTGTCTCTCCTCACACACACCTTCATTTGACTCAGCATTTGAAAACACTGTGGAAATAGACAAAGACCAAATAAGAGACACAAAGCCCATTTTCAGAGTTTGCTGCAGCAGGAGAGTCAGGGGCCAGTAGAGACTGAAAGGCAGGCACGGAGGGGAAGGGAGGTTTCGGGTTCGCGCTGCCTGGACGCTGTTGTAAGGGGAAGCTCGGGGTGGGCTACCTAGAAGCCGGTGTCCTATGTCGGGTTAGGGGTGCTTCCTTAACTTTTTCTGGTTGGTCCTAGGTGTTGGTAGGGATGAAAATTAGGGGGGCTGTCAGTTATGAAGCAAGTCTTGGCTCTTGGGGGCTGATTGTTTATATGGGTTATTGTTGAGCTTCCTGGATTGTTGCTGGAGGCAGCAATCTGACTTCCTACAGGTCTGGATTCCTGGTGTGGCTGCTGCAGACGTGGGTCAGAGTTCTGTTTTCCTATACGGCCTGGCCAGTGTTCATCTGTATACTCAGTGTCTTGGGCTCTTAAAAGGCATCAAAGGCAAGGGTCACCCCTACAGATTAGGGCCAGACAGCAAGCCACGGGATGTCCAGCGACAAGAAACTCACTGCCTCCCTTCTCTGCTGGGATAGTCTTCCTTGGGCTGGGCTAAAATCTCAGTTCCTGTAACCTCCACACTGTCATCCAGCTTTTGTCTCTGAAACAGCCTAGAGCAAGCTTGCCCTGCCTTCCTTCCGGTGGCCTTTCTCAGATGTAAGAGGCGGTGGTTAGGTACAGGTGCTTAAAGTCAGATCTGGGGTCGGATTCTAGCTCTGTACCTACCATCTGCTTGACCTTGGGTAATTATGGTGCCTCCGTTTCCTTATCTGTAAGATGGGGTGATGATATCTCCCCGCGGCTGTGGTAAGAATGAAGTCAAATGACACAGGGGGACCGCTCAGTAACGGAGCCTCGCAACGGGCGATTGCCATCATGCCGGGTCCTTCAGGCTGAGCCCCTCCAGCTCTGCCTCACATGCTGGGTGCCCTGGGACACCCCACCCGCTCTCTGGCTGAAAATGGGCCTGTGGTGAGGGAGGGGGACAATGAGGGCTCTGGGACTCTGCCATTAGGGGCTGGAGGCCCTGGGGGCTATCTGGGAAGAAGGCAGTCAGGGGACTAGCAGGCTGGCCCTGGGGGTGGGACCCAAGGGCTGGTGAGGCAGGTGGGCAGGAAATTGTCCTGTCAATCTTCCCAACGAACCCCCACGTTCAACTTTGACCCCAGAGGTTGGAAGCACAGCCCAAGAGAGAGGAGATCCCAGGCTTTCTCTTGGGCTGAGCCGTATTCAAAAAGCTCCGTGTCTCTGGGCACAAGGCTCCCGACCTGTCCTTCCTTCCTGTGGCCCGGATTCTCTCTGTGGGGATCCTCACCCAGGGGCAAGGATGGGGGCTGGGCTGGAGAGCAATAACCAGCCTGGCTCTGGGGGTAGGGAAGGGGTGGGACATGCCCCAGCGTGGAAGCAGGGAGGGATTTGGTGGTTGGGGAGAGGAGATGTGGATTTTATTAATATCCTCTTGTGCCCCTTCTCCAGTCTGTAGTGCCTGCTCAGCCAGCCCGAGTGACCCCCATCCTGTGCCTGGTGTTGGCCAGACACTGAGGAAGTGCTTGCCTGTGACGAGGTCTTGCCCAGCCAACCTCCTCTCCTTACAACGCTCTGCTAGATCTGCCAAGACTGATCTCTAACAAAAGCCCCACACCCAGAACCTCAGAAGAAGATTCTGTTGCTTTCCTTTTCAGCGTTAGAATAAACGACGAGGGCTCCCACGGAGCGGAAGACTGTATCCCTCCTCTGTGAAAGACACCCCAGCTCACAAAGTGTGGCATCATGAACACTCTGCCTGGGGTCTTCCCAAAAACACAGGACAGGAGATGTAAGGGACTCCAGCCGAGTTAGGGGCCAGAGCCAGGATTAAAAAGCAGCCTCTTCATTCTCTGCCCCTCCTCCTTCTCTACAGCAGGTGGAGTTTGGGCTCTGCCACTGTCTAGTTGTGTGACCTACCTAAGGCAATTCCATAATGTTTCTGGGCTCAGCAACTTCTCTGAGAAGTGAGCCGGTGAGAGGGATCAAGCTCCCTCAGAACTAAAACTTGAGGGTGAAGATGTAAAGTGGTCTCCTGGCCGTGGGTACCAGAGAGCTGTGGGAAGAAAGCCCTGTCCTGCGGATGCTTGGCTTCGTGCAGACTCACCTTGGCCAACCCTGGTCTATCATAACCCTGGACGGTGACACAAATGTCCTTACAATGCCTGGGACTTTTAAGTTCCTTATGTAGACCCTTAGGAAGCATGATGGATGCTATAGGGCCCACAGATGTCCAGGGGAAAAGAGTGTCCAAGCATTTCTTTGAAGAAGTTAAGAAACAAACAAAGAGGGGCCCCTGTCTGGCTCAGTTGGCAGAGCATGCGACTCTTGATCTCGGGGTCATGAGTTCAAGCCCCATGTTGGGTGTAGAGATTACTAAAAATAATAGTAATAATAACAGTAAACCGAAAAAACAAGCGCGGGAAAGGTGTAGGGGATCGGCTCAGACTGGCCTGGGGAGGGGCTGAAAGTAGTTCCACATCTCTGGGGAGGTGAGTGTGTGCAGGGCAGGGCGTCGTGGATGCTGGGAGATGAAGCTGAAAGGAGGGCGGGGCGGGTCATTCCACCCTTGGACCTGGGACCTTGGACAACAGCCTGAGGGTTTGAGTTTGATCCTGAGGTAGGAGGTCAGTGAGGAGTCCTTGGGGAACTTTTGATCTCCAAGCTAGGTTGGAGTGGGCTAAGCCCGGAGGGGGCCACTCTGGAAGATGGTAATGGGTAGTGGTGGTGAACACGGAAGGGGGAGGAGTGGGCGGGACGTGTATGAGTTCCAGGGCAGGCACAGGGGACAGGATGCCGGGACTAGGCAGAGAATTTTAGGGAACCAGGAAGCTCCCTGGGTGGGCTGCTGAGTGTGTTGTGGTCCTGTTAACTGAGTGGGTGGGCAGAGGGGGTGCACAGGAGGAACGGGGCAGCAGGAGACCATGCTTTGTTGCCGCTGGAGAGCTTTGAGCACTTTCTGTGTTTCTAGTTAGGAGCCAGCCCCTTCCCCATACGTGCCCTTGGGGGGGTGGTGCAGGAGGCAATGGGGCTCTGCAGTCCAAAGGCCCACATGTGCCTTCCTCAGGAAGGAAGCGATGTGAAGAAGATGCTCCACTCGGGGCCTGGAGGGCCCCACCTCTGGCTTCGGCAGGCTCCTCCCCCATTAGGCAGTTCTGCAAGTGGCTCTGGGACTTTTCCTTGGACACTCACCCAGCAATTCAATGAGCTGCTTACTAGCCTTTATTAAGTCCCCCTTCTGCTGAAGCTGGCCACACTGGGTTCCGTTACTTGTAACTGAGAACCCTGGGCAGTGCAAATTGGGCTGAGGGGTGACGGTGAACAAGAGAAGCTAGGGGCCTGTGGACAGGGGCCTGGATGGGGTGTTCCAGTGGGTCTCGCTGTGTGGCAGCCCTGGGGCCATTAGCCGTAGGTGTTCCCCGGGGTGGGGACATAGTTTGGGATCATAAGCACTTTGGTGGCCGGGAAGTTCCTTTTGGGTGGGTGTGGAGGGCTAGGAGGCTATTAAGTGTGACCTCAGGGGACAGTTTAAGGGACGGAAGGAGCAGAGGAACCTCTGATGAAGGAGGGTGAGGAGGGCAGAGAAAACAATGCCTGGGAAAATAAGAAAGAGGAATTTAAAGGAGTAGTTACTCCATCAAAGGCTGTAAAAATCCACTTAAGATAGAGGTTGAAAATGACACGGTGGGGGCTCAGGCAGTTAAGCCTCTGACTCTTGATTGCAGCTCAGCTCATGGTCTCACAGTTCATGAGTTCTAGCCCTATGTCAGGCTCTGTGCAGACAGTGTGGAGCCTGCTTGGGATTCTCTCTCTCTCTCTCTCTCTCTTTCTCTCTCTCTGCTCCTCCCTCCCTCATCTCAAAATAAATAAATAAAAACTTAAAAAAGAAATGACACCTTGTACTTGGCATTTAGAAGGACAAAGTCACTGGTCAGTGGGACCAGAAGCTGACTAGAGTGGGTTGAGGAGGTGGTGGAGGAAGAGGAAGGTAGTCTATCCTTCTTGAGAGTTAAAGGAGGAAAGAAGGTGAATAGGTACAGATGAAGGACACAAGTGGGGCCATGTTCCAGGCTGGGTGCAAGGAGCTGCCGTGAGCAGAGCCTGCAGTGTGGATGCTGTCAGGATGACCTCAGGTTAATGAGCCCAGGTAGTTAGGGCGCATATTCTTAGGTACTTGATTGTCTCTGGCACTATTGCAATGGTATCTTCTCTTTAATTACACTTCAACTTGATCAGAGAGGTCTTGCCATCATTGAAAACCCAGTTGGGGACAGTTAGGATCAAAGGAACTTGAGCATGGACTGAGATTTTAAAGCCTGATGGGACCGTGGTCCTTTTTTTTTTTTTTTTTTTTTTTGAAAGAAAGAGACAGTGCAAGCAGGGGAGGGACAGAGAGAGAGGGAGACACAGAATCCAAACGAAGCAGGCTCCAAGCTCTGAGCTGTCAGCACAGAGTCCAGCACGGGACTCGAACTCGAACTGTGAGATCGTGACCTGAGCTGAAGTTGGACGCCTAACTGACTGAGCCACCCAGGCATCCCTGTTTTTGTTCTGAAATCCAAAGCATTCTGAAGATGAGGTAGACAGGGGTGAAAGTAGTATATGGGCTAGGGAGGCACAGGGACCAGGGCTGGAGTCCACCTGGGTCCAGACTAGAAGTTGTTCTTCCCATGACCCCTCGGTGTGGACGTGGCCTTAGTGTTGAAACCTGTTGTTCTGTCTGACCCCAGCGACGGCACCATGGGGCCTGTTCCAGCTGCTGCTGCTGGTCCCTCCCCTCCCCGCGCCCCTCCTCCTCCTCCTCCTTGACATTTTTTTCCCCTCAAATGTGTCCAGTTTAAGGTTCTCTCTTTGGACTATGACCTTACACCTCACTCAACTGGCTCTTCTGTTTTTCTGTCTCCTCACTCTGCTTCATGGATTCTTAACTACTTTTCTACCATGGGTTCCACTGAGATCCATGACCTCTGCTCAGAATAATGTTTTTATTATTTTTATTCATTTTGAGACAAAGACAGTGTGAGCGGGGGAGGGGTAGAGAAAGAGGGAGAGAGAGAGAATCCCAAGCAGATGCCGCACTGTCAGCACAAAGCCTGACTCAGGGCTCGAACTCACGAACCTGTGAGATCACGACCAAAGCTGAAATCAAGAGTTGGACGCTTAGCCAATGGAGCCACTCTGGCGCCCTGCGTTTTTCTTTTTTTCTTTTTTTTAAGTTTATTTATTATTTTGGGAAAGAGAGAAAGTGAGCATGAGAGTGTAGGCGAAGGCAGAGAGAGAAAGAGAAAGAGAGAATCTAAAGCAGGCTCTGCGCTGTCAGCACAAAGCCCAGTGTGGGATTCAAACCCACGAACCATGAGATCATGAACTGAGCCAAAGTCGGATGCTTAACCGGCTGAGTCACCCAGGCGCCCCTATTGCCCTGCATTTTTAAATGTATAACATAAAATATGTAAGATTATAAAGGAAATCAATTGCATTAAAATATAGTTATCGAGCCTTATATTAAAAACAAAGTTGTGATGTGTGTTTCTTTACGAACACCTCAAGTAACACAACCTGGCGGTGGCCCTAATAACTCCCATGACTTCAATATAGCGACGAGCAGAAACCTTTGCAGCTGTTTGCAACAAGGCTGATAGGATAGGAAAACATCTGCAATTTCTTTTGGTGACGAGGACCCGGGTTTTCCTGACACCTGTGTGTTTGTGACTTATAGTTAGCATCGAAGAAAATGTTACAATTCTGTTGGAAGCCCTCTGAATTCTGTTCATGAACTCCTTGGGGGCTGTAACTCGGGGTTCAGCAACCCTGGCCCCAAGGCTTGGGTTTCCGCTGTTCGTTGATTTCTTTCTTCTTATCGTTCCTAAAAGAGCCAGAGCCAAGTCTCATTTAATCATCAGCAAGGAAGCGATAATAGTGATCACGTTCTGTGCCACCCGGGCAGGGGCATCGAGGCCCCGGGACAGGCACTGCTTTGTAGCCTGTGGGACAAGGACCTCATGGTGGAGCTGGAAGGGAACACTGATGCTCCTGGAGTCAGATTTACTCTAAGGATGAAGGTACACGATCTGAGGGGAGGGTGCCAGCTCAGCGCTGACCTCTGTCCCGAGAGTGGCCCTTACCACGCGCACACACACCCATGCATGCACACATGCGCACTCACGCCCACACACGCACAGCTGTACAAACAGTACGGAAAATGGTGACACTGGCATCAACTAGAGGGAGAAACAGGGCCAGGCACCTCCCTCGCTCCCTAGGAGGCACCTGGTGGGGCTGCCCCCGCCCACCTGCCTCACCCTCTCTGGCCCCACCCACCTCCGCAGCCTTCTTCTCCCTGGGAGAGGCAAGTTCACTGTTAGCACTTGTCATCCTGTTTTTCTCACATCTCCTTTGTCTCCTGCGGTTCCTGCCCACCTCGTTCAGGGCCCCCCCGCTTCCTGTGCTCTCTTCTGCACTCCATCTCTCAGCCAAAAGTAACCCGGATCTGGCCCAAACGTGTCAAGAACACTGTTGAAAGCCACCTGTACTCAGGAACAGAAGGGCTCTGATGCCCAGAGAAGTCAGAGCTCCTGGGCCTGACACATGAGAGGCACACGGTGAATGTTTGTTTAATTGAGCTATTGGGTAAGGAGCCCTGAAAGCTCTCCAAAACCTCCTCTGGCATTTCCAGCAAGGTCATGTATCCCTCACCTTCCTAATGATGCTGGCTTTTGCTCGAGTGCCAACGTTCAAGGTGAATACAATGCTTGCAATCAATGCTCTTGGTTTTCTTGGCAACAGTATTTCAGAACCACTCGTTTGTGCTGAAGGAAGGGGGTGAGCATAGGGGGTGGGGGAGGGATGGGGGCGATCAAGCACCATCTACTGTTGTCTGGTGGAAGGCGGCCTGTGTGAGGGGTACCCACGGCCCCCAGGACTGCTTCCGGGGCCCCTCCAGCACCCGGAACGATCCTGCTTTCTTCCTCGGGGTGAGTGTCTGGCAGGCTGGGTGACCTCTCGGTTCTCGGGTTGTACGTCTGACCCAGTGCCCCAGTGCACAGGTGGGCTGTACAGGTCTATTAATTTTTAAAATACATTTATTTATTTTGAGAGAGAAAGAGCGTGCATGCTCATGGGGGAAGGGCATAGAGAGGGGGAGAGAGACAGAGAAACCGAAGCAGGCTCTGCACTGTCAGCGCACAGCCCAACATGAGGCTCGATCTAACGAACCATGAGATCATGACCTGAGCTGAACTCAAGAGTTGGACGCTTAACCAACTGAGCCACCCAGGCGCCCTCAGGTTTGTTATTTTTTTTCCTTCTTCAGAGAAAGAGAGAGAGAGAGAGCACATGTGCACATGGTGGGGGTGGGGGCAGAGGGAGAGAGAGAATCCCGAGCAGCCTCCATGCTCAGTGTGGGGCCTGACTCAGGGTTCGATCTCACGACCCTGGGATCATGAACTGAGCTGAAATCAAGAGTCAATTCAACTGGCTGAGCCACCCAGACGCCCTCCAGTTTCATTATTTTGATTCTTTCCTCGCAGGAGAACTTCATATTAAGGCAGATAGGCCCATTTTTTTGTGATAAAAGTTGTGAACAGTTAGCAAACGCTACTCTGTGCCAGGCAGAGTGATAAGCACGTCACCCCGGTCATCTCATCTAATTCCCCACAGGCAGCCAAAGACACCCTTTCACAGTGGAAATCACATCCTGCCCGTCCTCTGCTCCAAGCCAGCCAAAGGCTCAGGCACACTTGCAGTCAGGCCCACAACATGTCCTGCAAGGCTCCTGCTCCAGCTGCATCCCCTCTCTTCCCTCCCCCTGCTCACCACCCTCCTTGCTGGTCCGGAATTGACTGAGAAGGCTCTGCCACAGGGCCTTTGCACTAGTTCTTCCTCCCAGGTCCTGCCCAGGTTACCTCTTCACTTTTTTTTAATTATTTTTTTTATTAAAAATTTTTTTTCAATGTTTTTGAGAGAGAGAAAGAGAGAGAGAGACAAAGTGTGAGTGGGCGAGGTGTAGAGAGAGAGATGGAGAATCCAAAGCAGGCTCCAGGCTCCCAGCTGTCAGCACAGAGCCCAATGCAGGGCTCGAACCCACGAACCGTGAGATCATGACCTGAGCTGAAGTCGGACGCTTAACCGACTGAGCCACCCAGGCACCCCACCCCCACCCCTTTACTTTATTAGGCTTTCTCTAGTGTCTCTTCAGAGAGACACTCACCTCATCCAAAATATCACTCATTAAGCTCTGCTGACTTCTGTTCCTCTCTAAGAGAATTCCACACACCTAGCCATTTTGTTATAAATCTATTTGTTTGGTTGTTTATTACCCATCTCCCTAGCTAACTCCCTTCCTTCCATGAGAGCAGGAGCCCTGCTTTGTTCACTGCTTTACTTCCAGTACCAAGAGCAATACTTCAATGTAAATAACTATGGAGTCAATGTAAATAAATACATGAATGAATACTCACAAAACCCCATCATGTAAATGGTACTATCACCCCCACACTAGAGATGAGAAAACTGAGGTTCAAAATGTCTTGCCTTTGGGGTCTAGCTCTTAGCTACTGTGCTAGTTCACCTCTCTCTGCACTCAGAAGCACCGGCCAGTGTTTCTATGTGAGAACCCTATTTCCCTGAGACACTCCAAGAAAAAAAAGCCATTTGATGGATGATTTGGTTTGGGAAATACTGCAAATTACATTTCCTGCTTGGCAGCCTATAAAAGGCTCTGAAAAGTCCTGCAGTGAAAATCCTGGTTGAACTTTTGCAATCAGCGTTGCATTGACTGTCAACACCTTTTATTTATGTACTGGTGTGTGTAACATCTATGAACACACCGCAAAGCATACCTTGGAAACAATAGCTTTTATCCTTGGGGAGAGAAGCAGATTGTCTGGTACAGGATTCCGGGAGCTCTCTCTGGGTGGGCTGGTGAGGGAAGTCTGGGACCAACCAGGGGCTTTCTCTCCTAATTTTTTTTAAACATTTGTTTATTTTTATTTTTTTTAATGTTTTATTTATTTCTAGGAGAGAGAGAGAAAGAGAGAGAGACAGCGTGTGCAGGGGAGGGTCAGAGAGAGGGAGTGACAGACTCTAAAACAGGTTCCAGGCTCTGAGCTGGCAGTCAGCACAGAGCCTGACGTGGGGCTCGAACCCACGAACCGCGAGATCATGACCTAAGCGAAAGTCAAATGCTCAACCGACTAAGCCACCCAGGCACCCCTAAACATTTGTTTATTATTGACAGATAGACAGAGACAGAGCACAAGCAGGGGAGGGGCAGAGAGAGAGGGAGACACAGAATCTGAAGCAGGTTCCAGGCTCTGAGCTTTCCACACAGAGCCTGATGCGGGGCTCGAACTCACAAACAGCCAGATCATGACCTGAGCTGAAGTCAGACGCTTAACCGACTGAGCCACCCAGGCGCCCCCAGGGCTTCCTTCCTAGCAGGAGGGCCCATGCCTGAAGTCAGCTTACCCCAGGCTGGCACCTGAAACCAACATGTTTGCTCACCCACTGACATGCTCACCCCCTAACCAGGAAGGGAGCAGCGAGGCTCCTGGCCCCCTATAGCTGCACCCCGGCCCAAGCATGCTTCTCTACAGAGATGTGTGCACCAGCTCATCTTCTGCCCTTTGGTTCCTGTACCGGTGACACTCGGTGTCTCTCCTGAGCTTCTCAGAGAGCAATTCCTTAGGAGTGCCTCTCAGAGACATCAACCCACAAACCTGGCCTTGCTCTCTTACTGTCTCCTTTCTCCCTGTTGGAATGTTCACCTTCTAGAGGACCAGGGACACTGCCTTACTCACTTGTGTCCTCTCGGCCACCAACTCTGTGTTGAACACACGGTAAATGGTAAAGTCCCAGATAATTCTTGTTGGCTTGGCTGTGATGATCCTGTATGTTGCACAGTTTGGAGCAGAAAAGGATAGATGGTGATGTTGTAAATCCCTTAATTTACTGCCAGAGCCGCCCCCACCCCCGCCTCGAGCAGAGTAGACAGATACCCCAGAGGCGGAGAAGAGGATGGAGGGAAATGTAAACAACTGGCTGCATCTCTGCGTTCCCAGGAGAGTTAGAGCCACTGTCAGTGTCCCGATGTGTTCATTTGTATTGGTTTTGATGGTGATTTGATGTCATCAGGGATTCAGGTCTCCCGTTCGTCCCTGAGATCATCTGAATACCACCGGTGGTGGGGAAGGGAAGAGCAGAGACAGGCACCCACAAGCAGCTTGGATCGGACCGTATAAATCTGGGAGGAGGGAAGGGGCCGGACAGCCAGGCCTCCCCAGCTGGCACGCGAGGCTGAGCGGGAACAAGGGAGAGGCAGTGGAGCGGCAGGCGTTGTGACTTCACCCCAAGTGACCATGAAAGGGGCCATGCGAGTCTCAGTCATGTTCCTTCTGGTGACGGTGTCAGACTGTGCCGTGATCACCGGGGTAAGTTGTCCAACTTCCTCTACGCCCTGGGTGTGGGGAGGTGTGTCAGGGTCTGCACGGGATGAGAGCCAGCGACCCTGCACGGGGCAAACCGAAAAAACTGGGGAGTCAGCAGGCAGCCGGCATTTTAGAGCGGCGTTCCACACAATTTTCAGATTAGTTAGACTCTGCTCCACTAGACGGGATCTACTTCTGAGCAGGTGGGTGTAAATCAAATCTAATTTCCAGCTGCATTGGGAGAACATCAAACATTTTGACGTTTAGACCTTTGGTGACGCGAAGATTCTGATTGTGTAATAAGGAATTCCTCTATAAAGTTGATTAGCATCCCCCTGACTTATCTTCTGTGTAAATTTTGGTTTTTGTATACAATCTGGTTCACATGTCGAGTTTAATTTACATAGCATGCTGACTTAATTAGCTTTAATTGGGGACATGTAGCTTCTGCTTTTTTGACTCTTTAAACAAATTTTTTTAATGTTTTTATTTCTGAGAGAGAGAGACAGCACGAGCAGGGGAGGGTCAGAGAGAGAGAGGGAGACACAGAACCTGAAGCAGAATCCAGGCTCTGAGCTTGCTGTCAGCACAGAGTCTGAGGCAGGGCTCGAACCCACCAACTGTGAGATCATGACCTGAGCCGAAGTCGGTTGCTTAACCTACTGAGCCACCCAGGCACCACTGCTTTTTTGATTCTTAAGCAAGGTTGTCTTGAAATTCTTTCCTTCCTTTATTATTTATGTATTTTAGCCGTGTCCGGTTCTGATAAGAACATTTGGCTGGGTGCACCCAAAAGTGAGCATCCGATAACAAGTAGAAATCGAGGCTCCCAGGGGGAAGTTTGCCACATACAGATGCTGTCTGTCTTTGAATTCAAAACACTCAGATTATGGTTCTCTGGTAGTATTTTGGCTTTAACCAGAACCACCCTCAAATGTGTTATGGTGGTGGGACCATCCCTACTAAAAGAGAGAATAATACTTTATCTGAGAGCTTTCCAGATAAAAGCCTCCAGAAAAAAAAAAAAAGAGGGAAATTAATTTTCCCCCGAAGTCCCTCAACGTTTTACGCAGAGCATGGAAATACAGAAAAATGCCAAACAGTTCCCAGAGTCTTTATTAGTTGTTTTTTTTTTTACAGTGACTTGTTGTTTTCGAATCTTATTAGTTTTAATGTTCAGAGAAAGGAAAACTTCTTTCTTTTTTAGAGGAAAAAGACTGAGTTTCAATGACGAACAAGTATGAAAGTCAAGTCCATGCTTTTGCGAGCCCGAGCGTGAATAACACTGTTGGGGCAAAATTATACCTAATGAATGTCAGCCCCTGCAACCTCCTTTTGTGTAACTTGGCCACTGGGGAGGCCGAGAATGAAGGAGGGAAGCCCCCGAGCGGGATGAGAGCTGAGGGTTGACCCTGATGCCCAGGTTACCTCGCCGTGTGAGCTCCAACATCTGGCCGAGTGGCGGTGGGAAAATTCCTTTCTAGCAAACCCTTCAGGTGGACCCTTTGAAAAGCACAGTGATAGAGAAATCTGGGGTGGGAGGAAATGCATGGCAGACATGCCCGAGAGTGTGGAGCCCCGAGCGAAGGGAGTCAGGACCTCCCTCGGTTCCCCAAGCCGGCTGCTGCCCTGAGGCGGACTCCAGGGAAGGGCCTGGGAGGATGTCACATGGCGCTGCTCTGCACACAGTGGCCGTCCTGAATTCAGGTGTGGATGGTCCCTCCTGCCAGAGTGGGACAATGATGCCCCACCTCTGTGGGAGAAGACTCAGGTGGGGTCTGCTTGGCCCTAACCCTGGGCTTTGAGGGGCTGGTGCCCTCACTGGGCTGGAGACCTGCATGACCAGGTGACTGCCCCCTGTCAACCCTCAGCACCCTCTTCTGGGTGACAAGCAGACCCTGCACCTCCCACTTTCCCTCTTGGGGCTGAGCAAGTGGGCAGCCTCCAGTTCTTGCCAGGTCCCAGGCAGGCAGCCAGAGCACACTCCATGGCCTTCTGTTGGAGAAGAAGAGTGAACCAAAACCCAGCCATGAGCGTCAGCCCAGATAAGCCACAAAGCTTTTCTGCAAGTGGAAAGATTGGGAGCTTCTCGGTCGTGGCCCTACTTGAGTCTGGAGCAGCTCAGAGGTGGATTTTGTTTAAAGCAGGCTTGTGTGGCCTTCTCTTCAAACGGCAACTTCCAGAAACCAGGCAAGGCCGCCCAGCCCAACCCAGAGGGGCCCATCCCTATCTGGGGGTCAAGGAGGAGGCAGACAAGCCCTGGGGGAGACACCGGTTGTCTGGGGGTGCCGACCCCTCAACTGAGGCTGGGATTCTGGTGAGAGTCAAGGTGCGGGCTGGCAGCAACCCCGGGTGTGGGGTCAAGATTAGAGAGAGTCTGGTGCAAGGAAACTCAGCACTGACCACCTGGGGACTTGGGCCTTGCCCCTCCCACCTCTGGGAATTCAAATTAATCTGACGTCACCGTCACCGGGGTCCCTTGAGCATTCTCCAGCCCTGGAAGAGCCATGTCTCCTAACCTCTAGATTTATCAGCAGGGTTGCCCCCCTACTAGGCGGCCTCAACTGAGCTTGGAGGGGTCCACGGATGTAGCTGTGCTGCCCCGCGGGGCCCTGAGCATCCTGTGGTGAGCAGAGCAGGGGCGAGAATGTGCTGCCCAAGGTGTGAGGCAGAGGTGAGGGGTGCTGCTGTCAGCCCCTCCTGGCTATCCAGGTTTCCAGGAGATACATCTTCCTTCCGGTTTCTATGGAGCGGCGCTAACGAGCACTAATGACCCCTCTGTCTCCCATCGCAGGCCTGTGAGCGGGATGTGCAGTGCGGGGCGGGCACCTGCTGCGCCCTCAGCCTGTGGCTGCGTGGGCTCCGGATGTGCACGCCGCTGGGGCGCGTGGGAGAGGAGTGTCACCCGGGCAGCCATAAGGTACTGCGCAGACACGGCTGCGACTTTTCAGACCCTGACTTAAGTAACACCTTCCAGGTGTTGGGCACTCCCTCCTTGCTTTTTGGAGAAAGCCTGGGGTGCAGTGGGGGGCACTAATCACACAGCCCTTTAGATTTGCAGGCCGGAACCCCAGCTGCTCATCTGTGCCCTGTGGCGTCGGGCAATTAGCATGATGGCTCTGGGCCTAGGGTCACCTACAACAAGGGAAGTAGGGAGATTACCCTTTAAGTCTCTTTCAGATCTAAATATAAATTCACATTCTCAAAGGGTCCTGAAAGGCCTCTGCCCCAGGACCCTTCCTTCAAGAACATGCAATGGGACTCACAAAAGGGCCTCCCATCTAAGGCCTGGTTAGGGTGAGGCAGGGCCTGTGCCCGGCGCATATGCTTTCAGGAGGCGCCCACTCTTTGGGGCCCTACGCACCTGACTCGGACCCTGTTCCTGTCCACCGAGGTGGCTCCCGGCCCAGGGGGCGTTGAAGGACCAGGAGGTCTTTGCTTCTGAACGGCCAGGTATGGGAGCAGCCGCAGGTGTGCACGGGGACCCCGTGTGTCTGCCACCTTCCCCGGGCTTTCTGTGGCTCAGGAGTCCTGAACCCCAGTGACAATAGAACCACATGCCACTTTTCAGACTACCTGCTTCTGCAAACATATAGTTTAAACCTCTTTACAACCATTTCTGGTAGGTGCTACTATGAACCCGTTTTGAGGATGATAGTACCCATTTTTGAGACACGGAGATTAAGGGACTCGCCAGTTGTCACACAGCTGGGATGTGGCAGACCTGGGATTTGACCCCGCTGCAGTGTGACACTCTCTGTGGTCGTAACCGTTCCTACTCAGCCTCCCTTGAGGAAAGCTCAGCGGTCTCGCCTCTGGGTGAGAGTCACAGGCAGAGACTGGGTCTGTCCTGTCCATAGCTGCGTCCCCAGCACGCGCTCGCATGGAACACCTGATGAAGAGCTAGAAGTGCTCTTCAACCAATGACTGTGGCCACGCATCTACGTGGACGTCGAGTCCACAAGGGCGTTGGGGCTTGCAGGGTTTTAAGGTTGGAGTGGACAGTACGGTGGGTGTGGTGGCGAGAGCCAAACAGCATGGGTTCAAATCCCAGCTCCTCCACAAATTAGCTGTGTGGCCTTGGCATGCTGCTCAGCCACTCTGTGCCTCAGTTTCCTCGGCGGAGGAGTGAGATACTGGCCGGGGCTGGGCTGGCCAGGGGCCCCTTCCGGGAGGCCCACCTCACTTGTGGTGAAGGTGACATCCTTTTTCTCCTCTCTCTCCAGGTCCCCTTCTTCAGAAAACGCCAGCACCACACCTGCCCCTGCCTGCCCAACCTGCTGTGCTCCAGGTGCCCGGATGGCAGGTACCGCTGCTCCATGGACTTGAAGAGCATCAACTTCTAGGAGCCCGTCTGTTGTGGCCACACCTCTGCATGAGCACAGCCTGTGGTGGTCTCTTATGGATTTTGATTTCTGCCATGTGGCCCAGCTCCCCCATCGCCCTGTCCCCAGTCCCCAGACTGCTTCCCCCCTCCCTCCTTCCTGGCACATGTCTGTGCATTCATGCGGACACATGCCCCTGGTCTGCCAGGCGGGCCTGAAGGTGTCCCAGCCTGGGGCTGTGGTCCCAGTGGCAGCCCAAGGGTTGTACGGAACAGGAAGGGCGTTGTTTTCCCTTAGCTCGTGCCTCAATCACGTGTCTGCTCCTTGGAGGTGACTTGTCCTCCTCCCCAGGCCCACCTGTCCCCCTTCCTGCATGTGCTCTTCTGCCTGAACTTGACATTCCCCAGCACAGCCCCTTTGTATACTGATCTGAGTCACAGGTCCCGGCCTGAACCTCAGGCCCTTTCTGTGAGGCCTGGGAGTGTCAACCCAGTTGTTCATCTCCCTTTGACTGACTAACTCCAGGGTTTTAGGCCACGGGCCCAAGGTCAGCCCTTCCTGGTGGGCAGTGGGGCAGTGACTTCATGTTAGGTGCGGGGAGCCGCCAGGCCAAAGCTGCATGGCCTCCCAAGCCCCTCCCAGCACCTCTTACCAGTTAAGCAGGAAAGCCCCCAGTTGCTACTACCTCTCTCTAAAATGCAAGTGACAGCAGCTTAATTTAATCACTCCTGACATTTTAGGAGGCAATTAGGGAGTGACCTCAAACAGCTCCTTTCCAAGGATCAGCCCCCAGGAGCATGTCTGTGACCTTGAGGACGCAGGGCTTCTGCTCAGCTGCGGAAGGGGGGAAGGTGTAAGGTCGGAGGGGAGGCAGCAGGCAGGGACATGGATTTTGGATCCAAGGGTGCAACTACCACCAAGGGCCCAGGCTGCACACACACCACACCCAGATAAGGCATCTTCCTGAAGTTCAAAGCTGTTTGGGAGCTGTGTCCCTGGCCTCCATTGTCATCTAAAACGCAGCCACTCTAAGCTCCTCACATCTGGACCCTACCAGAGGCTTACCCAGGACAGCGCGGTGACGCTGGAAGCTACACGCGCTGACCTGCCCGGCTGCAGAATAAAACCATGAACAAGGGGCCAGTGGCTATCATGTTCGTGCTGTGCCCGTGATGGGGACGTGGGGGCGGGAAGGAGACAAGACTGGACTTTTTCCACGGGGGAAGGATGCCATTGCTGTCCTCCTCCCATCTAGGGCAATTTTTTTTTAAATATTTTAATGTATTTCTAGGAGAGAGAGAGAGAGAGAGAGAGAGCGTGAGCAGGGGAGGGTCAGAGAGAGAGGGAGTCACAGACTCTGAAAGAGGCTCCAGGCTCCAAGCTGGCAGTCAGCACAGAGCCCGACGCGGGGCTCGAACCCACGAACCGCGAGATCATGACCTAAGTGAAAGTCGGACGCTTAACCAACTAAGCCACCCAGGCGCCCCAATTTTTTTTTTTTTGAGAAAGTAGACTCAGGGTTTCATTGAAGGATGACAGGCAGTGTGCTCTGGGCAGGGAAGGTGCCTCTCCGGTCTGTGACTCAGGTGCGTTGCTGGGTTGGAGACAGGAAGGGGGCCGTGAGCTGGCATCTGGGTAGGGACTCCATTGGCAAAATCTGGATGATTTGAAGCTCTCATTCCTGCAATTTAGTCCCTTTTGCTTGGTGTCCAGTTCTTGATATCACCAGACCACCATGTGTGGGGTGAAGAAGTCCGTATCAGGATGGCCCTGAGGCTGTCTGAACCCCAGGGGCTGGGAGCATCCCCTAAGTGCCAGGCTTCTGTCCCCATGGCCCTGTCCTCCCCTCAAGTCCTAGCCTAGAAAAATGCAAAAATGTAAAATGAAAGTATATTGTGTCCTGTGTTTCTCAGAAGCCTCCAAACGCATTGTGGTTTCTGAGGCCCGGGAGGCTCTTGCCCTCCCTTGTTTGCCCTTGGCCTGTGAGAGTCTTGCTCGGGGGTGCTCAGGACAGGCTTTACTGTAGGATCCACTCAGGCCAGGCCTGGGCCCCACTTAGCAGTTGTTGTTTTCAGCTCCTTTGACAGATCTTGCTGAAGTCTTTTTTTTTTTTTTTAATGTTTTATTTATTTCTAGAGAGAGAGAGAGAGAGAGAGAGCGTGAGCAGGGGAGGGTCAGAGAGAGAGGGAGTCACAGAATCTGAAACAGGCTCCAGGCTCTGAGCTGGCAGTCAGCACAGAGCCCGACGCGGGGCTCGAACCCATGAACCGCGAGATCAAGACCCAAGCGAAAGTCGGACGCTTAACCAGCTAAGCCACCCAGGTGCCCCTTGCTGAATTCTGTCCCTTCTTGCAGCCTGTGAATCTCTTGCCCAGACTCTGGACAAGGCTCAGCTATGGGTCATAGAGTTTCTTTCCATGTCCAGGGTTCCAGTCTTTCCATCCTTTCCCTGTGGGTCCCCAGATACCCCCCATCGCTGCCGCCGGGTCATGCTGGTGTCCGGGCCTGCCCCAATTCTGCAGCGCCCTCTGCAGGCAGAGTCATCCTGGGCGAGGCACCGGCCATGTGCCTCATACACCAGAGATGGGGCACCCCACCTGTAGCCCCATCTCTGGCCCCACCAGGGAGCTGGCCGGTCTGCAGACCCCGAAGTAATCAAACTGGAACAATTCTCATTTTTTGTAGCAGAATGCCAAGGAATGTATAAATGGCCTCTGCCCCAGTTCCCTGCTGCTTTTCCCCCCTAAAGATTGAAGAGCAGAAAGGAGTGGGTGGGAGGGGCTAAGAAAAGTGTATGTGTGAGAATGCTTTACATTTGGGAATATACTCTTCAAAATTATAAAAAGAACCTACTTATAAGAATAAAATATATCCACAATAAGGATGTATTCCAGAAGGATTAAATTAGATCAGATTTAGATGAAAAGGACACCCTTTAAGGATTCTGGCCCCCTTCAGTTGAGTCTCACGTCCCCTTAGTCCCCAACCCTTCCTCCCCGAAGAGTGGAGTCTGGTGCCATCTAGTGGCCAATCTGGAGATGTCATGGAAGGGTCAAAGATGCACCTGTCTCAAAGCAGATTCCCAGATGTCCCCAAGTGTTAGATTCAACCAGAGGCTTAAAGCGACAATTCTTCCACCTGTGGAAAGAAATCTGTCACCCTAAGGAGCACAGGAGAAATACTTAATTGTCCCTATGGGTCCCATCCCACCTAGATACCACTTTCTTAGAAGCTGCTGTCGCCTTCCAGTGAGATGTATCTCCCAACTTCTCCAGGAATAGGAACATGGAGGTGGGTGGGGCCAGATAGGACGATGGGGTGGCCCTTCTCCCCACCTGTGCCCTAGGACACAGCACTGGAAGTGCCACCTCACTCCCTGAATCTCCACTTTCTCAGCCTGTCACCTGGGTTAGTGCTTCCACCACCCCTAGGATCGAATTCTGAAGCTCAACACAGTCAAGACTTTTCCTCTCTTCTGTCCTTTCTCCCTGCAGCCATGGTCAAGTCTATGCAATAATCCTGCCTAGCATGGCCTATGGCAACTGCTTCCAACCTATTCTCTGTGCCTCCAGTTTCCCCTTAAAATCCACCCTGGCATGTCTACCGGTCATCTTTCTGGGCAGCACATTTACCTGGGTTGTGTTCCTCGACAGCCCTTCTCAGCTCTGAAGGAGAAAGCCCAAACCTCGGCAGGGAGCGAAAAGCCCCTGCCCACCCTTTCTCTGCCTCTCCCACGCTCCCCACCAGGCTTCCCGGCCTCAGGACTGCTGCAGTGTGGGGAAGATGCCACATGTGTCTTTGCCCAGGCTCTTCCTCTATGGGGAATGTTCTGCTTCTCCCCTGGTGTCTCGTGACTTCAACATCTCCTTCAAGAGCCACTCAAATGCACCCGTGTCCCGCCGCATCCATCAACACAAAAACACACCTCATGTGCTTTTAGGGGACACCCATACCTAGGTCAGCCTCCACCCGAGACAGTAGGAGGGGCAGCATCTGAGTCCTGCTTGTGTCCCAGGGTTGAGTAGTGGGGGCTGGGGCCAGAGCAGCTGTGCAGCCAGAGGACGGAGGCCTTGCCTGGGGACTTCGCTTCCACCCCCAGCCTGTCCCTCCATGGCTTCACTTCCCAGGACCTGGGCTCCCCTCCTGTGCTCAGACTGCATCCCTGGGGCATGAGGCCCAGGGGCTGAGAAGAAGCCTGTGGGTGGAGAGGAGGGCGCGGGGCAGGGGGGAGGGGGGGCGCTCCAGGCCTAGCTCACCGCCAGGTGCCTGTACCTCCCTCATGGCCTGTGGGCCACAGATCCCTGCATTCACCGGGGCCAGAGGCTCCTCTCTGACAGGGCTGGCCTCAGGGTACGGGGGCCAGGGTTCTCATTACAGACCAAGCCCCGTACCAGGTGTACCAAGTCCACGTACCAGGGGTACTGAATGCTTGACAAAGGACATTGGTAGGCTACCTGCCTCCTGTGAGCCCCTCTCCAGATCCAAATTACACAAGGCGGTACCCTCCTGCCCCGCACTGCCCTCTGTCACTGATGGCAGAAGGGAGTTGGGGGAGGAAGCGGGATCGGGGGGCCTGCCTGAGCCAGACCCCTCCTACATCTTCAGAGTGGAGATGCTGGACCTGGCGGCATGGCTGGCTTTCGAGACCCGGGCCTGGATCCATGCTGTGGATGGGGAGGATGGTGGGACACCTTGGCAGGTCTGAAGGGAGGGCCCACAGGGGATTGAGAAGTTTCCGGTCATCTGAAGTGGAACTCCCGTCAATTAACTAACTAATTAACAACCAGTCAATTAGCTACAGGGTCCCTTTATTGTACGGCAAGCAAAGGACTATGAGTTGCTGGAAGACAGAGACTGTGGTTTTCTCCTGTGTCTTGTGCCCGGCATAGAGCTGTGCTCAACAGACATCTCCAGAATGAACGAATGAACGAATGAATGAATGAATGAAAAGCAGCAGCGGCGCTTCCTAGCTGGTGAGGGTCTCAGGGGACTCTGGGACATGGCGTCCTATAGCTGCCACCTCCCACACACCCTCTCCCCCAAGAGTCCCCACACCCAATTGCTCACCCCACTGTTCCCTTACAAGTTCTTCCCCATCAAGGGGAGGGCCTCGGGGGCCCTGGAGATTGGGAGAGCCATACACGAAATCCACGGCAGCCCTGGGGGACCAGGATGGGCCCGTGAGGGCAGAACAGCGGTGGGAAAGTACAGAACTGCCCTCGGTTTGTGAGTGTCAAAATGTGGAATTATACAAGTTACACTGACTTCTGTTGGATGGACTTCCTCGTGGGGGAAACAGACAAAAAGAGAACCCTCCCATCTAAGAGAATGGTAGTTGAAGGAAGGGCAGAGGAAGGGGACCCCGCAGGGGAGATGTCACTAGTCTGAGGAGCGAGCTGAGCCGAGCAAGGGCAGGGCCCGAGGGAAGCTGGGTGGGCCAGCAGGGAGGGGAGGGGGTCCTCCTCATGGGGGACTAAGGGCCGGCCAGAGGCCAGAGTGGGGTATCTGCCTGGAGCTCTCCCAAGGGCCTGAAATGCTAGAGAACTCGATGGAAATCTACTGCTAAGCCCTACTCCCCCTGAAAGTTTAACAATGAACCCGAGATAGTAGATTGGATAGGATTCCAGCTGAGGGCCACTGAGCGGGCACATGAGGGCATACTGATCACTGCCTCTCCTACGCACTTCTCCATCTCAGGGTCTCTCGCCACCAGGCTCCAGGGGGCGTCGCGCAGAGGTGAGCCCGAGGAGGAAGCAGGAAGCTACCCTCAGCCAGAGAAAGAGGTCAGCTCAGGAGGCTCAAGGCTGGGGACCCTGCCTCAGAGCAGAGTTTGCACATCAAATGCACTGTTGTACTTCGACTGTGAATTTACCTAGGATGGCTTTGGTTGGGGCCAAGGCCTCAAGCCCCCCAAGAGCTACACTTGGGATTCTTGCTCTTTCAGAGCTTTGACAGTGATAAGCCCTGGGATCGAGAAGTTGCTACTTGAAAATTTGCCCTGTCTCTGGTCTTGGACCAGCCCGAGAGTCAACCTGGAAGAACTCACCTGGAATGTTCCAAAAACTCAGACCCCCTCCCCCATAAGGAGGGAAGCGCAAGTGGCCTGAGGCCACTCCCTATAGGGGTTTCTTCCACCCTTACCAGCAGTCGTAGAAAGGAGAGTGAGGAACCATCTTTATACCAACAACTTTCCTCCACCAACTGGAAATAAAAGATGCCGTGCCCATACAAAAGAATTTATCCAGCCATAAACAGGAACGAAGTAGTGCCATGTGCCGCAACGCGGATGGACCTCGAAAATACTGTGCTTGGGAGCCTGGTACCTCTGACGGGTAAATGTCTGACTCTTCATTTCAACTCAGGTCACTATCTCATGGGTTCAGGAGTTTGACCCCTGCATCAGGCTCTGCACTCACAGTGTGGAGCCTGCTTGGGATTCTCTCTCTCCCTCTCTCTACCCCTTCCTGCTCATGCTCCTTCTCTCTCTCTCAAAAATAAATAAACTTAAAAAATATATTATTTAATTTTTTAAATGTTTATTAAACAAACTTAAATAAATTTTGCTTATTTATTATAAATTTAAAAATAAACGTTAAAAATATTACTATTAAAATTTTTTTTAATGTTTATTTTTGAGAGAGAGACAGAGAGAGACAGAGCACGAGTTGGGGAGGGGCAGAGAGAGAGAGGGAGACACAGAATCCGAAGCAGGCTTCAGCCTCGGAGCTGTCAGCACAGAACCCGACTTGGGATTTGAATTCATGAACTGTGAGATCATGACCTGAGCCGAAGTCACTGCTTAACCGACCACCAAGGTGCCCCAACATATATATATTACATATATATATTATAAATTATAATTTATAAAAATATAAAAGAAATTATATATATATACTAAAGAAAATATTGTGTTGAGTGGAAGATGCCAGACACAAAATACTACACCTTGTATGGCCCTCTTTATGCGAAGTGCCCACAACAGACAAAACTCCAGAGACAGAGAGTAGGTTGGTCCTTGCCTAGAGCTGAGTGTAGGAAAACAGCAAGAATGTTCTAAAATTGGGTTGTGGCGATGATTGTCTAAGTCTGTGAATGTCCAAAGGAATATGGAATTATACGTGTTAAATGGATGAATTCCTTTGAGATGTGAATTATTTCACAATGAAGCTGTTTAAAAAAATAAATAGTATCCATAAAGTGAAAAAAAATTAAGTAAAACTCCCCAACTTCAGTTGTCAGGGTATGGTCAATGCGTCCAGGGTGAAGAGAGGGAGGCCAGCCCCATCTCAGCGCCGCTCAGGGCCGGACAAAATGTCCTGGGTTTAGTGGAAACAGGACCCAGCTTCCAAGATTCGGTGCTCACAGGCAGCTGGGAGGTCTTCAGGGTCTCAGGCACGACAGGACCGGGGCGTTCTAGGCTGGCCAATGATTCGACATCCCTCAATGTTCATACGACATTTATTTTGTGGGAAAGAAAGATGTACCAAATACGGCATTTGTAATGAGTGGTTTTCTACAGCAGCCGGCTTCTTGAATGGTATACTAAATTGTTTACAATTTGGATAATAAAAGAAATCTCTCATTTGCAGTACAAAAGCACTGCACTGTGCACGGTGCAGTTGGGGCTTTCCGTTCACTGGGATGCATCTTGAAATGAATGTCAGCTGGCCCTGGAGTGACGCTGTCTTCTAGCAGCACCTCAGTCCCTACATGTGCTTTTTCCTGGAGACAGGATGTCTCCTTCAAAGAGTGTTGGTTTTGTTTTTTAAAAATGTTTAATGTTTATTTATTTTTGAGAGAGAAAGAGACAGAATGCGAGCAGGGGAGAGGTGGAGAGAGAGAGGGAGACACAGAATCAGAAGCAGGCTCCAGGCTCTGAGCTGTCAGCACAGAGCCTGATGCATGGCTCGAACTCACGAACCATGAGATCATGACCTTAGCCACCCAGGCATCCCAAGAGTGTTTTTATTTTACCACAGCTGGACACTGGCCACATCCACACAAGTAGAGAAGTTCCTAGGTAGCAGCCGAATCCAACTGGCACCTAGGCTTCTATTTATTCCAGGGACGTTTGTGCCTCTTTAAACTATACCCTGAACAGCTGATCCTGGGTAGGAACAAGGTTGAAATATGACCCATTCCTTGTTCCAACCCTGGTCAGGGCCATTCCTAGCCTTGGAAGCCCAGGGCCACAGAGTCCCAGGAGAACAACTTTTAGTTGGGGTCAACCTTCAAAGTTCAACAAGAGCAAACGGATGAAGTCCAGATTAGCAGAAGAAGTGCAATTGGGGGGAAACCCACTTTGGAGAGCCAGAGGCAAGTCTGGAGCTCAGAGGAGGACAGTATCCTTTTATAGAGGAAAGGAGGAAGTTGGGAGACGTTTATTTATTTTATTTTATTTTAAAAAAATTTTTTTAAATGTTTTATTTATTTCTAGGAGAGAGAGAGAGAGACAGCGTGAGCAGGGGAGGGTCAGAGAGAGAGGGAGTCACAGACTGAAACAGGCTCCAGGCTCTGAGCTGGCAGTCAGCACAGAGCCCGACGCGGGGCTCGAACCCACGAACCGCGAGATCATGACCTAAGCGAAAGTCGGACGCTTAACCGACTAAGCCACCCAGGCGCCCCGGGAGACGTTTATTTTAAACAAACTTCACTGGAGGAAAACCAGAGTTCAAAGTGGTGGCAGCTTCCCATTGGCTGCAGGAGGGGCAGCGTGCTGTTGGCCAGGCTGAGGAAATCTTTCTTCTTCCTGCTGAATGATGCAAGCTTCCGGGACGTTCATGAGACCTCTCCCTTCTGGGCTTCCCAATTCCATTTTGAAGGCGCTTTCTTTTATGCTCATTTTCATGGTGGGGAAAGATTGGGCTTCCCTGCAGCTCTCCTGAGGCCCCTCTCCCCTGCAGCCGAGGCCTTTGTCTCAAAGTTTACAAAGAAAGGGCCTGGGGAGCCTGCAGCTGGGGTGAGTCTGAGGGCACAGGGCTTGGGCCTCAAGAAGACCACTTGGTTCAGGCCACAGGAGGGACATGGTTTATGGCCCTCTGTCCAGAAGATTCTTATCTTTACCTCTGGCTAATTGGAAATCCTTGTTGCCTCATGGATCACAGGGATACTGATTTCATTTGAATATTGGTGCACTTTGGGGACACCTGGGTGGCTTAGTCCATTAAGCATCCGACTTCGGCTCAGGTCACAATCTATCAGTTTGTGAGTTCGAGCCCTGAGTCAGGCTCTGTGCTGACAGCACTGAGTCTGGAGCCTGCTTCCGATTCTGTGTCTTCCTCTCTCTCTGCCCCTTTCTCACTTGCTGTCTCTCTCAGAAGTAAATAAACAAAAATAAAAAAAAAATACTAGTGCACTTTGAAGGAAAAGCCTGAGTTCTCTCAGAAGGGCCCACAGGGCCCACAGCACCTCCCCTTTCCCGAGGCAAGAGAAAACCCCTGGACAAAGGTAGGGGAGCCTTTACATTGGGGCTGAAGTCTCGTGAGGAGGATTAAGCGAGTCTAAACAGAGAGAAACACAGATGAGTAAGAAGCCGTGGGCACAGTTCTGACAGAGACAAGGCGCAGAGGAGCCTGTGAAATTCTGTCACAAAACTAAGCCCTGAAGACTAAGTAAACAAACATGCTGAATGGCAGCTTGACATTTCCTTGTCATTTTGCATTTTGTTCTGTTGGGATTTCTCACGGAATTAGCAGCAAAGTTACCTTGTTAATGTTTCCTGACAATTGGTGCAGCACAGTGGCTCATACCGTGTGAGCTTGAAACTTGGTCAGGCTACTTACTAGCGAGGGACTTTGGGCAAGTTACTAAACTTCAGTAACTACCTCAGTGTCCCCCTCTGTAAAATGGCAATAATAATAATAGTACCTGCCTTTTAGGGTTGGTGCGCTAGTGCATGCCAAGTGCTTAGGACAGGCTGTGCACACAGAAGCACATTGGGAGTGCTTATCACTTGTTTGTTTGTTTATCTATTTATGTTTATTTATGAACTTTGGTGGGGGAGGGGCAGATAGAGAGGGAGAGAGAGAATCCCAAGCAGGCTCTACACTGTTAGCTCAGAGCCTGATGAGGGGCTCGAACCCCCGAACTGTGAGATCAGGACCTGAGCCTAAAGCAGGAGTCAGACACATAACCGACTGAGCCACCCAGGCGCCCTACTCTTGTTTATTGATGAAAACATCTTGGACAGTCGGCCCTGGGATCCCTGGTCCACTGCCTCCCCTCTTGGAACCGCCTCACCAGGCCAAGGTTACCTGGAGGGGTCTCCTGGATGTTCTTCTGTCCCCAGAATTGGAACATGGTAGCAAGAAATTACAGTTTGTTCAGATCATGTTCTGTTCATATTACGAAGCTCAGAAACACAGGTTTATGGAGGCAGAGCTCAGTAACAACTCCGTTTGGGAACATAGATAGGCAAATCTTATCTCAGTGCCTCTTAATACCTTGCTTAAACACATGAGTCACTGTTTTAAAGCAAAATGAATGTTTGCTCAATATGGGCTATGATCTTAATACTGTGCTATTCAATTTCTTTTTGCTAGAAAAAGCATAAAGAGAGTGGACTTTGAATTCTATCCTGGCTCTTCTCCAACTGGGTTCAAATTAAACCTGCCAAAGCGTGTGTGTGCCTGGTACCGGCCAGGAATCACCGTAGCTGGTGGTGAGTTCGAGCCCCACGTTGGGCTCTGTGCTGACAGCTCAGAGCCTGGAGTCTGCTTCTGATTCTCTGTCTCTGGCTCTCTCTGCCTCTCCCTCACTCACGATCTGCCTATCTCTCTCTCATTCAAAAATAAATATTAAAAAAATTAAAACAAAAAACAAAAAAACAAGGACTAGTGAGACAGGAGGGGGCTGGGAAGGGGTGTGTGTGGCTATGCCTGCGTCTGCATCCATCCAGAATTAGATTTCAAAGGGGGCACTACTGCATCATCAGTGTGGCAAAGCAAGAAGAGGAATACAAAGATGGGGTGACGGTGGAGCAGAGTGAGGAGACCCCTCTAGGGGGCTGTAATTTCTGCTCACTTCCAGGCCAACAGCGGGGCCCACACCTGGGTGCTAGAAAGCCCTGAGGGTGGCCAGGTGAGCGTGATGCCCCAGGGCCCCAGCCAGGAGCCAAACACACATCCTGCATGTGCTCCCCAGTCCCCAGCTAGGAGAGGGAGCGACAGGGATCTGACCCACCAAATGGGATGCTCCGTGTCTGGAGGGCGTGTTAGGGAATCAGACAACGGAAAGATGGGGCCCGGCCCTCAGCTAGGGATCCCCTACTCCGGAGCCTGCTGGGGGCAGGTGTGTTAGTGAGTCGCCCCCGGGGCAGGCAGGGCACACTTTTGAGAACCTCCTGTGCCAGGTGTGCCCTCCTAGTCTTGTTAGTGTCCAGGAAGGGACAGGGTCAGTGAGGCAGGGTCAGAGGGAAGACCTCAGGAGTGTTCTCAGGGGGAACTAAGCCCCGGGGAGGGTGTGGGCCCAGCTGGGCAGCCAGGCTCCAGCTGGAGAAAGACGAGAGAAGGTCCTTGCTGCCCGCTGCAGTTCTGTGGGGACAAGGGGGGCCCCCCAGCCCCTAACTGGCAAGGGACTGCAGTGAAATTACTAAATGGTGCACTATCAGTGGTCTGCTCTCAGGATATTCATTTTCTTCCTCTCCTTAGGGCCCTGGGTACGCATTGGAAAGACTGCCTCAATCACCATGGCCCTGGGCAGCCTGCACCCTCCTAGGAGACCTGGGCTGGCAGAGATAGCCTGATGGCAAAGTGTGTGGGCCAGCGGGGGCTTTGATGACTCTCCCCAGAGATGCCCTGAGCCCTTGGGCAGCTGGGGACAATCCACGTGGGGTCCCCAGCATCTCTTGCCCTCCTTCCCAGACACTGCCCTTCCCCACCTCCCAGCTGCTGTCTCCCCTCCACAAGGTCTGTCCTCTCCTGGCCTCCGGTCCGGTGGTCTAATCCCTCCTGGTGGCACCAGGCTCAGAGCTGGGGATTCTCCGCTCAGGCCCCTGAAGGGTCAGCCAGCTCCCAGGGTCTGTTTCCACACGTGATGCATGGGGACAATAATCCCCGCTGCCTCATAGGGTTGTCACAAAGTGTACCTTCCGTGGTGGTGGCCCTCCTCTGGTAGGCACCCAGCGTCCTGTGGTTGGGGACTGCTGGACTTTCTGCAGCTCAAGAATGCTGGGAAAGGGATTAAGCAAGGAGGCCCCAGGGACTCACTGTTCTTAGACTTCGCCCACCACTTGCTAGCTGCTTGACCTCAGGGAACCAGCTTCTCTGACCTCAGTTTCCTCCTGGGCAGAACAGTGTTCCCAATAGAACTTACTTTACAGGGTTGCTGTGGGGACAGGATGAGATGGTGTCGGTCCCGTGCCTAGCACATAGTAGACGCACAGTCCGTGTAGTGCTCTCTACATTGGAATAAATTTCCCTTCTGTTTACATAAAGCGGTGCTTCCCCTCTTCAATCGAAGGTGGTGTCTGAGCTGATCAGTCCCCAAAGGGCAAGTATGGAAACTGGACCGAGAACTTGGGGTGGAATGAACAGCTGTGCCCACTCCTGCTTCCGACAGACGGTGAAGCGGGCCAGGTGGGAGTGAGGCCGGCACATCCCCCCCAAACGGGGAGGAAGCAGGCCAGAGCCCCCCCACCCCCGCCTTTGCCCATGTCCCTCCATCCCAATCCGCAATTGCTGCCTTTAAAATAAGAAATCTAAACACCACCCCAAATAGACGCCCCCAGGACTTCACTGCACACTGCAGCCCTCTTCATCCTGCATACCACCCCGAGGGGCCAGCCTGTTCAGTTCAAGGTGAAGATTTTAACTCAGGCTATTTATAATTCCCACGATGGAGCCAGTGTCAGTTTCAAAGCCGTTGGGCCAGATGTCGGCTTGGAGTTGAGAGGGAGACAAGCGCTATTATAAATTAATGCTGCCAGTGATTAATATTTGATATTTTTAACACACATTCACCTCAGAGGGGAAAATTTCTCTTTAATTACTGTGGCTGACTGTTGTGCAGCCTTCCCATTGAGGAGGGCGGCTTGCAGAAAAATCTTTGGGCGTAGCTTCGAGCAAAGATCTGACAGAAGAGAATGTCAGTGCTGAAAATGAGTGAGATCTACAAAGATTGCCTCGTAGACCTGCCCCTTTAGGCCGAGCCTGTCAGGATCAGGCATCCTGCACTTCCTTGCCTCTGACCTCCCTTCCCTCTGTGTCTCCTGCACCAGCTCTGGGCTGGTCCAGGCTGGAGAAAACACTGGGTCATACGAGACACCAGCACGGAGGGGCTCACTTGCAGACCTGTCTTCCTTTCTCTGCATGGTGTAAAAATAAAGCATTACCCTTATTTGACAATCGGTATATTTCCTCCAGAAGCAGCATATTCCATATCTCTCAGAAAATGGAAAGTTCTGGTATCCCTGGATTGGGTTCCCACAGTGGCACAGACTGGTGGTTGTGGTGGCTACTCGTTTAGGCAAATCTGAAAGAGCTACTCGTCCGGGCCTCCGCCTGCCTCTGGGGCTTGCATTGGACCTGCAAATTCTTTGTTTGGCCTTGGGGGAAGGAGAGAGCAAGCATGCATCATGCTTAAAACAGTTTTCGGAAGGGAATGAAATTGATTGCATGTTTTGATATTTACTTTAAACATTAGAATTTGAAACACTCTTCCATACCCTACAGGCTCCCATCAGGTTACACGCCTAACACGCAGTGTGGAAAAAACAGAGTTTATTTGGTAGAATCTCCGGCAGATGATTTTCTTACACTGTCTCCCACACTCTTCTGCATCATTCGCCTGGCCCCTAGGCATCTGAGCTCATCCCCTTACCAGTGTCGCTGAACCGCATGTTTCTCTTGTGTTAAATGAGGTCCAAGCAGAGTGGAGTAAAAGCTCATGGGTTTGGGAATCTAAGTGGTCCTGGGTTAAAACCCTGGCAACACCGTGCACTGACCCGGGAGCTGGGTGAGTGACTTAGTGCCTTTAAGCTCCATTTCTCTTCTTCGTAAAATATGGGCGACACTACTGACTCCGAATGCTTTTGGTGATGTGAGAGGAGAAGAGAGTAATATCAACCGCCAGCATTTGCAGGGTGTGGTCTCTCTACCAGGCAGTTCTCCTGGCCTCACTGGTCATCACAAAACCCTATGAGGTGGGAGATGTTTACTGATGAGGGCCGTGAGGGTGCCGATCACAAAACAAAGGGCAAAGCCCTGGCACACGGTCGGCCGCAGGGGCTGGGGGCCAAGTTTTCCAGTTCTGAAAACCCTGTGATTCAGACCCCACATCCATCCCTTTCTACAATGCTGCAGGGTCTTGCAGAACCATGCCAGGAAGGGGCTAGTTTTCCAGATGGTCAGTGAGAGGATGGGCAACAGGGAAAGTCGTCCATCTCTCATATGGTGAGTTTTAATGTTTATTTTTGAAGGAGAGAGAGAGAGCGCACACACGAGCTAGGGAGGGGAAGAGATAGAGGGAGACACAGACTCTAATTTAGGCTCCAGGCTCTGAGCTGTCAGCACAGAGCCCAATAAAGGGCTCGAACTCATGAACCGAGAGATCCTGACCTGAGCCAAAGTCGGTCATGTAACTGACTCAGCCACGCAGGCGCCCCTCATATGGTGAGTTTTAAAGAGATTTATATTACATTTTATGTTTGATTCACAAGAGTGTATTTCTTTTTATTTACAAGTAAATTTTATTTTATTTTTTTAAATATTTATTTTGAGAGAGAGCAAGCATGCAAATGGGGGGAGGGAGGAGAGAGAGAGAGAGAGAGAGAGAGAGAGAGAGAATCCTAAGCAGGCTCCATGCTCAGCGTGGAGCCCAGCACTGGGTTCAATCTCATGACTTTGAGATCATGACCTGAGCCTATATCAAGAGTTGGACGCTTAACTGACTGAGCCATCCAGGTGCCCTGTTTTATTTTTTTATGGTAAAATATACACCACATAGAAGTTTCGATTTAAGCTATTTTTAAACGTACAGTTCTACAGCATGAAGTACATTCCCACTGTTAAATGGAAAATCTATACCCATCAAATAGTAAGTGTCCACTCCCCCCTCCCCCCAGCCCCTGGCAACCACAATTCCATTCGTGTCTCTTTGAATTTGACTACTTTAAGTGTGCCCAAGGAGGGGAGCCATACAGTATTTGTCTTTTTGAGGTTGGCTTATTTCACTTGGTATAGTGTTTGTTTGTTTGTTTATATAGTGTTTTATTTATTTTTGAAAGAGAGAGAGACAGAGCATGAGCAGGGGGCGGGGGGCAGAAAGAGAGGGAGACACAGAATTGGAAGCAGGCTCCAGGCTCTGAGCACAGAGCCCAACAAGGGGCTCTAACCCATGGACAGTGAGATCATGGCCTGAGCCCAAGTCAGCCACTTAACCGACTGAGCCACCCCGGTGCCCCACTTGGTATAATGTTCTTAAGATTCACCCATACTGTATCATGTGTCAGAATTCCCTTCCTTTTTAAGGCTGAGAAATATTCCCTCGTATGTGTACAGCACATTGTGTTTATCCATCCATCCATCTATGAATGGAAGTTTGGGTTGCTTCCGCATTTGGGCTCTTGCATATGCTCCCATCAGCATGGGTGTGCAAATACTCCTTTTGAGATTTTACTTTTAATGCTTCTGGGTATATCCAGAGGTAGAATTGCTGGATCATATGGTAATTCTGTTTACTTTTTTGAGGAACTGCCACGCTGTTGTTCACAGTGGCTACACCACTCTACGTTCTCTCCAACAATATATAGTGGTTCCAATGTCTCCACATTACCGCCAACACTTATTCTTTTGTTTTCTAAAATTTCCTGTGTTTTTGATAGCAGCCATCCTAAGTGTGAGCTGATACCTCATCGTGGTTTGATCTGCATTTCCCTAATGATTCGTGATGTTGAATGTCTCTTCGTATACTTGTTGGTTACTGTACATCTTTTTAAAAAATTTTATATGCTTATTTGTTTTGAGAGAGAGAGAGGGGACAGGGGAGGGGCATAGAAGAGGGAGAGATTGAATCCCAACCAGGCTCTGCACATCAGCGCAGAGCCCACCGTGGCACTCAAACTCACAAACCCATGACATCATGACCTGAGCCAAAATCAAGAGTTGGATGTTCAACCAACTGAGACACCCAAGGGCCCTTAGTACATCCTCTCTGAAGAAATGTCTGTGTAAGTCCTTTGCCCTTTTTGTAGCTGGGTTGCTAGTTTTGTGTGGGTGTTGTTGAATTGTAGGAATTCCTGATATGTTCTAGATGTTAACTACTTATCAGACATTTGATTTGCAATTATTTTTTCCCATCCCATAAGTTACACTTATCACTCTGCTTCCAGTGTCCTTTGATGCACAAATGTTTTCCGTTTTGATGTAGTCTAATGTATCGATTTTCCATCTTTTGTTGCCTATGCTTTTGGTGTCATCTGCAAACAATCATTGCCAAATACAATGTCATGAAGTTTTTGAAGCTGATATTTTGGACCAAGTCCTTTTTCTCAACTACTTGGTGATTCCTTAAAACTGTACTTAGAAAGCAAAACATTCATGATCTCAAGATGCGTGACACTGTGATTCTGTTTCATTGTCCTGCAGTGGCCTTGTGATCCCCCGTCCACCTTCAGTGTCCCATTTGAGCACCACCTAGCCCGGTCATGATACACAGGCCCCATGTGGAAGAGCAGGCATAGTTGGAAGAGGCCTGATTTTTACCAGAGAATATTTTTTTTAAGTTTATTTATTTTGAGAGAGAGAGAGAGTAAGTTAGAGAGAGAAAGAGAGAGAGAATGCTCATGAGGGAGGGGCCCAGAGAGAGGGAAAGAGAGAATCTCAAACAGGCCCCTTTCTGCCAGCACAGAGCCAGACTCGGGGCTCGAACCCACGAGCCACTGTGAGATGACCTGAGCCGTACCAGAGAATCTTCCCATCCCATCCTTCCTCTTTCCCGTTCTAGTTTCTTCCTGTTTTCACCTTCCCGGAGGGGATGCAGCGCCAGCTGCGACCCCGCTTCCCTGTCACCTCAGCTGAATGGCTTTCCCTGGCGCATGGCCCAGGGCTGCCTGAGTAGCTGGCTGTGTTCCTCTTTGGTTAGCGTCCTCTTCCTCCTAGACACGCTGGATGGTGCGTATCAAACTCATAAATATGGACTTCCTTTGAAGAAGTATTTGAGTTGCCTCAATCTTTAAAATCCCTTTATTTAGAAATAATTGCAAACATACAGAAAGAGTACAAGGAATTCCTGCATATCTTCACCCAGACACACGTGTTGACACCTCACCACATGCTTCTCCGTCTCCGCATGTTTTCCGATCTCTTAGAAACTCTGTGAGAACTTGTAGACACGATACTCCTTTCTTTCAGGATGTCTAAAAATCAAGGGCATTTCCTCATGATTGTTAAACTATGAATCAGCACAAATATCAAAGCTGTGAAGTTGGTGACGTTGACATCACGACAATACGATAGCTTGAGAGTTGACCAAGTCTCCTCCCTAACTGTCTAGTGGTGCCTCAAAACTGTATTTATAAAACACAACATGATCTCAAGATGCCTGACACAGGGATCTAGAGACCGGATTGGCCAAGCGCCCGGAGTCCGGCCTCAGCACCGTGGCGATTCACTTTGACTACTTCCTTCTTCTCCCAGTCCCTTCAGCAGCTGGAGGGACCTCCCCAGTGCTTGTGCTGTAACCCAGAAAGTGCTCTGCCACCCACACGGCGGGACCCCCTTCCTACCCATCTCCCAAGAGGACCTGCCAATTCCATGCTGCGTCGGACAGATGCTTCCAGGCCTTAGGGTGCTTCCTGCACAACAAACAGAGGTTCGTTTTTTGGAGGCTGGGAGCTGTCATCCCCACAGAGTTCTCCTGAGATACTGGTGGACAGACCAGCATGTCGCAGACATCACCGGGGGGCAAGAAGGGAGAAGTGTGGGGAATTTTACAAATGTGCAGGGCAGCCTTCTGATGCATTTTCTTTTCTTTTCTTCTTCTTTTTTTAAATATTAATTTATTTATTTGGAGAGAGAGCATGAGCAGGGGAGGGGCAGAGAGAGAGAGAGAGAGAGAGAGAGTCCCAAGCAGGTTCCAAACTACCTGCACAGAGCCCAACCTGGGATTCGATCCCATAAACTGTGAGAGATCATGACCTGAGCTGAAATCAAGAGTCGGCTGCGTAACTGACTGAGCCCCCCCAGGCACCACCCCCACCTTCCCCCACCCCGATACATTTTCCAGGTCTCAACCCTCTCAGCTCCTAGTTGAGCCTTTGCTCTTCCCCTGTCCTGCTTTAAAGACCCCAGGACCCCTGCATCTTCAGCCTGAGGCTTGTGTGGACACAATCTGGCCATCTTTGCTGACGTTTGGAATTTTGGTGCTGTGAGAGCCATGCGGTCAGACTCAGAGGATGTGCAGTCAAGAACCAAACAGACCCAAGTTTGGATCCCAGATCCACCTTGTTAATAGCTGAATGACTTGGAAGATTGGTTGAGCTTTCTAAGCTCCTGTTTATTCATCTGTAAAATGGATGTATTTTAAATTAAAAAAATGTTTTTAGTGTTTATTTATTTTTGAGAGAGAGAGATAGAGACAGACAGACAGACAGACAGAGCACGAACCAGAGAGGGGCAGAGAGAGGGAGACACAATTTGAAGCAGGCTCCAGGCTCCTTTGTTGTTTAGTCCCCAGGCACAAAGAATCTAGATCAAGGTCGGGGGATCCCGGCTGTCTCAGTCAGTTAAGCATCCGATTCTTGATTTTGGCTCATGATCTCATAGTTTGTGAGTTCAAGCCCTGCATCAGGCTCAGTACTGACAGTGCAGAGCCTACTTGGGATTCTTTCTCTCTGTCCCTCCCCTATGTGTGCTTTCTCTCTCTCTCTTTCAAAATAAATAATAAACATTAAAAAAAAAAAAAGAATCTAGATCAAGGGGAGTTGTCCCTGCCTGGGACTGTGTAGCCAATGATGAAATCTTATCATGGTTTTTCTAAAAGCTTTTTGCAATTCTTGGCCAGCACCTGGGGATAAGCAGTTCTAACGCTCTGTGCGATCAGGGGCAGCCTGTCTGATAGCGTGTGCTTGAGTACTGTTAGAATTATCTCAATCTTGTGAGTAAACATGAAGCGACCAGTGCTAAGGGAGCTTTGGTTTTGGCTTTGAGGGTCACCTTCCAAAGGGAGGGATGGCTGAGCCTGACTTCTCACGCTTATTGTCCAGGAGTGTCTGCCCCTGGGCCGGGCCGAGCCCCTGGTGACGCGGAGCAGAGTGCTACAGTGGAGGGTCCCAGCCCCAGATGCTGTGCACAGGCATGGCTGTCCTGAGGGGTATCGGGAGGTCAGCAGAAGTGAGCTAGGAGCAGCGCTGGTCCAGACAAGACATTGTAAGTTCATGGAGATCCCACAGCATCCCAGGCCCTGTGGGGCAGTGCGTAGTGTGTCAGACCAGGGACCTCATGACAGTTCAAGCTCCTTCAACAGGGATAAGTCATCAACCTCTCTGAGTCTCCATCTCCTCCTCTGTAGCTCATAATAAAGACGTGGCCTGCTGTGCCTCAAGAAGGGTAGGAAGGCCATTCATTAACTCGCTTGCTTAACCAAACATTTGGTGGGCCTCTCCCGTGCCTCATGCTCATGCTGGTGGCAGGGAGGAAAGACCACTGGAGGCAGGGCCACTGGGGCAGGACACGGGGCAAATGTCTTCAGGGAAGAAACAGGAAACACGTTGAGCGGGGTTTTTTCTCTCTGCTTCCCCAGTTTTTGGGATGAAAGGACAGCTGGATGTGCTCATGATCATGACCTGGGGCCCAGGGGGCAGCAAGTCCTGGCTTTCTGAGCAGGGACGTGGATGGCTGGGTGTGGCATCTCATGGGAGGGATCACACCTGGCCGTCTTCCTAACTCCTTCCATACAACCCTCAGTTCCCCTGCTGATGGGCCTCTTGAGGCGGTCAAGTCAAATACAGGAAGCTTCCACGTCTGTCTCCCTGAGCCTGCCCCTGTGTCCAGGGCCCACCGCAGGCCTGCCTCTCTGGACACCCAGCCTGCCCTCTCTGTTCCACCCCCTGCCAGGCCTCCCTTGCTACCCTGATGCCCCTCCTGGAGGGTGTCGGCAGCTGGCCCTACACGCTCCTGCACACCTGGGACCCCAAGGTCCCTGCCTTATTCTGACTTCACCCTGACTTTCCAGTTTACAGTCTCCCCTCGCCCCAAGATGTGGTCTTCTCTACCGCTTCTGTGGCTGAGTCTCTGTTTTCCTTTGGCCCTACTTCTCTCTCGGGGGCCCTCCACTCATCACAAAGCCCACACGTGTGCTTCCGAGAAGCTCTTCCCAGGCCTCTGTGTGGGCCTAGGGTGCGGCCCTTGGCCTAACCTGTTGCCTACACCCGGCCATCACGCCACATCTTCCTCCCTCTGCCTTCCCTGCTCACCCTCACCTGCCCTCCCCGTTGCTCAGGGGATCTGGCACCTACCCCGCCCTTCCCAACACCCTTCTAACCACCCTTGTAACACGGAACCAGGGACCACGGCCCCGAGAATGCAGGAGTTGGGCCTGCCATCTCTCTCAGACCGGGGTGTGGGGGCAGGCGGGAGAAGCGCCCTGTGCCTCGGCAGTAGCCCGAGTGCTCCCTGGAACACAGGGCTGGGAGACCTGAGCTGGAGGGTCCCGGGCAGGGCAGGCTGCTGGCTCTCTGTGAAGCCAGGCCCAGGCAGGAGAGGCTGCTAGGACAGGGCAGGGGGCTGCTTCGAAGACACCTCTTTACAGACCGTGACACAGGTTTCCAGTGGTGGACTCGCCTGTGTTAGCTGGAGAAGTCCTGCGTGGAGGGGGGTCGGGGGTCAGGTCAGGGAGGCCTATGTGACACTCCCAGCACGTGTACCCTTCCACTGTGAAGTCCCTGCAGGGGTGGAATTCATGGCCCTTATCAGAGTGGGGGTTAGGTACTCTGGGTGCTAACTTAATGTGTTTGGGGAGCAGTCCAAAGTCGGGGGGTTATCTCCACAGCCCGGGCTACCAGCCAGCGGGACTGCCACTCGTTCTATAAAGGCTATGGGAATGGGCCCTGGCTCCAGCAGTGGCCAGCCCGCAGTCCAGGATGAAGTGTTTCGTGGTGCTACTTGCCCTCCTGGCTCTCTCCCAGGGCAATATGGTCACCAGGTGGGTGTCAGGCCCCGGGGGGACAGTGTGGGGAAGGGCGTCACGCGTCTCTGCTCTGGGTGGGTCTCTGCTAGGCTCCCGCTCCTTGTCCTGGGGAATCATCCGAGGACAGGCTCCCAGGGGAAGCACCCCACCGGTCTCGCCTTGGCATCTGGGACCCTCTCCTCTAAGTGTGCCCTGCCACCCGGGGCGCAGTGAGCAAGAACAGGGGGGTCAGCCCGCGAGACTAAGGGCACGGTTTCTGGAGTCAAACGGCTTGCTGTTTGATCCCTAGCTCCGTCACTAACCTAACCCCCTGTGTCCTCCTTCCTGTTCTGCTATAAAACTAGGGTAAAGAAAGCACCCATCTCTTGGGGCGCCTGGGTGGCTTAGTCGGTTAAGCGTCCGACTTTCGCTTGGGTCATGATCTCGAGGTTCGTGGGTTTGAGCCCCACATCGGGCTCTGTGCTGACTGCCAGCTAGGAGCCTGGAGCCTGTTTCGGAGTCTGTCACTCCCTCTCTCTCTGACCCTCCCCTGCTCACGCTGTCTCTCTCTCTCTCTCTCCTAGAAATAAATAAAACATTAAAAAAAAGAAAGAAAGAAAGAAAGAAAGCACAGGGCTGTCGTGAGGGCTGTGTGAGTCGGTTTTGGTAAAGTGCTTTGAACAGTCTGGCACGTGAGAAGAGCTATGTGTGCATTTCTTCAACAAAACAAATCTCTCTCTGGGGAAGAAGTTCCCAAATTCTCTTCCAAAAATTATAACTGATATTTCTTTTTTTTTTAGACCCTTTTTGCAAATGATTTTTTAAAAGTAATCTCTACACCCAGTGTGGGGCTCAAACTCACAACCCTGAGATCAAGAGTCACACACTCTCCTGACTGAGCCAGCCAGGTGCCCCATAACTGATATTTCTTGAGCTACTTGCTACTAGGTGCCAGACACTCAACTAGATCTTTACCTGGGCTGTTGCTAAGCCTCCCAGATTAGGTAGATAGTAGTATTTATATTTTATAGATGAGGAAGCTGTTGTTCAGGGAGGATCCCTGAGTTACACAAGGCTACGTGGTTCATAATGGAGGAGTTAGGACTTGGTCCCAGGTGGACTTGCACTATTACCACAAAACCATGCTCTCTCTGGCTCCCAGGTTTGAGTCCTGTTATCAAGCCCCGAGGCTGGGGAAGCCTGAATCCATCCCTGGGAAGTCGGATCCCTAAAAAAGGAGCCAGGGTGGCTTTGACCAGTCAGAGTTCCTTATGGCCCTGAAAGTGAAGTTCTTTTGAGTACCAGGCATCGGGGTGGGCTCAGTGCACGGACTGGGGGCAGCCTTGGGGGAGTGGGGGTTTCCATGGTGCTTGGAGCTTCTTGTGGAGGAGTAGCTCACAGAACCCAGAGCCTCTGGGCACTTCTCAGAGGCCAGGCAGCCTTGGGGAGATGCCCACCGGCATCACGAATTCTCCCCCGTCTCCTCAGGGTCCCTCTGCACAAAAGCAAGTCTCTGAGGAAGGCCTTGAAAGAGCATGGGCTCCTGGAGGACTTTCTGAAGACACACCCATATGCCATCACCAAGAAGTACTCCAACTTAGCCAAGGTGTCCAACGAGCCCTTGACCAACTACCTGGACGTAAGTGGCTCCGCCCCCCTTCCTCTGCTTCTCACGCAGAGTGTGATGGATGCCCCCTCCCGGCCCCTGCCTCTTTCCCACTTTGAGGAATCGTGGAGCCCTGTGGACTGTGAAGGCCATCTCCCTGCGCCCTAGTGAGCTCTGCCGTCAGTCAGCTCGGGCCAGCGGACCTGGCAAAGGCAGGGCTCTGAATGTCACCACCAGAAGGGTCTGAGCTCAGGCAACCTGCAGACAACATCCCTTGAGGGTACATAATCTGCTCCCAGGTGCACCTCCATGCCTGTCTTTCCCAGCCCAGGAAACCCATGTCCTAGTGGGGGCTGGGCAGGGAAGGGGTCCATGTACCCATCTGCAGCCACCTAGGACATGACAGATACACCCCTTGTGTCTGTGTCCTTTCTGGAGCCTGTCTCTCCCTCATCTGTCATCTGTCACTGCAGTAAACAGTCAGCCTTTTGTCTCCTGTGCTCTCATTTCCTTATCTAGGTCACGCTCGCCCCCACCCGGGGCCCTAGTTTTGACACATGGAGAGGCTGGCGGCAAGGAGGCATGGCAGGGGCGGCTTGAGTTGGGACTCAGGGGTCCATACCTTGCGGGTGCCCCTTCTCTATGTCCCTGGCGGGGGGACCCATCTTCCTACCAAGAAGGGCCTACATTTTGATCTAATGTCTGCTTCCAGCAGTGGTCATAGGGCTTGTGGGAGGCGCCAGGCGAGCATGGCTCGGGTGGGTGCCAGCATGGTGGCTGGAGGTGAAGAACCCTCCCCAGGGACCCTCATTCCCCTTAGCCCCTTTCCTTGGTGCCAAGCATCGACACTCACCCCTATGCTATGCTCCCCACCCCTGAGCCGGCGCTGTCTGTCCCCAGTGTCAGTACTTTGGGAAGATCTACATCGGGACCCCACCCCAGGAATTCACCGTGGTGTTTGACACCGGTTCCTCGGACCTCTGGGTGCCCTCTGTCTACTGCAAGAGTTCTGCCTGCCGTGAGTGACCTCCCTTTCTGGCCCGTCTCTGCAGGCTCGGACGCCAGGGCCCCTCTGCCAGCCATGGTCAGGGTCACTGGGTGGGAGGACTGTGGGTGCATAAGAGCTTGCTTTGACGTTCCCAGCCTCCCAGTTGTGCCCATTTCCTTGCTCGGCCCTCCCAACTGGCCATGGATTGGGAAGGCATGCAAATCATAAGTCTAATGTATAAAGCACCTGCTGGAAATTAGGAAGTTTGGGCAGTTTATTTATTTATTTATTTATTTATTTAGCCTCCATTAGGAGCCAAGGCAAGCTGCTGACCCTCTGGGGGTCCTCGGTTTTCCTTTCTCTAAAATGGGGCTATTATTTGCCAATGGGTGACTGAAGAATAAGTGAGAGGGTCTTATTGCCGATGATGAGTAAAAATTTAATACATGTTAATAATTTGGTCCTTCAACAATCCTGAGAGATTGGTACTCTCTCTACCCCCATTTACCAGAGGGGGAAAACAAATTTCAGAGAAGAAAAGAGTCTTGCCTAAGGTTACAAAGCTGGAAAAAGGAAAATGTCCATGGAAACCACAGGGATGGTTTTTTTCTTTCCTGTTTTGTTCAGAAGCTACACAGGGAGCCCCCGAGGTCAGAGAGGTGGGCTGAGCAGCAAAGAATAATTTTCTTTACTAAACTCTGTGGGATCAAGAGAGAATGGGCTGCTTATTTTCAGGAGAGAGAATGGTTAGTATTGAGACCATATTCTCACAAGGCCTGGTGAGGGTCTCAGCCCTGCCTGACATCGTCCGCGGGCGAGAAGATTCTATGAACCTCACTAACCCTGGGTCTGTGTTTCAGAAAACCATCATCGCTTTGACCCAGCCAAGTCCTCCACCTTCCAAAACCTGGATAAGCCCCTGTCCATCCAGTATGGCATAGGCAGCATGCAAGGCTTTCTGGGGCTCGATACTGTCAGAGTGAGTGGGGCTTTGGGTCACCAGGTGCTCACCTTTCCCTCCCTACCAGCCGCTTCGCCACCCAGACACCTTGGCTCTGGTGGGCTGTGCTTCCAGCTGTGACTGAGAGATCTTCTGGATCCCACCCCACCTCCACCCCCGGGTGGCCTGGGGGGCGGATTCTGAGAGGGATTTTAGCCAGCTGCTGCTGTGGCTCGCCTCCTCCCCACCCTCCTCCCCTTCCCACGCCAGCCCCCAGAGTCCTCCCAAGAGACTTCTCCATGCCCAGTGTCCAACTGCCTGATCGGCACTGAGCTCTCTTCAGTGTCACCTGTGCGATCTCACCGGAAATGTTCTCAGGAAGGTGCTATTATCCCCATTGTTCAGATGAAGAAACGGAAGCTTGGATGAGTTGGTGACTTGCCCGAAGTCACGATTCTGTCACCAGCTGGCGGCTGGGAGCTGAGCATCAGAGCCCTGCCTCCGAGTCTCTGAGCAGTGCCCTTGGCTTGGCCTCGCTCAGTCGCCCTGAAAGGCGAGGCCCCTACCCACGTGTCATCATTGAACAGCATCTTTTTTCACGTCACAGGGCATCTGTGCCCTCTGGACGAGGATTCCCCTTTCTTTTGCCACTTTGTGGCTTGTAAAGTTCGCAACATGGTGGTAGGCACACAGCAGGTGCCCACTACACGTTAGCGTCCTTCTCTCCATCCTCACCCACTACCCAAGATCAAGCAGTGTCCCTCATGCTTATCACCTCTATCTACCTTGAGTTCTTTCTGGGTCTAGCTGAAGGCTCTTTTGCTCTGAGCTGAAAAATGGACACGGCTCTTCCCTGTTGACAGCCCTGTCCTCAGCTTCTCCCACAATCAGGTGTCCGCCCAGCTCAGGCATCCCTGAGAGTCGGTGCCAGGCAGTGGGGCCCAGAGCCTCTTCCTCCGTTCCTGGCCTCCTTGGACCAATTCCCTCAAAACCAGGGTGCAGAGCTGGGAAGGGGGTCTTTTCTTTCTTGCGCTCACATACTTACCTTGCATTGGAGGAGGGAGGGTGGGCCCCAGGGCTGATCCTGATGCCGGCCTGCCCTGGGATCTTCCTGCCTCTGGCCGAAGGGCCCTTGATGGAGGTCACTCTGCTTCTCTTACAGGTCTCTTCCATCATGGACCCCCAGCAGACTGTAGGCCTGAGCACCCAGGAACCTGGCAGCATCTTTACCTACTCTGAGTTCGATGGGATCCTGGGGCTGGCCTACCCCTCTCTGGCTTCCCCGTACACAGTGCCTGTGTTTGACAACATGATGCAGAAGCACCTGGTGGCCAAAGACCTGTTCTCTGTTTACTTGGACAGGTAAGAGCAGTCCCCAGGCAGGGCTAGGCTTCCATGGCCTGGCGAGGTGTGTCGGCTGAGGAATGCCCACCCCTTTGGGACTCTGCAACCTGAGGGTAGTATCCAGAATCCAAGCAGACCTCTGCTTGTTTCCAAGCAGACTCAAGTTCTTGTCTGAAGGCCCCCGACATAGCCATCGATATAGGCACAGTCCCCCGGACCCACATTTGACTTTGATTTCTAGCATTTAAAAAATGAAGCCTGACCCCATCTCTGCATGGGAGCATTTAACATCTTTTTTCCAAAGCGGCCAGGCCTCCATAATCATTTGTGGATGTCACTGGGATTCACAGACTTTTATTTATTTTTATTTTAATTTATTAAAAATTATTTTTAATGCTTATTTTATTTTTGAGAGAGAGACAGAGAGACAGAGAACAAGTGGAAGAGGGGCAGAGAGAGAGGGAGACATAGAATCTGAAGCAGGCTCCAGGCTCTGAAATGTCAGCACAGAGCCTGATGCCGGGCTTGAACCCATGAACGGGGAGATCGTGACCTGAGCCAAAGTCGACGCTCAACTGACTGAGCCACCCAGGCGCCCCCAGACTTTTAGAGTAGGCTCGAAAGGAGTCCAATCTTCTCCTTTCACAGTGCAGGAAACTGAGGCCTGGAAGGGACCATCACTCCAGGAATTAGTGGCTAAGTCACACCTGGGGCCTAGAGATCCTGACTCTCAGTCCAGTGCTCCCTCCTTTGTCTTCTGACCCTGTGATGGGGCAGCTCAGTTGGACAGAAAGGCAGGTAGCAGGATGGGGAGAAGGACACCACACCGGGGAGAAGGAAGGTGCTGGACCATTGAGGTCAAGGTAACCCAGACAGGGAGTAAATTGGTGCATTCATTCATTCATTCATTCATTCACTCAATACCTATCTGTGGTCTGTTACTATGTGCACGTGCTAGGCCAGAAGAAGGGGATACATGCTCAAACAACATAAACTGAGGGTTTAACTTTAAGCAGAGGAAACAATACGTAATTACACCTTTATGATTACAGTTGGGTTAAGTGCACTCACTGCAGTGCACACCTGGGTGCTTGGTATGACAGGCTTGGTAATGACAGGGAAGCTCAGTGTGACTGAGGTGTGTGTGCAGGGTGGGCCACCAGGTAAGACAGAGGACAGCACACTTCAGGCAGTGGGGACAGCATGTGCTAGCACCCAAGGATGAGACAGAGCTTGCTGAGGTCTAGGAACTAAAAGTTGCAGAATGCAGGGTGGGGGTGGGGGGCAGTACCTGCGTGGCTCAGTCAGTTAAGCATCGGCTCAGGTCATGATCTCACGGTTCGTGGGTTCGAGCCCCATATCAGGCTGTGTGCTGACAGTGCAGAGCCTGGAGCCTGCTTTGGATTCTGTGTCTCCCTGTCCCTCTGCCCCTCCTCCGCTCACGTTCTGTCTCTAGTTCTGTCAAAAATAAATAAACATTAAAAAAAAAAAAAGCAGCAGAGTGGGAATTCCGTGACACTGCACTGTGCCCATGTCTCCTGGCTGGGACAAAAGCCTCAGGGTATGCGGGAACTCCTTGAAGACCCTCTCTCCTACTTGTAGCCAAAGGGCTGGGGGCAGGGAGCGGTCACAGGGTGACCCCCTGAGGGTGACCTGAGCAGAGCCCGGTGGTCATGTGACCTGCGTGGTGGTCATTCTCTGACCTCCCCTCAGGAGGCAGGTGGGGGGGCTGCAGAGCTCAGAGAGGGAGAGGATGCTGCAGCCATCATCAGGGAAAAGCCCCGAAGAGCAGGGAGGCCCGGAGAGCTCATCTGAGGCCTGCGGGCGGGAGGTGGGGGTCAGGACAGGAAGGACAACAGGGTGGGGTCTCGGCGACATCTGCCCCTGTGTGGGGCGGCGGTGCCTCCTCACCAATTTCCTTGGTTTCAGGAATGGCCTCGGGAGCATGCTTACGCTGGGAGCCATCGACCCCTCCTATTACACAGGTTCCCTGCACTGGGTACCCGTGACCGTGCAGGAGTACTGGCAGTTCACCGTGGACAGGTGGGTGAGCCGCACCCCCAGGCCCCAGCCACCGGCTGACTCAGGTGTGGGGACGGCAGGGCCTGGGGATCAGCCCGGGAGGCTCAGAGAAGGACCGCACATAGTAGCTTGTAAAACCAGCACATCCAGTTCTGAATTAGACACTTGCAAGGCCAAGGTCTTTGCCGGTAAGCATGCCGAACATTCACTGATGCTTTAGTCTGAAGAGTGCTGCATTAATTGAGCACTTACTAGCTGCTAGGCATTGGGATGAATGATAATAGGACCAGCTCGCTGATTCCTCACTAAATCCCTATGAGGTGATGCTGCTAACAATCCTCATCTTATAATTTGCTGACATCAGGTCTGAACCTCATGACCATCCCTTGAGGAAGTCAAGGAAGGAGTTGTTACTATACCCATTTTGTGGATGAGAAGCCCGAGTTCAGGAAGGTTGGATGACTTGCACATGACTTGCAGCAAGTGAATGGCAGGGAGACCATCTGAAACTAGATCTTTAGGCAACTCATGAGGGACTCATTCCACCACTGATTCCAAAGTCTTGCCGTGTGACTTTTCTGTTTTTGACATTTCTGTGCCACACAAGGTGGGACGGCCTTCATTTAGCTAACGACTTGGGAGAAAATGGTTTTAGGTCATTTCTATGAGCTCAGGGAGGGGTGCTTGGGCTTGTGCACTGCCTGAGGATCCTGGCAAGGGAAGAGGGATGGGACGCTGGGAAGGAGGGCTGGATGCTGGACGTGCTGTGAGCCTGTCCTGTTTCCACTCTGCAGGGTTACCGTCGACGGCGTGGTGGTGGCCTGTCATGGTGGCTGTCAGGCGTTCCTGGACACAGGGACCTCCATGCTGGTTGGGCCTAGCAGCGACATCCTCAACATACAGACGGCCATTGGAGCCACACCAGGCCAGTTTGGCATAGTGAGGCCACGCCCATTTCCCCCGGAGGGGCTGCCCTTCCAGCTCCGCCCACCATTGCTGTTGGGGCTCTCCTGTCTCCCTGTTCCCTGGGAGGGTCATGGGTCCCTGAGCTCTGCTGTAACCCCTTGTTCCTCCATCAACCCACAGGGCTCTCTGCTTCCTCCCTGACAGCTAAGAGCTCCCAGTGTCCTGGGGAGCTCTGGCTGAGCCTAGAGGGGAAACAATGAGGCCAGTCCCTCTCTCTCAAGCTGGGGTCTGTCCCTGTGCTGACTGACAGCAGGTCCCCCTCAATGTGACTCTTTTGAGGCCTGAGAGAGAACCTCCCTAGAGTCCTCTGGGTGGGCAGGCCTCCCCCTCTCTGCCCCCTTGCCTCCAGTGCAGAGGAAGGGGTCCTGCCTTGGCCCTTCTCTGCCTGTCGCAGCCAGATCCCACCCATTGCCCATCTAAGAGGACCTCTGTCTGGTCTTTAGTATGACATCAACTGTGGACAGCTAAGCAGCATGCCGACGGTGGTCTTTGAGATCAACGGCAGAAAGTACCCACTGCCGCCCTCTGCCTACACCAGCCAGGTATGAGTCTCAGGAGAGGGAGCCTGAGGTCCCCGGGCACTCCTTCTCTCTCCTGGCAATTCAGCGAACTTGTCTGGTGGCGCGGCCCAGATGGAGAACCCACTGGCCTTTCTGAGTGGGCCCCACCTGAGGCTGCTAGAGCCACATCCCAGGAGACAAAGGGTGGACAGAGCCCAGGGCTTGAAGGAGGGCAGGGAAGGCAGGACCACAGCCTCCGTGGGAACCTTCTAAGTCCAGGGCTCTGGAGCTTTGTCTGGGATTTTTGTCCCTGGCTTTGTGGGCACCCAGCCTTTGTCCCCCTGAGCCACTGGCCTCGGCTTTGACCTAGCCCTGAGTATATACAACTGGTAAGGCCTTGGGCCCCCCAGCCTGGTCTGGCTGGTCCTCAGGCAGTAGGTGCTAAGAGAAGGGTTGTGAGGAGGAGTGGGGTCAGGGGACCCCGCTGGGTGATCTTGCATTAGGTCACCTGATGTTCTGAATATCAGTTTCTTCACCTGTTGAGCGAGCTGAATCTGAAATCACCTAAGAGGGTGATTTCAAGGAGGAAAGGAAATACGCTGAGAGAGGAATTGTGAGGTGTGGTAGGCAAGGCTTACCCTCAAACACGGTGGCTGTGGTTGGGACCAGCTTCATCTCAGCCTTGTCCTTCCCAGGATCTGGACTTCTGCTACAGTGGCTTCCAGGGTCAAGGTGATGACCCACTGTGGGTCCTGGGAGATGTCTTCATCCGGGAGTATTACAGCGTCTTTGACAGGATCAACAACCGCTTGGGGCTGGCCAAGGCCATCTGATTGCGCCGCTGACTGTGGAACACGCACACATGCCCTAAACACACATGCATGTGCACACACACACATACACACATATGGCTAAAGTTTTCTGGCAGATGGTTCTCAATAAATACATATTTCTGTGAAGTGTGGCTTCTGTGGGCCAAAGCCCTGTACCGTTATGGGGGTGGGGAATGGCTGTCACGTGGCTTCTGTGGGCCAAAGCTCTGTACCGTTATGGGGGTGGGGAGTGGCTGTCACGTGGTACGTCGGGCAGCACTGGGGCTACATGGGTATGGGAGGCTGTTGGTGGGCGGAGACTTTCTTTTTTTTTTAAACTTTTTTTTTAATTTTTTTTTATTTATTTCTAGAGAGAGAGACAGCGTGAGCAGGGGAGGGTCAGAGAGAGAGGGAGTCACAGACTGAAACAGGCTCCAGGCTCTGAGCTGGCAGTCAGCACAGAGCCCGACGCGGGGCTCGAACCCACGAACCGAGAGATCATGACCTAAGCGAAAGTCGGACGCTTAACCGACTAAGCCACTCAGGCACCCCGGTGGAGGGAGACTTTTACAAGGGAATTGACCACCTCAAGCTTAGGTCAGGTAAAACCAAGACGTGTCTTACCTTTCTGTTCTCTCACTCCAGATCTTTCTGGGCAAAAGGTACAGTAGGGGAGACTTTTGTGGGACGAGGCTTGTACCAGAGGAGCAAGGGCTTGGGGTGTGGGGCTGAGTAGAGAACACTGGCCCAGGGAGAGAAAGGCTCTAAGTCTATTAAGAAAAGGGCTTTGGGACATTTTGAAGAACGCAGTGGAGTAGACAGAAGGCTCCAGGGAAGATCTGAGGGTCCTGACGTTACCATTACTTTTGGGGAAGAACCACAGCTGAGAGTCCCAGCCTGTCTTAGAGGCTCTAAACCTGACTCACCAGCGCATGGAGAGTGGCTCCATCCCTGGGGCAGATCCACATTGAAGGGCGGAGGCTGCCAGTGCTCGGTGTGGCCCCCTAGTGCTCAGCCAGGACCCTAGGGACAGGTCAATGGACAGTTCCCAGGTTCCTGCAGCTCCTTTCTGGAAACAGAGACCACAGAGGAAATACAGATACCAGAGGGTTAGAACAAAGAGGTTCAGGGAGATTTAAGAGGTTTTCTCACTTATGCACCTTGTGACCATACGGGGGTCAGGCAGACAAGCTTCTTGGGGGGATTTCAGCGCTCAGAGTCCCTTGGTGGGCTCCCCGCACGGTGCTCTGCTGATCTGCACACATTTGCTCCCTGAATGCTCCTTCCTTTTTCTTTGTGCCCCTTCTCTCGGCGGTCTCCCAACAGGAGGCGGTGTAATTGATCAGCCTTCTGTTTTCTAAACCACAGCCAGTATGGTCCCCCATTTTGTGATTGGGCTTCAAGTCACACTTTATAGTAGCTGAACTCGCGGAAGGCATGGAGAGGGAGCTGGGGCCAGGTTAGTATCTAGGTCTCATGCCCCCTTATCCTGACCACACTTGCCCTGCAGATAGCTGAGCAGCAGGTGAGTCATGCAGCAGTCTCGGAGAGCTTGAAGCTACAGATTTGGCCAGGACACTTCCCAAAGGAGGAAGAGGAGTGGAGGGAGGGGCTTCTAGTGGGAGCCAAGAGCCTGGCAATCCTATTAACAGGATCCCCTGGGGCCACCTCTTGGGGTCTTTCTCAGTTGTATGCAAAGACAAAGAAGATAAAGGATCCAGGGCAGTGGAAATGCTGTCCTCAGTGCCTTTGTGGGTCTGTGGCCCAGCAGCCAACACTGGCCAGGTGGCCTCTGGCAGGGAAGGCGCAGGATTGGGCTGGGAGGGCTTAGGTGGAGGAGGAAGGGCTCAGGCTACAGTCCCAGGTGAGCTGAGGAGTCTGCGGTGGGTTGGAGCAGAAGCTACAGGAAAATATTCCAGGGCTTCAAGAACAGAGCGCCTTGAACCTTCGTGTTTGAGTCCTCCAGGGTCACAGAGGACAGCATGGCGTCAGGGAGTAAGTCTGGCTTTGGGCGACTTTGCTAAGCCTCTCCTTTCTTATCCAAGACCAATACTGTCTGTTTGCCAAGCGTGAGACAGAACTGGGCCACTTTCATTATTTTTAGGCTTCTTGTAGATTAAAAAAAAGTGCCGAACAAGCTCACAAAAATTGTGTCATGTTTTAATGGTTTACACTTAGCAAACTGCATTTTAAACATCCAGACTTCCGTGGGAGATCATGTAGAAAGTCTATACATGATGGCTTTCATAAATGGGAGGTTTGGACCGAATGGCCCCCCACTGCCAGCCCCAGCCCACTGGACCCCAGTGCTGGTCCCTGTCCTCGGTAGATAATGGCCATACAGTGAGGCAGTCCCTCCTGGGATTTTTCTGGCTGCAGAGAATGTTCTCCACACTCCAACTTCTTTGTCCTTCAAACCTCAGCTGAGTGCAAATCTCTCCAGGATGCTCCTGGCCAGGCTGGGTTCGGTTCCCTCCTGCGAGCTCCCTATGCCCAGTGCTCTCCTTAGCGTAGTGCTCCTAACATTTGTTCCCTGTCTGTCTCCCTCACCTACTGGGGACTCCCTGAGGACAGGCATTGTACCTCTCATGGTGATATCTGAGGCACCTAAATCATGGAATGCATTTATCGAGTATTATTGATATGAATAATATTAATGAATGAAGGAATGAACAATTCAATCAGTGAGGTCCTCAAGAGTTGCACTGCTCACTGCTGGTCTCCCCCTTTCCTCTTGGATCCTTACAACCCACCCACCCACCCACCACAGGGCCCTCTCTGCATCTTCTCCCTCCTGCTGCTGAGCCCACAATGCTCCCCATTTTTGCTGTCCTTGAGGAACGGTCACCTCCAGTGGCAGGACAATGAAGGGGACAGAAGGTGGCCTCACTGCCTCCAGGGCTTTAAGGTTCAGCCAAGGGGCTCACACTGGGCTCTGCCCCAGGCCCTGCTCTCTGGGGGGTCTGCCAGGTGATGAAGGGGCCTTAGGAGGGCTGTCAGCACTTCTGCTACTTGCTTGTGAAGAGGGGCCACCTGGAGGCCGGTGGGGAGCCGCGATGCTGGATGGAGTTTCCTGTACACACACACACACACACACACACACACACACACACACGCACGAGCTGCTCGCTCCACGCTCTCCCACCTGCACTGTCTGCTGATGAAAGTCAAGGCTTTCCTTGCTGCAGCTGCAGCTGGGGAAGCCTCTGTGTTTGTTCCTGTCCTAGGAGTGTGGCCATCTGTCTGCTGCCATGGCCACACCTAAACCCCTACAGGGCTGGCCTCAGGGCCTTTGTGCATGCCATCCTTTGCCAGTTTTTCTCCTTTCCTTTCTCTCTGACCTATGAATTGCTCCTCATCTTTCAAGATCAGTTTAGGTGTCCCCTGAGGTGACATCCCTCTGTTAGACTTCCTCTTCTAGCTTCCTTTTTTTTTTTTTAATGTTTTATTTATTTGTAGGAGAGAGAGAGAGACAGCGTGAGCAGGGGAGGGTCAGAGAGAGAGAGGGAGTCACAGACTGAAACAGGCTCCAGGCTCTGAGATGGCAGTCAGCACAGAGCCCGACGCGGGGCTCGAACCCACGAACCGCGAGATCATGACCCGAGCGAAAGTTGGACGCTTAACCAACTACGCCACCCGAGCGCCCCATCCTCTTCTAGCTTCCTAATTGCTCAGCGGGATCTTCACAACAGATTTGTCCTGCTATAGTTATTCGCGCACACATCGGTCTCTGCCTGAATGTCTGATGGACAGCACGGGCTTCTTTCCCCTCCGAATCCTCAGTGCCCACTGAGGGGTGGGAAGGCAAGGTGGGGGGTCTGGGTACACCTTGGAGGCCGAGCAAGCACCCAAGGGTGATTTATGCTGTGGGTGAATCTATGGCCTGGTAGCATGAATCATGAGTGCTGGGAAACAAGTTCATGGGGACATGAGCGTGCACATGCATGCACATAGACACGCACAGACACACATAGGCAGGCACACGTGCTGGCCCAGCACCTCCCTCTCTGTCTCTGTACACACAGGGGCAGAGGCCTCAGCTCACAGCTGTATTCCTTCCCACCCCCACCTCGGTCCTTCTCCTTCCCCTGTCATTCAGTTCCGAGCCAGTTCCTCTCATGCTAATAAGAGGAAGCTTCGGCCAGAGAGAGAAGCTTGGAAAGGAAGTCTTTGAAACGGAAATGTTATGACAAAATGATGGATTGTTTTCTGAGCTGTGCAGTTGGTTTCTTGCTGGCGGCCACAGAAGGGAGGCTATAACAGAACCAAGGGCTGTAGAGGTTGCCGCATGTCAGGAGGCCTTAGGCAGCAAGAGAGGCAAGTGAGACACACTCGAAGAGCAGGAGGTGGGCAATGGGAGCATGGGGTGAGGGACAGCCTGGGGCAGGCAGAGGGACATGGACTGGCCACAGCCCAGGAGCCCTGTTGTGGCTGCTCCTCCTCCCCATGCGCCCCCTATTGGCCAGTGCCTGCAGCAGCTCCCTGCTGAGAACAGGAGGGGTCAACCTTCCGCCGGTGGCAAGGCGGTGGCCATACCTAGCACCCTGCAGGGCTGGCCTCTGGGCCTTTGCGTATGCTGTTCCCTTTGCCTGAAGCCCGGTCCACATTCTCCAACCTGTGAACTGCTCTTCAGCCTTCAAGACCAGCTTAAATGTCACCTCCTCTGAGAAGAGCCCCTACTGCACATGATACCTACCTCACCCAAACCCTCCAAACCTCAGCAATGCTTGCTCACAGACTCCCGACTAATCAGTTTACTTGGACTAATTAGAATTGTCACCTTATTTATTTAAAAACATGTTTTGATGGGGCTCCTGGGTGGCTCCGTGGGTTGAGCGTCCAACATCGGCTCAGGTCATGGTCTCATGGTTTGTGAGTTAGAGTCCGCAAGCTGCTTCAAATCCTCTGTCCCCCCTCCCCGACCCCCTCTCCCCTCTTCCCCACTTGCACGTGAGCTCTCTCAAAATAAATAAACATTTAAAAAATATTTTGAGGGGCGCCTGGGTGGCTTAGTCGGTTAAGCGTCCGACTTTCACTTAGGTCATGATCTCGCGGTTCTGGGTTCGAGCCCCGCATCAGGCTCTGTGCTGACTGCCAGTTCAGAGCCTGGAGCCTGTTTCAGAGTCTGTGTCTCCCTCTCTCTCTGACCCTCCCCTGCTCACGCTGTCTCTCTCTCTCTCTCTCTCCTAGAAATAAATAAAATATAAAATAAATAAATAAAAAATGTTTTGAGTCTGTGTTGCGCGTGAAACACTGTTCCACGCACTGTGTCCCTCAGTAAACAGTACAGAAGCCTCCACTGTCACGGAGCTCTGTGGGGACGTGGACGATGGAGACAGTACATGTGTAGACTGACTATCTAGGATGTGGGCTGGTTTTAGGTGCCATGGGAGGAAGTGGAGAAGGATAACGAGTGCCATGAGAACACCATATGCTTTAAAATGAGGTGGGCAAGGCAGGCTGCACGAGGAGGTGCCATATGGACAAAGACATGCAAGAGGGGTGAGACATGCAGATATGAAAAGAAGAACAAGTATTATAGGTGGAAGGAATAGCATGTGAAGATTAACCAGCTCTTAACGGACAGAAGTTGCCAGTAGGTAAATGTGGATACATTATTACTTGCTTCCACCTCTCACCTTTCTGAGATGACCCTTTGAGGGTAGGGGTCATATCTCAATCGTTTTATATCCTTCATAGCACTTAGCGTTCCACACAGCGGAATGTTTGGTGGAGGTGTGTTGAATGAATAAACAGTCTCCAACATGTCCTTGGGTTGCCCAGACTCAGCTCTTGTCCTGGAGCGCCCTCTAGTGATATACTTTCCAATGCCAGCTTTGCACACCTTTTTGTATCCTGCAGCCTTCTTTCTCTCCATCCCAGCAGGCCACCTTGGCAGGGCGTGGGGGCAATCGCCAATCAAATCATAGAATTTACTAAGTGCCTACTATGTCCAGGGCACAGTGCTTGCTTCTGCAGGAGGCACAGACACAGGGGACGTGGTCCTTGCTCTCAAACCCCTCACTCACTGGACCTCTCACTGGCTAGCCTTTCCCTTCTGTTTTCTGATCTCCTCCTTTTTTGATCTTTCTGGATTATCTGTAATCCCAAGATAGCATTTTGAACTAGAGCCGGCTAGGGGGAGATATGCCTGCTGTGTGTGCTGAGGGGCTTGGGGACAGCATTAGCCCTTCTAGGCGGGCAGGGTAGGCCTTCACCCCAAGGAGTTACAGCTCCAGGGAGCCTGGTGAGCAGAGTCTGCTGCACTAGACGCTCCCTGGAGCCTCAGGGCTGGGGCTTGGGCTAGACAAGATGCAGACCCATGTTGTGTCCCCGCTCTGGCTGCTGGAATCACGCCCAGCACGCCTCCTTTAGGAGGACTGCTCATGGCCCTGGCCACCTCCTCTGGGCTGGTGGCCTTGGTCTCCTCCACATAACATTGAAGCTCCATCTCTAGGTAGCTTTTATCCTTGCCCTGTCCTCTGGCCCCAGCCGTGAAACCTGAGAGCCTCTTTCTTTCCCAGGGCTCTGTTTAGCATTGACACCAGAATGACTGTGTCCTTAGAGCTTTATTTTTAGGATCTCTGAGAGGGAACAAGGAGCTTCTGGAGAGGCTGCTCATGTGCTGGGGAGTGTCCTGGGCTGGGCCCAGCCGTAGCTTCTGCCGCTGTGAATTGTTGCCTGGGAAGCTCTGTAAGCCAGCACCCCTCCTCCCCGTTTCCTGGGGGGCTGGGGGGTGCGGCAAATTTGAGCCACACTCCTCACATCAGTCCCCTGGGGGCATTTGTCATCTGAGAGCATTGTTCTAAGTGAAGTGGCCCTGGGAATCCCTGAGTCACCCTGGTGGCCGGGGTCTCAGCCTCAGCTGCTGAGACAGTGAGCAGTGAGGCTGACATGCTGCTTGGGCCAGCGCTCTAGGGCCTGGGTCTATGTCCCTCTGGGCTTGGACAATATGCAAAGAGTAGAGAATATGCAACCACTTTCCTGAGTCTGCATATTCCCAGGGAGTCCCAGACACAGGCCTGGTAGGGACCTGAGAAACCTCAGAAACCTTGGCCTTTGGCCTGACAGTCCATCAGATGGACCGACGGACAGGCTGGTGTAGGTGCCCATGTGGACATTCCATCACTCTGTGGTAGGTAGGCTATGGATTTGGGCTGGATCCCAAGGACTTAATTAGACTCACGAAGCAGAGGGAGGGATTTCTGCTGCCCACAGGCTGCTCCCTGGCCAAGGTCACTGGGCTCTTATGCCCTGCCTCCCTCATCCCTTTCTCTCTCTGACCACCTCTCTCCTCACAGGGTGTGGTGTCTCAGGCCGCTTAGGCCGCAGTAACAGATCACCACAGACCAGGAGGCTGAAACAACAGACATTCGTTTCTCATGGTTCTGGAGGCTGGAAGCCCAAGGTCAAGGTGTTGGTGGGGCTGGTTTCTCCTGAGGCTCCAGGGCTTGCAGAGAGCTGCCTTCTGCGTACACATGCCCCTCCTGTCTCTTCCCCTTCTTCTAAGCACACCAGTCACATTGGATCAGGGCCCCACCCTTATTGCCTCGTTGAACCTTAACCGCCTCTTTAAAGCCCCGACTCCAAATGCAGTCAGTGGGGGTTAGGGCTCCAGCACTGATTTTGGAGGGACAAAGTTCAGTCTCTGACAATGGTATCCTGAGTGTCCTCCCCTCCCCACTGTGCCTGTGACCTCCACACCTCCTTGCTGCTCACCAGTCCTTCACCATCCAACCCCCAAAGTAGCCCCTCCCCCAGGGAAGTTGCTCTGACTGCTCAGAGACCCCCAGCTCGTTCTAGGGCTGGTTGGCCCCTTGGGGGTTCCTGTTCCAGGTGGGATCAGCCTGTCTCCTCAAGCAGAGGAAACTGGAAAGTCACTTGTCCCATTGGAAGTACCTGAGCTAGAGGGCGACATAGGGGACTCTGGTCTTTGGTGTATAGCTAGGGGGGCCTGGAGGGCTGGTCTGAGGTCTGGGGCTAACATGCTGGGCATCCGCCTGGGCCCCATCAAAGCGCACCCTCTCTTTTTCTCCCATCACAGATTTACAAAATGCCTAGCGCGAAGCTGCTGGGGACACAGTGGTGAGTGAAACATGATCTTTGTCCTCATAGTGTTTTGCAGGGGCAACAGCCGCCAGGAGCTTTAGCATGGGGAGATTTATTGAGAAGACCATATTTTACATTTTAAATATTCTGTTCTATTGTCCTCTCGATTGATTGCAGTGTCCACCCCCCCCCCAAAAGCTGGTAATTCTGAAATCAAAGTCCATCTGCCAGATTGTGTCTATGCCAATGAGTGTCCCAGTTTTTAGTCTAGAAGGTATGGCCCCCATTCAGCCTGTGCTTCTGAGCCCTTGATATGGCGTAGGGAGCTGAATGGAGGAAAGGGGAGCAGGTCTGGCATCGACCAGCTCCTTTCAGGGGCCCCCAGGCACTCTTGATGCTGGCTCAAGGAAGCCGGCCCTTTTCTCAGGCAGTTCTAGGCCCCCTCCATCCCCCACTCTGCTGCTCCAGACAGGCCACCTGGGCTTTGACAGCTTCTGGACAACCCACAAAGCGCACCCAGATGGGATATGACCTTTATAATCCAATCAGGGTTTGTTACCGGGTCTGAGAGCGGAAGCCAGAGGGCAGCAGAGAGCTGTGACCTATGGGGACAGCTAGGAAGGAGACTAGCTCCAGGCTGCTCAGCTGTGCTTCAGGACCCAAACTGGGCCTGGTAGAGTGGAGACAGGGAGCATTTCTCAGACTTGCCCTTGAGGCTTTCGGCAGCTTTGACTGTCTCCTTAGGTCTGTTGGTGGGTAGCCCCCCGTGTGTCAGGCCCTGGAGCTGAGGACTCTCACAGCAGGCTTCCTGGCACTACAGAGGATGTTGGGGAGTTGGGGTGGGAGGCAGCTAAAAGCCATGACTTCTTCCCTTGTTGGAATAAGACCTGATCCTCCAGGGTGGGTATTGTCCAGAGGCTCCGTTATTGGACAGCAGAGGCTGGACCTCTCAGGGAAGTCACCTCCCCTTTGGGGAGCTCTGGTAATCACCTCTGCATTGGGACACCTGACCCCCTGAAGGTGCTGATTCCAGCCCTCTGGCTCCAGTGTAGACTCACAGCTGTAGTACAAGGGCTCTGGATGGCTCAAAGGGGAGTAAGTGAGAGCGGCGTGTCCCCAGACAGCTGGGTTTAAGGGCTATGGTGTTGACCCGCTCTATCTCCTGGCCAATTTCTTTATAATGGATGTGAGCTGTATTAGTTTTCTATTGCCATGGCATCAAATCGGCTCAAACTTAGTGGTTCTAAACAATGCAAATGTATTATCTCATAGTTCTGGAGGTTGAAAGTCAGCTGGCTAAAATTAAAGTGTCAGCAGGGCTGCCTTCTTTTGGGGAGGTCTAGCGGGGAGCTTATTTTGTTGCCTTTTCCAGTTTCCACTGGCTGCTGGCATGTCTTGGCTGGTGGCCTCATCACTCCGACCTCCTGCCCCTGGCCTTTGCCTGACGTGGGTCTCGAACTCACGGACCGTGACCTGAAATCAGGAGCTGGACGCTTAACTGGCTGAGCTACCCAGGTGCCCCTGCTCCTCTCGGTCTGACCATCCCCTCCTCTGGCTGAGCTCCACTTTGGCAAATAACGTCTTATGAACTGCTTTACCCTGTGTGGCTGACAGCTTGTCAAAATGGCTTCCAATAATCCCTGTTTCCACGGATTCATGCCCTGGTGTAATCCTTACCCTCGAGTGTGGGCTGGAATTAGTGAATTGCAAACAGAATACTCAAAGCGACAGAGTGTCACTTCCAAGGTGGTTTTGCAAAGACAAACAAGTCTCTTACTTGCTCACTCTGAGGAAGCAGGCTGCCCTGTGAAGAGGGTCAGATGGCAAGCAACTGATGGTTACTCTCCAGCCAATAGCTAAGGGGAACTGTCCCCTTCAGTTCAACAGCTCTGGAGAAAACAAATCCTATGGATGGTCCTGTGAAGGAACTGGGAGTGGATCCATCTCCTTTTGAGCCTTAAAGTCACTGCAGCAGCAGCTGACACGTTGGGCACGACAGACGCTGAGCCAGTGGACCCAACCCAGCTGAGCCTGGATTCCCAACCCCCAGAAGCCATGAAGCAATAAACACATGTTCTTGACTGCTAAATCTTGGGGCAATTTGTTACACAGCAATAGATAGCTAATGCACACCATAAAGAGTCTTTTGACACTAAGGAATCTCAGTATCATTGAGCTTCTGATTTGGCGACTACAATATGGGACACCTACGCTGTGCCAGGCACATGGTCTCAGGGTTCTGAGGCTATGGAGACCAACCAGAGAAAACCCCACCCTCCAGGAGCTCCCAGTGGGTGGGGTCAGGTAGACATGGAATAGGCAAGGTGAGATCAGAACAAGCTTCATGGAGCAATGAGTGTTTGGAGTGTCTTAAGGGATGGGTAGGATTTCAAATGGCAGAAATAAGGAAAAGGGTATTTCATGGGGGAAGAAACAGAGGTGGTTCAAAGTGTTTGCAAGCATGTGACACTGGGCCGACCACAGAGGAGAAAAAGCTGGGCAGACTTGGCTCCTCTGTTTTGGATGGGATTAACACCAGATAAGATGGGAGGAGGATGCATCTTTCCATCACTTCTAAGCAATGGGGACAGCACAGAACGGTCAGGCGGTGTGGGAGCTGTAGTGTGCAGGAGGTGGGCTGGAGGAGGAAGAAGGGGACTCCAGGGCTCTACCTAATTTCTGGGCTCAGTCATCCTGGCTCTCCTGAGACCACACTGTGGGGAAAGGTGACTCAGGGCACAGCAGAAGCATTGACACCTACTGCCGAGCCCCTGGCTTCCAGTCCTGTCTAGCCACTTGCTCGCTGGTGCATCTTGGGCAAGTTATGTGATGGCCCTGTGACCGTGCCACCTCTTGTATAAGGTCGGGTTTATGACGTGTCCTACCTCATAGCGCTTCATGAGCCATAAGTGGCTCATTTACATTAAGTATCTTAGAATAGCACGTGGCAGGGTGCCTGGGTGGCTCCATTGGTTAAGTGTCTGACTTCTGCTCAGGTCATGATCTCAGGTTCGTGATTTCAAGCCCCACCTCAGCTCTGTGCAGACAGCTAAGAGCCTGGAACCTGCTTTGGATTCTGTGTTTCCCTTTCTGTCTGCTCCTCCCCTGCTCATGCTCTGTCTCTCTCTCTCAGAAATAAATAAATAAACATTAAAAAAAAAAAAGAATAGCACATGGTGTGCAATAAATGTAGGTTACTAATATTTTTCAAGGGACACAACCTGCTCTTCGCAAATCCCTCTTTCTTTCTCTTATTCTTTTCCTTCTTGCATTTGCGGAGCATCTGCCATGCACCACGCCGCGCGGGGATGGTAACACGAGGAGGCCACCTTTGTGGCTCCAGAAGGGATTGCAACTCACTGGTGCGTTTCCAATCTAGATTTTACCCACCTTTTACACAATGTCAGTTGACCGTCCACCTCCCCCCTACTTTTATAGCGCCTTTTACTCTCTGCTAAGCAATTTCACGTACTATCTACTGACTCTCTTGCAATGAGCTGTCTGGCGGGTGATTGCCCTGCTGGGGCCTGCAGCCAGCACAGGGGTCTCCCCACTCTCCCTGGCCAACGGAGCACGGCCCAGACAGAGGAGAAAAGTGATGCCTACAAGGAAAGCATCTGTGCTTGCAGAGTGTTCTTGGGAGAGTTTTGTGCCCTGGGTGAGCCAGGCGCAAATAGAGGGTGCAGCCAGCAGGGCTTGGGGCCCCTGTTCTCACAGCCAGAGCAGAGCCTGTGTATGTCACCTCACTAGAAAACGCCTTTTATGCTGGGCCTCCTGTTTTGCCTCCCTGCTCTGCCCCAGGCCCATCTCACACCCCCATAGTGCTCTTGCCTCCCTCGTCTCCCCCTGCCCCCAGCTCCAGATGCTCCTCAGTCCCCGGGAAAAGACTTCAGGGACATTGCGGGTGAGTGAGGCCAGTGGGGTGCGTGCATGTGTTTTGTGAGGGGTTAATTCTTGGCTTCAGGGGTCCTTTACTGGGACCCAAGGCGGGAACCAGGCCATTAAGAAACTCCACAATGGGACTCAAGCATCTGAGTAAAACCAAGTTCATTTGACAAGTCACGAGCCGGCACTGTTTCCAGAGCCTGCTCAGGCAGTCCACTGAGATGGCTGTGCACCAAGCAGGGTTAGGAGCTGGGGAGCAGGTGGCCCCACGCTTCAGGGACTTCCTTGCCTAGTAGCCCCAGCACCACTCAGGCTGGCTGTCTCCCCTCCTCTCCTTCCCACCCACTCCTCTCCTGTCTCCTCTTCCAGTCTCCTGCTCACCCCCTCCACCACCACCCCCAAGGAGGCGGTAGCAGTGAGGGAGGATAAAGGTCAATACTGCTGGCAGGGACCCCTTCTCCCCTCTAGTCCTTGACACAGTCCCGAGGGGCCACTCTGCAGCCCAGTGTCCTGTGTGCCCATGGCGGGTGGTGGGCTCCATGAGCCAAGGGCAGGGGGAGGGGTATATCAGAATGCAACCTTATTTGGAGAGAGGGACCTTCCAGAGGTAATCAAGTTAAGATGAAGTCCTTAGGGTGAGCCCTAATTCAATATGACTGGTGTCCTTATAAAAAGGGGAGCAATCTGGACACAGAAACAGACCCAGAGGGAAGATGATGTGAAGAAGTTAGAGAGAAGAAGGCCATCTATCTGTACACCAACAGCCAGTCTGTCAGCACAGAGATCTTGAACTTCAAGCCTCTAGAATATGAGATGATACATTTCTGTTGTTTGAGCCACATGTTCTGCTGGGTAAACATCTGACCCCTAGGAAAGGCTAATTCCTCCTGGTGTAGAAGGGAGGGACCCCATTCCCCCTCAGAGCAAACGCTTGGTGACTGGGGAGCTGCGCTGGCCAGACCCGCTGGTGTGGAGGTGGCTGTTGTGTCAGGGAGAGGCAGCGGTCTCAGGGCGCTGCTTCACCAATGACAAGATGGTGAGAGCCGGGCAGGTCACTGAATCTGTCAGAACTTTAGCTTTATCAACACCACAGTGGGACAAATTCCAAAACCCTACTGAATACCTCAGAGGGTTACCGTGAAGTTCGAATGAGACAAAAACACACTTGAAATCATTTTTATAAACTCCGTGCCATTAATTAATTGCTGCTGTGGTCATTCCCGGGCTAGGAGGGGATTCTGAGAACACAGGGAACCGTCCATGGAGGCTTGGAGGTAGGCTTTCCTTCTTCGCCGAAAACACGGGACTTAGTCTCACCAGGGCCCCCAGTGGCCCCCGTACTTACTGTCCCAACCTCAATTCAGGTATGCTGTGACCAAGTGGCAACGAGGGCCCTAGTTACATTTTGAACAATTTTTTGAGATCCCACATGAATGGAGAAATCTACTATTGATTTAGTGCCTATCCTATGAAAGGGGACTTCTAGTTGACATCTCGTTTGATTCTCTTGACATCTCTAATAGATAGGCACAATGAGCCCTGATCTACAGTTGAAAGAAGTGGGTCTCAGAGCATTTGAGGAAGTTGGTCACAGTCACACAGCAAAACTGGGATCTGAACCAGGCCTGTAAACCCGAGGCTCCTTCCACATGCTGACTCTCCAGATTCAACACGGTGACTTCTGCTTGTGCTTTCCTGGAAAGTAAAGTGATCCTCACACACCTCGTGTCCATAAAAAAGCACCCATCTATTGTTAAAACAGTTGAACATTTCACTTATAGATGAATTTCACTTACAGAGAAAATTGTAACAAACGTCAAGACATCTGAACATTTCTTTGCTCTCTAAGTAACTATTTTTAATCTCAGTCTTTTCCCTTCTTTTCCCCCTTTATCCAGCTTCAAAGGGAAGGCTGGAGCCTGTTGCATTTATTGAAGCTTTTTTTAAAAACCCCTTCAATTTTCATTATGCTGGACTTGAGCTCCCCCTCCCCCCGCCCTCCACCGCTGCCTCCCCCCTCCCTTTAACTTCCAGGCCACAAACCTTCTCTTCTGTCTGTTGTCCCAAGGAAGAGAGACAGAACCACAGGCCCTGTCTCTTGCTACCCCCTGCAGCGAGGTCCCCACCCTCTCCAAGATAAAGCAGATGACCCTGACTTGGGAAATACACACCCTGTCTTCCCTTCCCCCACCCAGAGGGAAGCATCGTGGTACCTTAATCTTCAGGACCAGAAGGGAACGTCTTTCTTTCTCAGCTCTCTCCAGCAAGCACTCCCTCATGGACCAGAATTTGTGTCGAGCACTGGTAAGAGCCCCCCACCCAACCCTGGGCTTCAGATTCTTTCCCAGTTGACTGTGGTGACTGGCCTCCCAGTGGGGCTGAAAATGGCGGGGAAAACAAGCTTTCATTACTCCCTCACTACTGTGGGCTCTGTCCCAGGACTGGGTAGAGGGTGGGCCACACGGGCCGCTTTCCCTCCAGTGTGACTGAGCCTGGGAGCCTGAAGGGTGGCTTGCTCCCCCTTCATAGGGAGAGGCCATTTCTACTCCCCAAGGGCAGACACCGCTCACAGTCAGCTCTGTAACCCCAGAGCCGGTCTTGAGATCTGGCCCACAGCTGGAACGTGGAGAATGTTTGGGGAAGGAAGGAGGGCGCTGTCTATACCCCCAAGAAGGTGAATTGGGCACATGGCGACTACTGGTTATCTTCGGCTGCTTGGAATCACAGGCAAAACTGAGAATTCAGGCCTGCATGGAAAATTCTGTGCCAGGAAGTCACTTCAGCCCAAAGTCTCCAGGTAGCTGTGTCACAAGTGTTGCCATTTCAGGGAGTGTGGCGGAAGTCGGGGGCCTCTGACTCGGCCCACCTGTGGCCTTGGCTCTGCCTTAGGCCTCTACCCCCTGTTGCTGTTCTGTTATTTCTCTTCCTCCTTCCCTCCCTTCATTTGTTGGGCATCTATTATGTATCAGACACTGTGCTGAGCTTATAACATTAAAAGGGCACAGCCTCTGTCCCTGAAGGGTTTACAAGCTATGGGGGAGTTTTTATCGTAGCCTCCATCTACTTCCAACCTCCCTTTAGCACAGTTCACCTTTTCGAAAGTATTTAATGTATTATCTTATCTGATTCTCACTATCACCTTGGGAGCCTGGTATTATCTCTGCTGTATTAGTATTGATTGCTTCCGTGAAGAGCGGAACTGATAGGGTGGTGGTGAGGATGAGGGGCTCAGCCACGGCCCCTCAGGCTCAGAAGGACAGGAGGGCCACCCAGAATTCCTCTGGAAGGCCACTGCCCTTCTCTCCGGTGTGGTGTGTCCGCGAAGGCAGTGGGAGTGAAATCGCATTCATCATCCGCCGACATTTCACAGGCAGCGTTTCACCTCCACTTCCCCTGAGATGCAATAACAAAAGTTGTCTGATCTCCCCTTTACCCATCACCCCAGGACCCTGCCACCCCCACTTCCTTTTCATCCCTGCGTGCGTTTGAGAGCAACCGCTCCCCTGCGTCTAGGATGCGGCTGGGCAGGCGCTGGGTCTCTGGGGAGACAAGGGCGGCTTTATTCCTCTCACTTCAAAGGGTCTTTGGAAGCTCCGTTCCACAGGGTGAATGCATTTCATCATTTTTAAGGAGGCTGCAATCAGCTGTCGGGTGGTGCACCTAAGGTGTCCCCTTCCCTCCCCAAGCTCCCCAGGACCTTATAGAAGGGAGTGGGGGGTGGGGAAAGGTGGGCCTGTCCCCGGTGGGTGGGCCACACAGCTTCCTCCGAAGCTGGTATGAGGGGGTGTGAGCTGGACTTCCAGGGGAGAGGGGCCTGTTGAGCCCAGTGCAGCAGGTTTGGGCAGAGGGGAGGGTGAGGGGAGCAGTCCAAAATGACCTGGGGTCCCGGATGCTTGAGAAGTGGGGGGCCTTCTGAAGACTCAGGTGTTGCACTGGAAGGCTGTCAAGGGGTCTGAGACAGGGCCCTGTGAGCGACCTTCAGAGAGAGAAGGGGTCCTGGGTCCCCTTGGCCTCCTCCCATCCTGTCCACCAGGCAGAGCAGCCCAGGTGTGGGGGGAGGCAGAGAGCTTTCTCACCACTGGCTGGGATCATGCTCTAGGCCTAGCCTTCCCTGCACCCCTCTCTGGCTGCACCCCAAGCCCCAGAGCCCACCCCTGCAATGCTTCAAGGGTCATCTGCGATCACTCCTCACTAAGGAGTGTCTGCTCTGCCTGTAGGTCTAGGGTGTGGCGGAGGGTAGGGGTGAAGGAGAACATAATCTTACCAGGCCTATAGAGTGGCTTAGCTTAGTCCCTTTGGAGTAATTGGGAGGGAGAGTTTGCAGGGACCATTGATTAATTCAACAGATATTTGTTGAAACCCTACCACGTGCTATGATAGGCCCTGGGAGTGTGGTTGTGGATGTTACCGATAATAATTAGATGCAAAGGTGATTATATATGTGTATTTATTTATTTTTGGTTATGACCCGGGGGCTGCCAGGCTCCCTGCCCCACCGAAAGCCCCCACCTCTGGGCCGTGAAGGCCGTCCAGCAGAGGGAAGCAAGAAGGGCAGTGGACAGTGAGGACTTGAGCTCTTAAGATGGTGGTTTTGGAGTCCCTGGCTTCACCTACAATCTGCTCTTGTCCTGAATTTCTCAGTCACATGAGCTGATAAAGTCCTGAGTTGAGTTTGTGTCACCTGCTATGGGAAGCGGCCTGCCCAGTGTGCCCCTGCACCAGTGTGCACCCCCCAGGGAGCCCCAAGTGAGTGATGGGGCCCCTGGGGGCGGGCAGGGCCACCGGAGCTGAGAGGGCAGTCAGGGAGCCTCTGTGTGAGCAGCGTCTTGGGTGGCCCCCCCTCTGGGCCATACTGCAGGACAGGCCCGAGCCCGGGAGGCTGTCCCAGAGCTCCTGCAGAGCTCCTCTGAGTGGCCTTTGCATGGGCAGCGTGGACAGAATGAGGCTCCAACCTCAGTCTCTCTGAAGCCCCAGAGCCACAGGGAATGTTGCCCACCTTTTGTTTGCATGTGGGGGGGTGAATTGAGGGTGACCCACAGAGGGGTTGGATATTTGGACAAGAAGGTGAGGGGTAGGACAATTGGAGTACCATGTGTCCGATCACCCTGATTTTGTGCTCCCTGCATTTGGGGTACCTGCCATGACTTCCCCATAGTCTACAGTTGGGACAGGTTACTTAACTTTCTGAAGCTTCCGTTTTCTCATCTGTAAAATGAAGTGATACCTGGCTCAGAGGGGCTGTTTCAGTTGAAAGGAAAGGACAGGTGTGTAGAGCAGCCTGAACAGGTCGTTGGTTATTGAACATGATGGTATCCGGTTCCTACTTCTTTTCCTTTCCCACATCAGCTCATTCTATTTTATGCTATCTTTGAAATCAGTGCTGTCTTCTGCTTAGATCAGGATCTGATGTGGATTGCAAAGGCACGTTCTGTCTGTATTTGGGCGGTGCTGATTGGTCTAAAGTGACAGATTTTTTAAAAAAATATTTGATTTACTTTTGAGAGAGAGAGTGCTAGCAGGAATGGGGGAGGGACTGAGCTAGTGGGGGAGAGAGGGTCTGAAGCAGGCTCCACCCTGACAGCAGCAAGCCCTATGTGGGGCTCAAACTACAAACCGCAAGATCATGACCTGAGCTGATGTCAGACACTTAACCGACTGAGCCCTCCAGGAACTCCTAAAATGATAGCTTTTAAAGAGCGATTGTTCCTTTCTTTGGTGTGGTGCTTGCCAACCTCATCACTTTTAGGAACACCCCATCACTGATTCCTCTCAACAGCCTGGGGAGGTGGGTGTAATTCTGCCCATTTTTCAGATGTGGAAGTAAGCTCAAAGATGGCAAGTACACATGTAACAAGTAGAGAAGTAGGGAATCACAAGGGACTGTCTCTGACAGAGGGCTGTCTCTGAGCAACCACTTTGGCAGCCTGTGGAGGTCCTGAGGAACCCCGTTGACCAGGTTGGTTGAGGGGAGGGCAGCCAGGGGGCTGCCCCATGTGGTGGGGCATGGAGAATCCTGCCACGTTTGCTGTGAGGTCAGAATTTTTTAATCTCCATTTTTATTTCCACATAAGGAAACTGAGCTCCATTGAGGCTCAAAGTCCTACAGTTCATACAATTTGAGCCAAGTCCTTTGAGGCCAAATCTAGAGAGCTTCCCACTCAAAAACACTTGAGTTTTATTTTTTAGAGAGAGGGAGAGAGAGCATGAGCAGGGAGGGGCAGAGAGAGAGAGAGAGAGAGAGAGAGAGAGAGAGAAACAGGATCAGAAGCGGAGATCCTACACTGACAGCAGAGAGCCCGGTGCAGGGCTTGAACTCACGAACTGCGAGGTCACTCCCTGAGCCAAAGTTGGACGCTTAAACGACTCAGCCATCTAGGTGCCCCTTTCTGGGTTATTTCTTTAAAATGTTTACTTATTCATTTTTGAAAGAGAGGGTGCGTGTGTCTGTGTGCGAGTAAGCAAAGGGAGGCAGAGAGAGAGGGAGAGAGACAGAATCCAAAGCATCTTCACCCTCAGTACAGAGCCCCAGCCAGGGTTGCATTTCATGACTGAGAGATCACGGCTGACCTTACGTAGCTCTTTGCAAATGAAGAATGTGGTGGAAAAGAAAACACAGGCCTGGAAGCCTTCTGTACCCTGTAGCCCCTCTGAAGAGGTTTTTGTTGTTTCTCTTGCATTACTTGAGTATTTTTACTGGGAAAATTAAAAGAGACCTTTCTGTTCTTTCTATGTCTTTATTCAGCGCATATAACGTGTCACCACACAGTAGGTCGGTAAATACGAACTCACTGAATGAAGCCTCAAGACTCGCTCTGTTCCTCCTACAGGCAAGGCTGTCTGCCTGCCTGCCGCTGAGTCCTTCTGGCCTTGCCGGTAGTGAGAGCACCTTTCCCACTTGCCCCCCTCGACAGCGCTGTCCTGTCTGCCCCAACTCTCCTCTTTCTGTTTGTCAGTGAGTCACCTTGGGTGCTCCCCTACAGACAGCCGATCTCATTGCCAGCTGGGGGCTGGGCAGATGGACGGTGAGGGTGCCCCACAGCCCGTCTCCCTTGGTGGCTGGAGGGGTGATGCTAGCACATGGGGACTGTCACCCCAGCCCCGTGGCAGCAGTGGCATGGGGAATGGAGGGGTCACCGCTGTAGCCCTATTTCCTGGCACCTGCCCAGAGGTGGGAACCCACCCCTCAGGCATGAGAAGCTTATGAGTGGGCCTCCTAACCCTGACAGGGGTAATGGCATCGGCTAAGGAACCAGACTAGCTTCCTTCTGCTCTGCCAGTCTACGTTAGCAGAGAAAGGCTGGGGCTGCAGCTCTGGAAGTCTATCCTGGACTCTGGGGGTACTGGCCCCACCTGCCCTGGGGTCTTTTACTGCACCATGTTTGCCCACAAACCTCTCTGAACCGGTTTCCTCACCTGACAAAACGGAGGGGGGGGTGGGACAAAGGGTCTCAGGCATCTGTGGGGAGAGGTCTTAGCATGACGAATTGTGATGATGCAGCTCCCAGAAGGAGAGAAGGCAGGCACGTGGACTCTTTGGTCAAGACCGTCCCGCGGATCCTTGGGATCTCGCAGAAATAACTTTTGCGAGGGCTCTGTGTAGAGACGAATTTGCATCACTCCAAATCACCTTTCTGGCACCTAAGCTTGTGTGAGCTTGTAAAAGAAATGCCACAGGAACCAGTGGGAAAAGTCTGCTCACCAGGCCACCATCCTGGAACTGGAGCCCAGCATGGGCCTTCAGCATGATTCCCACATGTTTGAATCCAGGACATCTGGTCAACCCCACAGGCTTGGGAGTGAGGCAAGTGGAGAGTGCCCCGAAGGAGAGCAATTAGAAAGGAACTTAGAAAATTCCTGAGACTCAGGCCTGGGACAGGAGCCCCATTTGCCAATGTCTTGTCTAAAGCCCAGGCTTCCCATGACTCAGTGCTAAGGGAGAGCTTGGAGCTAATGGAGACTGGAGTTTTTGGAGCAGGAAGGGAGCTTAAATATGATTAAATCCAGCTACTTAGGGCATAGACTCAGGACAACAAGAAAGGAGAGGAGCAGCTCTCTCTCACACCAATAAATTTTTGTTAGGCTGTCACGGAACAGAAGCTGGATGGTGGTGTCTGCGGCTACAGCATTGTGTTTCGCAGGGTTGTGTGAGCTGGGTGTGGTCCAGGATCGTGTGTTGTGCATCGTGTGGTTTGGGCTGTGTGACGTGGGGTTGGGCAGCGACCTGTGGCCCAGGGGCCCGGGTCAGCCCGTGACCTGGCAGCCCAATGCTGACTCAGTGTGGAGGAATGGCCAGACTTGGGTATCAGGCCGGAGGAAGGCCCAGGCCTCCTTACTTGAGAGGCCAAGTTGGAGGGGGCAGAGTAAAGGCTTCCTTCTATGCCTTTTGGGAAATTCCAACGCCACTTCCTCTTCCTGGGAGCCTGGTGGGCTGAGCAAGGACCCGCTCCCAAGAGGGCAGTTCCTCAGGTCCTCAGGTGAGTCTGCCCCGACCGCCCTCCTAGGGTAGGCCTGGGATCTCGGCGCACCCTTAGGGCCCTGCTGCTCCCTCCCCCGCTGTCCCACAGGCTGCTGGCCAGTTCCTCATGATTCAGTGGCAGCTGAACCCTGAGGCAGGTGGACAAATCCAGTTTCCCAGGGCGGTGCTCTGAGGGCCTGGCGCACACACATCCCACACTCGGGATTGCCAGCCTGTGTGGAAGTTCACAGAGATGGGCCAGGTGGAAAGCACCTGGGAGTGTTTCTGCTTGCCTGCTGTCCGAGGAGGGGACTGGAGAGCAAGAGATCAGGCCGGTGCTGCCTTCCCAGGCTGCATGCAGATGCTGGGGTCCCTGGGAAAGGGTGTTGCTGCCCCGAAGTCTGCTGCCCAGACCCTCTGAAAGACAGAGCCCTCACATCCCTCTCCCTTCTCTCTCCCCAGCCCCTTCACAGTCACAAGTAGAAGAAGCACGAGCCTAGTGGGTAGGTGTGGGTTCCAGCATCGGCTCTGTCACCATTTCCGGGTGAGTCGCTGTCCCCGGGTTTGCTCACCTACAACGTGAGAATGAGAACCAAATCTGTTCTGCTGGTTATTTTGAGATGCAGTGAGATTGTGTTGGTGAAAGAGCTTTGGAAAATTTATGCAACGTGACAGAAGTGTGAGATATTATTATTAAACAATGCGGAGCTCATTGCTCGCAGCAATCCCTGGCCTCTTAATAAGCCTCCTCTTGGGAAGACCAAAGCCAGGGCTCTTCATCTCTAATGTGGAAATGAATCACTCGGGATCTTATTACAGGGAGACTTCTGATTCAGTAGGTCCGAGGTGGACTCCCATTCTGCATTTCCTTGCTCCCAGGTGATCCCAGTACTGCCGGTCTTGGGGACCACAGGCGAGCAGCCAGGACCAGAACTGCCCTTCATGGGAAAGGAGAATGGAATCTTCCGACAGTTGGTTGAGAGGAAAGAGCTTGCAAAATAGAGCGGAAGTCTGGGTTGATTCAAACAGCTTGTAGTCAAAGATGGCCTGCTGTTCACAAAGGATGAACTACAGTCTTTAGGAAAATGGAGAGCAAGAGGCAGGGAGGAGAGAGAGAGAAGCTGTGGGGGTGGGGAGGGAGACAAAGAGACACAGGGAGACTCAGGGATCCAAGGGACCTTGGGCAGGTCACTTCCTGGACCTCTCCGTGGAGCAGCCACCATTGGTCTTGCTAAGAGAGTCTGTACTGCCCATTCTTGAGCCCACACTGTTGAGGATTTTGTCAATCTCACCTGGGATGTTTTGCTTCTCTTCATTCTCAGTCTCCCGATGGTAGAAGTAGTTAAAGTTGGAGACAATGACGGGCACAGGGAGGGCAATGGTGAGGACCCCCGCGATGGCGCACAGAGTTCCCACAATCTTTCCCCCGGGAGTGGTCGGGCACATGTCACCATAGCCCACAGTTGTCATGGTGACCACTGCCCACCAGAAGCCATCAGGAATGCTAGAGAAGTGGGACTCTGGCTCATCCACCTCGGCAAAGTAGACGGCGCTGGAGAAGAGGATGACCCCGATGAAGAGGAAGAAGATGAGCAAGCCCAGCTCCCGCATGGAAGCCTTCAGCGTCTGGCCCAGGATCTGCAGCCCCTTGGAGTGCCGGGAGAGCTTGAAGATGCGGAAGACACGCACCAGCCGGATGATCCTCAGGATGGCCAGGGACATGTTCTGCTGGGTGCTGGGCTCTGTCTCCTGGATCAGCTCCGTGATGAGGGCCGCAAAGTAGGGGATGATGGAGATGATGTCGATGATGTTCATGATGTTCCTGAAGAAGTCGGTCTTGCTGGGGCAGACCACGAAGCGGAGCACCAGTTCGAAGGTGAACCACATGATGCAGGTAGACTCTACCATGAAGAAGGGGTCAGTGAACATGGTGTGGGAGAGGGCCGCCTTGCTCACGTTGAGGCTGGGATCTCTCACCATCTTTAGTTCCCTCTCCTCCCGGAACTCCGGTAGCGTTTCCAGGCAGAAGATGGTGATGGAGATGACCACGACCAACACAGAGACGACGGCCACACCCCGGGCGGCACTAGAGCTCTCAGGGTACTCGAAGAGGAGCCAGAACTGCCGGTGGAAGTCATTGGTGGGGAGCAGTGTCTCGGGATCCTTGATGAAGCCCTCATCTTCCCGGAACTGGTCCATGGCCTCGTTTCCCAGCTCATAGAAGGAGATTTCATCAGCAAAGACATCGATGGGGACGTTGGCTGGGCGCCGGATTTTCCCGCCTGATTGGTAATAATACAGGATTCCATCAAAACTGGGCCGGTTCCTGTCAAAGAAATATTCATTTCTCATGGAGTCGAAGAACTGCATCCTTTTCTCCCTGTCTCCCAGAAGGGTCTCTGGGAACTGATTGAGAGTTCTGAGTTGGGTCTCGAACCTCAGCCCAGCAATGTTGATGATAACCCGCTGGTTTCCTTCATTCAAGACCGCTGGCTCCGGCCCTGGGGAGTCCACATAATCTCCTGCGAGCTTGGAGAAGGCCGTTTCGTGGCTGCTGCTGTCACCAATGAGGATCTTCCAGTTGGAGAAGGGGCTGCTCCCAGGCCGGCCTTTTGGACTGGTTGGGTCAAAGTCTGTGGCATAGCCTGGCTCTTCCTGGATTTCATCGGAGTTGTCAAAATTGACCAGAGCAACCTCCATTTCTTTCCAGCCACACACATCCATCCTAGGGGAGTCAGGAGAGTAGCATGAAGACCGTCAGTGTTCCCTGCCCGCTGCAAGCTGTGGAGAGGAAGAAGGTCATCATGCAGGATCCAGGATCGGCTACCCTGGGCCCCGGATCATTGTGGTAAGGCATACCCATGGGTTAATAATGACATTTTTAGCTTGGGAAGGAACCACGTGGCTGCTTGAAACATGAGTGGCCTTGAGAGCTACTCACACCCCCTGAGCTTGCACACACTAACCACTAGATGAAATTGCAAAGGAGCCTGGCCGAGAGGGGAAGACGTCCTCCAGCCAGAGATGGTCTCCATATACGATGGCAAAGAGAGGCCATCATGAAAGAGGAAGTCAACATTTCTTAATGACAAAGTAGATAAATTTATGTCTTGATGTCCGTCAGTTCCCCCAACACTTTTCCCTGCCGCCTGAGCCAGCTTCTTTCTCTCATGTGTCACACATTCCTCCTTACCTCTACCACCCCCTCCGGGGCCAAGTGCTGGGGCGAGTGGACACAAGAACCCAGATGATTCTGCTGCGAAGGGCACAGAGGTGGGTGGGCAGTGGACGGACCCTGTGCAGTAGTGCAAGCCCTCTGGGCCCAAGCCCCTCCTCTGTGAGTCACTGCCAGGGCTGTTTGGAGACTACATTAAATAAGACGGTATATGTAAAATGCTCTATCTGATGGAAAGAGCATTAAATTGTAGCCATTATTTTGGCCAACTTCTTCACATGGTAGGAATTTTATTTATTTTTTAAAAAATATTTTTATTTATTTCTAGGAGAGAGAGAGAGAGAGAGAGAGAGAGAGAGACAGCGCGAGCAGGGGAGGGTCAGGAGAGAGGGAAACACAGACTCCGAAATAGGCTCCAGGCTCCGAGCTGGCAGTCAGCACAGAGCCTGATGCGGGGCTCGAACCCACGAACCGAGAGATCATGACCCAAGTGAAAGTCGGACGCTTAACCGACTAAGCCACCCAGGTGCCCCTACATAGTAGGAACTTTAGAAGCCAACAGCCATTGGTATTTTTTGGACATACATCTCTGATGTTTATGGGGAATGATTTTCTTTGGAAAAATCATTTTAGGCAGGTGGGAAGTAGGTGTGTGTGTGTGTGTGTGTGTGTGTGTGTGTGTGTGCACATGCTCGCACGCAGTTGGGGCAGGGTTAAGAAGAGTGTGCCCAGTGGGCTTGGGTATGTACAAACACAGACTAGGTTTCCTTCTGCGGGTCCACTCAGGCTTCAGTTTCAACTCAAGGACACAGGCCACGAAGACGGAGTATAGGTGGAAGAGATGTAAAATCATGGCAGTCAGAACCTTGGAGTTTCATATATAAGGATATACCTTGAAGTATACAGTGTTCTAGCCTTTTCAAAATAATTCCACACTTGCTTGTCTCACTAAACTCCAATAACTGTGTGCATTTGGAAAATGTTTTTTTCCATTTTACAGATGGGAAAACCAGGTCGCAGGGACCAAGTGGTCTTTCCAAGATCATTCTAGGGGCACAGATCCCTGAGCTGAGCCTGCCTCCTAGCCCAGAGCCTTTTCTGTTAGACCACAGGACCCGTGCATGGAAGTGGAGGCCTTGTGGGGACCTGTGGGTGGCGCCGCGGAAGTGGGGGTGCTCTGAGCCCCGTCAGTCCCATGCCCTCTTTTCTCAGATCAACTGTGGAGCTCAGGTCTGGATGGCCGGGCCTAGTGGGGTCCCTGCCCTACATTTTAGGGATGTGTGGCCTCTGAAAGCTGCCTGGTTTCACTGAGATGCCTCCTGCTTGGCTGTGGAGTGGGGAAGGATGTGCCTGCCACCAAGCATGTCCGACGCTGGCCGTTGGTGACAGGTGTTGGCCCTTGCTGAGCACTGGGGTGAGTAAGGGCAGGATGGAGCAGTGGGTAGGAGCTCTGAGCCGGGAACAGTTGACGTGAGCTGGAGCCCTGACTCTGTGCACAGTAAGCCCTGGAGAAATGTTAGCTCTTCCTTCATGGTGACCCATATGACAAGTTAGGGGGCGTGTCCTGCGCCACTCGGCGAGGGAGACTTGTTACATCAGAGCTGTAGTTTTTTCTCCTTTGGGGTCCTGGCCCTGGGAGTGATCCTGCTTTTCTCCTTCTTGGTGTAAATTCCATCCCCCATTCTCCAGACTGAGAGGATGGGGTACCATCTGGGGCCCCTGGGGCAAGGCCTTGGGAACCACTTCTGAGTGGCTGGTGGGGAGCCCTTATTAGGAACATTCTTTGGAGGCCAGAAGCAGAAAGCATGTGGGGATTAGGGAGAGCTCCTTGGCCAAATAATTAACTTCCTCTCCTGAGCGCCATGCCATTTGCCTTCTTCCTCCTCCTGATCTCCATTCCCAGCTCATAACGGCAGATGGGAAGGTAGCTGAAGAGGGTCGGTGGTGTGGCAGGTGGGAGGACATTGCCAAGTTCAAACAATGTATTCTGTGGTCTACAGAAGCGTGGTCTACATCTGTGCATGGGCGCCATTCAGATTAGTAAATGATGATTATAGACATGGGGAAAAGAGAACTGGTCTTGGGGACAAGAGTCCTGACTTGACGCTCTGCCCTCTCACTTAGGAGTTGTTAATTTTTGTGCCAATCACGGGATTTTTATGCACCTCAGTTTTCTAATCTGTAAAATGGGAAAAATAATGGTAACTCTCACTTCAGAGATTATACTGACTAAAGAAGATAATAACAGTAAGCGTACTTAATAAATTGTAAATTATTACAAAATTGTGACTAATTGCCCTCCCCATTTCCCTTCCTCTGGCTCCAGCTCCACAAAGAAACACAATGTAACACAGGTGCAGGCAGAAAGCCTGTTTTTGTGGCCTCACACTGACCCAGGAGGAATTCTCAGCTGTCTTCCTGATCCTCTCCACCCCACCCTGCCTCTATGTCTTTGTCCCTGGTTTGTTCCTGCCTGGCACACCTCTCCTCCTGGCTCACGGGGGACCGCTCAGGTCCCACCCTGTCTGAGGAGCCTGCTCTGGCCAGGCCAGCTTGGAGAGCCCTCCACCTCCCCTGAGCTCCCGTCCTCCCTGCCTGGATCACGCACATTCAAGTTCACACTGGAAGTGCTGCCTCCTGCAGGGTCGGCCTTAGCCCTGAAGCTCTGGCGTTCGCTTGCAGAGTGCAGGATAGTACCTACTAGTTTTCCTTCTGCTCTACATGGTACTGGAGGACAGAACATCACCTCTGATGATCTCTGTCTGCATCACCCCATTGTCCTGCTCAAAGTGGCAGATAGGAAGATGGTTAACGAGCATCACGGTGATGAAGGAAGTGGTGGGGCAGCGCCCAGTTCACAGTTTTCTGTGGATGTGCAGTGATTATTTGTTAAGCCGATGGATGAATGAATGAATGAATGAATGAAGTGCAATCCCATGAGGGTAGGGGCTGTGTTTGCTTTGTGCACCATTATGGTTCTGACATCCAGCCCAGGGCTTAGCCCACCCAAATGCCCAGTTAATCTCTGGTGAATGAATGAATGAGCCATGAGTGGACCGAGTGCTGCAGACAGCATATCAGGCTCAGAGCCAGGACACCTGCAATACCTCTACTGCTTTATGATTGCTGACTACCTACGTTTCCTCATCAAGGCTCCATTTTTTTCATCAGTAATAGGAAAATATGCTGAATCAAAGAAGCCAGATTAAAAAAAAGGTACATATAGAACAACTCTGTTTATGCACAATTCTAGAAACTGCTAACTAAACTAGAATGTCAGAAAGCAGATCAGCAGTTGCCTGGGGCTGGGGACAGGGAGGGTAAAGGAGGGACTGCCAAGGGGCCAAGAGAAATCTTTTAGAGGTGATAGTGATGTTTATCTCAACTGTGGTGAAGTTTTCACAGGTGTATACATATGGCCGAACCCATCAACTTGCACAGTTTAATCTAGTATGCATCATCTCAATGAATACGTTAAAAAAAAAAAGGCAAACAAGTAAAAAAAACAAAAACAAAAACAGAAAAACCTAAAGCCCAAACCCCAGAAATAAAAATGTATGATCTGCCAGGTTTTCGTAAGGATCAAAGGAGGTGTAGGGATGCTTTGTAGAACTGCATGGGTCATGTGGAAGGAGCAGGTTACTCTTATATAGTGCTGAGCACAGTGCCACACCGTGCCCACTCATGCTGCGAGGGCTCCGCAGATCGTTTGGAAGGAGTGAATGCACCCGAGGGGCAGGGCGGAGTGTGGCTCCCAGGGGCCACCCGGCAGGCTGCACCCCTGCAGAGCAGACAGCAGGGAGGCCACCCTCTCTCAGAAGTGTGTACAGCATCAAGGCAGCCCCTGGCCCCGGCATGCCGACTGCCCTCTGCTTAGTGCTGGGCATTCTGCCTGTTTGGTGACGGGAGAGAAGCTGCACCGGGGAGTAGCTGCTTCTCTGCCGAGGTTGCTCTCTGCTTCCAACAGGGCGGTGCAGTGACCACTGCATGGGAGCCATGATGGCAGCTGGTTCTGCCCCCTGAGCCTCCCTCCTCCACCCCACACAGGACCCTGGGGCGGGGGGTGGGGGTGGAGACAGACCTTATGGGTGGGGTGAGGGTGGAGCTGCGGGGCAGAAAGATTTGGGGGATGCGCAGGTCTTTGATGGCTTTCTCTGAGCCTCACATCTGTTCATCTGTCCAGCTTTCTAAGGCTTCAATAGAATGAGCAGAATTCAGGGTTGAGCTCTCACCCATAGCTGAAGTGACTGTCATATTCAAGAGTCTTTTACGGCGTCATCTCTGTGCTTGCCTGGCACCGTGCCGAGATCATGCATTGGATTAGAGCGGCACCTCCACCTCCCCACCCCCTGCGCCCCGCTGGTCCCCGGACAAACTTGTGCGTCCCCCATGCAGGCCACTCTCTGCTCCTGTCCTGCCACCTGCGTGCCGCACTTCTACCTTCACCTGAAGGTGGAGCTCTCCCTGAGGGGGCCTGGTGATGGTCCTCTCGTCCTCCTGAGAAGTCCCCGACAAGGTTTGGGCACACCATTATTTGATCCACGAGCTTTGTCCTCTTCGGGTCCCTCAGTATCTTCGTACATGGGGGCAGGCGGGGCCAGTGCACCTTACACCCTCCAGAGTCTTCCGACCTTTGCTCGTTTCCCTTCCCCCAGAGCCAGACAGGCCTGTGTGTGAGTCCTAACTCTGCACTCACACACAGCCTTGGGCAAATCACTGCCTCTGCCAACTCTACTTTCTTGCCCTCAGGGTGGATCTAATCATACCTTCCCGCCCCCCGGGTACTTGGGCCAAGCAGGAGATAATGTATGCTGTGAGTGGCACCATGTTCCTAGGTGGAAGCCACTGTCATTTCAGGCTGTCTTTGGAAAGCCTTCTCTGGCCGCCGGGTGTAGACCACAGTAACCCCAGCTGCCTCCCTGTGCTCCTAGTGCCCGCTGTTTGTACCCGGACTGCGGATGTGGCTTGGTGGTGTTGATGGGCTCTTTCCTGACCAGACTGGGCGCTTCCAGCAGGTGGAGCCTGGCGGGGGCTGAGCCCAGCTCCTCTCCCAGAGCAGATGTTCTGAAGATATCTGTGGGAGTGCTGGGCTGTAGGCTCCCAAGGTCACAGAGTGATGAGAGCAGTCCTGTCCTGAGCCCCTTCCATGACCTTTCCCCATCAGTCGTCCTTGGTTGCTTAGCAACCCCAGCACCTCCTACCCATCCAGGTGAGGTAGTGGCCTCTGAGTCAGAGCCTGGTTGAAAGAAGCCATCACATAAAGACAACCTTGTGCGCTGTAACGCAGGGCCCAGAAATCCCCAGTGACAGGGGATGCAGGGCTTCCGTACGCAGGGGATGCGTAGTTGAGCTCAGATGTCACAGGGGTGGCAGTGGGCAGGGGGATGGGCTTGGCACAGGGGCTCCCAATGCCTGTTGCTGAGTGAATGATGGGACATGGAAGAAGGTGGGGTGGGGGAGGGGAAGGGCGACCTTAGCACTCCTCTTGGTTGGTCAGAAGAGGGCGTCGTTGTCCTGAGGGAAGGAGTCCCTGGTTCCATGGTGTAAATCTCCACAGCGCCCCAGCCTTCCACTCTGGGGCCGCCTGCCTTCCCCTCAGCCTGGGTCTTGCCCATTGTTTCTCCAGGGTGGCTCTCGCTGACCCTCTTCCGGGTCTCTGCCCTGCCCACAGTCTGCGCCCCATGTCTTCCCTTCCCCGCACCCCCCCCCCCAAGAACCATTGGCCCAGCTTCAGTCAGGGGCCCGAGAAGTATGGCTGGGTTCCTGTCTGCCTCACCAGGGGTAAGCATTATGGTGCCACACGCTTTGAGAGCCTTGGTTTCCCCAGCCGGCGAATAGTCTGATGGAGTCTTCGCCGAAAATGCTGGCTCGGCTACCACTGCGGTTCTGCTGTCCCTGTGGGGAGTTACACCAGGACCTGGGCCTCACAGCCTTCCTGAGTGGAAGGCAGAGGGCAGAGATGGATGTCTTGGAGGCATCAGAGGGGTGGAACTTGAAGCCAGGAGTGGTGTCCTTCTAGGACACTTGAACTTGGGAAAGCGAAGATAGTCAGCAGGCTGGGGGTGGAGTCCCAGGGAGTCAGCTTCCCAGGGAGCCTGAGGCAGGCATTGCATCCTAGAGAAGAGCCCAGGTTCTGGGAGAGACGGGAGAGCCAGCTGCCAGTCCTGTCTGTGTGACCGGGACAAGTGGCCTTACCGGTCTCATGAGTGTGTTGTGAGGAAGTGGTAGCACCCTGAAAGCATGTGGCATGCAGTAGGCGCTCAGTGAATGCCGGCAGCTAGTGTCAGTGGGGCCTTGGGTCAGGGATGGGGGTGGGACGGCCATTTTTCCTTTCCCTCTTCTGGTGCTGGCATAACGTCGATGGGCCCTTTCAGAGGCTGGCGGAGATGGGGCGAGCATCCTGGTCAGGGAGGGGGAGGCCTGGGGACAGGCAGAGGCTGGGTGCGACGTGTATGGCCCAGACTCCAAGCCCCTGTGCCTGTGGTGAAGCTGCTTCCTCCCGTTCCCTCCAGTCCCCTATTAGCCAAACGCTTCCACACAGGATTTCAGCCTCACGATGCAGGTGGGATTATTATCTCCACTTAGCAAATGGGGGACCTGAGGTCTAGAAAGGTGTATGCCTGCACAAAGGTCCTCTGGCCATTCAGTGGTGATCAAACGTAAGTTCTCTAGTTCCAAAACCAGCACGCTTCCCTGTGTCTCATAGCCTCGCAAGAGCACACACCCTGGCGTGTGTGGCTTATGCTCACACAGCCAGGGACTGTGCCTGGGACAAACACACACACATACACACACACGAGTATACACATGGCCACACAGCTACACAGAGTCAGTCACGGACACAGACTTGCTACACATAAAATTGCCCAGACACCCAAACACCTAGATAGACACGTACTCATGTGCAAATACTCAGAGACACATGAGCAGGCTCCTGTGCACAAACTTGCAGCCCTAGAAACGGTCTACACCCACAGGCGTCTCTGTTCCTGGGAGCTCCCTGACACCCCCTCTCCCACTGAGTTTGGCTGCCCCTTGCAACAGGAGGATGTTGTGTTACTTGGAGCAGCCAAAGGAACACAAGGAAGGCTGGAGGGGGCTCGGGAAGCTGGTCGCATGGAGCTCTTCCCTGCTAGGGTGGAGTGGGCACGGCGGCGTAGGCCGTCTGTCTCTCTCCCAGCGGGGACTGCTCAAAGACAGGGCTGTCTTCCTACAGAGGCACAATGATATGGGCATGAGCTCTTTCACTTAAACCTGAGAAGCGGCGACGCTGAAAAGAATGATCACAGGATAATTCATTCCAGCAAGAATATAAGGGCTTACGATTTAACTGCTATCAACCATAGAGACCGGAACAGCTCCTGCCCCAACATGGGGGGAAATACTTTTGCTCTGGAAGTCAGCTGGGAGGCAAGACTTCCGGAGCTCTTGATTTTATGCACCGTCGGGGCCCCACATTGCCTTCCTGTTTGCCCAGGAGAAAAGGATGCATCTGTTGCTGATGGTAACAGGTGCGGTTTCCAGGTACCAGGAGAGATGGCACCGAAGTTTTGGGCCCGGGAGGCTTCCTGAAGTTTCTGCCTATGTATGGTGTTGTTGGGGGGGGTGTGGGGGGGGCTTTGTGATGCTGCCTCTGCTGGAGTCTGCCACTGACATACCCTTTGGGTTTGGAGAAATGGCAAGCACATCATGGCTTTGGGCTGGCCTGTCCAGAGCCCTGGGGGTCCACAGGTCCCTGGGAGGGGAACAGCCAGGAAGTAACACTATAGAGAGCCGAGACCGAGGCCAGACGCTCTCCACACACTCACACCATGATGCCCTGTCAGATCCCTGTCCCAGCCTGTCATTCTGCCTCGGGTTGTAGGGACTTGGAAGGAGGCGCCACTGAGCTCAACTGCGGGGTGTGGGCGGGGGAGGCCAGATAAAGAATGGCACACTGGTAAAACTTGTTCTCCCCTCAAAAAAAGGGGTAGATTTTGTTTTCAGACCAAATAAGGCACACTTCTGATTATCCCTCTGCCGACAGCCTTGCCCTCGGCCACCAGTTTCCACGAGGCCAGTTTGGTAGCTGGAAGGAGCAGGGTTCGCAGAGTCAGTAGACCTGGCTCGAGTCTGCCCTTACCTCTCATCAGCGGTGCACCTGTAGGGAGTCACGTTGGCTTCCTCAGTTTTATTCCATTATCTTTAAAATGGGCATAAGAGCCTCTGCCCTGCCCACCCACCTCTACGCTTCCTACGGCAGCGGCTTGTATTGATTGAGTGTGTGTGAAGCGTGTAGGAGATACTCGAGGTCAGAATGCTCATGAAGACAGGCAGGATGGAGACTTCCAGGCCAGGGCCAGGGCTGCCCACCTGAGGGAGAGTGTTTCAGACCACGCTACCCCCTAAGTCTTTGGTGGCACCTCACCTTTGTACAGCTTTACTGTCTCTAAACTGTTTTCACATTCAGGTTTCCATTTGAGCTTCACAACAGACCCAGGAGACGGGCAGGACTCTAGTAGTGTCTCCCTTTTACAGATGAGGAGACTGAGGCCTAGAGAGGTAAAGGTAGCAAGTGGCAGTGCAGGGACTCAAGCCTCCTTGGTCTGATTCTAGGCCTAAAGCTCACCCCATGCTGCTAGGCAGGGCCACTCAAGGCGAGGGACGTGCTCCTTCCTCTTCCTCGACTTTCTCAATGATACATCGTAGCTCATCATTGCTGGATTCACCTACACCTGCCTCGTCCCCTCCCTGCACCCTCACAGCATCTCCCAGAAGGCAGTGTAGCACCATGCTTACAAGCGCCAACTCAGTTTCTTCATCTGTAAAATGGGGAGACTCCCTAGATCATAGGCTGTCCAGATGCTTACGGGAGTGAACGTATGTCAGACACTGAGAACAGCACCGGGCACACGGCAAGTGCCCCATAAAGTTGGTGATGTGGTGTTTGCGAGCCTGGGCCTGGCTGCGCTAGCTGCCTTGCTTTGGCCTGATTTAGAGAGCATAAGCAGGCCTTCCTTTGGCGTCCCCGGGATTGTCTGAGCTCACACTGTCTTTTCCTTCCCCCAGTGTGTGCGCTAGTGTGGCTCCTTGTTCAGATAAAGGCCTTCTCCCCAGCCTTCACGTCCCACGAGTTTCCAAATCCTGGCGATCACATGAGGTCCCACCCTCCTGCCCCTGTGCTCCCCTCCTCTCCTGCTGCCAGCCTGTTCAGGCCTCACCTCTTGCCCGGACGGCTGCTTCCCCTGCACTTCCTGTCTGCCCCCTTCCCCAGCCCCACATGGTTAGCAGGGGCCTCCTTCTCACAGGTGGATCCAACCTTCACACCCGCCTGAAAGCTCCCCCCTCCACTCCACCTGGCATACATCTGCGTGTGCCTTTTTTTTCCTCCCAGGCTGCGGGGGGACCCCAGCCTCATCTAGTCTCTGCAGCCAATTCAGGGGTCTGAAGGATACATGTGGTATCCTTCAGGGAACCGGATGGGATTGCGCCGGGGGTGGTGGGGGAAGAGCAGCACGGCCCCTTTCCATCTGCCAGGCAGCCGCCACACCTTCTCCCTTGCCCTCCTCTCCCTGCCCAGGAGGCCCGGGGTGGTGGTGGCGATGAGCAGGTCCTGTGACTGTGTGTGGACAGTGAACAACAAAATACCAGATGTCAGCCTCTCCTTTTTGCGAGCATCCCCAACCTTAGGTTGTTTTCTTGGGATCACCTCCCTGAAGAGCTAACCCATAGCTATGTTTTAGGATGTAGCAAGCTGTGTGATCTTGGGCAAGCTGTTTAACCTCTCTGTGTGTCAGTTCCCAGATCTGTAAAGTAGGATACTAACAGTGCCTACAGAGAGATTTAGGGGAAGAACTGATACCCTCGTATCACCCCAATACCTAGTATGTTGCCCTGCACATAGAAGAAACTCTGTATTTGTTGAATAATTCATTGACTGACACACAAAAGCATGAGCTAATGAAACAGAGCACTTATGGTGGAATTGCAGACATCTGCCTCTGTGGGATGGGGTGGGGTGTGGAAGGTGCCCATGTGCCTGACAAAATACCACAGAGGCCATTGTCTATTCTCCTGACTAAAGAGGGGCATTGAGCAGTGAGGCTCTGGGGCCTCCTTAAACCTCAAGAAGGTTCTAGAATTTCTGGAGCAGACATGGGCATGGTGGGTGGAGACCTGGGGATAGCTATCCCTTCTGGTACAAAGAGAAGGGCTCAGCTTAGTTGGGGGGCTGAAATTGGTATCCTTGGAAGGCTCCAAGCAGATTGAACTGGGAATGTAGACTATGAGAATAATGTGTCTTTGAGAGCATGCTGGGAAAGAAGCCAATCTGTGTAGCTCATGCTGGCTGCCATGCATGCAATTGAATTTCCCCAGAATGCTTCTGGAACTCTAGGAGAAGGAAGCCTGGGGCCCTTTGATATGGCGGTTAAGATCCCGTTGCAGAGATTGAAGTGTGGGTAAGAGGGGGAAATATGGCTAAGAACTCACCAGCAGTAGCAACAGAGAAGGTGCTTCTTGTTTTGGCCTGCGTGTGCCCTGGGCGCTCCGGCTTGGTCAGCTCTCCATGGCTCAGGGCATCTACTGGTCTCAAGGCAGACAGGACGACTGGCAAGAAGGAGGCTGCCGGATTGACGCCCGGGACGCAGAAATCCTATCCTTCCATGAAACAGGATCGCCCTTGCTCTGTCTTTCTCTGGAGGAAGCTTGAGAGAGAAGATCCGTCAGGGTCGGTGGGCAGGGTGAAGGTACAGGGCACCAGCGATGACCCGGGCAAAGTGAACTCAGAAAGGATGACTCTCCACCTTCATGGCCAATGATGCACAGATCAGATACCGCCCGGGACGCTGAGTTACTTGCTGGCTTGGGGCATTTCTGTAAAGCCAGTGATAACATGTAGGCACAGAGGGTGGCGGCGGGTGGCATTGTTACCCCCAGCTTGTAGGACACCTTGCCCATAAATGGGTGACAAAGTCAGGCATTGTTTTGCTGGGGTCCTTAGTGACTCCTGGCATTGAGGTTCTTATGTGAGGTTTCCCCCCGATGTACTTGTGAGAAGGGCCAGGGTGTACAGCTGGGGGCTTGCTTTGGGCCCGTTGGATCTGGGGGCTGGAATAACCTTGACCCTACTAGCTGGAGAACAGTCCTTTCTCCAACCCCAATTAGAATCCCTTCAGGCTCCCTGGGAAAGCTCTGGCCTGGAGGAGAGAGGACCCCTTGCCCTGGCAGCCTGGCAGGGAAGAGGGAACTTCCCCAGCTCCCTGTCCCTGCCACCCTGACGGGCTTTATTTGGGTAACAGCAAGATGGAGAGGCAGAGAGGTAGAAGGAGGCTGAGCTGGTGTTAGAAGACTTGGTGTTGAGCTCTATATTTACTAGCTGGCCACCTTGAGCATCTCCCTTAATCTCCCTGAGGGAACCCCACGTGATAGTTTTGCACATAGGCTCTGCAGCCAATTACCTGGGTCCAAAACCCAGGCTCAGCTACTAGCTGTGTGACCTTGGGCAAATGGTCTAACCTCCCTGAGCCTCCATTTCCTCATCTATAAAACGGGGATGGGAAGAATAGTACATCCGTCACAGTGTTGCTGTAAGATTTAACGGTTCATATGTACAAAACAGATCGACGTCTGCCATGGTGAAAGTGCCTATGGAGATTGTGGTTTGGCTTTCAGGGATCCGTGGATGCACAGTGTACCTTCACTCCGCAGGAGGCTCTGCTGTGGAGACATCTCGGGATAACAGATCTTTTGCTGCTCCTCGTGGTGGGGGCTGCCTCATTTTCCTACGTACGGAGCATGGAGCAGCCCAGTGCTTTGTGGGTTTCCATCTTGGAGAGGAGCTGATGCCCCATAGAGCCTGGTGACCTACCCATTCCTTGAGTCAGGGTCTGAGTTCTGGCTCAGGAAGTGTTTGTGGCCCAGCCTGAACGCGCTGGCCCCACCACAGCTCAGCTCCCTGGGACAGGCAACAGGCCAACACAAAGGCCATTCTCATCAATAGCTAATGAGCCCATCAATAAAGGATGTCCTGTCAGCAATGTCCTCTCGCTCCCTCAGCCTTTCTCTTCCTTCAGAGTTCAGCTTCCCCTTCAGGCTTGCTCAGTTGGCCTTGTCTTGAGGGTCCCCGAGGGTATGGGATGCAGGATGGCTGGCATTTATCCCGCCTCCCAGAGGGCGGCGAGCTGTGCCCAGGACTGCTCCGGGTCACCCCATTCTCCCACGGACCGGTCCTGGGATTCTGTGCTGCCCCTGGGGAGTAAGTCCACGGTCGGGCTGGGAGCAGGAGACGGAGTGAGGGACAGGGAGTGGGCTGAGATGGACTGCTCATGGTTCTGCCTGGGGAGTTAATATCCGTCAGATCCATCATCCGAAAGCGGTGAGTGTGGTCGAGTATCTTAGCACGTGTGATTGAGCCAGGACTAGGGGCGAGAGGTTCCTCCTGGGCCAGATGAGTCAGACGGGCCAACAGTTATTTATTCATGCCGAGGACACCAGCCTTGGCGGTGCCCCCACATGCCCGGCACCCAGCCAGGAGCTGGGCCAGAGAGCGGGGTCCATGGGTGTGGCTGAAGCTGTGTCTATGACAGAATCTTGCAATTTGCCACCTCTTCCCTGGTTTTTAGAAACAGTTTTATTTCGGGGCGTCTGGGTGGCTCAGTCAGTTAAGTGTACGACTCTTGATTTCGGCTCAGGTCATGATCTCATGGTGTGTGAGTTTGAGACCTGCATCGGGCTCTGTGCTGACAGTCAGGAGCCTGCTTGGGATTCTCTGTCTCCCCTCTCTCTCTACTCCCTACTCCACTTGCCCTCTGTCTCAAAATAAATAAATAAACTTAAAAAAATAGCTTTATTTAGATAACTGGCATACAATAAACTGCACATACTAAAAGCATATAATCTGATAGGTATACATACTAGTATACTCACGAAAACATCACAAACTACCAAGATAGTGAACGTCTCCATCACCCCCAAAAGTTTCTTTGATTTCCTTTGTTATTCCCCTCTCCTTCCCCTCACCCCAGCTCACAATGAACTACAGGTCTGTTTTCTGTCACTGTAGATTAGTTTTATTTTCTAGTGTTACATAAATGGAGCCATACAACATGTACTCTTTTTCTGTCTAGCTCTTTTCACTCAGCGGACTTATTTTAAGATTCATCCGTGTCGGTGCATGTTCATCTTCCCCTTTGTAGTGCTGTGCCGTATTCGATTGCGTGGCTATAATGCACAGTGTTTATCCCGTCATTTGTTGATGGACATTTGAGTTGTTTCCAGCTGGGGGCTGTTGCAAATAAGGCTGTTATGAGCATTCATGCCCCAGTCATTGTACAGACTTATGCTTTTGTTTCCTTTGGGTAACGTGGGAGTGGAATGGTCCCTACCAGTCTGATAGAGTTAAATGCCCGGCATCTGCAAGCAATCCCAGATTGGCTGAATCTTCCAGAATTTCTCCAGAATACTCCTGGGTTCTGGGAAAGGGTCTTTTTTTTTTTTTTCTCAAAGAGAGAGCAAGTGGACAAGTATAGGTACCTTGAGGACACACAGAAGAGGCTGGGGGAGAGACGAGATGCTTCGTAAGTGATCGCAGCTGAACACTGTTTTCCTTTGAGTCAGCAAGCTACGGTCCTTTACAATGTCACTACCGGGGATTGACAGCTAGTCCTTAGCTTTGATCTCCAGGTTGCCATCCCGGGGCACACTGTGGCCAGAGAAGAGGTCTGGTTCAGCCCCCCGGGGCACCAAGGGGGTATGTGGGCCTGGGGGAGATGCTAACGGCAGGCCCCGCATGCTAGGGCAGTTGAGTGAGTGGAGGCACTGGTGTTAGCTGTGACGACATACAGAGAGCAAACTCTCCCTGTCTCTCTGACCCAGGCTCCTGCCATACTTTGCACACAGTTCCATTTGGTGCCAAGTAACCCCAGCCAGCTCTGAGTTTGTACGGGAGCAGCTGGCCTGGGGTACTGGGGTGCCTCCTTCTATCTGGGTAGCAGGGCTTAGCCTGGCTGTGGCTTGCCCGCCCCCCCATCCGCTTATGCTGAGGGCTCTGAGACGTGGCTTCCAGAAACCAGAATCATAGTCCAAGAGGCATGGAGATGGAGGTCCGCTGGCTTCTCAGCACCTCCAGTGACTGACTTACCAATTGGTTACATCGTCCATTTATCCAACAGTCAGTTACTGGGCACAGAAACCGTGCTGGCTGCTTGGGTTATAGAGGGGACAAATGTGAACATCCTTCAAGGTGCCCAAGTCCAAGGGGCAGCCCAACAAGATGCCAGCAGCAAGTTCTGCACCAGGGGATGAGTGCCACCTTGTAGGCAAGCTCCGGGGTCGTGGGGGGCCTAACCAGCTTCAAGGGTCTGATTCCCACGGGCCAAGACCTGAGGCATGAGAGGGGTAATCTGCAGAGCATAGGACTGGAAGGTGTCCTGAGAGGAGGGCCCAGTCGTGTGTGAGCCTAGGATGGTCTCGCCCCGCCCCTGCAGCCCCGAAGCCTGCTGTCTGTGGGCGATGTCTGCCTGGGGTGCTCCTCGGAGAAGACCGCTCCCCCTCACCCCACTCTGCTGCTAGGTAGCCTGTAGGCAAGATGGGGTGAAGGGGGTCATGGCTAAAGAATATAATACCCTAGGGGCGCCTGGGTGGCTCAGCTGGTTAAGCGTCCAACTTCAGCTCAGGTCATGATCTCACGGTCTGTGAGTTTGAGCCCTGCATCCGGCTCTGTGCAGACAGCTCAGAGTCTGGAAACTGCCTCGGATTCTGTGTCTCTCTCGCTCTCTGCCCGTCCCTTGCTTGTACGCTGTCTCTCTCTCTCTCCTTCAAAGATAAACAAACATTAAAAAAAAAACTTTAAAAAAGAACACAATGCCATAAATGTTGGGTGAGAAGCAAGGCTTTCTAAGGGTAGAAAACACAAGACTCTCCTGATCGCTATAAAACTATAAAAAAATTCACCTCGCTTCTTTCTCTTCCTGACATTGCCTGTCTTCTCTGCTCTCATTGGCATAGAAACTTGTGATTTTTGTCAAGAGTCCACTGAGAAGCTCAAAGGCGTTTGAGTTGTGTGTGCAAAATTCACAGGAGGCAGAAGGTACAGGAAGCAGAGCTCAGAACTGGTTGCAAGAACTCACTGAGCCGCTAGGGTATTTACAGCAGCTATCATCTGTTGAGCGTCTGCCCTGTGCCCTCCATTAGGTAGAGTATCTCATTTGATCCCCTTCCCCCCCAACAATAGTAGTAGGTACTATAATTATCTCAAGTTTGGGGAAACTGAGTCGCAGAGAGGTTTGCTTGCTCAAGGTCTTATAGCTCCTGAGATGGTAGAGCTAACATGTGAACCCAGGATTGTTGGCTGACCCTGTGTGCCAAAGGTATGTGCCACGCACCAGGTGGCAGGCGGGCGTGGGCTCTAGGTGGGACCACCTCTGCCTAAGGAAGTCTGTGAGGGCTCTCTAGGGAGGTAGCACCAGAGCTAAAGGAACAGGGCTCCAGGCTGGAAAAAAGACATGAAGGGGAGAAGGCACAGAGAGGACCTTTCAGTACAGTGGTTTGAAGGGCTAGCAGGGAGGCTCTCTAGTGACTAGAGTATGGCGTGCTCAGGAAGAGTGGGGTCCAAGTTACACAGCGTCTACACAGGCTGTAGAGTGGCGGTGTGCACTGTTTGTCTCCTGGGGAATCTATAAGTGGTTTCTTCCTGCTCACTCTGAGGCCGGGTGACAGGAAGGAAGAGGAGCTGAGGTCCAAGACCCAGGGCATTTACAATGCATGGTAGGGTGAGTTCTCCCCGCCCCTCCTCCTCATTATTTCTACAACGTTTTCTTTCTTCAAAGGAAATTTTGTGTGAAAGTCCAATATGTAAACCAGATAGAAGTTGTTCTCCTAGAGCTGGGGGGTGGGGTGGGCATCCCGAGCCTCGCCTGCTGGACCCTCAATTCCCTGCTCCCTGGAGCCTCTTCAGCTCCTTAGAGCATAGTCTGAAACCCACTGGCTAATGTCATCACTGCCCAATACTGCCCACTTGAGGTATGACCCGCCTGGTGGCCCTGGTCCCCCTCCTAGATACATCCTTTGGCCCCTTCTCCTCACTGTGCAGGCAGGTGACACAGTCCAACTTGGTCCTTGACTGAGAACCTGATCCCATTGCTCTCCATCCTGACCTCTGGCTCTATTACCAGGGGCCGCCGGGAGCAGGGCCTGAGGCCCGGGGCCTCCATCTGACCAATCGGACCCTGAGCCATGAAAACTGAACTCCCCTATCAGGTCCTGGGACCTCTCAGACTTCGGCATGGGCTCACCCTTCTGACCTAAACTCCCACGTAGAAACTGGGACAAGACGATGAGCAGGGCTATGCGCACCCTGGGGGAGCCTCCCTTGCCCCAACTGTATACATTGGGACAAATGGAGAGGGGTAGCCTGGAGGCAGGGGGCAGAGTGAGTCAAGGTGGGGGGGCGGAGTGAATGGAAGCTGCTTTCTGCACGTCAGGGAACAAACCACCATCTGGTCGGAACAGCTCAGCCTCATTTCTGTGGTGCAGCCCTGCTCCATCTCTCGGCACTTGAAGATATGAGCGGGTGCAAGCAGCCTCTCTTCCCATAAGCACGTGATTGCTCAGCACCGAAGGAGTGCCTGGCGCAGTGCTCAGTGGGGGAGGCAGGGATGTAATGGGGGCGGGAGGCAAAAGGCAACAAGGTGTGGATCCATGGAAATCTCCAGAGCCACCTCACAGAAGGCCAATGGGCCAGGATGGATATTGCGTGCACAGCGCCCAGCTCTGAGCCTGCTGCCTGGGAAAAGAATGGAAGTATTTGCAACCAGATCACAGAGGGGGGAACACTTAGGTTAGGGTGGAAGAGGCAGGTAAGAAGATCTTGTCTCTTCAGAGCAGCCTGAACGGAGTCTTGTAGGATAAATGGGATCTCGCGAAGCAGAGAAGTTTGGCTCGTGGATCAGAAGGGATCTGGAGAAGGGCATTCCAGGCATGTGCAAAATGGCACATGTGAGGGAAGGCACGCAACTGTGGGGAAGCCCCGTTCACCTGGCAAACCCCCAACTCGGGAATGTCCTGCCTATGTGCCATCAGGGTCCCTTCAATACAACAGTGGCTAGTGGAGAGCTACTCCGGACTCAGACCCAGGCTCAAATTCTAATGGTGTGGCCTTGGTGCATGTTTGAACCTTTCTGAGGCTCCATTCTTCACCTGTAGGGAGGAGTTTGCTTCACCTATAGGGGAAATAGTGACACTTTGCTGGTCTGTTATGATGCAAGGGTGACATGAATAATGTAGTCTCAGGACACAGCCCACGGGATTTTGCTCCTACTCCATCTATGAGGGGCAGGACCTGAGACTCGGAATTTTGGAATTAGGAGGTTTTAGGAGTGGTCTGCTTCAGCCTCTCATTAATGCAAGAAGCTCTACAGCAGTAGAGAGGACATCCAGACTCTGCATGATGCTTCTGGGCTTGTGTAAGGGTCACTGGCTCACCACAACCCCGACGGTAGCCGACTCTGACCCTGTCCGGGGGAGGGGTAAAAAGGGGAAGAAAGTGATGAGGAGTGGTGACCCCTGGCTCATAGATGCAGAGACTCAGAAGGGGACTTGGAAATCACCGATCCTAACCTGAATTATACAGACATGGATGCACAGGGCTGTGACTTGCCCCAGGCCCCCCACTGACTTATTCATAGGTCTCCTGACTTCCCCTTTGGCTGAGTTGGCACCACTCAGTGACACCACAGTGATCTGACCAACCCCTGCAGGTTCTGCGCCCCACCCCCTCACCCCCCAGGATCGAGGGCTGCGTGCTTGGAGGGTCCTGCCCTGTGTGTCATTCAGATCACTGTTACTGTCCTGGAGCCCTGGAAGTGTGGGACGGACCAGGCAGGGCTGAGAGCTGTGACTGGGGCCTTGTCCCTGCTGGCTCAGGGACACTGGGGCAGAAGCAGTAGACTGGATCAGGCTGGTGGGACTGGCAAACCCACTGACTGGGATGGGCTAGGCTGGCAGTGGGTTCAGAGAGGATGTCATGTTGAAGAGGCCAAAAAGTATACAACTCCACCTGAAAAGTTGGTGTTGGACGCTGGGCATAGACGGGCTGGGTATCATCACTGGGCAGGGCCCAGAGACCTGATGGGATCTTGGCATAGGAGGAGCCATAGGTAGGAGCCAGCTTTGAAGAATCAATTGTTCCCGATTCAGGGGGCCAAGCACTGGCAAGAGGGAGGCAGAACCCCGTACCGGAAGAAGGGCCTGCTGGCTAGGTTCTTGGACACAGGCTCAGGCCCTGGGAACCTGGTAAGGGGTAGCTGTGGCCTGACAGAGGTTGCTAGGAGAGTGGGTGGCCTCGCTGTGGGAAGGGAGGCTGTGAACACTGGGCATCATGCAAATCAGGAGCAGCCTAGGCCACGGAGAGCAGAGCCTCTAACCACGGCTCACAGTGGGTCTGGATTAGAGGTGTGGCCAGACGACCGGAAGTCACCCTGGACCAACTCAGCTACTCAACTTGCTGGGTGACCTTGGGCAATCCCTTTACCTCTGAAAGCCTTTGTTTTTCATCTGCGAACTGGGGATAATAAGGGGAAATTGTGCCTTCCTTACAGGTTCTTTGAGTGTTAAAATAAAAGCTACATGACTTTGTACTAAAGTGACAAGCCGCCTCTGTCTCATCATGAGGTCCCTGCACCTGTGAATCCCCCAGCGCGGCAGTCACGTCCCCAGCTTTCAGGACGGGGCTCTGGCCTGCCGTGCAGACTGAGCGAGGGGACAGGCCACAGCTGAGGCCAGCCTGCGGGGCCCTGGCAGCAGGCGAGGCTGCAAGGAGGGAACAGCCTGGTGATGGATGACGCTGCCAGCCCTTGCCCATCTGGCAGCTTGAGCGATTTGCATAAAAACAAAGACAGCTCCAGCAGCATGAAATATTGATGCTCTGAGACTTTCCAGAGTGGCGTTTTGGTCTGGCGCAGTGAGGGCCTGGCTCCTGGCCCCCATGGTAATGGCGCCTCCTGCCTTTTGAGGTTGGTTCCTAGGGGCTGCAGGAAGGGAGGGCGCACCAGCGGCGGAGACGGCCACCTGCCCATCCTTGAGGACAGACCTCAGTCTCGGGTTTCAGGTGATACTGACTTTCATCAAAGCAGTTTGGAAAAAACCACATTGGTTTAGGTTCTGAGTGGCTCAGTTTCTTGTCTGATGGAGGCAGATGGGAGCTCGGTGCCCTCGGCAGGCCTCGTTTTCCTCCCTGACCCTCACAGAACAACCCACTGACCAACTGGCAACCTTCCAAGAGTGACAGGGTGGGGAGTGAGAAGGCCCAGCTCTGAGATGGGGAGGTGTGACTGGGGGGGGGTGTACACGCTCATCCTGGGTGGGGGCACTATTGAAAAATGCTCACAGAGTCCAACTAGTGTCTTATACGGCAGCCCTCAGGCCCATACTTCACATACCCCTCTTCTGACAATGAAGCAGCGAGCAAAGGTTGGAAGCCAGCTGCGGCCCCTGCCCCCGGGCCCCCAAATCTAAGGTGGAAAGGGGAAGGTGCTTTACGCAGATACAGACAGCATTTTGGGCCTCTGTCCCCAGGGCAGGGCCAGGACTCTGTTTATCTCTAATTTGGCTTCTCCCAGGAGGTGGGGGCAGTAATATAGAATCTGAGCTCCCTTCTTAGCTCTGTCCCCACAGGCGCTGCCTTCTGGCCCAGACCCCTCCATCTCCATCTGCCAAAGGAGTGTGAACATTCAGCTCCAGCCAGATTCCTACCGCCAGAGCAGGCCGGTCCTAATAGGTCTCTCCGTGTGAGCACCTCCAGGCCGTGGGCCAAGGCTTAGTCATCTTTGTATCCTCAGCTCCTGGCACACAGGAGGCACCTGAAAAATGTTTGATGGAATTAACAGAGTCTTGGAGCGCGGGGGCGGGGCAGGGCTTCGACGGACCAATGGGGTGAAGGGAGCACCTGCAGGCCAATAGCTAGGCATGTTAGCTCCCGGGGAGGTTGGTAGGGGAGGTGAGGGGCTTGCCCTCTTCCTGGTTGGTTGGCAGGAATCAGTAAGCTGCTTTTTGGCGCGGGGGCGGGGGGGGGGGCGGGATTTGAGGAGGGGCGTCCCACCTTTCATCAGAGCTATGATTGGCCAGCATTTGGGGCTAGGATGTGTATGTGTGTTTAAATTTTTATTTATTTATTTTTATTTAAAAAGCAATACATAGAATAGAAAAAGTGTGAAAAATAGAAGAGCATAATGAAAACAACTACCATGTTCTCAACTAGTTGAGTCATTTCTTCACATTCTTCTTCTAAATGTGGCTGACTTGGCTAGGATAAGGGTTGGAGAAGTACCCCCCCCAACCCCATCCTGTGAGCAAGTGATGCCAATCCTGCACCAACCTGCCCACGCCTTGGCTCAGGAAACCCTCCCTTTGGCCTGGTGTTTCCCATTCCACTTGTTTAAAATTAGAACGGTTTCCCCATTATGGGTGGGCCCCCCCAAGGTCTTTGTGAATGGGCTGAAGAACCCAGATCCATTTGGGTCATTCTCTTTACCTTTGTTTTGTGAGTCAGCACTGGGCCAGGACGCTGACTGATTGTCCACTCAAACTGCAGTGTGGAGTAAGGGAGTAGGTGAGTGGGGAGCCTGCAAAATGGAAGGTGGTCCTGCCCAGTAAGAAAGACCATTAACCTAGGGCCTTCTCTGAGACCAGAGATGTAACATCCACTTTCTGAGTGCTTACTATGTGTTCCATGCTGTTTGAAACACTTCGCAAATGTGAAGTTATTTAATCCCTCATAAACACTCTTCATTTATTTTTTATTTATTTAACAAATAGTTATTGAGCATTGCTATTGACTTAAGTTAGAGACTTGCGGCCATTCTTGACTCCCTCCCAGGCTCTATATCTTTATAGATATAGATATAACTCCCTCCTATTCTCTATATCTTTCATCTTGGCTTCACCATTCCCTTCTCTGCTGGTCACAGATGCTTTGAGGGGGCCTTTGCACAGGAGCCTCTGGCTTTTCCCGAAGTCTTTTCTCCACACAGCATCCTCCGTGATTGTTCCCGTATGCAAATCACATCTGTCACTCCCCTCCTCAAAATTCTTCAATGATTCACCATCTGCTACGGTACAAAATTGAAACTCCTTTTATGGTGTATGTGGCTTGTTGTCCCTGAATATTGGCTCTCCCTTCTTGCTTAACTCCATAATTTTTGACTAGGTATTTTCCAACTGCCCTCGTCACTGGGTGTTGTCAAGTGACTAAGGCGGGAGTAAGTGAGGTGTTACCTGGAAGCCTGCTGGGCACCCTGTTTTAAGAGTCAGCACTCACTCTCTGCTCTCTTTTCTGTCTATTTTTTAATCTCTGCCAGCTGGAATAAGATTTCTTTTGTGGATCCTGAGGTCAAGTGCAAGCACAGGAAAGCAACAAGATAGAAGGAGACTGGCTCCCTGACAGCAGAATCCAATCCAGTTCTGGATCACAAATCTTGCCTTTACCCTAGTGAGAAATAATATTTTATCTCGGTTAGGTCACTTGTAGTCAAACTCAACCCAGCTGATCAGCACATAAGACCAGCCCCACCTCATTTTGCTTCCCAACCTTCCTCTATAGATAGATCTTTCAACACTGCCAAGATGGCATGCCTCCCGAACTCTTCCCATGCTGTCCCCTGCATCTGGGATGGTTCCCTTGACACATTCCCTGGGATTTCATGCACTGGGAAAATTCCTGGCTCCTTCAAGACCCGGCTATGTCATCATCTTCTTTTCAGAGCTTTCTTCTGGTCATACATTGTTGCCAAGGCTCTCCCTCCCCTGCGCTCCTATGGGACCAGGTACATTCCTGAATATAGTATTCGTCATGTTGTAATTATGTCTCCTCTTCCTATGTCCAAGGACAATATCTAATTCATCTTTTCATTATCTCCAACTAGCATGGCATGTTTGGAAGACAGTAAGCTTCTAATCAGTTCTTGCTGAATAAAAGAAAATGAGTTTCAGAGAAGGTCAAAGAGGGTTGGTGGGACCCCAGGAGAGGCACAAGTCCTGTCATCTGAAAACTCTTCTCCTTGAGTTTGAATTATGTCAATACAACAGACAGTCTAGAAGGAAGCTCCTGGAAGTGCAACTTGAAAGCCTGGATCCAAATTCTCTGCATTTTGAGACAATCTCAGCACTCCCAGCCTCTCCAGGTTATGCAGTCCATTGAGCATAAACCAAGGCCCTTTCAGCCTGGCTACTCTTAGAAAAAGCAGCAACAAGGGGGGTGGGCCAGAGAGTTCACTAGACCAGGATATCCCCTAGAATGGTAGATCAAGGTAGGGAACACGCTGCTCTCTCCACACTCAGCTAGCTGCATGAGTGCTGGAGGGGCAGGTGGGGGCAGTGTGAGGAGGTGCCAGAAAAGAACTTCAAGGAGTCAGCCAGGGGCTTCTGACTCAGAACTTGAGCAGGCAGGGGTCTGGGATCTGGCATGGGAACACGAGTCAGTCACAGTGTCCAAGAGGCACAGGGGACACCTGATTCTGCATCAAGGCCCTGCCGGGGTGGGAGGAAACAAAGAAGTAGCCAGGAAAGAACATGCATCTGGAGCCAGATAAATTAGAATCAAGCCCCTTGGTCTCAATTTACCAAAATCCTTCAGAGTTTCAGTTTCCTCATTTGTGAAGTAGGGGAGGCTATGTCAAGTCCTAATTTATGGGGTTGTTGTGAGATAAATGAGATAATATACATTAAAGTTCTTTCAAACTAAAAAGTGTCCCAACAATGTTAGTGTGATAATTCCTATAGGAGATACATGGGGACAGGAGCAAAGTACCTATGGTAGACTGTGTCATTGGCTTCATTCTATAGTCTTGTCTATATTCATGCCCTTTGTCATGTGACTTTATAGTTCATTCTAGCCCTTGACTATGGGTCCAGCCATGTGACTTCCTTGGCCAGTAGAAGGAAGTAGGAGTGACAATGTGCCAGTTCTAAGCCCTTAGGAGGTCTTATGGGTTTATTCTTGGTTTTCTGAAGCTCCCAGTGCCTTGAGAGGAACATGTCTCTGCCAGCCAAGGTGGGGGTGGGGGGTGAGAACCATAAAGACCAGAGCTGCCTCAGTGGTGACCAGCTTAGATCAGATGGTTCTCAGGAGACCCCAGGTACAGGAACAGGTCTGAGATATATCTGATCACCCAAAGATGCACGAGAAATCATAAATGAGTGTGGTTTCAAGCCTGAGTTTGAGGGTGGTGTGTGATGTTACCATATCTAACAGGTACAGTACCCTCCCCTAATTCCCAAACTTGGCAAACAGGAAATGGTCAAAGTGCATGACCAATGTATGACGGATCAGAGCACAGACAAGAATATAATCTTAAAGGAAGAGAATGCCAAGAGAACCAAACATACTTGGTGGTAAATAAATTTACTCACATACAGAGAAAGTGTCAGTCAGAAGAGAAATTAGTCAGAAACGGAAGCAGAAGGGACAATCAGTCAGATATCAAAGCAACAAGGTCTCTCTAACTCCTATCTGGGTAGAACTTGTCTGGCAGGTGTAGAGGGGAGCTAGTTTGCTAACAGGTCAACTCCGGTTGTAGAGATGGTCATGGCAGGGTAAGAGAGCCTGATGCCATTAAACAATCAAAAATTTAATTAACTCATCTTAGCCAATTCCTCAATGTTTCTATAATTTGGGTCCCATGGAGAATTTGTGGTCAGGTTGAGTAAATTTCCAATCCACTTGACAGTTACATTTCTCACTGCGATTTAATTGACATCTGGTCTCATTCATTGGTCTTCATGTAAGGTTTGTTAGTGTACATCAGTATCCTCAAATCTGACCAAATTTGATTTGGGATCCTGATAGAATTTGAGTTTATCAGTCTGTAAGAATGAAGACTAGAATTGCATTGGTAGCAAGCTCATCAGAATAAAAGCTGCCTTCTGATGTCCAGCCAGCTGGCCTCATGTAGCCTTTGCATTAATATCCTTCCTCCTTTCCAACTCTATGGTTAATGTTGTTATCTAGGTATATACAAATCTCAAGTGAGATCAGGGGAGTGATTACTCTTGGTGGATAGGAAAAGTTGGGGAAAGGAGGCACTGAGCTTGACCTACAGATTCAAAGACCTACTACTTAATGGTATCTTTCTTTTTTTATTTATTATTTTTAAATGTTTATTTATTTTTGAGAGGGGGGAGGGGTAGAGAGAGAGAGAGGGAGACACAGAATCCAAAGTAGGCTCCAGGCTCTGAGCTGTCAGCACAGCTCATGGGGCTTGAACTTACAAACTGAGATCATGACCTGAGCTGAAGTCAGAAGCTTAACTGACTGAGATACTCAGGTGCCCCTCTAATGGTTTCTTTCCAGTCCATCAAATCTTACTTAGAAAGGTAGTCCTGGGATGGTAATTTACAAAGTTCAGACCATCTAGTTCAACGTCCTCTCGTTATGGAAGTGGACACTCAGGCTTAGAGAGTTTGTACAAGTTGTCCAAATTCACATATCCCCCTGAATTCTCCATATGGGAAGATTCTCATCTGGTAGAGCCACAGATTTGTTCTTCCTGTGGTGTGGCTGATTCAACAGAGATCTGGGATGCTGACCAATTGTAGAAATGGTCATGCCAGGGCAGAAGCCATGCCTGTGTTTTACACCAAGAACCTGTTGTGGTGCATGTCTGTTGGGGTCTCAACATGTGTTGCTGACTGGCTGAGGTTTGGTTGGGGAATGGTCCCTAGACCCTGTTCCTTGGTCTTGGGTTTGGCTGGTTAGGGCTTCCCATCTGCCATTGATTCTTTCAAGCTGTGATCTTGGCAAAAGCAATCCACTTACTTGTGCTTCATTACCTGTACTCTCTTTCCAAATGGTCGCACTCCCAGAAGGTAATAAGAAAAGCTTTCTTGATTGAGGATCCATGGAGATTTGTCAGTCTTTTGTGTCTTCTACCTAACTTCTTCCTCTGAAATATACTCACTCTTGGTTCGAGTGTTAATTGAACCCTGAAAAATCTAGAAAGGTGTCTATAGAGGTGAAGGGAATGATATTGAGCTAAATTACAGAAACATTGAGAAATTTGCTAAGATGAGTTAAAGTATTTGATTGTTTAATGGCATCAGGCTATCCTACCCTGGCATGACCATTTCTACAGTTGGGGTTCACCTGTCAGCAGGGAGTGCACAGGGCTGGAAGTTAGGAAGCCTGAGTTCTGGTGCTCTGGCTCTGGGGTCATTTGATTTCTTTGAGACACAGACTATTCCTCTGTAAAATGAAACTGTTTCACTACTTTTTTGCTTTTAGCACTAATATTCTGTGGTTTCATTTTGAACTCACAAAAATTTCTTGTCTGCAGAATTGAGAAACTGAACGTTACTCCCATCGATTAAGAGAGCGCTGTCCTTGGTGCTGAATCCTGGGTCTTCCATCCTTGGTTAGCTTCAGGAAAGAATCACCTTCACAGAACATGGGCACCAATGACATTTTTGACAACTATTAAGGTTTAGATCTTAAAATACTACCCCAGTAAGCAGGTAATAAACCTGGGGCTTAAAGATTTTTCATAAACCTTTTGTTACCATATTTGTTCTATACTGTCCAGGCCTGCAGGATGATTTGGCAAAATGTCTTCCATGAAAAGTCTGTATTTTGATTCTATCACCATATATATTCCGTATTTTCTGGTACTGTTCCAATTTCAAATATGCTATCACATGTTTTTCACAAATCATTGAAATGTCCCTGACATTCTAATATTTTGTCACCTAGATCATACCTTTAGTCTGTTTCTTGTTTATAGGTGCAGTTTAATAATCTTTTGTCCAATGATGTGTCTAGATTTCTGGCCTTAAAATACCACCTTGGAATAGATGCTATCTGTTTGATATCTCTTGTGTTGAGATTGTAAAACTTCTAGATGAAGAGTTTCCAGGATTATTCTTTTTCATAAAAAAAAATCTCAGTAGAGGATATAGCTAAGTTTTGATGTGAGCTCCCATTCCCTGAACACGAAGGCAAAGAAATAAGAATTTCTACATGTGTCATGCCTGCTCAATATCACATAAGAGTTAACAGGGATAAAACCTAAGACCTAAAACCTAAGTGAAATTTAGGTGTCTACACAGCACCAGAGGGTCCGGGTGATCATTCTTCCACCTCTACTTACTTGACCAGTTGCTTTGACAGCGTTGACATGCTAGTGGTGACACAATGGAGCCTGTTACCCAGTTAATGAATCAGTTTTCTGATCTGGATAGAGAAGCTGGACAATGGCCGGAGGCCAGTGATGGTCCAGAAGCAACCTGTGGGTCTGTTTGGAGTGCTTCTCAAAACCACGTGAAAAAGTGTTCCATCTCAGGTGACTTGGTCTTCACCAAAAGCTCTGGCTCTCTGCCTCCTTTGAGACTGAGTTTCCTCACTCTCAGTGTTAGAGAACCCAATTCAAAGTTATACCAGATATTTAATTCAGGAAGTATTCACAAGGCCTTACCATGCACTGATCATGTGGTCTGACCATAGATGGAGCTGAGGGCTCACTGGCAGTGGGGGTTGCAGGGGGCAGAAACTACCCAAAGAAAGTGGTGGCAAAGGGCTGAGATGTAAGAGGAGGATGACTGCCTGGAAACCTCAGGAAGGGATTATGGTATTATGGTATGGACTCTGGTATCCAGTCAGTGGTATGGGTGTATGAACATGGACTCTACAGCCAGACAGCCCCAGGCTCAAGGCCCAACTTAGCTGCTTAATAGCTAGTTTTATGACCTTGGGAAGGTCACTTGACCCTTCCTAAAGGTAAACACATTGATTTATAAAAGGGTCGGAGTAAAAATAGCACCCTTACCTCACAGGATTGTGGTTGGTATTAAAGAAGATAATTTGTGTGAAGAGCTTAGTTCAGTGTCCATGACTGCTTAATAAAAGGCAGCTCTCTTTACTACTTATGTGTATATATAACATGTGGATTGCTTGAGAGCATTAAGCAAGTAACTTAACATCTATCCTATCTGTCATCTCCCTTCTGCCTCCTTGGGCTGTGAGGCTGTTGCATTTAGTTTTACAGTTTCTGCTCTCTCAGGATACATTAGCAATCTTGTCATCTTACAGGTGGCTGCAGATGGATTGTTTGGTTTCACCTGGTGTAGACTGAGTTGTTCACTCTGTACCTGGAAGCCTACCTAGGCTCTCAGTGTCGGGGCCATCTCAATATCCATTCCATGGCAGTCTTCAGGGATGTCTCCCATCCTCTGTGAGTCTCAACAACCCCTAATACCTTGGCCAAACATTCACAGTTTCCTAAGTGCCTTCAGGATGTAAGTCAAAGGGGCCAGCTAGTTATGAAACAGCACCTGAGAGACCTCTTTAATTATTTCCTGTCCTAATCAAGTATGGCTTTTCATCCTTCTATCAAACAAGGCACCCTAATTATATGATTATAGTTGATCTTTTAAAATAAAGGCAGCAGTTAAAAAAACTCTTTGTCTTCTCATTGTCTCCTGTTATTCTGTCACTCAACTGGGTGGAAGTGGGTGGCTGCAGCGGGTAGAAGGGGTGTGACTTCCCCTTTTTTCTCCTTTTCCCTTTTATACATGGGGAATGTTTTCCTGTTTCCACCTTTCTCTGGCAAGACTTTTCCCCCTTTTTGTGCCACCTTTTATCACTACAAGACTGAGTATGTGTTTCTTTTCTTTGGCCCTTCTTCTGGTCTGATGAAAAATTCAACAATTTTATTGAATTTTCAGATCCTTCAGGCACCCTCTGTGAGCCTTAGACAGTATCACCCTGACCTGAGAACTGGTGCTAAGAACTGGTGATGCAGCCAATAACAACAAACAAAACAAACACTGCTACTGATACTGAAATCATGCTGACTACTCCTCACTCTCCTTTGTTGGCTGCTCCCTGAGCCTTTAATGTGGGAGAGTCCCAGGGCTCAGCCCTTGACCTCCTCTTTTCTGTCTACATTTGCTCCCTTGGTGATGTCATCCAATGTCATGCTGTAAATACCTTCTATGTGCCGATAACTCCAAAACTGCCTTCAGCCCAGACTTCTGAACTCCAGGCTTGTTGATCTAACTGCTTCCCCTGTAACTCTGCTCGATGTCTAGTAGGCATCTTAAACCTAACAAATCCAAAATGGATCTTCTGATATTTCCCATCAAACTTCTTTTGGCATCTTCACAACCTCAACTCTCTTTTTCAGCTGCCTAGACCAAACTCCGGTGCTCTCCTTGATGTCTCATTCTTCCACTTTTACATCCAATCTGTGGTAAGTCGTATTGCTCTACTTATAAAATATAGTTGAAATCTGACCTCATCTCATCACCTGCACTGTTCCGCTTTAGGTCTAGCCATTAGGATCTTTCATCGGGATTACTCCTATAGTCTCTCTGCATTAGCTCTCCAACTACCTACAGTATATTCTCCAAACAGTGTCGAGGTGATTCTGTAAAAACATAACTCATGTCTCTAAACCCTCCAATGGCTCATATACCAGAGTATGGGTCATAGTCCTTTCAATGGTCATGAATGATTCAGTTCCCACTACTTCTCTTCTCCTGAGCTCTCCCCCTTGCTTACTCTGTTCTACATCAGCCTGCTTGGTTTTTCTTAGACAAGGTCACATGCATTCACCTCAAGCCTTTTGTACTCACTTTTTCCTCTGTTTGGAGTGCTTTTCTCCCAGACGCCTTCATGGTCACTTCTATCAGGCCCTCCATGGTTACCTACCTAAGACTGTGGCCCTCACCTCAGCCTAGCCCTCCCTGCTGAAACTTTATATATCTCTTTAGCATTTATCATTACTGTATTTACCATCTGACATACATTTCTGCCACTCCACGAGGGTGGGAACACTTCTCTGCTTTGACTACTAGACCCCCAGTCCTGACACAGAGGAGGCATTCAGTAGATAATTGTATATCCATTAACTCACTTAATTCTACAACAATTATGAGTCCTGATTTGTACATGAGGAAACTGAGGTTAAATAAATGGTCCAACATCACACAACTCCTAATGGCAAAGCTGGGATTTAATTCCAGGTTGTCTGGGTCTGAGCCCATGTACTTTTACAGTAGGCTCCACTTCCAGGGGTTGGTATGTGGTTTTCTGTCCCTGTGCCTGGGAGCTGCCATACTCCAGGGACCCAACATGTGTTGGTCATTGCCTTAATTCAGGCTGCCATAACAGAGTACCATAGACTGAGTGGCTTAAACAATAGAAACTTACTCTCTTATAGTTCTGGAGGCTCAAAGTCTGAGATCAGAGTGCCAGCATGATCAAGTTCTGGTCCTATCATGGGGCGCCTGGGTGGCTCAGTCGGTTGAGCGTCCGACTTCAGTTCAGGCCATGGTCTCATGGTTCATGGGTTCAAGCCCCACATTGGGCTCTGTGCTGACAGCTAGCTCAGAGCCTGGAGCCTGTCTTCAGATTTTGTGTCTCCCTCTCTCTCTGACCCTCCTCTGCTCATTCTCTCTCTCTCTCTCTCTCTCTCTCTCTCTCTCTCTCAAAAGCAAATAAAACATTAAAAAAATTTTTTTTACAAAGTTCTGGTCCCATCACATTAGGACTCCATCCTTATAACCTCATTGTATCTTAATTACCTCCTAAAAACCTTATCTCCAAATACAGTCACATGGGGGTTTGAGGCTTCTACATATGAATTGGGGAGGGGAATGGCCCATTGCAATCCATAGCAGTCAGTCATTCCCCGGATTGGGCAGCTTGCTTTTAACTGCTCATGGTTTCCTTTGAGAAATAGGAAATGACTTCTGCCCATACCTTGCCACCTCCGGTCCCCAGGGACCAGAGAGGAGAGAATGTGAGTGCACGAGGGAGGCTGAAGCTTCTGGCTTGTCTGCCCTGGCTTCTGATTCAGATCCCTCCACCACAAAGCACAGCTCTCAGCTTCTCAGCAAGAATGGTGGTTCTGATAAATGGGTTTGCACAGAGGCATTTTCCAGGGTTAGAAGCAGTCTGTGCTGGCTCTGGGATCTGGACACCCTCTTACTTGTGCCACCTCAGGTCACAGAAAAGGTGGCCCTGGGCTGACTTGCATGTTTGGCTCACAGACCTGGGCATGCTGGGGTCAGCAGAGGAGAGCCCACTGGGCTAGGAAAGACCCGGGGGAAGTAGGGGGAAACTGGAGGCTGAAGCCCATGGCAGAATGGGCAGGAGGGGGCTGAGAGCACAAGGAACAGGTAGGGGAAAGGGCAGCTTGGAGTAAAAGGGTTTCCTGCTTCTTTTTCCTGACAGCTCAGGCTGGGCCCTGCCTTTCCAGACCTTCCTTGCCCACCTGTGGTGAGTGGAAGGAACTGCAGCTGCCCTCTCTCTCTCCACCTGCCCAGCTGAAGCCCACATTGGAGTGGCCTGGGCCCAGGGTTGCCAGATAAAATATAAGACCCCCCCCATTAATTCCAGATGAACAATGAATGTTTTTTTAGTATAGGATAGACTAAGTATGCCCCATGCAATAGTTTTACTAAAAAATGATTCTTTGTCTGGAATTCAAATTTAACTGGACGTCCTATATCTTTATTTGTGAGATCTGATACCACTACCTGGATCCTAACAGCAGCTCTCATGGGTCTGCTTCTTCCAGGCAGCCTGGGCCAGAGCCTCAGTGCAAACTGAGTGCAAACTACCAATAACCATGTGTAAATCTTCACAGAGCAGAAGGAAGAGGCCAACTTTGCAGCAGAAGTCCAAGACCTTTCTGCTCCCTGGAATACTTTACCTATCTGGTAAGGTTGTAGCCTGAAATTCCATTATCTTTCTTTGGTCACCTAATGCAAAGCAGTGGGAAGCCAACTAGATGGTAAGGACCGAAGCTCTGAGTGCGAAACTGCAGCCAATGAGCTGCATGGGGAAGAATGTAACCTCCCCAGGCCTGTGCATGGCTTTACCTATTGAAGGGATATAAGACCCATTTCACAGACTTATTATAAAGATCACAAATTACAGCAGATGATAAAGCCATTTGGCATATAGAAGTGCTCAATAAGAATTAGCTGACACCATTTTTACTGCAAAGAGGAAGAAGTCACCGAAAAAAGTCCTGGAAAATCCTGGGGAAGCAAGGAACCTACCAAGAGGGAAGAAGATGGAACAGAAGGAGAGGAGGCATCTGGGAATGGCTCTGCCTGTCACCATGGTCCTTACGTTGCTGCTGCTACAGTGGGGCCTCTAGAAGGGCTCAGTGTGGGCCCCACCCTTGCTGGCTAGAAGCCAGGACACCATCTGTGAGGCAGAGAGTGGGAGCAGGTGGATTTCTATGGAAGAGAGAGGTAGAGGGACTTGAGGATTGGGAAGGGGTGGCAGAGAGCTCAGGAACATGAAGATTTGGCCATAACATTTGTTGGGTCTGAGAGAAAGGAGGTACAGAGGATATAGGCAACCATGGCTACTGGGAAGATGGAAAGGATACTTATCTCTTATATATGAGTGTCAGTATAGGATGAGGATTACAATATACTTGGTATGAGAAGGTAAGTCTCCACTGGAATACTGAAGATATATCAAAGGAAATGAGAACTATAAGAAGTAGCTTGGTGGTATATAAATACAAGAAAAATATAATCAAACACTACCATAAATGTCTAATTGCCATGTTTCCCAGAAATGGTAATGAGGATCATGGCATATGCATTTCACTTGGCTCTTTTTTTAAATTTTTATTAATGTTTATTATTTATTTTTGAAAGAGAGACAGAATGCAAGTGGAGGAGGGGCAGAGAGAGAGGGAGACACAGAATCTGGAGTAGGCTCCAGGCTCTGAGCTGTCAGCACATAGCCCGATGCGGGGCTCAAACTCACGGACTGTGAGATCTTGACCTGGACCGAAGTTGGATGCTTAACCGACTGAACCACCTAGGTGCCCCACTTGGCTCTTAAGTTTAATGTGATTATGACATTGGAGAGCCTTAGCCTTCAGAGGATACAAAGAGCTCTCTCGTGTGACCACCTGTAGATAATGGCACATTGTGGGTGCTGAGCATATTGGAAGATGGTGGCCTAAATGTAGGTGCCCATGAGGGGGTTAGTCCTGAGCCTTCCCTATGGAAGGCAAAGAGTTGTAGGGCTTGTGGCAAGAGTGCAATGGTGGCCTGTGGGCCATATGTTCACATTTTAGAAGTTAGAAGTCAAGTTAACAACTGTTACATAAAACATGTTCACTTTTTACCTTGACACATGTACCCTTGTAATAACCTTGGAGGCCATGTTCAAATTCAGAAACCCCAGATTCCTTGATGTTCTGTGGCACAACATAGTTGAATTTTCTGTCCACCCCCCAGCCTGCAACCCATCCTCCTTTGCTTCCCGTTCCTGGCTCTGTCCAACACTTTGAGGGGCTGTGTTCTACTGCTGCGGTAGCAGATTACCACACACTTAGTAATTTATGACAACACAGATTTATTCTCTTACAGTTCTGGAAATCAGATGGTGGGTGTCACAGGGGTAAAATCAAGGTGTCGGCAGGGCTGCGTGTCTTTCTGGAAGAGAAATCTAGGAAAGAATCTGTTTCCTTTTTGTAGCTTCTTGAGGCTGCCCACATCCTTGCCTGGTGGCCCCTTCCTCCTTCTTTGAAGACAGCAGTGTAGCATCTTCATCTCTCTCTCTCTCCTGCTTCCCTCTTCCACTTAGAAGGACTTTTGAGGCGTCTGGGTGGCTCAGTCGGTTAAGCGTCCAACTTCAGCTCAGGTCATGATCTCACGGTTCATGGATTGGAGCCCCGTGTCGGGCTCTGTGCTGACAGCTCAGAGCCTGGAACCTGCTTTAGATTCTGTGTCTCCCTTTCTCTGCCCCTCCCCAACTCTCTTTCTCTGTCTCTCAAAAATAAACAAATGTAAAAAAAAAAAAAAGAAGAAGGGCTTTTGTGATTATGTTGGGGCCATCTGAATAATCCAGAATAATCTCTCCATCTCAAGATCCTTAATTTAACTCCATCTGCAAAGTTCCTTTTCCCTGTAAGGTAACATATTCACATGTTCTGGGGACTGACTGTGGACATCTTTGGAGGGGGAAATTATTCCATTTTTCCACAAGGTTCTTGTGCACGGCGTGGACATTCCACTCTCCCCTCCAAACAGCTGCTTTACGGGCCTAGGGAGCAGCACACACATGGCAAATTCCATCCTTGAGAGGATGAATCAGGTGAAGAGCAACTTGCAAGTCCTGGAAGTGGGTTTGGATCTGGCTGGGCAAAGCATGAAGGGTCCTGTGTACCTGGGAACGGTTCAGAAGGGGGCATGAGCTCCGGATGTGAACAGCCTCTTGGTCCTAAGGACTTGTTGTCCCATAGGGAGGAATAGAGATGGAGAAGGACCAGAATGGAGCCCTATAAAGCTTGAGGCATAAGGTCTATAAAGCTTGAAGTTGGTTCTAAAGGTGATGTTGTCCCCAGACCCCCGGATCGTTTACTTGGGTTGAATGGACTGAAGTTATATGCAAACTCTTGTTGCTTTGAGTATACGTACATTTTGGGGGAAGAAGTTTTAGTTTTTATCAGATTCCCAAGTGACCCCAAAAGGTTAAGGACTGCCATCCCTAACTATTCAGTTTACTCTCAAATAGCCCTTTCTGGGTCATTTCTGGGTCTTTCAGTCCACAAGGATACGGCTGCTGCCTTATCTCTGAGGTGTAAGCCCTCTGAACTGGCTTCTGCCTACGCAGTGAGCCTTTGCAGTGACTATTCTGGGGGACAGTGGGGGGCCTATGTGGGTTAACTGAAGTTCTTGCCTGCTGTGTAGAGAGGAGGACCACTTGGGGGAAGATGGGGGTAGCTGTTACTTTCTTTCTCTAGCCAGCAGAGGTCCCTAAACTCACCTGTCAAGCAGAAGTCAGGCCAGGAGCCAGATCGGAGACTGCAAATTTGGATCTGGCCATCACCGCCCAGGCCCCACCTGCATGGTGTGCCTGACAGGTGAGCCCAAGACGTTCTCCCCTTAGGAGGGGATTGGAGGACGAGAGAAACAACAGCAGTTTGCACCATATGCTTTTTATTTTCCAAGAAATTAAGCAGAGTTTCTTCCTCCCAGTGAATTTCCTTAACAAAGATATTTTAAAGCTTTGGAAAACATTCCTGTCCTACTTTAATTGTATGAAGACTGTCTGTGCTGGAAGAGAAAGATGGAGGAGGTGGGGGGGGGGAAGAGAAGGGAGGGGAAAGGAGAGCTGGAGGAGGGAGAGGAGGGGAAGGAGGAGGAGAAGAGAACAAAGAATGTATTTGAGAAATTAAAGAGCAGCTCTTTCCCTGAATGAATTTCCCTCCCAATTTTCTTTCTTTAAAAATGTTTTAATTTATTTTTTGAAACAGAGAGAGCAAGAGAGAGAGAGAGAGAGCACAAGTAGGGGAGGGACAGAGAGGGGGTGCAGAGGATCCAAAGCCAGCTCTGTGCTGACAGCAGAGAGCCTGATGTGGGGCTTGAACTCATGAACCGTGACATCATGACCGGAGCCGATTCAGACGCTTAACCGACTGAGCCATCCGGGCGTCCCTCCCTCCCAATTTTCTCTTCCTAATCTGCTGCTGCCTCCAGGCCACCTTGCAAAGAATAACCACCTGACGTGTTGGGGAAAGAAGCCCACGGCTTTCTCTCCAGGGTCACGTTCTATCTGGTTCCAGCCCTCCACTCTTGCCAGTCTGTAGGAGGCTTCTGTGATGTTGGGGCACCTTCCATGGGGCATCTGAGTGAGGGGGTGTGGCAAAGAAAGGCACTGGTGGGCCCAGAAGCTCAGACTGTGGTGCCTGAGCGTGGGTGCCTGGACCCAGCTGCAGAGTCCGCTGTTGGGAGATGCCTGGAGATGCTGCTTAGCTCCTCAACTTCAGCTCCTTCCCGTGCTTCCACACGACAGTTTCTGGCCTCAGCATCCCTCTCCAACCCCACCCTGAGCCTAGCTCTCCCCCTCATCTCCTTGTCAGTCCTGGCGTCAGGCCTGAAGGTTCTGGCAGCTCTATGCTGGTCAACGAGGTCTGTCTCTTCTTGGAGGAGAGGAACAAAGGGAACCAAGAGGCACCAAGATGGGGGCCGAGGGGCATTCCATAGGATTTTTATCTTCTTCTGAAACAGAGTTTGAATTTCTCCCCCTACTGTATGCCTGACGTCACAGCTTCTGAGGGAGAAAGCCACTCTGGGGGAAACTGAGGCACTTATGAACTACCCACTGTACACTGGAGATTCTCCACGGTACCATATTCCTTTGGCTGAGGGCAAGAAGGGCTGGCAAGAAGTCTTCCATTTCAGTGTCTGGTCAGCGCTGACTGGACACCTCTCTGTCCTTCAGACCAGAGCCTTGGGAAGTCCCCAGGGCACCCCCAGGCAGGACAGGGCCCCATGGTGTCCTGCTGTCACACTTGCCTTTAGTGCCTCAGAAGACAGATGGAGAACTGGGTCAGGGGAGGGCAGAATGGACAAAAAGATTGGGAAAATCTACCAGAAGGAATCTCTGGGAGGGAAGGGACCCTGTCCTAGTTACTCTGCCCCTCCCCCCCAGCACAGCACCTGGCAGAGAGAGGGTGTGTAAGGAATGATGACAAACCAGTGATTGCCCAAGGCCTCTGTCTGCTTGTCTGGAAAGTCTTTGGGTCTTGTCTAGCGCCAACAATCTGTGATGACACAGAAGAGGGTTGCTCTGAGGAGGAGTCTATTCCCTAAAGTATTGGATGAAGAGCTTAAAAGTTGGCACCCTCCTTGTATGGGAAGGTGAGAGCTCGTTTATTCACTCCCTTCTTGACAATGATGTACTGAGTATTGGATTTATGCGAGGCATTGCACCAGGTGCTGGGGTTAAATGATGAGCAAGAAAGGGTCCTTGACCTTATGTAGGTTATAGTCTAGGCAGGGGGACAAGGTTTGGCCGAATCAAACTGATGTGTTTCAAAGGCAAAGCTCGGGAAGCTTGAGAACCTTTAGCAGGGAGAACAGGGGCACTGGGCTGGTGTAGGGGTTCCTTTCCTGAGGCAGTGGCGTCTGGAGGGAGTTGAAGGGGAGCAGGAGTCAGGTAGATGAATGAGACTGGATGGACAAGAGGGTTCCAGGCGGAGGCATCCCTGTGGTCAGGGGCTCCTGATGTGGAGACAAGCTTCCGACATGCCAGGAGTGCAGTGTGATGGAAGCAGAGAACGATCGGGGAATGATAAATGGTGGCGACCCAGAAGAGGCAGAGAGGGGCTGATGACGCAGGGCCCTGTGGGCACGGAAAGTGTATGGGCTCTGTTCTAGGAGAAAGGGAAGCAGGAGAGCGACATGGTCCACACTTTGCCTGAGGGATGATCAATGGTCGAGTGGGGGAGGGGTACGTGTGTGTGGCCAGTTAAGAAGTCAGTGCCACAGTTCTCACAGGAAGACAGCAGTGGGGATGTAGAGAAATAAATGAATTTGAGAATGATTTAGGAGATAAAATTGACAGGCCTTGAGAATGGAATGAATTGGAAGAAGGGCGACTCCTAGTACAGAAAACCTGCCCACAACTAGCGGTGCATTCGTTTTCCTTTGGTTACAGAAGCAGAGTGTATCAGTAAGGACACTCTTTGTTGTAAGTAACAGAAAACCCAGCCGCCAGAAGCAAGTGCCTCCAGAGTTGGCTAATGTATGTAGCAGCTTCGCAATGTAATTGAAGGAACGAGATTCTTTCCCGCTTTCCACTCTGCTCAGAAGTGTCGCCTCAAACTATCCCTTCCCTGTTGAAAGGTGGCTGCTGAGATTCTGGACAGCACACCTGATCGCGTCTCTGTCCAGGGAGAGAAGAACCAGTCTCTGTTTCTGTATCTCTTTTCAAGTAACCTTTTCCCACCCCGTACCCACCCCCACAAACTTCCCTTCATATTTTCCCAGCCAAAACTGGTTTTCATGATGCTTCTGGAATAAACAGTAGCCAAGAAAATGGGATTACCAGAACTGGCTGAGATGAATCAGCATTAATATCACTTTCTGTGATTAAAGGGACACTTTAACAAGATTGGGTTTCTCTTACCAAGGAAGGCAAGAAGAATGTATTTCAGGAGAGCAACCAAGTGTGTTCGCTCACCAGGGACCATTTCCCAATATTTTCCAAAGGAGAAACAGAGGCAGGGAGAAGCCTCTCCGAACTGTCTTCCGAGAGAAAGGTTGCTTACTCCAGACTAGAAAACAAGGCCCAGGGATCAATCTAGGCCTTTCTTCAACTGATCTAAGGTTATTGAATCTTGGACCTGGAGAAGACCTTATGGTCTGAAATGTGGTTGGATGTCCAAGTAATTTGGGGACAGTGTTTAAATACAAATTCCCAAACTCCATGGTGATTGCCTAAATCAGAACTCCAGGATCTAGGAGTCTGGATTTAAAAAAAATTTTTTTTACAAATAGTTTATTGTCAAATTAGTTTCCACATAACACCCAGTGCTTATTCCCACAAGTGCCCTCCTCCATGCCCATCCCTCCTCCCTGCCCACATCCATCAGTCCTCAGTTTTTGTCAGCATTCAAGAGTCTCTCATGGTTTGCCTCTCTCCCTTTCCCCCACCATCTCCCCCCTTCTTCTCCCCCTTGTTCCTCAGTTACGTTCCTCCTAATCCTCCTATATGTGCACACATATGATATTTGTCCTTCTCTGCCTGACTTATTTCGCTCAGCATAACACCCTCAAGGTCCATCCATGTTGCTACACATGGCCAGATTTCATTCTTTCTCATTGCCATGTAGTATTCCATGCTATAGATAAACCACAGCTTCTTGATCCATTCGTCCATGGATGGACACTTAGGCTCTTTCCATGTTTTAGCTATTGTGGAGAGTGCTGCTATGAACATTGGGGTATGTGCTCCTATGCATCAGCATTTCTGTATCCCTTGGGTAAATTCCTAGCAGTGCTATTGCTGGGTCATAGGGGAGTTCTATTGTTAGTTTCCTTAGGAACCTCCACCCTGTTTTCCAGAGGGGCTGTACCAGTTTACATTCCCACCAACAGTGTAGGAGGGTGCCCGTTTCTCCACATCCTCGCCAGCATCTAGAGTTCTCTGATTTGCTCATTTTAGCCACTCTGAGTAGCGTGAGGTGGTATCTCAGTGTGGTTTTGATTTGTATTTCCCTGATGAGGAGGGATGCTGAGCATTGTTTCATGTGTCTGTTGGCCATCGGGATGTCCTCTTTGGAGAAGTGTCTGTTCATATTTTCTGCCCATTTCTTCACTGGGTTGTTTGTTTTTCGGGTATGGAGTTTGGTGAGTTCCTTATAGATTCTGGATATTAACCCTTTATCTGATATGTCATTTGCAACTATCTTTTCCCATTTCATTGGTTGCCTATTAGTTTTGTGGGTTGTTTCCTTGGCTGTGCAGAAGCTTTTAATCTTGATGAGGTCCCAATCATTTATTTTTGCTCTTGATTCCCTTGCTTTTGGGGATGTGTCAAGTAAGAAATTGCTGCGGTGGAGGTCAAGGAGGTTGTTTCCTGCTTTCTCCTCTAGGGTGTTGATAGTTTCCTGTCTCACGTTCAGGTCCTTTATCCATAAAAAATTTTTTTTTAAATGTTTGTTTTATTTCTGAGAGAGAGGGGATCCAGGAATCTGGATTTTTTTTAAAAAAATTATGTTTTTATTTTATATTTGAGAGAGAGACAGGGCATGAGCAGGGGAGGGGCAGAGAGAGAGGGAGACACAGAATCTGAAGCAGGCTCTGGGCTTTGAGCTGTCCGCCCAGAGCCTGATGCGGGGGTGGAACTCACAGACCCTGAGATCATGACCTGAGTTGAAGTAAGACGCTTAACTGACTGAACCCAGGTGCCCGAATCTGGATTTTTAAAAAGAGCTCTCTAGGTGTTCTGGGTGTTGATAGTCTAGTATCTGGGAACCATAAGTCGTGTCCAGTGGCCACATTTAATGGTAAAGCCCAGAGAAGGGGTTTAATTTACCCTCCTTCAAGTGGAGAGTTGGTTGACCTCTACACCAGGACCTTCCTCAGAGGGATTCCGGGGGACATTGTCTTTTGGGCACCCTTATCGTTAGGGGAAGGGAGCTGTGAAGGAGGTTGAGGACCTGACGCCCTGTGAACTCGGTTCGGTAGTCCCGCAGTGTGGGGCACCTCTTTGCCTGAACTGGGGTGTGGCGGAGGGGGGGCATGTAATTATGACCACTTCCTATTAGCCTGAATCCTAATGACATCATCACATTCAACCTAATCCTAGAGCAGAGGAACGATTACTTCCATTGTAGAGATCTGTAAACTGAGGCTTCCACGAAGTTGGGGCGAACAGAACTTGGACCTATCCGGTCTGGAAGCCTGTGTATCTTAGCGTCTCCATGTGGCTCTACTTTTTTACTTTTTCACGGAGTGGTAGACTAGGCTCAGGCGGCAGCCCCTGCGCGCCCAGCTCGAGGGAAGGAGGTGGAAGCTTCCGCCCGGGGCGGGAGGCATCTTGCCCGCAGCATGCAGCCGGCCCGACCAGCAGAGGGCGCTGCCTGGGTAAAAATGTGGCGTTCGCTGCGGTGCTGAACCCGTGGGCGGCCACTCCCCCACCCTGACCCCCGTACTCCCCTGCTAGGCAGAGGGGGGAGGTCGTGATTCTCATCGTTCAACCGAAGGGGGGGGGCCGGTGCCGTTGGCTGGGTGGTGCAGGTGTGGACGGAGCATGGGGCCACGCAGCGGTTGCCGTGGGCCCGCTGCTGGCGCTGCGGGAGGAGGTCTGGGATTTTCCACCCCGGCAGAGAGAGGCTTTCTGCCGCCTGGAACTCTGGCTTGGACATTTTCCTCCGAATCCCAGCCCCAAACTTGTATGTATGTATGTGGGCAGGAAGAGTGGAGGTGTCCCTTCCTGGTCAATTCTATGGGCTTAGGAACTGGACTTTAGGGCAAGAACACCCCCAAACGTTAGAAGAGGTGATGCCGCACGGAAGCTAAAGGAGCAGACTCTTACGGGACTGCCCTGGTTTGAACCCTACCCTTACCACTTGTACCTGGTCACCTGAGTCAAGTAAGCCCGCTTCTGCTCGGCTGTACAAGAGCGTAATAATAGCACCTGCCTGCAGGTGGCGGAGGTGGTGGTGCGGGGTTTAGCTCCGCGAGCCAACCGTATATGCAGTGTCAGGGCACAGCCTGGCACTGGGGCTAGGGCTCCATACCTGTTAATTTATTATGATCATGACGATTAACCCCAGTGTCCTTCCAGTCACATATAAAGTCGTCAAGGGCCCTGTGAGGCTCCTGTTAGCTAAGCTCAGGACTGACCATAGAGCTTTGACCATAGAGTTCGCTGCAGCAGAGATGGGGATGGTGAGCTCGCAGAGGCCTCTCTGAAGGCACCCCTGCAAGTCAAGGCTAATGCCCACCCACTGGGAGGCCTTGAGTCAGAGAACAGTGCTGCTAGAGCATTCTCCTTTCCCCTCCCCCCGTTATAGCCCAGTAAGGTTCAGGGCTCTCACTTCCAGTGGTGCTGTGACCCCTGTGAACCCTTGGTGCCCCTTGGTGCCCTTCTCCAGGGTCTGGGTGAGGTTAGGAGGAGCAGAAGCCTTGGCTGGGTGGTGTGATGGAGTCCTGTGTATTTGGTAACCCCCCCATTTCCATCAGGGGGCTCAGCCTTTGGTCATGTTCTTGGAAGACTCTCCGGCTCCTCCTCCAGCCGGGGTCCCTTCTTGGTGACTATGTCTGCTGAAAGGGCCCTCTGCATAGGGCCATCTGGTGAAAGGGCGGTGGTTGGGGTGCCCCCACAAGTGCGTGCCCGCATCTCCCACACCCTGGGTGGGCATGGGCCACCTCACCTGCCAGGAGCACGCAACTCACCCTCAGACCAGATTCCCAAGCTCCGCCACACGCTGCCAGTCTCACCAACATGCAGCTCCCCTTCCCTGCAGACTGTGACAAGAGGGGCCCTGGGCTGGGAGTTGGGAGGCCTGGGTTCTAGTCCAGGCTTTGCCACTCGCTGGCTGGGTGTCCCCGGGCAAGTCACTTCACCTCTCTGGCCTTAGGATTTTCATTTATAAACTGGAGATAATGATAGCTGTCCTGCCGGCCCTTTCTTATGTCCTAGAAAGACTGCGTATGCAGGTGTTTGATGGGAATAAGAGCTAGAAGTAGGTTGTGTTCCTCCTTCCAGTTCCTATTGAGTTACTGGGTTGTCATCGGACTTTCACTGGTCACTTCTGTGGGCAGCCAAGTGATTGCCAAACAGATAGGGTGAAGGGAGACACAGATGAAGGAGGACCTCGCCCTTGGGCTCTCTACCCCCCACCTCTTTTGGAGAAGCAGAGCACACGTTCCTGAGAGAAATGCACAAATGTAGACTTCAAAGAAATCTGTAAGCAAAGCTTGAAATATCCATCTATAAACACACAAAAGTTTCCAAACTAACAACAGCTAGAAATGTGAATGCTCCAAGATTCTGGATTCATCAATCTAGGAAGGCTTCCTGGAGGAGGAAGCAGTGTGTGTGTGTGTGTGTGTGTGTGTGTGTGTGTGTGTGTGTGTGTGCGCACGCACACGTGTGCGCTTAAGGAAAGGAGTACAAAGAAAAGGGAAATAGTGATGATAAAGATCCAGGTCAGGACAATCTCATGTAGGTGAGGGAGACTGGCAGACTCGTGGCATATGGAGACCCAGAAAGAGCAGGTGATGCGTAAGGACCACCGGGCAGTTCTCTTCAGTGCGGGTAAGTTTGAACAAGAGTTTAGATAGGCAAGTGGTCAACTGGGTAGGCTTGTCAAGGCAGTACCATCCTAGTGCCTAGCTCATTATGGCCCATTGTCATAATTCAGTTTTTCGAGGAAGCAGACTTTGAGACTGAGATTTGCTTGCAGGAGGATTACTGGGAAGTGCACTTAGTATCAACACCTTGCGGGGGCATGTGGGATTGGGGTGCGAGGGAGCATGAACTGTGATCAGCTACAGCTGACGTCTCAGCTGATGCCATGGGGAACTCTAGAATTGGATGACCTTTCTGAGAGATTCCCTTTTGGGTCTGGGAAGCAAGACCTTTATGCCCTCCCATCAGTCATTGGATGTGGGCTCTAAGATGTGACCCTTGGGGAAGGGATTCCTTCTGTGGAGGGCCGTGCTTGGAAGGGGACTCAGCGCTGACCTCCAGCATCTGCGGGAGTGAGCACCTCCAACCTGAAGGCAGGGAGACCTGGGTGATGCGCCATAGCATCCCCCTACCCCCCACCCCCATCGTGACAGAGGCGGGAAGGGCCTCTGTGGTGTCGGATGCCTCCAACCTGGCTCCACAGCCAGCCGTAGCCCCTCAGATTTTCCTGGGGCAGGAAGATTTGGCTCCTTTCTCTAGTCTACCTTTCTACAGAGTTGCTAGGGTGTGAACTGTGTTTTGGGATCATTTAGTACAGTGATCCTCAGCCCAGGTGAAGGGTACATTCAGAATCGTCCATTGACCCCGGCTACTCAGACTCTAAGACTAGTCTACACACTCCGTGAGGCTGGGGCTCTGTCTGTCTTGCATAGAGAATCCCTGAATCCCTGGGTCCCCACACAATGAACATCTGGGGAAAGAATGACCTTGACCCCTGCCCTTGTCCTCAGCCTCATCTCTTGCCAATCTCTCAGTTGCCTTTGATGCTGTGGTCACTGTGACCTTCTTGCCTTTGCACAGGCTGTTCCCTCTGTGTGGAATCTGCCACCCTCTCCACCAAATAGGTGCCTACCTCTGATTAGACGAGTGAATGTATGCACAGTGCTCAGGACCGTGGCAGACAATGGGCCATACTGAACTGGGCGCCGGGACAAGCCTACCCAGTTCACTCTCCTATCTAAACTCCCGTTCAAACTCAGCCACACTGAAGAGAACCTCCCTGTTGTCCTTACACATCACCTGCTCTTTGGGGTACATGTTTGAACCCCAAATGGGGGCTGGGCATGGCTACAACTCCACTCTGCTCTGGCCTACGCTGCCGGTCCCTGTCCTCAAATGGACCATGTCTTCTTTCAATGCCTTGTTCACTTGTTTGTCTCCTTGGCAACAAACACACTGTTGGCAAGCATGTACCGGATCCTTTGTCTTTGCATCCACAGCAGCTAGTAAGTACAGTGCTTGGCACATAGTAGGTACTCAATTAATGCATGTGAACCGAGTGCAAAGGCCAAGCTCCCAGGGTTACAGTTTGAAAAAATAACATTAAGGTATTTTTAATGAGGAGCTAGTTGAGCGAGTGACCTGCACTGGCCAGGCGTGGCACTGTTACTGCCCAATGGATCCTGAGTATCGAGTGAGTGATTTAATGCATCGGTGGTGGATAGTGGGTCCAGCAGTCAGGTGGGTAGAAGGACAGAGGGGTGGTGCACTGGGTTGGTGGATGGCTGTTACCCCGTGTGGAGAAGGCAGGGTTTGGAAGAGACCAGGTGGGAGGGAGGGGGGTCAGCAGACAGCATATTTCACACACACCAGCCAGCCAGGTGTGAACTGGGGCGGGGGCGCCTGAGAAAGGCCCCTCTGAGGCTCCACTGGAGAGGCTTGGGGAAGTGCTGTGCCTGCACGTTGCCAGCTGCGGGCAAGGCGCTGGGGGGCCATCTCTCATTCTAACATGTCCCCGAGGTCAGTGTAAAGACAGTGTTGTAGGTGGGCTGTTGGGGAGTGGGCTTACCTGGAGCCAGGGCCCAGGGCCTCTGTTCCTCAAGGGGGGGTGGCAGAGAATTGCCCCAGGAAAGGAATCAGGGCAAGTGAGAACGCCCCCTTTAAGAGGTGGTGGAGGGTGTCTGCACGGAATGTGGCTGAGTGCAGATCTGGGTGAGGTTTCCGGAAATTCTTGTTACAGAAAGGCCTTCCTTTTTTCTCTCGGTCGGGTAAGCAGGCCATTGGGCAGTTCAGCTGGTCAGACTGTCAGCCAGGTGGTCCATCTGTCCGGCAGGTAGAGGTAGGCTGTCCAACAGCGACCTGGAGGGGACACGGGGCCAGTCAGTCGGGTTGGTGGGTAAGAGTGCATTGTGTGTGCGAATCGCTGGCGGAGATGGGGCCTCAGTGCCATGGGCAGTAGGAGTCAGGCAGGAAGGAGAGAGGCCCAGTCTTTCTTCTCTGGGGGGCCTCAACCAGCACTTCTTTTTATTTTTTTTAATGTTTTATTTATTTCTGAGAGAGAGAGAGAGAGACAGAGCATGAACAGAGGAGGGTCAGAGAGAGAGGGAGACACAGAATCTGAAACAGGCTCCAGGCTCTGAGCTGTCAGCACAGAGCCCGACGCGGGACTCGAACCCACAAACCGCGAGATCATGACCTGAGCCGAAGTCGGATTAACTGCTTGACCGACTGAGCCACCCAGGCGCCCCTCAACCAGTGCTTCTTAATGTGGGAGGACTGTGTCCTGAAATGTGAGACAGGGGTTGGTTGGGATAGTCTTGTAGGAGGCTTGTGCTGCATTAGGGGCCAGGATAATCCCAGAACAACCTCACTCTACAGGCCAGTAGTGTTCCTTTTGAGAAGTACTATGTCCAGTCAAATGGAACATTAAAAAAAATTTTTTTTTAATATTTATTTATTTTTGAGAGAGAGACGGAGTGTGAGTGGGGAGGGGCAGAGAGAGAGAGGGAGACACAGGCTTGAAAACAGGCTCCGGGCTCTGAGCTGTTAGTACAATTCCGAATGGGATGCGGGGCTCAAACAAAGGAATCACGAGGTCATGACCTGAGCCCACCCAGGAGCCCCCCCGAACATTTTATACAGACCTGCTTGCAGGGCCAGCCCTGCTCCCTTCCCCACACCCAGACCTCTAGTGACCACTTCTTTGTTCTCTCTTCCTTCTCTTCTCTGGAATTGCCTGGGTTGCTAACTTTGTTGCAGAGTGAGTGCCCTGAGCTGCAGGGAGGCAGGCAGCAAGTGGACAAAGTAGAAGCACCAGCTGGCTTCCCCCTGCCCGGGGTGTGTGTGGCAGGGAATCCTCCCCTTTTCCGTGGGCTTAGGGCCTCCGGGGCCTCCCAGTGGAAAATTGGAGGCCTCACGGGAGCCCAGCGAGCTCCTCAGCTCAGCGATGAGGGAAGGCAGCAACCCAGATGCTGCCTATTTAGCTGTGGGTTTCGGAGTGCATCCCCCTCCCCATGTCCCCCCTCCCCATGTCGGTTCCTTCCCTTGGGGGGGGTGGGGGAGTGCAGGCTGCCCTGTGCCAGGAAGGAGGGAGGGAGCCTGGCAGGAGGCTGCATCTCTCTCTCTCTCTCTCTCTCAACACCACATGTCCCTAGAAGGACAAAATGTGAAAATATAAAAAGCCTCTGGTCTTGGGACAGGATCACACGGATCACACGGCTGGGTGGCCTGTCACCCTGGCTGGCGGGTTTTCGCTGCCTGGGAAGGTTGAGGTCTGGCTGCAGCTGGGCTGGGGGCGGGGCAGTCTTGGTGAGAACAATCTCTGTCTGCAGAGTCTGTCTTCTCGAGGGTTCCTAGAGATGCCTGCCAGCCCCATAGGACAGGCCGGGGATACCACATTCATACCCGTTTCTCGGACGAGAAAACTGAGGCTTGGGGCCATGGCTGGCCAGTGGCGCTGTGACTCAGACCATATCTTCTGACTCCTAGTCCGGTGCTCATGCCTCGACTGCAGGAACTAGCTCTTTCTTTGAAGGCAGGTTGCTGGTGCTGCTCACGTGTTAGGAGAGAACAGTCGCCCTGAGGCCTTTTCCTAGGGGGTGTTCTGTGCAAGGGGGTGCGGAAGGCGTAGCCTTCTCTGCTCTATCCCAGCAGAGACAGCGTGGGAGCAAAGGGGGCCGGCCCTTCGGGGCTGCTGCAGGGGTGGCGCAGCGGGTTTGGTACCCTGCAGGGCTAGGGACATCCTGGCAGTCATCTCAGAGTGGGCAGCTGCCCTCTGTCACGACAGATATCCAAACAGCTTGCAGGGGTGAATGAAGCCCCGACAGGCCAAATCCCTGGGTGTCTGGGAGGCAGCCAGTGAAGGAGTGGGGGCCACCTGGCCTGGCTCAACAATACCCAGCTCCTTGCCAGTCACTCTTCTCACTACCCTCTCCTGGATACTGGGCACCCCGAGGGGCTGGGACAGGGTCTGCTCTACTCTGGCCTCCTCTGGTTCCCCTGACACTCAGGGGGGCCTCTACTCCTGGCTTCCTCAAAAACTCTGCCTAATGCCCATAGATTGCCTCGGGGCTCCCCTGGGTCTGTGCTCAGCCCCGCAGCCTGGGCCAGGATGAAAGTGAAGCTGTCAATAATTCATGTGCTCGCTCCCCCTCACTTCCCCTGCTCGGCGGGCTGTAAATATTTCACGGTTTCAAGGGGGCAGAGATGGCCCAGCCAACTCCCAGAATGGGGCTCGAGGGAACCTCGCCCTTTCCCAGAGGCAGAGGGAGTAGAGAGGAGTGGAGAGGCTGTCCAGAGATACAGACTGGGCTGGCCTTGACTTCTCTGGTTGGGACAGGGAGCCAGTCCGGAGGCTGTCCTCAACTCCGCCCTCTTTCTCGCCTCCAGCTCTCTTGGTTTCTCCCCTTCTTGGCCAGACTCCTCACATCACCTGCCCTGCGTCCGGCCTTGATTCTTGATTCCTTCCTGGACAGTTGGCCAAGCCACTCTGACCACACCCAGCCTGAGGAAGCTCTCTCAAACGGAATCTGTTTTAGACCCTGCCAATCCCTTGTCTCAGAGACATTACAAGCTCCAGGTTGCTCTCTGGGGCAGGGGTGGGGGGGTGGGGGAGTGGGGTCCACCTTTCCTACCCCAACATGCAGGGCCCTGTGCACTTGGCTGTCTGGATCTTGGAGCCCTGTCTCCCAGCCCTTCAGCCTGCTCCCCTGTGGTCTAATCTTGCTATTCCTGAACCCCTAGGCTCTCACCCACCCTTTAGCCTTTGTTCTGTGTCACTTGCCCAGGGGGTGATGGGGGTCCAATGTCAGGGCTCTTTGTGTCTCCACGCTGGTTCTGGGAGTCACTGCTGTTCTGAGCCCATGCCTACTATGCTATGTAAGCCAAGGTAAGACCTCTGATGGCTCTGGACTTCTCTCTTACTGTGACCTCTGTCATATTCTTCTGAACCTTGGTGTGTGCATCTATAAAATGGGAATAGTAATGCATCCCCCAGAGGTGAGGCTTGGAAAGAAGGTCTATATAGGCACAGCCCAGGCCACAGCTTGGAGTCGGTCCTCTGGCCGTGCGAGCTGTTTGGTTGGTTTGCCCTCATGGACAGCAGGCTGCAGAATTTCCCTCGGCGGGGTAGAAACAGAGGCCATGTTATGGACAGGAGCCAAGGAAACAGGAGAGGGCCGGGGGCACAGGGAACCCTCCTAGGGGTCTTATGGTAGGTAGGCTAGCTGGGGAGCCCCTGGGAAAGCGGTAGAAGGAGGGTGCATGAAGGAGGACGCTGCTACGGGGAATTGGGCAGGACACCACTGGGAATGTTCGGGAGAACACAGAACCTTCCATCTGAGGGCATGCGCTTATCCACTGGCCCCTTTACCGTTGGTTGTGTGTTGCCTCTAAGGGCATTGGTTTCCAGAGCTTATGGACAACACAGGCACCTACACTGAGCAGGTCCCCTCTGCTGTTTACAGCTGCACAGAGGCCCTGGGACAGCGGGGGAAAGACAGAGAGCATTGGAGGTAAGTTCAAGGCCACGGAGCTGTGGCCAGGAGACAGAGAAGGCAGCAGGAGACCAGGATGCTAACCATAGGAGTAGCATAGGGGCAGATGGAGGAGGAGACTGTGTGGTTGAGGGGGGCTGTGGCCTCCTCCCTGCCCTTCTCCCATGCATTCGTGCATTCATTCATCAGCAATTATTTATTGACCATCCACTGGGTATCACAGAGCAACTAGATCAATCTAAAAACGACCAGCTCATCTTCTGCTTCTACCCTGGGCCCTGGGGTAACTTGGAACCAAATGAGGTGCTAAGACCGATCTGATAGGTGGGTGGCAGGTGGGTGGCCCTCTCTTTAGGTTGTGGGGAGCAGTGGGGAGATGTCTCCCCTTAGACTCCTTCTCAGGGCTGAAGAGGCCTTTCTTCCTCCTCCAGGACACTTTCCCCTCCCGCTGGCCTTAAAGGGATAGGTGCTCTATCTGGGAGAACGTCACCTTTCTGACCTCAGGGAGACGTCCTGGGGAGTGATGCTGGAGGCAGGGACTGGAGGCCGATGTGTGGACATCCCAGGGCTCCTCCCTCACTGTCTGCTTATACATTTGGAACTGAGTCTCCCCTCTCTTCTCAGACGTTTCCAGAAACCCCGCTGAGTATCAATTCCTGAACATCCATCCATTTACTCATCTAGACAATGTTTCCCCTATCTGGGGCCCCAGAGAGGAGAGGGGAACTCGCTGGCCTCCTTGTTCTGAAAATCCGGCCTGGAGTTGCCATTGAAAGGCATCCTTAATCCTGCCTCAGCCATTCCCTTGTTTTGTGTCGTTGGATGAAGTCACTTACCCCTGAAGCTCAGCTTCCTCTTCTGTGAACCAGAAGCTGAGAATAATGATCATAATGAGCTCCAAGGGTTGTCAGGAAGCTCAGCTGAGAGCCGGAATGTGCAAGAGCACTGCAAACAGCGGAACGTCGTACCAGTGGAAGGCCTCCACTTCTCCATCACTTTGATCATCTTCATTATCCTCCTGGTTGCCATCCCAGCCCCAGGGCAGAGTGGTTTCCCTGCAGTGGGAGGACTTTGCTGGTGCTCTCGAAAACACCCGTCTCTTAAGTAGACCGCCCATGGGCTGCATGGAAGAAATGGATGTAATTTATAATGAGCTTCATTAGGGGTCCACTTCGGAGGTGGGTTCACCAGAGCCTTAACCCATGCATCCTCCGGGCTCTCCTCTGTGACGGCCTGGGCCTCCCCAGCTGTACATAGCTTGGCCATGTAAGGGGGTACAGGCAGGAACTACAAAGGAAGCAGCAGCTAATGAAAAATTCAAGCTAATTGTTTGTTAAAAAGCCCTATCTGCTTCAGATGGGATTCTCTAGGCTGAGAAGGGGGATGTGGGGTGGTCTGCGGCTGCTGTCAGTTTGTCAGGTGCTTGCTTCCTGGAGGACCCAGGCACAGGGCCTGGAGAGGATGGGGAGCTTCCTGGGCAGACGGCCAAGGGCTGGGGGAGTGAGGAGGAGCCTCCTCGGAAGCTCTGACTTCCATTGTGTTAAAGCACAATGTCTCTGTCTACATGTGTGGCAGGGATGTGCTGTGTGTGTGTATGTGTGTGTGTGCGCGCACATGTGCACACATATGCAGGCAGAAGAAGAGGGAAGACCAAAAAGTATCCTGTTTAAGTCTCCAGAGCAATCAAGACACCTTCTGGATTGATCTGTGATTGGAGGAGCTCCTTCCCTGAAAGGAAGGGTGCACACTATGTGGATAGTGTGAAGAGAGATGTCCGTGCTCCGATGCAGGGGAAACCAGAGATATGTAAACGGGGCTAGTGATGAATTAACTCAAGGGTACCAGTGGTATGGCGGCCCCTGCTGAGGTCCCCCCAGCCACGCTAGTGTGTGCCCGGAGTGAGACGTGTAGGGGGCCAGGTTGTGGAGGAGGGCTGCTGCTCTTGGTGTGGATGTTGGGAGTGGTCCCAGAAGCAGGGATGAAGCAGGGAGAAATTAGATCAGACTACTTGATAAATGGATTGAGGTTGCAAGAAGTGGCCATTGGAAGGGGCTGCATAGTTGAGAGCAGAAAAGACAGAGTATAGAGGAATGTCTGTAAATGAGTCTGGAAAGGAAAGATGGCACCTTGGAATTGGGGCTCCAGAGGCTGTGCGGAGAGCAGTGTCTGCCCCAAGACTGCACTTGAGGTCCAGTGAGGAATGGCTGTGCTCACCAAGGTCAAGGCTAAAGGAGAACATTGGTCTTTTTGACAGACCTTCCCGGGGTTATAGTTCATTATGGGGCATAATTTTGAGTGAAACTCTGTGAAGCAGGTGTTCATGATGATCTGTTTGTCTGACACTGACCTCTCTCATTGAGTGTGAACTGCACCCCGAGATTTCCTTACTGTGGAGAAATAGATTCTGCAGTGTGGCCTAGTAGGAAAGGGCACACAACCTGGGGACCCACAGACTTGGGTCCAGATCCTGGCTCACCACCTTTTGGATGCATTTGTTAACCCCCATGTATTGATTTCCATGGCCCCTGGGGCCTACTTGTCTCCATCTCTAACTCCCAGCACAGTGTGGAGAAATTACATATTTTGGAGTTAAATTCATGTTCATTATGGGTCTCTGCCTGACACCCGCCTCTTTGTAGATTGTAAGTCAAGACTGTATCAACCTAAGGTTTCTTCGTTGTTGAGAGTCTCGACCTTTAGACTATGAACTCCTCAAGGGTGGGGACCACATCTATTTTTCTACGGGTCCCAAACACCTTGACCTGTGCCTGGAGTACTTGATTAATACACGTGACGCCGAATTGATCTTTGGTGACATCATTGTTCAGATCTTGGTTTTCTCATCGGTAAAATGTAGACAAGGAGTAGTGCCCATGCTGGGGTTGCAGTGTGGCCTGAATGAAATGAGCACCTTACCAAAAGGCCTGCAGGACATCTGGCACATAAGGAGGTCTTCACACACTCTGTGAATATATGAACTTTCTGAGTTTACCATCTTTTAATGGAATAGAGAAGGAATTCTCATTCCTCAGGTGAGGGTGATGGAAGTGTCCATGGATTCTGGGAGACCTTTGCTTGGGGTTTGCCTCAGTCCACTTTGTACAATTTCTTCTCTTGAGATGCCCGAAGTTTAGGCTTTCCTGGTAAAGGGCCTGGAGCTGTCCTTCCCACAGAGGGTACCAGGGTCAAGGAGACTGGTTAGAGGTGGAGAGGGTAGGTAGAGGGGAGGGGGGACGCTTCTTTATGAAAGTGTGAAGAGGTCCCCCTTGCCAACAGTGGGTTTGGCTTCTAGGTTGCACCCTGAGGATGGAACAAGCGGGAACAAGCTATGTTTACGCACCATGAAGACTGAGGGTGCACTCGGAAGAAACTTCCCGAGGCTTCCAAAGCTGGTGGTCTCATTCTATCTCAAGGGATTATTCCTAAAGTTGAGGCAATTCCTGATAGTCTGGTTCAAGAGAAAATGGCCATTGATGACCTTTCCATTGTGTTGTTTGGTTGCTTTCTAAAATATACCCCTCACAGAGGTGTATGGTTTTGCAGAAGATTCAAAGAATATGCGCATTGGCAAATAAAAGGAAAAGGTGACTGTCCCCTTGGTTCCCAAGCTACGGCCTTCATTCTCACTTTCTTCCAGGGGGACACAGTTTGATGCATATTCCTTTAGAACTTTGCCCACCCACTTACACGTATATGTACATAAATGAAAACAGATAGAAGCCTAATTGGGATCATACTGTTTGCATTGTTTCATAACATATTTTTCTAGGAAATATGTTTGGAAATCTTCCCATGTTTGTACATATAGATTGGCCTTAAAGGCTCCATAGTATTCTATAACATGGATTATCATTTTTGACTACTTTTAATGGATATTTGATGGGTCTTCTGATTACAAATGAAGTGGAAATGTTAAACATTATTAATTAATCATTAAAAATTTTTACTGACTTGCCTATTCATGATATTCTTCCATTTTTATTTCTATTGGTATTTGGTCATTTAGAATTGATTTTAGGTTACTGCCTAGAGTCCAGACATTAATCCTTCATGTGCCACACATATTACAAATATTTTCTCCCAATCTCTCGCTTGTTTCCTTGTTTATGAGTCTTTTATGGTACAGAAGCTTTACTTTGTAAATTGTCACATCAGTCAACTATTTTCTTTATGACTTTCAGGTGTTATGTTTTGCTTGAAAAGCCTTTCTCAGATCTAGATGATAGACTCTTATTTTTTGTCATGTGATATTTTGTTTTTATTTATTTATTTTTAAAGCTTATTTATTTTGAGAGAGAGAGAGAGCACAAGCACGAGAGGGGCAGAGAGAGAGGAAGAGAAAGATAGAGAATTCTAAGCAGACCCTGTGCGTTCAACACAGAGCCCAATGCAGGACTTGAACTCCCAAACTGCGAGGTCATGACCTGAGCCAAAGTTGGACACTTGACTGACTGAGCCACCCAGGTATTCTTCATGTGATATTTTAAAGTTGTTTTTTACCTTGTCATTTTGACATACCTGGACTTAATTTTGGATGGTGGTATGAATCTATTATTTATTTGTTGATGGAACATGTTAATAATGTAGATGGGTAAGGCAGATAGTGGCAAAGATAATTCCAAATAGCAAGGAAATGATTAGCTTTGAAATCATGTGAGTGTATATTTTTATTTTGGGTGGTCAGATTTTAAGAAATTCATAAGATGTTTGCGATAATAAATTTAAACAACGCAGAAATACATGACATAAAAACTGAAGGTCCATCAAGCTTCCAGACCCAATCCTCCTTTGTGTGAATTGAATTTTTTTATGACAAGCACATCTTACAAAAGTAAGATACATATCTGTTGGCTGTTTGTATTTCTCCTGTGAATTACATCCTTGTATCTTTTATCAGATCTTTTTTCTTTTGTTAATTTTTAATTTAATTAATTTAATTTAATTTAATTTTAGAGATTGAGAGGGAGAGAGAGCCTGAGCAGGTGAGAGGGGCAGAGGGAGAGAGAGAGAATCCCAAGCAGGCTCCACACTCAGCATGGAGCCCTATGCAGAGCTCAATCCCATAACCCTGGGATCATGACCTGAGCTGAAATCAAGAACCATATGCTCAACTGACTAAGCCACTAAGGTGCCCCTGTTCTTTTCTTCTATTGGGTTATTTTTTTTTTTTTTGGTATTGATGTGCAGGCAATCTTTGTATATTAAAACAATGGCTCTGATTATTATTTATGTTCCAGATATTTTGGACATTCTAGTCTGTAATGATTATCTATTAAGTAACAGCATTTATCATCAGTTTTCATTTCATTCATTCATTCATTCATCCATTCATTCATTTCTGAAGGGCTGAACAACATAATGGAAAAGATCGCCAAACCATGAATAAAAATGGTGAGGTTTGTGACTTGGCATATCACTGTGTAAGTCACTGGAGATCTGTGCTTCCGCGTTCTCTCTTCCAAGATGAAGATGCTGCATTAAGCTCTAAGATCCCAAACTTCTCTGACTGTTATTCAGCTGCTGCATTTGCAGCAGCCACATTCTCTGGGCAGGACGGCAGCTTCACATCCTGGATGTGTTGTGCCCACGTCCATAACAGTGATTTTGATTCCCTGGTCACATATACTGACCAGAAAATGGGGCAGTGGGGCGAATATTAGGTAACGAGCAGAAAGGCACTGACCTGGGTGGGCCCAGTGCCCCAGAGATGACACAGAAGGGCTGGAGAAGCAGGAGATGAGACATGGCATCTTAGACAAGTCCCTTTTCCTATCGTGGCCTCTGATTTTGATCTGGGAAGTGGGAATGGGGAACAGTGGGAGACCAGGGATTTCTAAGCTTCTTGCCAGCTCTGAGGTTCTGTGATGGCCCACGGAAGTCACACGTGGGGCTTCTGTGGCTCGTGGGCTGGCTGTTTGTCTGCTTATCTCCCCTCCTCCCTGCAGGAGGTAACCTCTCCGTCCCTAACACACTGTGTGCCAGTAGCTTCTGTGTTAACAGCATCGATCCGACCTTTAGTGCCTGGCTCCGTCTGAGCAACTTGAGGACAAGACTTCTCAATAACTTTTTAAAAACCTTAGTAAAAAACATTTTAGTCCCTTCCCTGTCTTATTTCGATACACGCTACTGTAGAAAAAACAAAGTTCATAAAGCAGGTAAGGTATCCTATCAGAGGATATATTTACTACTAGCATTATCTCGTCTATGGGTTCTTTCTTTGCATCCTGTATGCACGATTTTGTATTCTGGGTTTTTCATTTATGGCACAATTATTTACTTGTGTCATTAAATGTTCTCCATAAGCCTAATTTATAATCACTGTATATCAGTGGGGCAGGACACTGTATTGCTCAAAAATATCTTCACATGTATATGCCATCTTTTTCCCCAAAGCAACATTGGAGAAGAGCGTGTGTGGCTATCTCTATCGTGAGGATGGAAGCGAAGCTCACAGCAATTACTGGGATTCCCTTGGTTCATGGAGTTGGCCGGATGCAAGATGGAGCCACTTCGTACCTGCTGTCCACACGGGCATGACAATTCACTGTATTTCCACACTTAGAATGTTCCCTTCTGCCAATAACTCTGTAAGGAAGGTGGCTAGGAATTATTGTCTTCTTTACTGAGAGCAAAGCAGGCTCAGAGCATTGAATGATTTGCCCAAGGACACAGAACATCAGCGACCAGACCTGGAATCCTCCTTTCCTGACTCCAGGTTTGGCACTCTGGTGTCCCCAGTTGAGGGCTCTTTCCACTTAAGTCCCGATGCAACAGGAAATTTGAGTGAGGCTGGTTGGCAGCAAGATTTCAGAAATGAGAGATCAGGGTTGTCGCTAGAGGGAAAACCAATCCTCTAATCAATCCAGACATCATTTATTTATAACTGTAGAGGCTCGAAGAAGGTGCACGTCAGCAGAGGAGGAGGAGGGGGAGGAGGGGGAGGGATCAGCAGAACTCATCCCAGAAGGGGCCAGAGGTGTCCTGGTGCAAGGAAGCTGGGCCCGGGGAGGCTGGGAGAGGAGAGAGGACAGAGCTCAGTACGGGGGCTCCTCTTGGCAGAGAGTGTCTCTCTGGGGTCAATAGGCCAGGCCTTGGAGAGTCTTCCTCCCTTGTACCCCTGCATTGAGTTCTTCAAAAGAAATGTGCTTTCATTGCCTTTCTCTCCCAGTCCAGGACAGAAATAGCTGGAAAGAAAAGACTCTGTTGTCCAGGGCAAATGATGGGTTTGGTGTTTCTCCAAAAAGCATTGGTCTCAGCTTGATTTTTTCAGAGCTGACCTGTCCGGTCTGATTTTCCATCAGCATTGAGACTGCTCAGTTCTCTGGCTTAGGTCCTCAGGGATGTGGGCTGAGGGGTCGTCTCCTCTCAGCCCCGTCACTGATCCTGGGGCAACAGATGAGCCATGGTGAGAGCTAGTGGTGGGGGGTGGGGAGTGGGGAGTACTGGCTGGGAGACCTGGGTTTCCATCTGGCTTGGTCACTGTGTACTGTGTGAGTTGGGGTGGGTTAGCTTCTTGGATGTACCCTCAGTTTCTTCAACTCAAAGATAAGATGGTTGTAGTAGATGCCATTTGGGGCCCGTGGGATTCTGGTGTCCTTTGATTCATTTAAAGATAGTATAGCTCAGAGGACAAGTGTGTGGATCTTGGAGACAGGAGTTAGACCTCCTGGGCTCCATCTAGCTCTGCCACTAGCTTTCCATTGCTATTGACTTACTAAGAGCAAGTCACTCAACCTCTTCTGCCTCTCTTGCTTCACCTATGCAATGGGCACAGTTGCTAACTCACTATCTTATTAAATAAGATGATTAAATGGGTTAATTTGGTCAAACACTCGGAACAATGTGTGGTATACAGTAAGTGCTTTTTAAATCAATATGTATTACTATTAAGCTCAAAGAAAGGTGGGGCTGGGTACCAGAATGGACTCCTCCCTCCTGGAAGGCACACAGCTTGGCTCCGCTGGCACCAGCAGGTATTCATCATTGTTTCTTCCTCCTGGAGCACGACTGGGACTCCAGGGTTGCATCCAGACTGATCAGTGACTAAACAGCCAGCTCCTTTCTAGAACCAAACTCATTATGCCAGTAACTAATCTGGATGCTTTCAAAGAGCCTGCTTCCTACATTATTTTATTGAATCCTCTCTCAACCTGGGAGGCCCTTGGCGGGGGTGACACCAAGCTCACAGGTAGAGGCTCGTAGTTAGGAATGGTGGGGCCAGGACCTGGCTGTTCTGATTGTCTATGTAGCACTGGTCTGGGGTGAGGGCCTTTGGCCAGCCTGGGGTGTCTGTGCTTGAGGTCACCTTGTGGAGCACATAGTAGCTCAGTTTTGGGGAGAAGGGGGTGGACTGCCATGTGCCTGGTCAGTAGACCTGATTTTTGCTGATCATGTAAAAATAAGTATGCAGACTTACTATGCTTCTGAAATTCACTCCCTTATTGTTGGACATTTAAGCTATTTTCAATTCTGAGCTATCATTATGTACCTATTAAACTAGTAAAACATAATTCTTTCAGAACCTTAGAAGCAGTTACATGTGTATTTGCTGATGGCTTCATAAATTGATCCAGTTTTTCAAGAGAACAATCCAGTAATATTTAAGAGCTATAAAATTATCCCTACCCTTTGACTTGATAATTCCACTTCTGAGAATATACACCAAGGAAATAGCTTAAAAGAGAAAAAATAAGAAAGTAATTGCTCTTAGAAATGCTATTTATAAAAATTGGAAGCAACCCAAATGCCCAGCCATCAGGGTTTGGCTTCAAACCCATAGTGTATTTACATTCTAGAATATGATAGAGCTTTTAAAAATGACAAATATGGGAACCATGTCAAGGCACGGACAAGTACTCACATATGAAATAATGACACATGGTAAAGGGTAAGTATGTATGTTTGTATGCATTTTCCAATGACAACTACACAAAGCAGGCCAATATTTGTTCAGTGAGCTGATAAAGGTTAGATGCAAGTTGGCATTGTTTTAAATGTTCATTAACTAGTTTAAGCTTACAGTAAAAATAATATGGGTCCTTTTATAGTCGTAGATGAATAGGACCAGCTACATAATTTGCAGGGATCGCTGCTAAACGAAACTATGGGGCGCTTTGTTAAAAACAAATAAAGGTTTGAAGATGGTGACAGCAGAGCTTTAAACCAAGTGCAGGTCCTTACAAACCCTGGATCCGTGTAACTGTGCCATAAGCCTGTGAAGTCAGCCTTGGCTAGAGCTGTTCACCCAATCTACTCACTTCACTGATGAGCAAAATGAGTTCATGAAGTTCAACTTTGCCTAGGAAAACTCAGAAGCACCAACAATCCGAGGCCCCCCTTGGAGCTTGGAGTTGGTGTGGAGATGACCAACCGCCAGATGGGTCTAGAGAAGTTGTGGTCACAGAACTCGGGCCATTTGTCCCTGGGCCTTGCTGCCCCAGCTGGGGAGTCCACAGTGCTTTGTTCACCCACCCACTCATTTATCAAACATTTATTCACCAGTCACGTGTCTCCAATGCTAGGCTGATGGGAACACAGAGGACAAAGACCTGGAAGCTTAGGGTTATATTTGGGCACAGAGGGCAAAGACAAAGGGTTATATTTGGTTAAAGCTCTGGTAGGTTTGGACTAGTGGTTTAGGCATAGCAGAGGGGCTGTGGGAAGGCCAGGGCTCTTCTGGAGATGCTGAATGACACCCGGGTCTTGAGGATGGAGTGCCTTGATCAGGAAGGTTTAGGGTCCCTGGCTACCTAGGAAACAACATTCTCTACAAAGTCCAAGTAAAGACAGTAAGTTTGGGAACTGCCAATACTGGCTTTGGGAGCAATGTCAGAATCCAGTAATAGGGAGAGAAGTCAACTAAAGCTCTGAAGTCTTTACCTGGCGACGAGCTAAAATTTCCCATTCTGTGTTTATTTAGCAGACTTTGTTACTTTGCGTGTGTTGTTCCAGCCTACGCAATCTCTTAAGATGGACACTGGCATAATTCTTGGCTTCATGCTGTCTCGGGTTGAATCAGCATGCTGTCCATTTCTGTATCCAAGTGGTCAGTGGGAATACTGATCCTCCACTGGAAACTTCCATAAGCTGTCCACAGAACTTTGTGAGAGGCTCTGCCGCGTGTCTTCCTGACCCTGCGCTGTAGCAATTTTCTGGCCCATCACAAATGAATCTTGCGAGATGGGCAGTATTGTTTTTGGAGAGCCCCCTTGGTTTCTTGTGGGCACTGCTTGCTATTCCAAAATCTCACAGACAGACTGGCTGAGGACATTTCTCCACACCCTCCAGAAATTTCTGCTTTGACTTACTCCTGAGAAGTGGGGTTGTCCATAGTGAGTTTAGAAACAGAAAAATACAGAGCTCCTTCCCTGTATCTCCCCACCCTCACAACATACACTGTCCGGGACACACATCTAATCCTTGGCTCAAATGTTAGTACTACCAGATGTCTGCCCCTAGTGTGTGGAGCCCCGTGTGTCATGCACTTGATCACTGACTTCCCCATACGGGGCCGGTACAAACACCCAGGGAAGCTGGACTCAGGCAATGACCACGGGACTGTTCGATTCATTTGCTCTTGAAACCTTCAAATATTGTCCTTTGCTACTCAGCTGAGTTTGTGCTTGCTACTCAGTTTTAAGAATTAATCATCTTGGGGCACTTGAGTGGCTCAGTCGGTTAAGCGCCTGACTTTGGCTCAGGTCATGATCTCATGGTTTGCGATTTCAAGCCCCACATCGGGCTCTGTGCTGACAGCTCGGAGCCTGGGCCCTGCTTCAGATTCTGTGTCTCCCTCTCTCTGTTCCTCCCTCACTTGTGCTCTGTCTCTCAAAAATGAATAAACGTTAAAAAAAAACTAAAAAAAGAATCAATCATCTTTTGTATTTACATGTAAATGTTCTTAGTGAAAATATTTGAGAAAAAAGTTACTCTACTCATTACCAAACAGAGTCATCATCAACAATCTGTGATAACCATTTTGTCTGTATGCATATAAATAGAGATCTCTTAGGTAGTTGGAGAAATAATTTGGTCAAGATAGAATCACACTGTGCAGGGCATTTTTACTAAGCATGTATTAAATTTAACTGAAAAAGTAAAAAAAATTGTTTTATTTATTTTTGAGACAGAGAGAGACAGAATATGAGTAGGGGAGAGGCAGAGAAAGGGAAACACAGAATTTGAAATAGGCTCCAGGCTCTGAGCTGTCAGCACAGAACCTGATGTGGGGCTCGAACCACAAACGTGAGATCATGACCTGAGCTGAAGTCGAATGCTTAACATACTGAACCACCCAGGCGCGCCTCAACTGAAAAGTTTTTAATGGTTATTTATTTTTTGATAGAGAAAGAGAGTGTGAGTGCGGGAGGAGAGAGATGGAGATACAGAATCTGAAGCAGATTCCAGGCTGTCAGCACAGAGCCCGACGAGCGGCTTAAACATGCGAACCACGAGATCATGAACCGAAGTTGAACGCTTAACTGACTGAGCCACCCAGGTGTCCCAAACTGAAATTTTTTTTTTAATGTTTTTATTTATTTTTAGGAGAGAGAGAGAGACAGCGTGAGCAGGGGAGGGTCAGAGAGAGAGGGAGTCACAGGCTGAAACAGGCTCCAGGCTCTGAGCTGGCAGTCAGCACAGAGCCTGACGCGGGGCTCGAACCCACGAACTGCGAGATCATGACCCGAGCGAAAGTCGGACGCTTAACCGACTAAGCCACCCAGGCGCCCCCCTAACTGAAAATTTTAATAGCAAAAAAGGAAATTCAAAGAATTGACACAGAATTTTTGAACATCAGATGAATTATTTTGACCACAGGAATATTAACACATTCCTAAAATATATTCAAAATATATTCCTAAAAGAGCCTTCAAAATTAAGAGATAGTGCCATAAATATTAAGAGAGTAAAGTAAGTTCTAAGCAAAATTTCTATTTGAGATACTATTTGAGTGACTCTCTGTTAGGAGAAATGAGAAAATTAGCACGTTACTCTTTCCCCTCACTCTCGCACAATGCAAGGTGTTTATTCAATGCACTCCTTTCATATTGTCCAAAGTAGTCACATTCATTTTCTGCTCTATAACTGCGATTTCTACTTGCTTAATCCATGGACTATGGGCTACTGTGGAATGCTCACTGCCGGTTGTTGGTTTTTTAACCACAGATTTTCTCTCTTCAGATTATTTTGATTCATTATTTGGTTGACCAGATTCATTGTCAGATAGTTTTTCTGAGGAGGGGTCATTATTTTGCGTGCCTGATGGGGTTTCTGTCTGTTGGCTTTACACTTGAAGTTATGCATTTTTTTTTATTTTTTAAAATTAAAACAATTTTTAAATTAATATTTTTTTCTTAATAATCTTTTTTTAACATTTATTTTCTGAGAGAGAGAGAAGCACATGTGCATGCATGCGAATGGCGGAGGGGCAGAGAGAGGGAGACACAGAATCTGAAGCAGACTCCAAGCTCTTGAGCTGTCAACACACAGCCCTATGTGGGGCTTGAACCTGCTTTCTAATCCATATAGCCAAGGAGGGAGTTATTTTTATATGCAGATGAGGAAACTAAAGTTCAGAGAAGTTACGTTATCTGTTCAGGGCCAAACAGCTATTGAGAAAGAGGGCAGGATTTTAAGCTTAGGCTGGGCACTGAAGCGGGTGCTCTGTCTTATCCAAAAAGCCATCTCCTGTGAGATATTCCCTCAGGGCTCAGAGAACACTGGCTGGAGGTAGATGAAAGGCAAGGAGGAAGGGGTGGAGGTTCATTAAAGGGATATTTCCATAGGCCAAGGGACAGTTGACTCTTGGACAGGGGCTGAGAAAGTCCATGGAGTTGGTCTCCCATGGTGTTTTCTGAAGCAGAGTTTGTAACTTCCCATCCATGGAGGAAGTAGAAGCTGGCTGAAGACTGGATAAAATGAGCCTGGCGGCCACTGAAGGAGATTTTCCTTGTCCTAGATGACTTGGCATTTTTTAGACCAGTCTCAGCCTGGGAAGCTGTCTGGATGACTAGGTGATGAAAACCCAAATTCCTGTCCGCTGGATGGGTATCTACAACTTCCCTTAGCATCCCAGGTGGGGCATTCCCAGCAGAGTCCCTGGCATGTCATTGGCCATCTGTCACTGCGGGGGGCCTGGCAGGGAGCAGGAGGCATCCCACCTGGGACAGCGGGACCCAGAGTCTGGGAGAGGTGGCCCCCGCAAAGGGCAGCAATTGTAGATCATTCTGTTGTTCTGCGTAGAGGTCTTCTTCCCTTCACCAAATATGGGGACTCTTTGGCCTAGGTCACCGAGCTATTCCTGGAAGGTAGGCAGCCTTCCAGGGTGCCAGGCGAGCGCTCTGTAAATAAATGCTGTGGAGCCTTTGCCCAGCGCCCGTCCCCCCCAGGGACCTGGAGCCCAGTGTGCCTCTGCTCCCAGAGAGGTGAGCGCCAGAGAAACTGGGGCCCGGAGTCTACTCTTAGGCAGCCTCTAGGTGGTCCCAGCTGGGGGTTCCATCATCCTTGTTCAGCCCCTTGTTGGCCCCTCATGGACAGCAGTGGTCAAGGAAGGTTCTGGTACCTGGTCTTGGGGTCTTGAGCCTGGTGGTAAGGAGCCAGGTGAGCAGTGTCTGTGTGAGCCTGGCTGGCTCTGGCCACTTGAGTGGAGGGGTCTACGGACAGCTGAGGAGGGGCTGGACCCCTAACACAGTAGGTCCCTCCTTAGCTCAGAAAGACAAAAGCTGAGGGGCATCTGGGTGGCTCAGTCAGTTAAGCATCTGACTTCGGCTCAGGTCATGATCTCACGGTTCATGGGTTCAAGCCCCACATTAGGCTCAGAGCCTGGAGCCTGTTTCAGATTCTGTGCCTCCCTCTCTCTGACCCTCCCTGCTTACACTGTCTCTCTCTCTCAGAAATAAATAAAACATTAAAAATTTTTTTAAAAAAGAAAAAAAGGAAGACAAAAGCTGAGGGGCGTCTGGGTGGCTGAGTCGGTTAAGCATCCGATACTTGGTTTCAGCTCAGGTCATGATCTCACTGTTTCCTGAGTTCAAGCACTGCCTCCAGTTCTCTGCTGACAGCTTGGAGCCTGCTTGTGATTCTTCTCTCTCTCTCTCTCTCTCTCTTTCTGCTCCTCCCCCACTCATACGCACTCTCTGTCTCTCTCTCTCTCTCCTCCATCTCTCTTAAATAAAATATTTATTTCTATTAAAAATTTTTTAATGTTTATTTATTTTTTGAGACAGAGAGAGACAGAGCACAAGTGAAGGAGGGGCAGAGAGAGAGGGAGACACAGAATCTGAAGCAGGCTCCAGGCTCTGAGCTGTCAGCACAGAGCTGGACACGGGCCTCGAACTCGCCAATAGGGAGATCATGAACTGAGCTGAAGTTGGAGGCTCCACTGACTAAGCCACCCAGGCACCCCACACTTCTTTTTTCTTCTTAAGGAACAACAAAAGCTGAGAGGATGTGAGCAGAGTCAGTATATTTAGGACAAGCCTGAGAAACATGAACATAGCCTACGCCCACATCATCTAGAATACGGGAATAAGAGGTGGCAATGCCGAGGTGAGGGCCAGTCCAGCTTCCCCTTACTAGCTGGGCAAGTGACATAAGTGCTCTGAGCCTCAGTGTCCTCAGCTGTAAAATTTCGAGGTTGTTGGGAGGAGTATTTGACATAGGTGAAGTGCTTAGCATGGTGTCTACCACACACAGCAAGTGCTTAATAGTTGGGAGCAATCTTCATCATCATCAGATGTTTTCATTAATGTATTTGAAGTCACACTACTTCCATTGGAGGCCACCTCCAACATGTAGTTATTAAAATTTTTTTAGTGTTTATTTATTTATTTATTTATTTTGGGAGAGAGACAGAACGTGAAGGGGGGAGAGGCAGAGAGAGAGGGAGACACAGAATCCAAAGCAGGCTCCAGTTTCTGAGCTGTCAGCACAGAGCTCGATGCAGAGCTCAAACTCAATAACTGTGAGATCATAACCTGAGCCAAAGTCAGACACTTAACAGACTAAGCCACCCAGGCTTCCCAACAACATGTTGATCCTTGACCACTCTGAGCCTTGGCTTCCTAATCTCTACAACGGGGTTAAAAACAAGAGCAATACTTTTCAGAAAGTTGTTGGGGTGACTAAAACCCCTTAATATAAGAGTAGCTGGCACCTCTTAAATGGAAGAGCTCCAAATACATTTGATTAGAATGGGGACACCCCCATAAGTCCTCGAAGGTCTCTTTAGGACCCTCTTCCCAAAGAAGTACAATTTTCCATGGCAGGGGTCACTTTATGAGATGGATCACCTCAGGAGATGATGCAAATCAGGACCGAGTCAGGGGTGTTTCAGATGAAAGTGAAGAAATCCAGCTTCAAAATCAGGAAGACTAGCTGGACTGAACTGGGCTCCAGGCTCGACCGGAGCCAGGCATTTTGACAATGGCATCGGCATACTGTCTGTCCATCTTGAGCCCTCTTTTCCATTGTGCTGACTCCTTTCTCAGGAAGGTTAGCTCCTTGTGGCAGCAAAGCCAGCCGCTGTCGGTGCCGTGAAGGCCACCTTCAGAGGGAAAAGTTTAGCTGCCTCGCCCTGAGCAGGCATCACACTCCTGGAAACAACTGTTTGAGTCACATGTCCGCCGCGGAACCACTGAGCAGATCGGGGATGGATCACACGGCCAGCCCAGCCCCGTGGCAAGGCCTGAGGGCCCTGTGTTTGACAGCTGCACTGGAATCCGGGGAGGAGGGGCACCATTCCCATAAAGCAGAGGAGGGCACAGTTACCAGAAGAAGAGGGAAGGCCGGCTGGCCAGACAGAAGCAGTCGCTGGTGATTAGAGTTAAAAGATGCTATAGGTAAATCCCTGGATGACCTAATGCATCATCTTAATGGGCTGTTAAGGGGAGTGGGAAAGCTCACAAGACATCATTCTATGGGTCCCTCGATGCCCTGGCAGGGAAGGAAGCAGGACTGAGCACCCACTAGACTGCCCCCCGCCCACAGCCAGTGCCCCAGTCCACACCCACACCCTCACCCCTGCCTGCAGGTCAGCCTTGGAGGGCCCGCTGCTAAAGAGGTTCAGGTCACACGACCCCTTGAGCTAAAGAGGTTCAGGTCGCACGAGGGTCTGAGGCTGCAAATACCTTGCTTGGACACGTGCTGGGAGGGGACACAGTGAAACACAGACGGCTCTGGACTTGGAATCCAAGGCTGAGGGGCGGATGCCATTCCAGAGGCATGACCTTGAACACGCTGCTGCCCCAGGCACCCTCCTCTGCCCAGTGAGGGGCTTGGCTGAGCGATCTCTGACGTTTCTCCCAGTGCTGACATTCTGGGAATCTATGAATGTTATTAAATTCATGAATCGGCTTCTTTGCCTGGAACAAGTCAGCTTAAAATACATGCAAATTGCACTAAGTATAGCTGTTCCCTTGCTGAGGAGGCAGTCTGGCATATTTACATAGTTTGGAATTGGCTGCTGTATGCACAGGGTGGGGAGCAGTAACAGGCTCTGAGGCCGGCTCTTAATGCAAGTGGCGTTCTGGACCATTCCCAGCCTGGAGTCCTGAGGCCTGTCGTTAGCAGGGAGGGGGAAGGGAGCGGCTCATACTGGACGCCAGATATGCCAGGACCCATTCTGGGTTCTCATTCTCTAAGGTCTTATTGAATCTTCACAGCAGTCCTTCAGAGTATTACTGTTCCCATTTAATCAATGAGAAAACCTATAGCCTGCCCAAGGTCACATAGAGAGCCAATGTTGAGGTTACTCTCAAATGTTGAGCCTGGTGGGGCTAACTCCAAAATCCATGCTCTCTCTATACACTAGGCCAAGTTGAGCTTCCTCTTCACACCCCAAAGCTACCAGACTCCCTGCATTTTGGCCAAGGTCTTGTGGGCTAACGCCGAGAGTCTTCATTCATTCATTCACTCATTCAATCAGTACATGGCGGGCATCTGCTGGGTGCTAAGCTCCATAGTGATTCTGTGGTAAACAAGACAGCCACGGTGTCGGGACTCTTGGAGCTAGGTCAGAAAATAAACAGGGAAATAAACAAAAGAAATGAATTGCAGATCATGACCAATGCTCGGAAGATCATAGAGTGCAGACACCATGAACACCAGGAGCGTGGCCTCGAAGAGGGCTGTTTTGGAAGGACCTGCCTGGGAAGGTGCCGGTAAAGCTGAAAACAGAAATGCCCCAGACAAGGGTTCATCTGGCGGCCCCAGGTTCCAGCGTCAACACTTGTCAGCTTTGTCACCTTGGGCAAGTCACTCGCTCTTTCTGAGCTTCAGTCTCCCGTCTGTGAGAAGGAAGTGATGAGACGGGCCGGGAGAACCGTAAGTGCATGTAAAGCACCCAACACAGTGCCTGCCATGTTATTGCTATTGTCACTGTACTTTCTGGTCTGGGGCTGGGGCCTGCTTTGCTCTCGGCAGTGAGGCTACTGTATGGAATCCCTCTCTGGCAAACCCCAAGACCATCAATGCTGGTAGCGTAGATACCAGTAACAGGTCAGGAATTGGGGGCCTGGTTCCAGGCCTGGCTCTAACACCTGCCACTTGGCAATCTTGGCAGGTGAGGGAATGCACTTGGCAGGTGAGGGACCCTGTGCGTCTCCTCTTCCTGCCTCCTGGGATGGCTGTGGCACATCAGGGTAGGAAAGTGCTTTGAACAGCTCTTCTATCCAGCTCTCTCGCCCAGCCAGAAGCATGACCTTGACAAATTGCTTTGTCTCAGGTCCCAGTTTTCTCATCTGCCAGAAGGGATATAAGAATATCCGCCTCGATGTCATTGCGAGGCACAGATGAGATGTAGAATGTACAGTGGCCCCTCCCTTATCCATGTTTTTGCCTTCTGTGGTTTTTGTTACCCTGGTCAACTGTGGTCCAGAAGCAGATGATCCTCCTAACATATTGTAAGAAGGTCAACAATAGCCTAAGGCTGTGTCACAACGCCTGGCCTGTGTCATTTACCTCACCCCATCAATCCCTTTGTCATCTCACATCCTCACGAGAAGAAGGGCGAGTACAGCACAATAGCACACTTTGAAGGAGAGAGATCGCATTCACATAATCTTTGTTACAGTTTATTGTTTACAGTTGTTCTAGTTTATTATTGGTTATTGTTAATCTCTTACAGTGCCTGGTTTATAAATTAAACTTTATCACAGGTATGTATGTATTGGAGAAAATCAATGTGCATATGGTTGAGTACTATCCGTGGTTTCAGGCATCTACTGGGTTGGAGTGCATCCCCCGTGGTTAATGGGGATCACTGTGCAGCCTGAGAGAAGTGGAGGGCAGTGTGCGTAGGTTAGGGTCACGCCCACCCCCATCTCCCGTCAACCCACAGAGGGAAGATGCACTAGAGTGGCTTGTATTCTGAGAACCAGTGGGGAACACTGGGGCCCAGAGGGAAGGGACAATGGCCAGGGGCTAAATTAGAGCTACTCCTGAGGTGAAGGTGGGGATCGAATCTCATGAGCCAGTTCTCCAAAGATGTACAAATGACTGGATAATGTGCTTTCTACATTTCTCACTCCGAGGAAGATTGGACTTGGGTCTGTATCTGGCTCTGTACAACCAGAGGGAACAGAGGAAATCTAGCAGTCTGGGGGTCCCTACTTTGAGCCAGTGAACACTCACAATGCCTTACAGAAAAGATGGCTCGGCTCCAGACAGGTTAAGCAACTTTCCCAGAATCACACAGCTTAATTTAAATCTAGTTTGTCTGACTCCCAAAGGCAGATCCTGTTTTGTGGAGCCTGAAGCTTATTCAGTTTGGGGGAGGCCAGGGGTGAGGAGGACAGAGGAGTGAGGGGTCTTTAAGACAAACATTTTATAAGAACACAGCATTTGGTAAGAAAGTGAATATTGGTCTAGAATGAGAAGAAGGGGTCTTGGGAGGGTCCATGTAAGTGAAGGCCCTTTCTCCGAAAACTCAGAAAGCATCACGACCATACTGTTCCTCACAGAAATCCCTAAGGATTAACACTCTGGGCCTGTAGGAAATCACCTTATTTAAGCCTTTCATTTTCCAGAAGAAGGAACTTAGGTGAACTTGTCAGGTGCAACTAACTGGCTTTCACACCTGAAACCCCCACCATGGAAATGCGATGTGCCCTGGAGAAAGCACAGCTCACAGCATCAGACATATCTGGGTCTAAGGCTCTATGCATCACTTTCTTAGCGACGTGAACCTCTTTGAGTCTCAGTTTCTCCATCTGTTAAAACAGGACAGTAATACCTACCTTACAGGTATTATGGGTATTGAATACTATAAGGAGATAAAGGATACAGGGCACATCATAGCTGCATCGTAAGGGTGTCCTAGAATAAGGAGAACGGACACTGCTCTCTGGGAGTGGGGGAAGGGGGGAGGAAGCATGAGCTCACTGCTGTCCTGTTGGAGCAGAGACCCTGGGGGAAGGAGCGGGCCAGAAAGGAATGTCACTGGGGGAATTTCTGGAGGAGAGGGGGTCACTTGGGGAAGCTCCTTAGCTCCCTGAGGGACTTGGATCTGGGAGACGCATGGTAGGGTGAGGGGAGGAAGGTCCCATGGCTCTGTTGATAAATGATGCACCATGGAGATAGCACTGTACTGGTGTCAGGCACCCCAGGCTCTTGGTTTTATCAATACTCACTCTGTGCTGTTGAACGAGTCCCTTCCCTTGTCTGAGACTTCGTCTTCCCATCTGTTAATGAGTGACATGATCTCTAAGGTTCCTGCTTGCCCTGATTTTCTATTTCTTCATCCTAGCCCCAAGAGCAGCTTCTGGGTAGAAACAAACAGGCAGGGAGCCCTGGAGGGAGGCAGCTGCAGGCCTGGTGGGGAGGCTCTGGCTGCCAGATCTCAATGTATATCCACCCCTGGGTGGGAAGCCCTGTGGACAGTGTGTGGCCCCATTTTAGAGATGTGGGAAGACACCTGTATCTCAATCAGCCCAATTGGAGAACAGCAAGGAGGAGCTCAGGGAGGGACCCAAGGCAGGTACTTCAACCTACAGACTGGAGCCTCTCTGATCTGTAGTGGAAGAGCTGGGTTTCTCCAAGTTCACAGGCATAAGACTACCCAGGCCCCTGAACAGTGCTGAAATGTACATTGTGTTGTCTGACTTCCAGGTATCCCTGAAGGAGGTCCACGCACTCAGAGGTGCAGCCTTCTCTGGCATCCACACAAGGCCCTCCGAGCCTTGGTAAGGGGCATTGCTTGAGATTCTGGACCAGCACTCAGTGCTGTCCCACCCCACCCTGCATCTCCGTCAGGGCCCCTCCTGTGATCCTCCTCATTTCCCAGAAGCCCTAGCTGTTTAAACCAGTGGTGGGGCCAGCCAGGCCTGCTGGACGGGACCCAGGGAGTGGCGAGTGAGGCTAACTCCCTCTGACAAGCCCAGGAGCTGTGGCCCAGGGGCTGGCCAAGCTGAGGCCCAGGGGCACTCCTGCTGGCAGGGCAGCTGGTCACATTGATCCCGTAATTAAATCAGGGCCAGGCCTGGCTGACCGTCTGGGCTCTGACCCTACTTGGGCTCTGGCCCTTGGCTCCCAGGACGGGCCAGCATGTGCCTCTGAGAAAGTGGAAGCTTTGTGGCTGGATGGAATTGGGACATGGGGTATCTTATGAGAGGTGCTACTGTGATTCTGTCTGTGGCTAAGAAAGGCCCCCTCAGTAGCGCCTGGCTGTCCATCGCTAGGACTCTGGGGAAGGGGTGGGGCTGGAAGACGCCGACTCTTAGATGAGCCCCGGGACAAGTGGCCTCTGATTAGCTTGCGTGGATTTCTCCATCACAGGAAAGGGCAGCTCTGTTATGTCAGATGCCCAGACCAAAAGTTTGTTGTCATCTTGGATACCTTTGTTTTTCTTGTTTTCTTGTTTTTCTCACACTGTACATTCAATTCACCAGCAAATACTGTTGGCTCCATCTTTTTTTAAAAAATTTAAATCCAAGTTAGTCGTATAGTGTATAGTGTATACAAGATAGTGTATAGTGTAATACTTGTTTCAGGAGTAGAATCTACACTTAAATGTAACACCCAGGGCTCGTCCCAACAAGTGTCCTTCTTAAGGCCCATCGCCCATTTGGCCCATCCCCCACCCAAAACCCCTCTGGCAACCCTCAGTTTGTTTTCTGCATTTAAGAGTCTCTTATGGTTTGCCTCTCTCTCTGTTTTCATCTTATTTTTCCTCCTCTTTTCCCTATGTTCATCTACTTTGTTTCTTAAATTCCACATATAAATGAAGTCATATGATATTTTCCTTTCTTTGATTGACTTATTTAGCTTAGCATGATACATTCTAGTCCCATCCATATTGTTGCAAATGGCAAGATTTCATTCTTTTTGGTCATCGAGTAATATTCCATTGTGTGTATACCACACCTTCCTTATCCATTCGTCAGTCAGTGGACATTTTGGGCTCTTTCCATACTTAGACTATTGTTGATAATGCTGTTCTAAACATTGGGGTGCATGTGCCTCTTTGAATCAGCATTTTTGTATCCTTTTGTATCCAATTGCAGTGCAATTGCTGGGTCGCAGGGTAGTTCTATTTTTAATTTTTCGAGGAACCTCCATACTGTTCTCCAGAGTGGCTGCACCAGTTTGCATTCCCACCAACAATGCAAAAGTGTTCCCGTTTCTCCACATCCTCACCATCATCTATTTTTTCATGAGTTGTTAATTTTAGCCATTCTGACAAATGTGAGGTAGTATCTTATTGTGGTGTTGATTTGTATTTCCCTGACGATGAGTGATGTTGAACATCTTTTCATGTGTGTTAGCCATTTGGATGTCTTCTTTGGAAACGTGTCTGTTCATGTCTTTTGCCCATTGCTTTACTGGATTATTTGTTTTTCGGGTCTTGAGTTTGATAAGTTCTTCATAGATTTTGGATACTACCCCTTTATCTGATATGTTATTTGCGAATATCTTCTCCCATTCCGTCAGTTGCCTTTTAGTTTTGTTGATTGTTTCTTTCACTGCACAGAAGCTTTTTTATCTTAATGAGGTCCCAGTAGTTCATTTTTGCTTTGTTTCCCTTACCTCTAGAGATATGTCTAATAAGAAGTTTCTGTGGAGGGGTCAAAGAGGTTGTTGCCTATTTTTTCTTCTAGGATTTTGATGGTTTTCTGTCTTATACTTAGGTCTTTCATCCATTTTGAGTTTATTTTTGTGTATGAAGTAAGAAAATGGTCCAGGTTTATTCTTCTTCATCTTGCCATCCAGTTTTCCCAAACCATTTGTTGAAGAGACTGTCTTTTTTTCCATTGGATATTCTTTCCTGCTTTGTTGAAGATGAGTCGGCCATACATTTGTTCGGATCCATCTTCATACATAGGATCTATAGGTTGGCTACCGAGGTTGGCTTCAGAACCCACCTACTTCTCCCCAGCCCTTCTGCTGCCTGGCCCTCCACGCTGCTGGCCTCTCTCACCTGCATTATCACAGCACCTTCTTGCTGGTATTCCTGTCTCCATCTTTGCTTGCTATGGAATATTCTACACACAGCAGCTGGGGTGATCACAGAAAAACATGCCTAATCAATTCCCTCCTCTGATCAAAAGCCTCCTGTGCCTTCCCACCTTACCTGGGATAGATTCCAGTGTCCTTTCTGTGACTACGGGCTCCAATGAGATCTGCAGGCCACCACCTAATCCCCTTCCCAAGCTTTCTGGCTTCATTTGTTGCTGCCTTCCCCTGCCCTGGCCTCCAAGGCACATCACTTCCTGCCTGGAGCCCTCTGGCCCTACCGTGCCCTGACCCTGAAATGCTCTTCCCACATCAATCTGCACGACCCCTTCCCCTTGTGGTCTCTGCCTAGACACCACCTTATCCAAGAGAACTTCCTTGCCGATCCAGTGCACAAGAGCCCCCTACCATCACTCTCTATCTCCTCAACCCCATGAGAGCAGGGGCTCTCACTAATTGGTTTATTGATGTATAGTCATTCTCAGACTAGCAAGGAAGGGGGTTCAATTCTTTGCATTCCTCACAAAGCCAAAGGAGATATTGGAATGGGATAGGGGCCTCATTCATGCTGCCCAATTTTGTGTGCATTTCCCTTGCCGAATGCTATGGCTCTTGACTTCTTTTGAAGAAAAATGTGGTGGACTTGGCTTGCTTGGCAGTTGGCCAACTAGTATTCTAGTTACCAATCTACTGTGTAGCCTGAGGCGAAATGCTGCACCTCTCTGGGCCTCAGTCTTCTCATCTATAAAATGAAGCACTTGGTCTCGTTGCCCCAACACCTTTTCTAGATCTGACAATCCAGAATTTTATCACCTTCGACCTTCTCACCCCTCACCTCACTCTTGGTGACAATAGATGTGAATTGCGTTCTTTGGCTTCCAGCTGGGTGTCCTTGAAAAGTCACCATTCTTTCGGTGCCTTGGTTTTCTCCTCTGTAAACTGGATGTGATAATGCCTGTGGGGCCGACTACCACCTGGGTGTATCATAAGGCTCAATAGAGGAAAAATTGCTGTGGAACCTAGATTATGAATAAGAGTGAGACTTAGCAGCATTGGCTCTGGAGCCACAAGGCCTGGGTTCAAATCCTGCTCCTGCAGATTATGAAAGCTTCCCTAAGCCTCAGTTCCTTTGTGTAGAAAATGGGAATAATTAGTGGCTTCCACTTAGGGTAGTCATAAGAATTAAATCAGTTAATATATGCAAAGGGCTTAGAATAGAGGCTGGCACAGAGTAGTGCCCTATGAACATTTGCTTTCATTCCTTGTTCGTGGAATTATTCATTCATTCTACAAGCATCGATCAAGAGCCTATTCATATGCTACTACTGGTTCAAGGTTCATCTGCTCCCCTTTCCCAATTTAATTTTTCTTCACGTTTCCCTTCTGAGGGAAGGATCGGTCTTACCATGAGGTATTTTTGACACGAGGAGGACATCTTATTTACCTTGGGTTCTCAGAACCTAGCATAGTACCAGGCACATACAAGTGCTTTGCAAATATTCACTGAATTGATGAGTAGTGAGGAGGCCCCAGCACTGGGCAGCGTCTGTTAAATACGGATTATGTGTCAGGCTCCCTGGCAAGTGTTTTATAGAAGGCTCTTATCCCCACAGTTCCATAAGGTGGGTGCTATCACCCCATTGCAGACGAGGAAGCTGGTACTCGGCAAGCTCAATTACCCAGACAGAAACCAGAGCTGGGCTTCTGAGGCTGACCTGGCAGTCCAGAGCTGAGGCTCCTTGCTTCCTGGGGCACTTTTCCTCCCAGAGAGGAAGGTATTACTTATTGAGCACTTATGGTGTACCACAGGCATTGCATTGTACCAGGCTCCTTTCAATACGCATTTCATCCTCATGGCTGCCCCATGAAGAGAATGTACCCTGATTCCCATCCCTGCTTTATAAATGAGGAGATGGGTAAGGCTGTGGGAGGGAGAAGGGAGGAAGGGGGAGGAGGAGCTGGGTGAAGGCAATCCCTCTGGCCACTTTCTGACCAGAAAATGCAAATTGAAGAGGGAGGCTGGGGGAGGGGTGCAGACCCCCCAAGGCTTCCTCCTTTTTCTAGATCAGCAGCTGAGGCTCAAGGGAGGAAAGCTTTTTCAGGAACTTTTAATATAGCGATTGCTCATTCACACCCCGCAGCCTCGTGAATCCCATTGACAAAAATACCTGAGGAGGGTGATCCGAGTCCATTGCACCTCGTAATCCCTAGACTTCCTGACTCTTCCCCAGTATCTTCATGCCTATATTTTCCTGCAGGCTTACAGAGATCAGAGGTTCAAGGGCTAGCGCTGGAGTCCTTGGTGACTTTTGCTGCAACGTCATTGTAAGACCCAGCTGGAGTTGACCCCACCAGGGGGGCTGTGGTGTTCTATCACGGGATTAGACCAGGTTTTGATGGCTTCCAGCTGTCTTGGGTCTGAATCCTAGATTTGCCTTGTACTGGCTTTGTGAGTTTGGGCAATTGCTGTGCCTCTCTGAGCCTCAATTTCCTCATCTGAAAATTGAGATAGTGACAAAGACCTCACAGAGTTCATTGTGAGGATTCGATATGAAAAGACAGGCAGACTGTCCAGCACAATGCCTGCACGTGGGTTCCTTGCATCTCGGTCGGATTTGAATCATTTATTCAGTCAGCATGTTTACTGCCTCTCCACTTTGCATAAGGAACCCTTCTTTCCTTGACTTGATAGCTTTCAAGGGACAAGGCCTTAGGGTAAGCTAAGAATGATCAAAGCAGGTCCTAGGGCTTTGTGAAGATTTGTCTGTGTGTGTGTGTGTGTGTGTGTGTGTGTGTGTAACCCAGCCCTGACTCCAAGGCCCAGCATTGTCTAAGGCACCAAGGTCTCTTCAGTCTTAGAATCTGGGAAGCCTGTAGGAACCCTGTAGATTCCCTAGACCCTTGGGAAATGGGAAGGGGTTGGCCCTGGGGCTGTTGTGGTGCCAGGCCAGCTTTGGAGGGCAATTTTTCTGGGCTCTGTGGGAATGTGTGCCATGGACAGGACACTGGGAAGTGCATGGCACACTGACCATGGACCACTTGCCTCAGATGACTCAGACCGTCTATGCCTAAATGTCTGTCTGACTCCAGAAGTGGAGATTAGAGGTGTCTTGCAGGATCAGAGAGAAACACAGAAGTAAGGGAGCCCTAAATTTGGCCGTTCTTTGCTGTCCCAATGACATGGATATCTTGGCTACCGTTGTGATGATGTGATGTAAATAGTCATTGACTCAATGAATATTTATTGTGCCTGGCACTGTCTTAGATGCTGGGGATTCAGAGATTAACAAGACACTTAAAGATGCTTGGAGAGAGAAGGCACCACAAGCCACCAGAACACAATGGCTGTGGTTTCAGTTCTCACATGGTTGTTGCTAGCTCCCCAAATGATCAGTGAAAAGGCCATAAGTCTTCATCAGAACAGACCTGGGAAGAGGCACCTGGGTAGCTCAGTCGGTTAAGCATCTGACTTTGGCTCGGGTCATGATCTCAGGGTCCGTGGGTTCGAGCCCCACATCGGGCTCTGTGCTGACAGCTCAGAGCCTGGACCTTCTTCAGATTCTGTGTCTCCCTCTTTAACTCGTGCGCGTGCTCTCTCTTACTCTCTCAAAAATAAACAAACATTAAAAATTAAGAAAATAAAAAAGAACAGGCCTGGGAAGAGGCTGATTTTCTGTGGAATAGAAATCTCCATGCAGGTGGGACACTTTCCTTCTCACATCATTACAAATCATTAAGCATGGAGCCCTTGCTTGTGTCCAGGTTGGAATAGGTACGGGACCCCAAAGCCTTGATCTTTCCCTGATAAGCCAATTGCCTATGGATGTGCTGCTCACTGACCCACCAGAGGGGCAGGTGTGAGGGATGGTCTAAGGAACAAAAGGAAGAGATAATCAGAGCTGACAGGTTCAGAAATGTCTGAGTCTCCTCTGGTCAAAGAGATGCAGACTTGCCTCATTTGCATGTCATTGAAATAGCACTAATTTCACATCAGAAATGAGGTCTTTTCCCCACTGCTGGGCTAAACCAGCCTAGGAAACTGCAGGGCTGAGGCCCCAGCACAGCTGCAGCGCAGGGGAGAGAGTAATAGAAAGATGTCCTGAAAGCACCGTCGGCTTTAGATCTGCATTGGCCACTAACTCACTGTGGGTAGTTTTGTGTCCCCTGAAGACTCATAAGGGCAGAGTATCCCAAGCACCAAGTGTAAAAGTACGAATAAACGAATTTTTTGGAACAAATGGCAATGACTTTGAGACAGTTACTTTCCATTCCTGGGCACTGGGGAGAAGGTGTGGGGTGTAAGTTTGACGAACAGTTTTGCCTTTTGGGGCCATGGGCAGGTGTGGACACTCTTCCTGGAAACATGGCTCTCCCACACACATAATTCTGGGAGTTTTCTAGATCCTCTGGAGTCAATTCTTGTCTCTCTTACCCCAGATTAGGAGCCCCTGGACCAGGGGAGGTTGAAAATCTTTCACCTTTCGCATCTCAGAGTCCTCAGAATCTTGGCCCACTTGGGTCTCTCAGGCACGGGAATCTGAGAGAGAAGATGCATGAACTATTTTTCTTGGGTTCCTGCCACATGTGAGATGCTCACTGAATCCTCACAAGATAAGGTAGGCATCACGGTTAAAGAGCGGAAGGATCTGAGGCTCAGAGAGAGTTAAAGAGTATGCCCCCGTCACGGAGTTGGGATTCAAACCCAAGTCTCTGGCTCCATAGCCTTTCTCTTTCTCTAGAGTTTCTCACTTGTTCTAGTAAAGCTCTGCTCCTCCCACCCAACACGTTGACCCCAGGATGAGGGTGCAAGCCCCCCACCCCATTCAATATCTCTTTTCCTTGTGAGGCACCTGCTGGGCAAATTCCAGGCTCCCAGCTTTTACAGCGCACAGGGCACACAGTGGGCACCCCAGGCCAGGCAGGGAAGGGTCCAGGGTGCTCAAGTGGCACAGGTGGCCTACACTTGAAGTACACTTGAGCCACCCCTGCCACAAATGGAGAAAAGAAGTGGGAACTTGGTGTTGGAGCTTGCACACATCCCCACCCCCTTTCCCCTTTCCTCTTTGGTGTATCTGTCTAACAAAATCTAAACAGTCAGGGCCAGACAAAACTCTCTCCAGCTCCCATCCCTCCACTCTTTAGAGATGGGAGCGCCATGTCTCACAGGAGAAACCAGCAGGAGGGACTGGACTTTGGGAGCCTGATTCAATTTCCTATTTCTTTGGGGGCAAAGAGCCCTATTAGTCATCATTAGTCTGCTTGAGGTTGTTTGGAGAGGTCTAGAGTTCTTCCAAATCCTCCACAGTTCCCATTCCATGCCGGAAGAAATGCCCCTGGACGGCAGCCGTCCTCAAGGGCTCTCATCTATCACACTCTCCCTTGTCACCTCAGTACCTGCTGCCCAGGAGCAGCACCTTGTGCAGGTGAGATCAGGGAAGTGGGGGGCGGGGGCGGGGGAGGGGGTGTGCAGCTGCTTTGGTTGGTCAGTTTCCTAGCAGTGGAGTATGGCAGAGAACGTGAAGGGGACATCATTAACAAGACACTAGGGGCAGGGTGGAGTGTGCTTGCTGGTCACTGAGAGCAGGGACTTCTCTTACCTCCCACCTTGCCTCCTTCTGAGCCATCCAAATGCCAGGGAGTACAGCTATGGACTAGATGAGCCCTTAGAAACAGACAGATGTGTCTCAACTGTGTGTGTGTGTGTGTGTGTGTGTGTGTGTGTGTGTATGATCTTTTCCAAGGAGGTGCCACTGCCTCACTGTGTGGCTGGAGAACTGGGCCTCTCCTGTTGGGCAGGCAAAGGATGATGTCCCCCTCACGTGACTGTTGACAGCATGGTTGATGCAGACCCCTGGGCACCAGCAGGAATGGGCAGAAGTGGGAGGGGGTTTGAGAACAGGGCCCTCAAAGGTGGGTGCAGCTGAGGGGGTCTGACTGCTCTTGGTCTTCAAACAGGGTCCCTCTTCCCCACCCATCCCCCAGTGCATAGAAGATGTAAGAAGCACTGACATACTGTGGGAGATCTCAGACCAACTCCCTCCCCCACCGTCCCATCCCCATTTTCTGCTTTGTGTGCACTGGGCCCTCGAGCAAGGGCAGGTGGGCACGTGGTCTGGGTGGCCCCTGATGCAAACAGGAGAGCCCTCTCCTGCCCTGCCCTGATCTCTGGGGGGGGCCTCGTGGTTGCAGAAGCCAGAGCGACGTCGAGGCAAAGCTTGCGTGCATGTTGTAGGGATGGTAATCCAGTCAAGCAAGACAGAAGGTGGAGACCATCGGTGTCTGTCAAAAATTTTATTTTATGTTTTCCTTTCACACAGAATGATGTTAAAATAAATCCTCAGTAATATATATATTTATATACCTATTTACTCGTGTTGATATTTACAAAAGACGGCGGCGCTCTATGAAGTCTATGCACACCCATGGCCAGGTGCACAGACAGTGTTCATCGAGGCGTGTATGTACACACATATGTATAACCTATGTACAAATATCAGACCCTACTGACACAGGAACTCTCAGCTGCAGAAGTCCTGGGGGCGGGGGCAGTGTTGGTGGGGCCAAAAGCTTCTGGAATATGTCAGCAAGAATGAGAATACCTCTATATCTTGTGCAATGCAGTCACAGCTGGTGTCTAAATTTTCATGAAGCAAACAAATAGTTAAATGCCTCTCGACTCCCATGAGTCTTCCCCACAAGTCCTGCTCCGCCTTCAGCTCCCATTGGTCCCCAGTCTCCTATCACCATGGAGACCCCGGCATCATCCTTACGAAGCTTTACCATCAGCCTTGGAGTTCCTTCTCCTATTGATCCCAGGGAGGCTTATTTATCTGCCTCTGCTTTTTGAGTTTACAGCAATTATCAGAGACAGGACACGGGAGGGCAGCTTCGGAGTCATGCATGAGCAGCAAGGAAGCCGGTGCAAACCCTCATTAGAGTCTGTGCTGCATGAGCCTAAGTGAGCGGCCATTTCCACATTTTTATATATATATATGTGTAATATATAAAATCTCCAGAGACAGTCTGTATCAGCACATAAGCACACAGGTCTAGAAAAATCATCCTGCACTCACGAGCTTTACAGCTGCGTCCCTGCTGAAAAGTAGAGAATCCTCCTTGATGGCTGGTACCATTAATTCCGACCGTTCCAAGATTACCCTTAGTGGAGAGAGGGGTGCAGGGATGCAGAAACCCAGGCAGAGGCCAATTTGGCCAGGGCATTGTTTGCTCAGCAGGCTGGAGCTCGATCATGGGACTTTCCAGCTTCCTGGAACCCTTCAAATGAAGGAATCATCCAAGCACGACAACAAAAGGAAACTGGGTCGTCGGATCCCACGTGAAGGCAGAACTGGGGCAAAGCACAGAGCATGTTCAGACCCTCCAGAGCTGACACCCTCGCCAACGCCAGCCAGGCCACGCTTGCTCTTCTCTCCCATGTCCTAGCCTGCGGCTGTCTGCTCCTGTCCTACCCTACCTCGCAGGTCACAGTCCTTGCCCTGCATGTCACAAGCAAAAGAGGCAATAAAGTCGGCAGCAGAAGCGGAAACTGCTTAGTAGCAAAGCGAGTCCCAGGATATTCCCTTCCTCCCCGCCCCACCTCTCGGTTTCTCTAGCTGCCCTTGTACAAACAAGGCAGCCAGTGTCTAGGGAATCCTTTTCAGGGAGAAGCAGGGCTTGGAGCCTCTCACAAGGACTGAGAAGAGACACAGGATTGAGTCCTCTGGGTAGCTACTGAAGGTCCTCACACACAGCCACATCGACGCTGCCCTCAATTATCTAGATGTTGTAGCAGCTGTGCACGGTATTACGTAATCACACCTGCCCTGTGCATCCGTCACCGGAATGATGCAGGGAGCTCTCAGCAACAAACTCATCTGGAACATACCTGCCTATTTTAGGCATGCAGCGGAGCACAGAGTCTTATCTGTTTCCATGCTGAGGTTCGTGCAACATTAAGAAGTGGCCATCCAGACAGGCTGCCTCAACTGCCCCTGTTTACCCGCTGGTCAGGCTAAGTCTGGGTTATGGGCTTCTCCCACCGGATCATGGCCAGTGTGGCCAGATTGAAGGGCTGCTGTGAGCAGTGGGAGGTGGCAGGCACCCCCGTGCTGCCTCAGTTACCCCAGGGGAATCCCTTTCACCCACCCTCGTCTGGGTAGACTGCACACAGTCAAACACAGGATGTGAAGCTGGAGCTCTCTACCGTGCATCTAACATGCTGCCCGGGAAGATGGAGAATGAGAGTATGATTCAGCTCAGAGTCAGCTGCCTCTCCAAAGAGGCAACTGAATTACAGCTGCTCTCTTGAACATACCTGCAACCTACATTTGGTCAGAATGACAGGGTGAGTTTGTTAGTTCTACTGGTTATCACACAACTTGCCTTCCAAAGGGCAAAGGCGTTCTTTAGATCTTCATCAAAACCGTTACTTGTAAATCTCTCAAAATTCGAGCCTAGGATGCCACCCCTGACAAAGTAAAACTCTAACAGATCAGTCCTATGCTGCTGTGTTGTCGAGTTGCTTGCCGCTCCCATCCCACCCCTAGGAGCCAAAAGTTTTGGAATAACTTTTTTGGCTTCTGTGATGAGGTTACAGCCAACCTAGGGCAGACAGAACAAAGGATAAAGCACCTGGCCCTTAGATCAGACTTCCCTTTTATCCCTGAGTCAGGCAGCCACCTGGGAGGGAAAGGAAAGAGGTGATCCTGGAGCCCGATCATTTGTTATGAAAGAAGTGCCTTCTAGAGAGGTTCCTACGCAGAAGAAAAAGAGCTGAACTGGAGAGGTGGTAAGAATGCAAAGGAAGGTCATTTAAAAATTCAAATAAACGCAGTTTATTCCTTGGATTGCCAAATGCATTCCATATTGGTGAAGCTAAGGGGATCGGTCACTGTATAATTTTTGAAACAATGGTATACATATATACATATACTATACATATATACACACCAATATATGTATATATGGAAAACCTCTGATAACTCAGGACCAATTAACCCAAACCTCAGTTAACACAAGCATTATGTTTTCTTACTGCACTTTGAGTAGAAAGAGGCAAATGACAGCAGGGCATTCTCTGATAAGTCAGGATGTGCCCAAATGGCCAACTTCCAGGTATGCCTTGCGGCCAGCGTACATTCAGCCTATCTCTTTGGTCTCCTCCATCTGCATTTCCATCTGATGAGCACTGAGGTTTACAGTGTTGACCCTGAGCAATGCAAGGTCTTCTGTCGTCTTCACTCTACTTGCTAAGGCAGGAAAGTTTATACTAACCTACTTAGGAAATGGGTTTGGTTTTTTTTCAATAGCGAAGGTTGGACCCAGGCATGTCCCATTCCCACACACGAACAACCATAATTGTAAAGCAGTCAGGCCGCTCCCTTCCCTGAGGATTTCCCCGTTAGTTTACTGAGGTTTTGCTGTACACACGTGTAGAGAGCAAGGTGGATTGAGAAGCAATGGAATGGGGGCCCCGGGGTTGCCAGCCTTGATTGTCCAGTCTGAATATCTAACGTCCCAGATTGTTTTCTCAGGAGGAGGAGACTCTTCTGAAGCCCCCAGTTACGTGTGCAAATATCTGTGCAAGTGCACACAGTAGTGGATTGTGGGGCCTTTGCTTCTCGAACGTCTTGCCCTGAGGACCCACTTCCTGTCCCTGTAGACCTCTACCCCCAGTAACTTGCTTCCCTCCACAGCTCTCATGGAGTCCCTTTGGTTAAGCAAGTCAGTTTATTTTGAAGGACAGCCAGAGGACAATTCCCCAAATCGGCCCAGACTAGCGATCCCAGGTATGAACCTCCAGGCCACATTCCCCCAGCATCCATCCCCCTGGGGAGGGGAGGAAGGGAAACAAATGGATCAAGTAATGGCTTTTAGTGCATGGAAATGATCTTCTGTAATGGCTCAGGATGCTTTATTCTTATCTATTGGTAAGTGCTTTCCTGCAGGGTTCCATTACACCCTGCCAGATTGAGAGTCAACGAGATGGGCTGGTGTGAGGTCACTCAAACTCAAGGCTTCAGTGCCTACAGGTTGTGAGAATGACATGTGAGAGCCGGCAGACAGGGGCAGGCAGGAGGGAGAGAGGGGCAGAGAGGCACACAGAGAGAAGCACACATGGGAAAGAGAGAGACAAAGAAAGGCTGGGGGGCAGGGGGGAGGACTTTCTTGTGCATAGTTGCACCTCTGTGTAAGTTTACATTCCAAAAGAGGGTCAGGGCCTCAGAGGACAGGAGCCACATGAATATTCGGGAAGAAGAGGGAACCACGGACAGTGAACTAACACTCAGAAGCCAAGGGCATTATCTGATAATCCAAGTACTATCACTTTTCAGTCCTGAGAACATGGTTTTAAAAAGCTATTGCTAAAGAAAACAGTCACTATTTATTTTATTGCACTTTTCCTCATTAAAAATATTTCAAACACAAAATGTGAGAGATGGAGCTGAGCTTTGGTGGGAAGGGAAGCAGAGAGAAAGGAAAAGTGAACTGGATTGGCCTGAAGAAGAAACCCATCCCAGCTTGTAGAGGATCTTTTGCATCCACATAACCCTGCTTGCTGCTTTGATGAGGACACAGAGCTGGTCTCAATAAGGGCAGACTCTGAAGACACAGAGGATGGTCACACTTGCCATGTGGACACCTCCCAGCATCCACTGCTCTGCTAGGTTAGCTCAGGCAGCGAATGATGTTAGAGGTTAAGGTCGTTGAGTTCAAACCTGCCAACGGACACTCTGTCAAGGCTGGGGGACCCCCACTGTATAGCCAAGGAACACCCCAGGCATTATAGCTGATGTGGACCAGCCTCTCAAACCAGGCAGCCGTCACCCAGATGGAGGCTGTTATGATAATGGAAACCCAGAGAAACAGAGCTTGAGCAGAGCTCACCATCCCAACTCCTGGGTAAATCATTCAAAGCCCCACGCTCCTCCTGTCTGCACAGGGGCTCTGCGATTTGCAAACTGTCTCCTAGTCTCCTTTGGAGAAGTCAGTCTCCACCTCTTCTCACCACTATTGTGGGCTGCACTAAACCCCCAGCTCTTCGGAGAGCACTGACCTCCCTCAAAGTGAGTTCGCACTGCTATTTTATGGCCAACTATGAGGAAGTAAGTTGGCCAAAGTCCTCACTACAATGGACTGAGAGATCCAGGGACAGCAGATATGACAAGCCAGTCCTGCAATCCTCCCCACGTGAAGCAGCCACATGAGCACTCAGGCTGGGGTTCAGGCCACCGAAGCTTTCATGGACCCCCTTCCACCTCAGGCCAATGGAGTCTAGAAGCACACTTCCTGGGGGCCCCTTCCAAAAAGCTAACCTCCTGGTGACATGCCTATTCCATCCTCAGAAGCCCAGCTTAGAGGGACAGAGAGAAGCAGAGAGGCAGGAAGACAGCGTGTCAAATACCACAGAAGCTTCCAGAAGCACAGAGCCTTAATTATGTCCTTAGTTAAGTTCAGCACCTGCAAAGTTGACTCTGGAATTTGGCCCTGTCTTCCTGACGATCTCTCCCACCTTTCCTGGACTTCTTTCTCTTTAGCCTCCTGCAAACTCCAAGCTTCTTGAAGATTTGAGCTCACGGAGATACCTGCCGAAGCTAAAGGGAAAATTGCTGCCCTGACTCGGGAGTACAGGAAAGACCCAGCAGAGTGCACCAAATATGCAAATGTGAACCCCCCACGTCCATTCCCTGGTGCTGTTGCTTCCTCTGTCAAGAGGAGGAAAGGGTGGGACACACCAGGGACAGCCACAGGCGTAGGGACTGAGATGCCCGAGCCGACACCTGACTTCCATCCCCAACTTCCATTTGAGGTGGAGCCTTTGCTAAAAGGCACCCAGCTCTCAGCTGGTCCTAGCCGTGGTTAGCCAGCAGCTCTGGGAGCAGTCCAACCGGCGGGGAGTCTTACAAAGCATTTAAATTTGGACTGAGAATATCGGATAGAAATCAGGCCTTCTAAAAAATGGTTGGTTGCTTGTGTGACACTAGGTTTACGTCCTTAATCGGGTTTTACTTAAAGCACTCTGTGTGCATTCCCTCAAGGGGCAGCAACTGGCTGGGAGGCAGGACTTCCAGGCAGGGGCCCAGCAAAGGAAAGGAGTGTGCCTGGGGCTGAACGCCCAACAGCAAGCAAGATGCCAAGAGCAAGGAAAAAGTGGCTCCTTTTAAGAGACAAGTCTAGGTCTGGCCTTGACTTTCTGACCCACCCCTGGCAAAGCCCCTGGGGATGGAAGGACAGGGAGGTCTGTGGATGTTGGGAGCATCTTCACTCTGGTTTGGGGCCCAGGCCCCTGCAGTTTCCTGAGCCACCATGGCTTTCAAGAGAAAGGAGCTGAATCTAGAGAACCTAGGGGCTGGGAGCAGGGGAGGCTGGGCTAAGGGGCTGCCTGTGTGGACTTGCTCCGAAGGAACAGGCACGGCGCAGGCGTTAGGCTTCTGGTTGTCCCAGGCCCTTCCACACCACGTTTCTGGTGGGAGAAAGGTGAGTAAGTAGAAGCCCTCTGAGATTCTCCGTCTTAATCAGAATTCTGCTTAACAACGAGGGGCCCATCTTTCCGTTTTAAACCTTAGGGTTACTTCTCTGAAATCTGGAGGTGGGAGAAAGAAGAGGGTAGGGGAAGAGGCTTCTTGAAGGCTACTGAGGGGTACTGGTGCAGCCTAGGGAAAAGTGATGACATCTCTTGTTTGTGTCTATTAATTTGCAGCTCTGGGGCAGGGAAATGGATTGGAGTATATGTGCACGCTCTGTGTGAATTAAGAGTGGACATGCTTGGGTGGGTGTGCTGTATTTTCTGTGTCTCATGTGAGTAAATGCATTGTGTGTATAAACTGAGTTTGTGTGTATCTTGTGGGCAGAAACAATACAAAGTGTCCTTGGTATATTTCGCATACATACCCATTGAGTTGGTGTGGTTTTTAAGCATCTTGCATTGGAGTTGCAGGTATGTTATTGTACATGGTGTATGTAGGTCTTTTGTGTTGTGTTCTGTGTTGGTGAGCGCACCCCAGGTCTGTGCTGAGTGTGCCTGCTTTGGACGTGGGTGTAGTTACAGATCATCAGTGTGTGCGCCCTTTTAATCAATTGGCGTGTGTGCCTTTTGTATTGGCGTGTGGCAACAGTGCATCTACCTATTTTGGGGTGTGCGTGTGTGTGTGTGTGTGTGTGTGTGTGTGCATGTGTGCCTGCACCTGTGAGTATTTTATATTCCCAGGCCAAAGACACTGGGATAAAAGATCTACCTCCTGGTGGAGGCCTTAGGTATGGATTGTTTTACCCTCTGTTTCCCTAGGTCTGTGTCTTCCCTACCCCACGTCTTGGGAATTCAGCACCAGCTCCCAGGAAGGAGAGGAAGAAAGCATAGAGGCTTCGCGCTGGGCATGGGGTGTCCTGCAGATACCTGGAGATGTGGGTGACCAGGAACTAATGAGCACCCTGGGCCTAGCACCCTGAGCTGGTGCCCCACCCCCTCCAGGTAACTGCAGGTGCTCAATAGCCAACAGTGAAGCTAGGGCTGGAGCCGCGACTGGGCGGCCTGACCACACAACTCACCGTGTTTGGGAAATTCAAGCCATTAGGTTGAAAGGATAGAAGGCCAGTCTGTGAGGCGAAAGCCTCCCCACCTCCACCCATTCCAGGGCCAGCCTCAACTCTATGTTTAGGCCCAGTGGTGCTCATTCACTCTCGGTCTGTCAGGTGGGGAATGAGTCTCTCTCCATCCCCTTGGGTTTGTTTAAGCAGCTCTGGTTTGCCAGTTCAATGGGGAGAGAGGTTGAGCCTGGCAGTCGTGGATGTCTAGGGTCTCCATGCCTTGGTCCCGGACTTCAAAAATGTCCACGTAGAGCAAGCTCCTTTCAAGTCCACACTTGCGGCCTTTCAGGCCCCCAGGAGCCCTCCGCTCCTCCTAGTGTCCATGCTTTGAAGCAGGTGATCCATTCTGGCTCTTTAGGGAAAGGTTCATTAAAGTGACTGATGCGGAGCCAAGTGACGATAAAGACCAAAGAGGGTGGGGAAAGATGACAACAGATATGATTTACATGATGTGCTGTAGAGAGAAGGCCTGGGGCGGGTCTGGCCCAGGGCAGCTGGAGCTGGGAGGGCCGCGGGCCCTTGTGCACTCGGTAAGACAAGCTTCAGCCCTGGGAAACTGAAGCCGCAGCACATGGAGGGCAGAAAGACAGCTGTAACATCTATGAATCCGTGAAGACTGGAGTGTCTGAGGCAATGACAGCAAACCCAGGCCCAGTCGGGTTACCGATGAGATAAATTAACCCATCGGGCCTCTCAGACAACCAAGCCACCAAGCAGTGGATTTGCTCCTGAACCTGAACTCCAGAGAATGAATATGTGTGTGTGTGTGTGTGTGTGTGTGTGTGTGTGTGTGTGCATATAAACATATGCACACACATCTGTATGTATGTATATAATACATACTATATACATACATACTGTAGTGCACATAGTCAAACACATGCATAAATTGCCCTGTGTCAAAAATATTGCATAAGCTTATACAAGGTTCAAATGCAATTTTTTTTTCCTATAGCTAGCTAGGTAGAGGAACTTGTGAAAAAGATACTCAATATATATTTATATACACTGGATCCACAAATCCACCTGTCCTCGGGACCAGGTGCCCTGGTCAGCTATAGAGTCATGCCCATGACTAGGTTAATTCCTAAGGTGCAATTATGTGAGGTGTTCAGGCGCTGCGTTCCCTGCTCACCTTCCTGGCTTTGCAGAGGTCTGTGCCCCCGCTTGGAAGAACAGGGATGGGGTGGGCCGGAGAGCCAGAAGTTTTGGTTCCCCGTGCCAAACAGTCTTTTTTTTTTCTCCTGATTGAGGGCTTTTGTCCTCCAATGGGGGAAAAACAAACCCTAGTTCAATGCCACTCCGGGGCTATTAATACTCTAAATATGAATACTGTGTAGGCTACTAAGAAAATAGGTTATCTCCTGTGTTTTAAATATTGAGATTCATGCAAGAAACACCCATGCAGCTCTATCGCATCACTGGTAATTTCACTGTGGTGTCAGTGCCGCTGGCACAGGACTAGGAAAGCAGATGTCTGCAAACTCCAGTGTAACGAAGAAATCAGACGTGTTTTGTGACCCTGAAGCCTGCAAAAATGGTGCGATCTGAAGCGGAGAGGTCCCTTGGTTTGCTAGCTTCTCCCCATAGGCCTAAGAGCAAATGTGAAACTTGACAGCTCACATTGGGTCATACTAACCGCCCCTCCCCTTGGGGTTCCCTCACATCTACACTGCAGAGAAAAACCAAATGCAGCATTTTCCATCATGAAACACAAGCCTCCAAAGCATCTTCTTGGCAACTGCAACTTACAAACCCCTGCCCATGACACAGAAAGTGATTCCAATACAAAGGCCCGTGTGTTCTTTTCGATGCAAAAATGGGGATGATCTTTTGCATAATTACCAGTGCTTTAAAGCTAAGCCACCACCATGGTTTTCCTCTGTGAAGGGGGAGGTGGGCTCTTATGGGATGATGGGGTTGGGGGCCTGGAGGCTGGGACGGGCTTGGGGTGGGGGTGGGGCGCAAATGCCAGGTGCTGTGTGCATCTAATTTGGAAGGGAAGGTGGCACTGATGTGGTGGGTTACGTATTTGATACGAGGTGGTGCCAATGTGTCCTTCTGAAATTCTGGCTTCACAGGTGACTCCCCTGTTTGGAACCCCCTAAGCCGGTGATGAAGATTTGCATGAAAGCCATGGACAGATACTCGGTGTTCTAAATCAAAAATCAAAAGATCAAAACGTCATTTGCACGACTATTGCTTTCCATGCAGAACCAGATACACACTGTAGAACACACTGACTACAATGCAGGCTATTATGCAATATCTGCATTAGTTCCGTGGAGCTGCGAGTATGGTACTAGGTTTCAATCAGACATCAGTTAACATTTTGGTGATATTCACATAGTTTGTATTAGCCAAAGTGCAGTTGGCTGTTTTCAAGTTTTCCTCTCTAAAGTCCTCGTTACTGTTGTTAACCCCCTCCTGGATCTCCATGTAATCGGACTTACTAATGGTAGAGGCACTTCTACTTTTCTTTAGGTCAGGGGAGGATGGGATCTTTGGACAGCTCGTCACTTGCAGGTACTGGGCCTGCTCCTCTCCCTCTGTTTCCCGGTGGTAGAAGTAGTTGAAGTTGGACACTATGACGGGGACCGGTAAGGCAATGGTTAACACACCTGCAATCGCACACAGGGAACCCACGATCTTTCCCCCGATGGTAGTTGGAACCATGTCTCCATAGCCTACAGTTGTCATGGAGACGACTGCCCACCAGAAGGCATCCGGGATGCTAGGGAACTGGGACTCCCGCTCATCGGCCTCTGCGAAATAGACAGCACTAGAGAAAAGGATGACCCCGATGAAGAGGAAGAAGATCAGGAGGCCCAATTCTCGCATGCTGGCTTTGAGGGTCTGACCTAGAATCTGGAGACCTTTGGAGTGTCTAGACAACTTGAAAATCCTAAAGACTCTTACCAACCGGATGACACGGAGGATGGCCAGCGACATGGCCTGCTGGCCCTGCTGGGCATCCTCTGGCTTCTCAGCCAGCTCTGTCCCCAGGGTGATGAAGTAGGGGATGATGGCCACAATGTCGATAATGTTCATGATGTTGGTGAAGAAGCCGGCTTTGCTGGGACAGGCAAAGAACCTCACCAAGAACTCAAAGGAGAACCAGATGATGCAGAGGGTCTCCACGATGAAGAAAGGGTCAGTGAAGGAAGTCGACTGCTGGTACCCGATGGTGCTGTTGGAATAGGTGTGGAAGGTCACCCCGCTGCCATGCATGTCCTCGTTCTCATCCCGGAATATGGGCAGTGTTTCCAGGCAGAAGCTGACGATCGAGATCAGGATCACCATGACAGACACAATAGCTATAATCCTGGCAGGCCCTGAGCTCTCCGGGTATTCAAAGAGGAGCCACACCTGCCTCTGAAACTCATTTTCGGGCAGAGGACGCTCCTCCTCTTTGATGTAGCCTTCGTCTTCCCGAAACATCTCCATCGCTTCCTCTCCCAGCTCGTAAAACCGAATCTCCTCAGAGAATATATCTAACGGCACGTTCACAGGTCGCCTCAGCCGGCCCCCAGACTGGTAATAGTACAAGATGGCATCAAAGCTGGGGCGGTTCCGATCGAAAAAGTACTCGTTTCGGAGGGGGTCAAAGTATCGCATCCGCTTCTTTGGGTCCCCTAAGAGGGTCTCTGGAAACTGGGCTAAGGTCTTCAGCTGGGTCTCGAACCGCAGTCCCGAGATGTTGATCACCACCCTCTCACAGCACTCGTGGTCTGCCTCTGGGTCATAGGTGTCCTGTGGGTGCCCAGGGAGGGCAGCAGCCTCGTCCGCTGGCTCTCCGGTGGCCACTGTCATAATTGGGGCTGAGAGAAGGGCGTCACACTATGCCTTCCAGCTGCCTGGCGGCAGGGAGCTCAGGGTGCTGCCTATGGTCCCCGGAAAGGCAGAAGCATCAGCCTGGGTTCCTGCGGGAGAGCCCCAAGGGCTCTCTGAGAGCCAGAGAGAGAGACAGCCTTGCTTGGCTGAAAGACAGAGGCAGTTAAGGACATGAGACTACTGAGCACTGGCAGCCTGACCTCAGTTGCCGCTCCTGGTCGCCTATCTCTCAGCCAAGAGTTCAGAAATATCGCCACCACCAAGCAGAACTTACTTTTACCTTACAACCTGGCTGGGGAATCAGAGGAAAGCAGGTGGCAATCTTTCAAGAAAGCTCCGGATTGCCCTGCACTGGAGGAAGGTGGCTGGTACAGGCCCCCTCTGCACGGTACAGGCTTCATGGAGCACAACCCCCATAAGCAGAGGCTGGAAGGGAGCCCTCTCCCCGGCACTGAACCCGTCTTGCAGATACCTGCACTCTGGGAGCTATCCACAGTGGTGCATCTTGGGCCTGGGTCTCCCTCATCGCCCCCACTCCAATGACTACACATGGCTGTTATTAAATAATAGATTGATTTACCTGGCAAGGCAGGAACCCGAAGCTCTCTTCCTCGCAGAGCTGATCAGATACTGTGGGAATCCTAGATACACAAATAGGCAGCCTGGCTGCCCATCACGCCTTCTCACTTGAGCGAGAAATAATGGTGAGTCATTCTGGGCAGGAGAGCAGGCTCCAGGTCCTGGAGGTGAGCTCCAGAACTGGGCTGGCCAGGAGGGGCAGTGGAGGGCCTGGCCAGGGGCCACACAGGACTCCAGGGCAGCCGAACTTGGGTCTGGAGCCTTTGGAAGGAAGGAGGCAAGATGCAAAGTTCAGCAAAAGCCGGAGTCCTCCTGGCTGTCCTCAGGAGGTGTGACGCTGCCTGGAAAAAACAGCAGAAAGGTGGAACCCGGGCTCTGGGGTAGCTGGTGCCAAGTATTAGGAGGGCTCTGGCGGCTTTGCCTTGCATGCCCGCCTTCCACGCTGGTGTCACACCTGAGAGCTACCCTGCAGCCTCCCAGCCTCCTTGGGGCCGGCTTCCATCAGCAGGGAGCCTTTTCTCCCAGGGAAGAAGCCTTCAGGCTCGGCTGGGCCTGCCTCCTCTAGGGGCCTCCCGGGGCAGAGCCATAGATCTCCCTTGGTCCTCAGCAGCCAGCAGTGCGGACTCTGGGCAAAGCCCTCCAGCCCCTAGGTCAGAACACAGCATCTCCCAAGGGGAAGAATTCCTCCACTGCAGCCTGACCATAAGCTCTGACCTCGGCAGGGTCCTGGAGGAGGCAGAACCCCTCCCCCCCGCCCTTCCCCAACACGCACTCCTTCAAAGCCCATCTAGGGAGATTCCTCACACGGAAAGGTCGATTCTACAAAAGCTGGCTGGCTTGGTTCCAGGACTTACTCTCCCTCGGGGATCCCTAGGCTGTAGGCTTCCCTCTGAGCAGGGTGGCATTTGATCTGGGCAGGCGCTCGACCACCGATTTCTCCCCAAGAGAAAATCCCTCACATCTCAGCAGGGAGCGCAGACCGAACGCTCGCCCAGACCGGCTGCGAGGCGGCTTGGCAGCCTCGAGAGGGAGAGCCTGGAGGAAGCCGGCTTCCGGGCTGGCCCCCTGCCGGCCCAATCCCGCCGGCCCCAGGGCGGGGAGAGGTCTGAGCCCTCTCCCCAGCGCCCCGACTCCGGCCGGGATTCCGCCAGGCGCGCTCCGCGCTCGGTTCCGCGCCTGCGGACCCGACCCACCAGCTAGCGGCCGCGGAGAGCGCCGCCTTAACCCCTTCCTGCCCGGCCCCTGCGGGCCCGAGCGCAGCCCGGCTCTCTCGCCCCTGGGGGTCCATCTCCACCTGAAAACAAGGGAGCCCGAACTCTGGGGGTGGGGTGGGGAGTAGGGTGCTGCCCCAGATCTCATCTTCCTCCTAAGCGCGGGGGCTCCGCCGCAGCGCACGGCCCCGGAAAAGCGGCGCAGCCTTGCCCCGCCGCAAAGCCGTTTTGATTTGGAGCCGGAGAGGGGAATGCAGGCCGGAGCCCCGAGTGGTTCGGGTTCTACCAACCAGCACTATAGAACAGACCCGGTTCCGCTGTCGGCCGCACTTCCCATCACCCGCCCGCGCCGTGCGCAGCCCAAGGGTCCCGAGCCCATCGCGTGCCCTCTCCTTCCTCAAGGCGCCAGCCCCCCACCGCCCCTCGCCCGGGCCGGACTCAGCCGGAGGCTGCCGCGCTGCAGGCTGCGCCGCCGGGTGCCCCGCAGCCCCTCTGCGCGCCACAGCCCGGGCAGGGGAAGCGGCACGCGCAGCCCAACGCCCCGACAGCGATTTACCCTTCCCGCTGGGCACCCGGGGCCTCCATGTTCCTGGGTGACCGCGAGCGCCGTGGAGCGGCGGCGGCGGCGGCGGGGTGCGGGCGGCGGCGGGGTGCGGGCGGCCAGCCGGGAGCCGGCTCTGCAGTCCCGCGGGCGGCGCGTACAGAGCGCCCGGCCGCCGCCCGCAGCCGCACCGCGCCGCACCGCGCCACGCAGCGCCGCACCTGGCCCGGCTGCGAACTCGAATTAAAGGGGCCGGAGGGGGCCAGAGCCGAGCAGGTGGCCGCTGAGTTGGCCGCCACCCCCAACCCCTCCGCCCCGGCCTTGGCCCCCCACCCTGCAAGGAAAACACCCAGGCTTTGGCAGAACCCAGCTTACGAACCAGAACCTCGTGGAGAGCTGGGCTGGGTGCCGCCGGGGCCGGGGAACCGGGGACATAAGTTGAGGGGCGGTCGGGAGAGACTCCTGCCGACAGAATGAAGTCGGCCAGGAGAAAACAATCGATAGCAGTTATCCCAGGTCCGAGGAGGGATCCAGCCCCGCGGGAGATGTGTTGCTATTATTACGATGCTGCCAGACAGAATCTGCAGACCCCCTCTCGCGCCGGCTCGCCCCCTCCTCCAGCTCTGCCTCCCCACCTCCCTCTTACCCCGCCAGAGCTTTGGCTTCGCAAGGGAATGCAGCAGGTATGGGCCGCAGTGTGGCTGAAACTCGCTGGGTTGGTTTCCTGCCAAGGAGCCCCAGGAGCGGGCAGAACTGAGGAGCAGGCCCCGCAGGCGCCCTCCCCTTCAGGGTAGGGCAGGGAAGGCTCTGGGCCGTGGTGCTGCCGGAGGGAAAGGCCGGCCACTCGCAAAAAGGGTCTCCTCACAGACCTTAACAGAGCCGCTGGCCCACGGAGCTCTGAAAATGGGAGTGCAGCTCCCGGCGCCCTGGCACCCTGGGGTGTGGGCAGAGGAGGGCGGCCTTTGCTTTTGGAAGTAAGAGTACAGAAGCCCAGCCTACCCAATGCTCAGATGGTGGATGTGAGAGGGTCCAGGGTGCTCTTGGGAAGCACGTGACCACATCACAGCCCCATGCCCCTGGGAGTTCTGGCCTCTGGGTCTCTGTCAGAATCATGATTCCAACAGTGATTCCTTGAGCCTAGATTGGAGCAGACCTGGAGCCTTAGATACAAAGGGGTTCCAGTCCCAGGGAGGCTCCTGCTGGGCCCTCCTTGCTGAGAACCTTCTCTAGGGCTGTAGCTTGTGATGGAAGTTCTGACAGCTTCCTGCCTTTTGTCAGGGTGCTCTACAAGGTATGGTTTAAGACTGGGGGCCTACCCAGAGCTGCAGGGCATGGTCTGGGAGGGAAGTGACCTTAGTGAGCTCTGGGGATGACACATGACTATAAAGCAGGACTAGTTTGGCCGAGGGCTTCTAGAACTCTGGCCATCACTGTCCCAGCCTGAATGTGACCTGGGTGTTTTGAAGCCAGCCAGGCCGGGTCCTAACTCCACGTCGGGTAGCTGGTGAATCATTCAACTCTCTGGACTTCAGTGCTCTCCTCTGCAAAATGAGGATACCTCACCAGCTGTTGTGAGGGTTAAGTTGCTTATGTAAAGAGTTTTGCCCCCAACAGACACTCCACGAATGACTGTTTCTCCACTCTCTGCTTCTCTGTGAAACTCACCATTAACTCCCAGCCTGTGGCTTGGCTTGTGGTTATTTGTCTAAGTTCCCGCTCCCCAGCTTTTGCTGGCCCATCTCTGCCTCCCAGTGTGCCCCACTCCTCACTTCCTCTGAGATTTCAGCCACTCCCACCTCCTTCAGCAAACTGTCCGTTGGTCCCCGCTCCCCAGTCCTTCTGGCCGTCTCCCCTGACCAGTCCTGCCAGGCTCTGATTCTCCTTCTGGCTCCAAGCGGTCCTCATGTCAATTTCAATTGATGCACATCCACACTCAACACACATCCATTTGACCACCTGTATATATTTTCTTTGCCTTTGTTCAAACAAAGGCCTTGGACAGAAAGGCTCTTGAGGGAGAATTAATAATTGTGCTAATTGGTAACATGTGCCCGCCATGTGGCAGACACTGTGCTAAGCACCTCTCGCTCCGCGGGAGGCTTAGTCCTCACAGCTTCGTGAGCTAGTGTCTCCACTGGTGCCATTTCCAGGGGAAGGACACCGAGGCAGAGAGAGGTGTCCCTGCCCGGCGTCCCTAAGGCGTGGCTCTGGGACTTGAATCAGGTGTCTGTGACTCTAGAGCAGACGTCCTTAGCCCCCATGCCACGCTGCTCAGGTACTGGGAGCAGCCCCAGAATTTCACTTCCCTCTTTGGGATCTCCCTCTGAACCCTGTCCCATCTGATTGGACTCAGGGGTACGTCATCCTATTTCCCCCTTTTTAAAGCCTTATCTAGGTGTGAACAACAACCAAAAAGAAATAAAGAAGGGAAGAAAGAAAAAGAAACATCATAATACCAGTTGTGCCAGGGAGCATGGGGTGTGGCTCCTGCCCCAGGCTGTCTCTCTGGGTTTGGTGGGGCTGCAGGAGAACAAGAACGTGGATGCACTTCCTCCCTCTGACACTTGCTAGCTGTACAAACTTGAGCACATTATTTCAACTGCTCTGAGCCTCAGTTTCTCATTCAGTGGGCAGGACAGCAGAACGGCTCACATGGTGGGCAGGATGCACTGAGGTGTAGGGGACAGCCGGCTGGCTTAACCTAGCTGCTCGATCACTGTTCACTCTCTTCCCAGCCCCACAGAGGCCCCTATTTCTTTTCTGGGCCACAAAAGGACAGTGGGAATGCCCCTTGATCCCTCCCTGGGGCCGGCCAGACCCCAAGGAGCACTCCTTTATCCTCGGTCACGTTTCCTGCTTGGGGGCCATGCCTTGTCTTCGGCAGAGGGAAATACTGGTGACCTGCCAGTGACCTGAAGTTGTCAGTTCCTGCACTCTGCACTACAGTCATTGAAAGGATGAGTTTATGACAGGGCACGCCCATGCCCCCCACCCCCCAACAAACACACTGCGGCTCTGCGGGTACAGAGAGAGGGCCTCTTTGTCTTTCCCACCACGATTCATGATGGTAGAAGATAGGAGCACCCTTCTCAGGTGTCACTTTCAGAGAGGCGGTTCCCCTTCCTTGCATGACTGTCACCTCTGCGGGTGCTTGGTCCCCTCACCGCACCCCCTGGGGCCCACTGTGGTGGCACAGCCCCCTGGAGCCCGCAGGAAATGGACCAGGGAAGCAGGGAATGTGGGCCCCGGTGCCCGGCTGACAGCTGTCCGCAGGTTGTTTGATTGATTCCTTGGCACCACCTAGGGGGAAAGATGCCATTAGCTCTATTCTATAGATGAAGATACTCAGAGAGGACAAGTCGCTGTCCAGGGCAATTTAGCTGCTAAGTGGCGAGGCTAGAACGGAACCCCAGATGTCTGACTCCACAAATCACATTTCACTCTGCTGCCCACTTCGACCATTAGCCTGGTGCCAGGCCTCTGGGCTCACTTCCTGGTCTTAGGGGCAGGGATGCCGTCCAGCAGACCTTCTAGATCTTCAGGGCATATCCATACATTCTGTAGAGATTGCCCAGTCTGCCAGGAGGTCTGTTTTGGAAGCCTGATCGTGGGGTCAAGTCAGTGGTGCAAGATTCAGGACCCAAAGTTTCCCCTCTGCGCTTTTGCCTGAAGCAGCTTTACTGATGGCCACCACATCTGCAGTGTCCAGGGCTAAGTGTCCCTTACCCTGGGGCTTTAGTTTTAGCACACAGAGCTGTGTGACCCGCAGTCACTCGTTTGACCTTTCTGTGCTGTGGTTTACTTGTAAGATAGGAAAGGTAGCATTTGTCCCTTGTGCCCCTTGCTTTATTGGGTTTAAAGAGAGTGGAAGAAAGGAGGGCAAGAAGGAAGGAAACTAACATTCATTTTTAGTGTGTGTTAAAATCTCACTTGTTAGCATCAGAGGAGAAGGGAAGTAAATGTGCGTGGAAAAGCAGGAAGCCTGGCCAGTGTGGAAGAGTATGCTGCTGTCATGATTGTGCCCTGCCCATGTGCATCATGTGTGACGTCCGAGGACTTCCCCTGGAAGTCGAAGGAGCATTGTTCCAGCACCCTACTTACCTAAGGGCTACCTCCTGCAGGAAGACTTCAGAGATTAACTCCCCACTATCTCCAAGGAACTCCTGTGTGGAGGCCTGGGCCTTGGCTCCTGTACTGCAAATTCTGGGCTCATGAAAGAGTATATTAAGGAATGGTTGAAGGGGGCAGAACTTCCCTCCCCTGTTGGGGCCACTCCTCTGGGTTAGGTGCCATGCTGGTGGTCTCACCCTCTCGTCCCTGCTGTTAACTCCCAAAGGCAGAATGGCGTCAAGCTGGAAGTACACCGGCTGGTGCCAGCAGGTGTCCTGGGCCCGCCATGGTTTATCTCTGGGACTCAGCGTCTCACCTGTCAACTTTTATTTTGCGGCGGGGCCATAGAGCGGTGAGAACGGGCCTGTCCTGGAGCACACACAATGTGATACTTTTGGCAAACTGCCCTCAGCACTGCTATCAACTTTTCCCTCTCTGTTTGGAAAAGAAGTGGGGGAGGTTTATGGGGGGCCGTGACAGGGATGCCTTGGGGATTCCAAACCGCAGCGCCTGAACCACTGTAATTTCAGCTGCCTGTGGAGCTATTTAAAAAAAAATTTTTTAGGGGCGCCTGGGTGGCTTAGTCGGTTAAGCGTCCGACTTTCACTTAGTTCATGATCTCGCGGTTCGTGGGTTCGAGCCCCGCGTCGGGCTCTGTGCTGACTGCCGGCTCAGAGCCTGGAGCCTGTTTCAGTCTGTGACTCCCTCTCTCTCTGACCCTCCCCTGCTCACGCTGTCTCTCTCCTAGAAATAAATAAAACATAAAAAAAAAAATTAAAAATTTTTAAATGTTTATTCATTTTTGAGAGACAGGAGATGGCAGGGGGAAGAATCAAGCAGGCTCCAGGCTCCGAAACTGTCAGCACAGAGCGGTCACAGGCTCGGACCCGCGGGGCCCAAGATGTGACCTGAAGTCTGACTGGGTGGCTGAGCCCCTGGCGCCCAGGGCTGCCATGCACACTGGTGGTTTCTGACTCCAGACTCTTTCTGAGGCTGTGGTGGCTTGCCCAGGTGGCCTCTGGTGGCCTGGATATTGGTAGGGTGGGGGTGGGGGTGCAGCTCTGCATGACCCAGCCTCCCATCTGTAGGAGCCCCCATGGCTCACAGAGGTAATCAGCTCAGTCAGGTGAGCCAGCTGGCCTGGGTTAGGTCAAGGTCCTGAGCAAAGGTTTCTCAACCCACCTCCCCGGACCTGTGCTCCAGGCGGCTGAGCCAGCTGCCGGCTCTGCCTACGGTTGGCTCCCACTCTGTCCGCAGCCCAGGCCTGTCTCCCGAGCTGCAGACTCCTTAGCCTCACTTCCCAGGACCGTGTCTCCCTCACACCCCCCTTTCTTCGCAGAAAGACCAACTTTTACTCTGTTGCTCAAACCAGAAACCTGGGAGCCCTATCGGTTCTCTTTGCTTCCTCCACCCCAATACCCCGCACTCAGTCCATCACGTGACCTTGGCAGCTGCTCACTTCTCTCTAATTCCCTCTCCTTCTCCTGCTACCCTGGTCTCAGCCACCAGCAGGGCGGGGTCTGAGCCACTATGGTCCAGGCTAGCTCCCCCTGGTCCCTTCTCCTCACAGTTACCATAGTGGTCTTCCCAAAGCACAAATCCAACCATGTCACTTACCTCTTAACCCCTCCTTGGCTCCCTATTGCTGTGACCCAGACTACATGTTTTAAAAGACAAGCAGAGCCCTTCACGATCTGGTGTCCCCCCCCCCCCGTCCCCATCCTAAAAGTCTATACTGACATCAAACTCAGCTGTCTTCATAGCTCTACCTGGCTTAATACAGACATATTAAATACTGTCCTAAAGTCAGACAGTCGTGGGGTTGAGTCCTGGCTCTGCCACTCATGTGACCTCAGGGGGTATTTTTCTTCCCTGAGTTCCAATCTGTAAAATGGAACTAACACCTAATGCTTATTCTGAGGACCTGAGGAGATCATGCGCACAGGCTATTTATCTCAGTGCCTCACCTTCAGGATGGGTTCAAGACATAGGAACTTCCAGAAAGCTCCAAGACTTCCTGCTTTGGCTTGCAGCCTCTCACCCAGAACCCTACCCCCCTACCCCCTGCCCCTCATCACTGCAATAACTGCTAACATTCAACTCATGCACATTTTCTGTGAAGCCTTTCTGGACCTGCCCCTGGTCTCCGCTCGTCAGTGCAATGCCTGTCCACTGCCCAGGAAAAAGCCCATCACACCGAGTTCTGGCGCCCTGTCTCTGTCCCCATGCTATCTTCCACTGGGCAGGGGGGATTCCTGAGGGAAGGTGCGTGTGCCTTCTGCCTGCAACTGTGTGTCTGGTCCAGGCCAGGCCCAGAGTTTTGCTTGTGAGCCAGGGAATGCTGGCAGATGCGTGCCCTCTCTGGCACCCCACGGCTTAGCAATCCCTTCTGCCTTTGAGCCTCCAGACTTGGCATGTCTGGAAGGCTCCTGCTTCCAAAGAACCCTCAATCACCATAGGACTGGCTAGGACCTATTCCTGACCCTGTGTCAGATGATGGTAGAGGGGGTAGAATGGTTCCCCAGAGGGGGTGGCTCCCTGTTGATTTCACAGAGAGGCTACCTAACTTGCTCAAGGTCACACAGCTAGTCCAGGCAAGGGCTAGGGTTTGAACTCAGGTTCCAGGATTCCTGCTGTTAGCCATTCTGCTGTGCCGTCTCACAGCTCGAGTGTCCCAGCATCCTGGGGGCTGGACCGGGGTCTTGTCCACCGGTTACTGTGTGCTTTAAGCTCTGCAAGGATTCCTAAGGCCCCTTTGACTCATGCTTCTTCACCTTCTGGCTGCTACATGCCTCTTCAGGGACCAGTGCTTATTGCCTCCCACCATGGGTCATTCCAACTTTTTCATTGCCTTGTGTTAACGCCGGTATTTTCCTTCTTGAAGTCTTAACTCAGAGGTCTTCATTCCACCCAAGGCCATAAAGCATGATGCCCCACCCCTGCTCCCAGCACATCACACAGTTGAAGAGAGTAGCCAGGAGCCCCACAATGTCTCTTCTTTGAGGCCATCAACGTCAGGCCCTCCATTCTCCTTAACACCCCATGCCATCCTCTGAAAATTTCTCCAACTTTTTTTTTAAAGTGTATTTATTTTTTGAGAGAGAGAGAGAGTAGGGAAGGGGCAGAGAGAGGCATAGGGAGAGAGAGAATCCCAAGCAGGCTCCACACTGTTAGTGCAGAGCCTGATCTGGGGCTTGAATCCACAAACTGTGAGATCGTGATCTGAGGCGAAACCGAGTTGGACTCTTAACCCGACTGAGCCACCCAGGCACCCACGTTACTCCACCTTCTAAGTGTGCTTCACTCAGAGGTTCCCAGAGAAGAGCCCTCTGACCCGGGTATGGCCCAATCAGCCCAGAGGTAGGGGGGCCGGCACACAGATGCAGCCCAGCACAAGCTGACTGCTTCGAGTCCACACCCCGTGGCTGGTTTGTCTGGGCCTGATTGTCACTCTGACCCCTAGGTCATCCTTTTTGCCTCTTTACTGCCTAGGCCATAGACAGGGGAACTTGATATGGAAAGCCTGGCAGTTGCAGCCCCAGCTCTGCCACTGCCTGGTGACCTTGAGGTGTGTGATCTTGGGTAAATCACTTCCCTTCTTTGGCCCTCAGTTCCTTTGTCTGTAAAACAGGAAAGCTGGGCAACATGATATATATGACCCAGTCTTGTTCTGGGGCTAGTTCTTTGACTTCATCCAGCTAAGGAGCGGGAGCCCCGTGCAAACAAGTGCACGTATCTCATCAGCTAGCATCATCAGTACTCCTATTAGAACCATATGCTTGGGGCGCTGGCAGGCGGAGGGGGGGGGGCGTGCTCAGTCAGTCAAGCATCCGACTTCGGATTAAGTCATGACCTCATAGTTCGGGAGTTTGAGCCCCGCGTCCGAGTCTGTGCTGACAGCTCAGAGCCTGGAGCCTGCTTCGGATTCTCTGTCTCCCTCTCTCTTTCCCTCTCTTTCTTCCCTCTTTCCTCTCTCTCTCATAAATAAATAAACATTAAAAAGAAATTACAAGAAGTATTTTGCTAAGAGGACCCTCCCTGAGCCTCAGAGAGGCGCGTGACCTGCTCAAGGTCACAAGGCTGACTCTAGAGAGCAGCAGAACTGGGATTCGCACCCAGACCCCTCTGCTCCCCAAGTCAGCAGCCCCCATCGCATCTCAGTGCCTGTTTTAAAAAGGGAGGAAGGAATTTTGGAGATGCTAAATCACTGTGAAATGAGTCCTGAAAAAAATTCAAAACAGTGCAAACTTGATGCTCAGCGCATCTTAATGATGTTCTCTGAATCCAAAGAGGGTCATTGCAAGGGGAACTCTTCAGCTCTGAGACCCTGTGGAGAGAAAACGGGCTGATACTCAACAAGAGAGCTTGCGTAGATGCAGGGGGTGGGAGCAAAACGATGGACACTATGGGACATTTGAAGAACTATGGGACCCAAGGAGGTCTTATAGAACAAGGCAGGGACCTGACTGCCACACACCTCTTAGGTATGGCCTTCTCCGGAATGCTAAGGAGGTGGAGTCAGGTGAGTTCAAGATTGGATAGGAAATTGTCAGATGACAGATATGTGTTTGTGGAATGGAATGAGCTCTGGTCTGGGGAGACAGCAGGGCCTTGTCCAGGGAGCTCAGATCTGAGGCTCTGGATGACTCAGCCTCTCTGACCCGACTTTGAATTAGGGAAAAGGGAAGACAGAGAATGGAGGTGAGGGAGCCATCTTGGCAACTTTCTTGGAGTTGCAGAGCCAAGATGCACCCAGAAAAATGAAAGGAAGTAGACAAAGGCCCAGGGAGATGAGGGGTGGCCCCACAGAGGGGCAGGGAGTTGGAACTGGTATTTTTCCCTACTCCTGCACACTCCTAGCTGGGGCTTGGCTTGCCAGATTGTCCCCAGTTTGAAATTCCGGGATCATCCAACAGTGCCACCCAGTGGCCGTGTGAGAGAAGTGCAGAGGGGTGCCCAGGGAAGCTGAAATTAGATGGAAGAGGAAAAGGACCCAGCCACGCAGAAAAAGAGAAAGCTCTGCATTTCTTCCTGCCTTGAGGATATGGTGCAGGGCTCCCCACAGATCTCTGGGTCTAGGAAGAACTGTTCTGTAATGGTCCACACACCCCAAAGGACTTCCTCTCTTTTCTCAACTGTGACACTTAGAATCTGCTGGGTTCAGCCAGTGCTCCTTTAATCTGGGGGTCCCCAGGCCACCCTGGGCATGGACCTGAAGAGACAGGGATGTTTGCAGCCCTTCCCTCAGGCATTCCCTTTCTTGAATGATGAAAGGATGAGAATGTAGCTGCCAGCTGGCTCTCCCCTTGGGTTGATCTGGTCATGGTCAAGGTCATAGTTATACTGAGGTTAACACAGTGGGATCTCTGGGATAGCGGTGGAGGGGGCTGAAAGTCACTTCACAGTGGATTGCATTCCCTTTATCTTCTCACTGCACCCTCCCCAGGGTCCCTGAGCCTTTAAGAAAGAAGCAGAAGTTCTTCCTCTAAGACATGTGGGACCCGAGAGCTAGGTCATAAAGAAGGTGGCACAATTCCTAAGAAAAACACAATAGAACCTGGGAATGAGGGTCTCCTTGAAACTCTTCTGCCCAGGATTCTGTGATAAGGATAATACCTAACCGAAGTGGGTCCTATTTTCATTCTCCTTCTACAAATACAGAAACCGAAGCTTGGTGAGGTTGAGTAACTCGCCAGCGGCCATATGGCCAGTAAGCAGGTGTGAGAGGCAGGAGCTGGACTCACTAGCCCCAGCTGCAGACAAAGCACTAGCCCAGCTAGTAGGAGGTTCTCAACAAATATTAGCTGAAGTGGATCCTTCCCTAGAGCTGGAGAGGGAAGCGAGTTGTTAGCAACCGACTCTGACTCAAGGCAGAATGACATGGGCTTCAGCTGAGGAAAAAAGTACAAAAGTGCACAACACAAGAGAAGCCTTCATAAAAGATGGGGTGTTTGAGGGGTGACATTAAGAAGAATGTCCAAAGGCCGTGAAAGGGGCATTGAGGGTTGGGGCTTTCCGCATGGGGACTCTGCATACCTCACCCTTGCATTCACTCCCTGCAGAAACCCTCTTTGGAACAAACCCCCTCCCTGCATTTTATCATGTTGTATTTCTCTTCAGAGCATTTATCTCTACCTGCCAATTTTCCATTTACATATTTGTTTATTCTTTTATTCCCTCTGCTAGAATATAAATTCCATGGCGCGGGATTCGGGGGATTTTATTCTTCCTTGTGTCCCCAGTGCCTGGCATGTCGAAGGTGGTCAACACATATTTGTAAAATAGATGTCTACATGCATGAGTGCATTCCAGGATCCGGGGACGAGAGGGACAGAGCACAGAAACAGTGTCGCCAGCCCCAGGAATAGCGAGTCATATGGTAGGACTAGAGAGAGCCGCGTGGAAAGACACAGCAAGACAGAAAAGGTCATTCAGGAAAATGGGGAAGGCTTCGAATGCCACACGGAGAAGTTTGATTTATTTTGTCCTACAGATGAGAGCGAACCTTTGAGGGTTTTGTGGGGGAGAGTGACAGGCTCCAACTAGATTTTAGAAAGATAACTTGGGAATGTAATATGATCCATAATGAAATTTGTCATGAAGATGTAGCGTGAGGGATGATCTGAGAGCCAAAGCAGGAACCCTGTGAGGAAGAGGCGGCTTCTCCTGGTGAGAGGCCACAGGCAGGAAGAGAAGAAGGGATGGTCCGGGTAGTAAGAAGAAAAAAGATCAATGGGGAGCCACTCCGGGGGAGTCAACAAGACTCTGGTCAGTGAGATGGGAGAGGGTGAGAAAGTACCGCAGGGCCTTTGGCCAAGTGAGGGATTCAGAAGGGCGACATGTGTGCATGTGCCTGCATGTGTGAGCTTATGTGGGGGTTGGGGGCTGGAGCCCACGGGAGGGCAGTTCTGGCAGATATGAGGGTTGTGGGGCTGCTATGGCCAGGCTGTCCTTGTCATCTAGGCAATGCTGGCCTGATGCTCAGGAGAGAGGCCAGGGGCTGGGCCTGGGGTATTTGGAGCCATGAGGGAGAACAGAGCCTCCAGGATAGAGTTAGATGGGATGAGAAGAGAATAACGCCCACTTTAGGAGGCAAGGAAGACCATGGAGGGGAGGAGCCAGTGGAGTGGTGGTCAGAGGGGCAGGAGGAAGGCCCAAGAGCCGTGTCCCAGACAGTGACATGTGGGTCAGGGCCTTGCTGACACACTCACGTCCCCCACTGGGACTTCCACGGCATTGGAGCCCAGTGGTCCACTCCCTCGTTCCCACACAGAAGCGTAGCACACAGGGTCTGAGATCACAGGGTCCCTACTTGGGTCGATGTCCATGCTACATTGGGGCCAACACTTCTACTTCAGAAGGAAGAAATAATTTATTGGTGACATCTGTGGAGCTAAACGTAATTCATTTTTTAAAAACTGGCAAAGCCTCATTAGAGTTTTCTCCAAAGGAGCCTTGTTCTTCCCTTCATCTGTTGGGAAGGGGAAACTGCGGTCTAGAGATGGGGCCCAGTATCCAGACGTGGGCTCCGGGGAAGGGCAGCCAGAGGAGTTTTGAGCAGAGTTTGTGACCTGGAAATACCAGAGTTCATGGAAGACGATGGGGGCGGGGCCAGGCACTGTGCCTTCTAGGAGACGTGGTGGCCACCTCCGTTACATGGCTCACTGATTGGCAGGGGAGACAGACTTGCAGATGTCAGGTGACAAGAGCCGTGGGACCCATGGAAGACCATGGGAGACCCACTCACTCTGCCAGGTGGCTGTAGGGGTGGGGACTTGGGACTTGACCCTGGAGCCTAGGTCCCACCTGCTCCCTGCTGGGGTGCTTGGTTCCACACTCTTACAGTAAAATGGGTCCAGCCACACCGAGAGAGACCTGTCAACGAATTATTTTTTGGAGGGTCTGAGGAGCCCAGAATCCTAAGCTCTTCTCTGACTTTGCCATTTAGTTGAGGCATGGCCTGGGAGACCGGCGATGCCCTCTGTTCTTTCTGTTTCGAATAACTGCTCTGGGTGGACTTTCCTTCTGGGAGGTGGGAAGGAGGATGTGTGGCCTTCTGATGAGAAACAGAGCCGTATGAAAGAAACAAGGGGAAGACAAAAAGGATAGAGAGCCTTGCTCCGGTGCACCTGACATCATTACTTAGATTTCCAATAGGCAGCTCAAACTTGGCATGTTCTCCTTTCTGTTCCCCTCACCCCCAAATGGGAGCCTCCACCATGTCATTACAGAGCACCATTGCTCACCCATTTGGCCAGGACCAAATCCTGGAGACAGCCTTTCACTAAGCCGTCAGTGAATCCTATTGTCTTACCTTCAAAATGTATTCTGAATCCGATGTCTGGGCTCCTCCAAGGAGCAAGGCAGGGACCAGACACTCCCATCTCTCACCTGGGCTCCCAACAGGTCTTGCCGCTCTCACCCAAGCTCACAGAGAAGCCAGAGTGAATGTTTTTGTAAAACTGTAAATCAGGGTGTGTCATGCCTTTGTTCAAACCCCAATCGTTGTTTACCGGCCTTAGGACTAAACCTCCAGCTCTTTCGAGGCCTGGAAAGCTCGGTACCATCTGTGCCCTGGATACCTTTCTGACCTCATTTCCAACCACCTCCCGTGTTCACTCGGCTGGGCCAGCTGCCTCCTTGCCTATCCCCAAACCCAGCAAGCCTATCCCTGCTGCAGGGCCTGTGCCTTGGCTGTCCCCACCCCCTGGAAGACTCTGACCCCAAACATTCTCAATACTTGCTTCCTTTATGGGGTCTCTGCTTTCTCGAGGTTTCCTAGGAGGTGCCTCGCACACTTGGAAGGTATAGATGAGTGAAGGAACGATGAAGCATAAATACCCGTATTAGCCCTGTGTCTGGCACGCAGGAAGGACCTAACAACCAGCATGGAATAATAGCCTGGCCTAAGCTCTCTTGTCTTGGCCGTGAAATCTGACCCCACCCTCAGCGGTTCCACTGGCGCTACCTACACAGAGAGGGGAGCAATCTGCTCGGCAGAAAGGACCAGATGCATGCACTGGCCATGGCCACCAGAGGGCGGCACAGGCAGCGGCAAGGGACACAGGGCCTCCACAGCAGCCTGGGGACGTTGGAGCCACCCTGCCCCAGTGCCCCAGTCCCCTGACCCACCCCCAGCACCGGAAAGATGGGAAGTAGACACTCTGAACCAGCACCTGGCTCCCTGCACACCTGCTAACCGAGGGCTTCTTAGAAAGAGGCACCTGAGACTTTAACTCACTTGTTTGTCCAACTCCACTCCAAACCCCACCATCTCCCGTTACCGGAGGTCATGTTTGCCCACGGCAGGGCCCCCGACTCTCCCTTCTGCAAATACGGAGCCCAGAAACTGGAGCTTTTTAGTGCGTGGTTAAGTAACGCAAATTCCACTGCCCAACAAACCCACTTAAGCAGCCAGGCCTCCGGGGGGCAGTATTCCCAGCATCTCCAGGCTGATTGGGGCCCAATCTCCCACAAGGTCACCCTTCTGTATGAACGTGTCCCACTGCAAGCGCTGCTCTGAACTGTAGTGGTGTGAGCTTGGGAGGGGGGAGGGGAGGGAGAGACAAAAAGAGAAGAGAAGGAGAGAGAAGGAAAGGGGGGGCAGACAGAGAGAAAAAGAGAGAGACAGGGAGAGGGAGAGAGGGATTAAGCACTCACTTGGTGAGTACCCAGAGCCAGCAGGCTATCACACTTCTCAGCCCCTAGATCACACTGGACATGTCTAGCATCCACACTCACACCCTGTCCTCACGCATTATTGTGTCTCCTCCAGGCCCTCCCTCCCTCTCTGGGCGAATCCTGTGCTGGTAGGTGAGCCCTCAGTGCAGGCATGTCTTAGAGGTCACCTCCCCACCCCACCCCCCTTTCTTGGGCGCACCCAGCATGCTGGGAGCCCACCGCTTTCCACCCCTGTCCCCATTCAGGTCTTCAGATGTGGTTTGGCTCACTGGGACTGAGGGACTGTCTTCCGGATGGTAAGCAAACGCTCTCTCCCAGGCTCAGCTGCTCCTGGTCTCACCAGTCTATCCTGCTGTCGTCTGACAGTGGGGCTTTCACTTGGCCCAGGGCCAGAGAGTGGGGGTGGGAAGGCAGGACAGGGCAGGGAGGGAGGTGTGAATTGCTGGTCCAACCAAACGACGTCCTGAGGAAAGGATGCGGTGGGAGCTGGGCTCTGGGTCAGCGCTGAACAGCACCCGAAGTGGGGACGGTCAGCCTCCCAGACACTCCTGTCTTCCATGTAGCCCTGCTTTTTGGTCATTCCCCTTGAAAATTCCTTGCCAAATATCCTCCCCACTCACCCCCAGGAACCGCATGTGTGGGATCATTTTGCCTGAAAAACAAACTGCTTTTATTATGTAACGATGAGCGTGTGTATCCGCTGTTAGCGATGTGAACATTTATAACAGCCAACGTCGCTTCTGGCCAGCATGAGAGGCTGCTGACTGCCTCACTCGAGTGTGAGAATTCAGCCCAAAGTAAAGCCACTTGACATTCTGTGTTGCTTGGGCAGCCTCGTTAAGAGTAAAGGTGTGACTTTTCCTCGGGTTTTTTGAAACTCTAACTAGTGTCACAGTATTACCCCCTTGGACACCAAGTCTCTGGTGCGTCCTGAGTGTGGACACTGGCTTTGGCATCTGTGCTTCACATGAACGGACTTCACCATTCAAAGTCCCACTCCTTTGAACGCTGTTCTTTCCTGGACGAAGAAGGGTGCATTAGCTCATTTTTATAAGTTTCCAGTAAAAAAATGGACTAGTTGGCTAATTTTACCTAAAGCCCTCCCAGATAGCAAAGTGGTTTAGCCCAATAAAGTACAAGTGTCTCTGGAACATAAAATTATAACTCTCTTAAAAACAACAACTGGTAAGACTTCCAGCTAGGGCCAAGTGAAGAGGTTGGCAAATCTGCTCATCCAAAAGTAATGTTCAACTGGACAGAATTGTCAAAATAATTTCAGGGTTCTGAAAACCAGTCCAATACAAAATAACACATTGAGAAAATGTTTATTCATTTTTAAAAAAATGGCCCAACTTCTGGTCTGAACAAGGGCAATCTGTGGAGTTCTTGCATCGAGCTGCCCTCTTACCCCCAAGCTCGGGAGAGGTCGAGCTACCAGAGGGTGTCTGGCTATGAAAACCGACAGCTTCGTGGCTGGAGAAGACTCTCCTGATTTGGAAAGGAGGACAGAAGGCCCACGTTCAGCAGAGTTTTCAGTAAATGTAGCAAACATGGAGTGAAACACACAGGAAAGCCCACAGCCCTGCTGGCTGATGCTTCATGCTGTTTGGGGTAGGCAGTAGACCTGTGGAGTACCCAGAACTGTAACAGGAAAGTCTGGAAATAAGATAGTCACAGAGGGACTAGATAAACTCTCCACACATCTCGGTTGACTGGGAGGCTGTGCTTGTGCACAGGCAAGTTCTGGGTGGAAAATACACGCTGACTTTAAAACCTGCCTGAACTTTGAATCTACTCCCAGACTACACTCAGATCCATAGGTGGAGGATGGATGCTCTCCTGTCTCAAAGTGCTTGGGAAGAATCTCTGGCCAATCACTGGCTGATCATTAAGTCATCAGACCAGGGGCAACCCCTCTAAAGATAGGCTAAAAAAAAAAAAAAGGAGTTAGGGGGGTGGGGAGAAATGAGCAGACCCATCAGTGAGGCACATTGCAGAGATAACCCGATTAAATAACTACAGATGAAACCCAGGCAAGTTACTCAAAAGACAAAAACAAACCAAACAAGAACAGCAAAAATTCTCAGAGGAAAGAAAAATCAGAGCCCAGGGTTGTTACAAAATATTATCCACAAATTTCCTATTTTTAACAAATTATAGGACATTCAAAGAAATAGGAAAATGTACTCCATACTCAGAAAAAAAGCAGTTAAAAATGGTCCTAAGTGGGCCCAGATTTTGGATTTAACCAAAAAAGGATTTCAAAATAGCTATAATAAATGTTTAAAGAATTAAACATGTCTAAGGAATTAAAGAAAAATATTAGGAAAATGGCTCAACAAATAGGGAATCTAAAAGAATAAATAGAAACCCTAAAAAAGGACCAGATGTAAATTCTAGAATTGAAAAGTATAATAGCTGAAGTGGAAAATTCACTCAATAGGCTTAACAACATATTTGAGATGTCAGAAAAAAAAGATTTGGTTAATTTGAATGAAGGCCAATAGAAACCATCCTCTATGAAGAGCAAAGAGGAAAAAAATGGAAGAAAAACGAACAGAGACTCTGATATCTTTGGGATAGAGCCAAATGTGCCCCACAAATGTGTCATGAGGTCTTCAGAAGGAAAGGAGAGAAAAGAGCAGAAAAAAAATATTTGAACAAAAAGTGGCTGAAAACCTCTCAAATTTGATTTTAAAAAGCCATGAGTCTGTGGATCTGACAAGCTCAACGAAGCCAAAATAAGGTGAACACAAAGAGATCCACACCCAGACACACCATAGTCACTGTTGAAAGCTAAAATGGAGAGAAAAATCATGAGAGCAGCAAGAGAAAATACCTCATCACACACAGGGGAAGAAGAATGTGGTTAAGAGCTGACTTCTCCTGAGAAAAAAAATGGAGGCCGCAAGGCAGTAAAATGATATAAAGTGAAAAAAAAATCAAGAGGAAAACAGCATATTTAATATGCTACCTTTTGAATACAAAAGTCAAAGGAATACAAATATATACATGGATGTGTTCATATCTGCACAAAGAAATACTGGAGGGATGCAGAAAAAATTAAACTCAGTGGTTACCTCTAGGGCTTATAAAATGGGGTGGTCAGGGGAGAGTGAGAAGAGACGTATCAATGCGTATCTTTATTATTTTTATTTTTTAAATTTATTTTTATTTTTTTAACGTTTTATTTATTTCTCAGAGAGAGAGACAGTGTGAGAAGGAGAGGGTCAGAGAGAGAGGGAGACACAGAATCTGAAACAGGCTCCAGGCTCTGAGCTATCTGTCAGCACAGAGCCTGACATGGGGCTCGAACCCGTGAACCACGATCATGACCTGAGCCGAAGTCGGCCGCCTAACCGACTGAGCCATCCAGGTGCCCCATATTATTTTTATTTTTGACCTATACAAAACATTGCCATTCAAAACAACAACAGTACCCTAGTTTTAAAGGTCACTCTTAGTGGGTATTAAAAATGCCTAAGCCTGCACTCAGGAGTTTCAGTTTTCTGGCTTTATCACCCCCTCAGCCCTGCCAAGGACTCAGGCTCCAGCAAAACCAGGTTCTCTGGAACCTGAATTTTGTTCTTTCACCTCCTTGCATGGAATGCCAGTCCCTGCCTCTTAGTCAATAATGTCTAGGGTCTTCTTCCTCTTCCCTGGTAGGCTTTAATAATAAGAAGAATGTTAAAAAGGTAAGGACAATGATGATGATGTTGGTGATGATGGTGATGACAGTGGTGATGATGGTGAGGATGATGGTGAGGATGATGGTGATGATGATGATGGTGATGATGGTGAGGATGATGGTGAGGATGATGGTGCTGACCACTGTTTACCAGGAGCCTTCTGTGTTGGCACTCCAGTAAGTACTCGATTGCATGTCTTTTAATCTTCCTACCAATGTGTGAAATAGGAATTGCTATGTCACACACGGAAACCCTATGTAGTGGTGGCTCAGCTCAGTGACCCAACCTTGATATCTGGGGTCATATGGGCCTCGGCTAGACTCCCAACTAAGCTCCTTCCCAGTTCTGTGATTTTGGAAAGCTACCTTATCTACAGAAGCTTTAATTTAATCACCAGTAAAATGGGAATAATAAAAATTCTTACTTCAGGAAGTTGTTAAGGATTACATAAGACACTGGAAAGGAAACACTGCACACATTGCATGGCACATAATAAGTGTTTAGATCACAAAGTCTTTGTAGTTCCTGATTCTATCCACTACCCCATGTAGAAATTGTCTCTGTCCCTTGAAATGTGAAGTCCTAACCACCTGAACCTCTTGATATTACCAACAACACTATGCCAGCTAATGCCATGTTATCTTTACCCACCTCCATGTGTCCTTAGTTAGATTGTAAAGGCTCAGGACCAGGACTAGCTCTGCTTTTCTCTGTATGGATACTCCATGATTGAATCTGGCACTTAATAGATGCTCAATACAAATTTAATGATTAATTTAGTCTGAAGGAAGGTAGTGGGGAAGAAGAAGAAAGGTAAGAGAAGGAAACTAAAATAAAATTAGGGACATCTTAGAGACTAGTTTAAGGGGTGCCTGAATGGCTCCATTGGTTGAGTGTCCAACTCTTAGCTTTGGCTCAGGTCATGATCTCATGGTTTTGTGGATTTGAGCTTCATGTTGGGCTCTGCACTGCTTGGGATTCTCTCTCTCCTTCTCTCTCTGCCCCTCACCCTCTCATGCTCTCTCTCTCTCTCAAAATAAATAAACTTTAAAAAAGGGACTAGTTTAATTAAAGACAATGTTAGTGCCAGATTTGATTTCAGGAGGAAGGAGAGAAGCAGGAACTTCTATGGGGTGGACAGAAAGTGAAATGTCAAGGATGGGAATGGGAAAAGAGGTATTGAAAGTAGTGATGTGCACTGAGGAAGCATTTATATTAGAGGGGCTCCTATTGGGCAATGTTGAGTTTCCCCTTTTCTTGAATTAGGTAAGATAAAGAGAATTGAAATGAGATTCAAAAGCTACTGCTAGTTCCCAAGTGCCTTACCCAACAAAGCCTTATTGTTTCTAGATGATGGTGGTGGTTGACTAGGCGTTTCAATGATCACAGGCTGCTGGTGTGCCCTGATGTGGGGAGAAGGTGGTATGCCTCTGGGAGTGTTAGTGCGCATGAGTCATGCAAGGCCCTGAAGCGTGTCCTGGGTCTAACAGAATAAGTGAAGAGTAAAACGTTTTCCCTTTCTTCCATGTTCACCCTTAGAAATCCTACCTATCTTCATCTTTTAAGGTTTTTTGCAAAGCATCTTTCTAGATGTCAGAGCTGACCTGACTATCCTCCATGTTCCACAGCACAGGTTTCTACTCAGTGACCGGGTCTACCCCAAGCTGATTCATAGGAGAGGAAGTAGGGAGAAAGGTTGTTCACCCCAGCCTGTGAGCTCCTTGGGGGCGGGGATCTATCCTCCTCATCGCTGTACTGCCTCTGGGCCCGCACGCCTTGCCTGGAACCTCGTGTCTGACATACAACAGATGCCCCGGACATTTTTATTGGGCAAGTTCTCTCTGTAGAGGGTTGGGAAAGAGCAGATGACATAAAGGGCAGGGGTCCAGATTAGATACCCACCAAAGTGCCCTTGTGGTGCCTGGGACCTCCTGCATCTCATCAGCAGCTATACAAGAGTCTCTTGTATGTTTTAGACCCATCTCCCTTCAGCCAGATCCCTGAGAGCAGAGATGGACTGATTTGTGCTCAAAGCAGGTACAAAGTGAGTGCAAAATGATCGTGAGATGGTGGACACAACTTCACAATGCAGTTCATTGACTTAGAGCCCACAGAGCCATTTTCTCTGGAGGTCATGGCTGTACCCTTCAAACCCAGGAGCCGGTCCCTGGCTGCAGCGCCTCAGTTTTTCTTCTCAGACTCACATCTGACGTCGTGCATCTCCCAGATGAGGTCCATGAGGATCTGCAAGAGTGGCCCCCAAACTTGGCTGCACGTTAGAATCTCCTGGGGGAGTTAAAAAAATTCCTGGCATTCAGGTTGCATTTCAGAATGTCTGGGATGGGTAAGAGCCTGGCATCAGTGATTTGTGAAGATCCCCAGTTGATCCCTAGGGCCACTACATTTTGGAACCACTTAGTTGGGAGGTATTCCAATAAACTGGAAAATTAAATTAAGGGGGGCACCCATGCCTCTGACACAACTAAATGGGTTTTAACTATCATAGGACTTTTTTTCAAAGAGCAAAGGATCTGCTGTGACAGCTGGCATTTGGCTGGACACTGTTTGCAGATCACCCTGAGAAGTAGGCTCAGTTAAGCACCTCAGCATGGTCGGTCTCTCTTTCCTCTGTGTGCTTATTCAGTATTGTGCATATTTGTTGCCATGTTTTGGTCCTCACTGGACTGTGAGCAACTCGAGAACAGTTACTGTGTTTTCATAAGCACACTAAGTGTCTGACCCACGGTGGATGAGTGACACATGTTTGTGCAATAATTGTGTCCATGAATTCATCACTGACTCATTCATTTATGCAAGCATGCATTCTATAACATTGGCAGAAAAGAAGAATTAATTAGGAAGACAGAGGGAAAAAATATAGATTCCATGAGGAGACAGAATCAGAAGCAGGGGAGTTAAAACCAAAGAAGAAAAGAGTATTCATTCATGTCATGCAGGAGTAGGCGAGTCAGGCTGGAAGAAGCATATGTATTTTTGATTAAAGGGACTCAAAATTTAGTTAACATCTGTAAGTATTCTGTATTTCTTCTTTTCAATGTATTACTCACAATAAAATCAATTAATTACTATGGTATTATTTGCATAATGTCTTTTTCCCTCTTCCAGACCACTAGCCCTAGGAAGGCAGACTTTACCAATGGCATTCACTTTCATGTCCCCAGTGCCTAGCACAGTATGACATGCGATGGTGCTCAGTAAATATTTACCAAGTAACTCAGCAGATTGCATATGGCTTCAGTTTCCTCTTTTATTAAAAAAAAAAAAACAAACGCCATAATATACTCAACTCAGGGTTGCTATAAGGAATAATTTAGATAATAATATATATAAGTGCCTGGTGCATGGTAGGCATTCAACAACTGTTGATTCATTATTACTATTAGAGAAAGAATGCCTACTCTGCCAGCCTCTATGCTAAATAAGGGCCAAAAAAAAAAAAAAAAGGCAACAGAAAGAGCAAAGAAACCACATATTTTATGAAGAGTAAGGATTTGAGGACCCTAGTGTCTACACTTCCCACTTCAACGCTCAAAGAACCTCAGCGATCTCCAGCGTCTACTCCCAACACTCTCCCTGGCTACACCCCCCACGGTGAGTCCTGGACCGACCAAGACTGGTCTTTCACTCCATCCCCACCAGATGGCAGCACAGAGTTCACTGACGGCTGGGCCTAAGTAAGGCAGGCAGGTCAATGCCCTGTGCAAGGGTCTCTGAAACACTGGAGAAGGAGGGGACTAACCCTTGGCCCTCTTGTCTTGCTGTGCTATTTGGGAGTCACAACCAATGCTTTGGTATTGGCCTCTTCCTTTCAATTTTCAATCACCAGATTCCAGCCTCTTGCCCTGGGGTCACCTTACAACTGCCGGGTACTTGTTCAGAATCCTTCCCAGAGCACCCTCCCTTCACCTTCATTCCATTTCAGACTCTCATGTTGCTTTTTGTGAAGGCCCAGAATCACATTTGACCCTTAAGATGTGTTCCCATCAAAGTTCACCCTCTTATGTCTGTCACTGCTCGGGCATGGCCCACAAGGCATTTCCCATTCTCTCTGCCTTTGCTCACATCATTCCTGTCTGTTGCTCCCTTCGATGCTCATATTTGCTGCCCCTCATTTCCTTTCAGCCTCTTGAAGACCCAGCCCAATGCTCACCTCCAGGAAGTCTTCTGGTTTGACACCAGCTCCCTGTACTGAGTACCCCATCAGCACTTCCTTTCTTAGTAAGTGCTCTCTGGGTTTCAGGTTTGGTGGTTGACCTGTTTGCATGATGCTTTATCAACAATCTCCAGGTGTTTCCTGTCACCTCAGCAAGGGAGGGCAAGAATAGGTCTTTCTCTTCAAAGAAAAACAAGTCCTGTGCTCCTACTCTGGTCTGTACCCTGTATTCATCAATCCCTTAATCATTACTGATGAGCTAAAGGGACCAAAGAGGAGATGTGTGAATGGTGTGGGGATGAGGGCAGAGGGTGCCCTGCAGAGAAGCTCGGATGAAACAATCCAGACCTCCTAAGTCCCCAAGGCTTCTTGTTGAACAAGATGGAAAAGACACTGTAAAAGACAAGAGTCCCAGAGAAATTGTATTTTTAGTCTTCTTGGAAATCTAGTGCCTTTTTCTTTCTTTCTTTCTTTTTTTAAATATTTTTATTTATTTCTAGGAGAGAGAGAGACAGCATGAGCAGGGGAGAGTCAGAGAGAGAGGGAGACACAGACTCTGAAATAGGCTCCAGGCTCTGAGCTGGCAGTCAGCACAGAGCCCGATGTGGGGCTCGAACCCACAAACCTCGAGATCATGACCTAAGTGAAAGTCAGACGCTTAACCAACTAAGCCACCCAGGCGCCCCAGAAATCTAGTGCCTTCTGAGGCTTACTGAGAAATGCAACCTCTTTGTTCACTCATTCCTTCATTTATTCAGAACAATGTGTTGAGTATTGACTGGCCTGTGGGTACTCAGAATATACAGATAGACCCAACGCCAGTCCTCAAACCACCCTCCCCCCCAAACTCTACTGGGGACACAGGCTAGTGAACAGCCAATTATTGTGGAGCAGGAGATGTGCCATGAGGGAGGAAAGTGCAGGGCTCTGTGGGAACACAGAAAGGGAGGAGCTGGAGGAGGCCATGGAAGGTTCCAGAGTCAGTGACTAGGAGTTGAGCACCAAAAGGCCGGTAGAAGTTAGTTAGCCAGGTGAAGAGTTAGGAAGAGGATTCAGCACTTGTGAAAACATGAAAGGAAGACAACATGGAAGGTGAAGGGATTTATAAGCAGTTCATTATGACTGGGGCCGCATGAGCCTATCAAGGAGAGGTGCATGCAGAGGGTAGCAGGATCCAGATCTCATAGTGTCTGTCCAGAAGGCTCTGCAAAGGCTACTTGGATTTTTTTTGGAGGTAGAAAGCCTGGAAGGCTTTCAAGCAAAGGGGTGACATGACTGAATTTTCTTGTTAAGGATGATGGCTCTGGCTGTTGAGGGACAGATGAAAGCAAGTGATGCAGAGGCAGGGAGGCCAGAGGGGAAGATACTGCCTGTCCCAGCTGACACGATGTGGGCATGAACTGGTAAGAGAAACTGCAGGGGTGCAGCCGCAGGCTCTGTGACCTGACTAGACCCTGCAGGCTCTGAGGGGTCCATGGCAGGCCTGAGTGGGGAGTGCAGGAGAATTTAGATGTTGGCTGGAGCTCTGGAGACAGGCCATGGCTGGGTCCCTAAGGAGATCTGGAGTCTGCACAGATGAGGCCTCTGACATGGATGAGCTAACACTAGGAGCAGGGGAGTGGAATAGAGGAAGACAGGGACATTTAGGGACCTGGAAGACAAGGAGGAGCCACAAGGGGAATGGAAAAGGCAAGGCCATAGATACAAAAGGTAAGCTGGGGGCAGCGATGACATAGAAGCCCCAGTGGAGGCATGTGGCAGAGTGAAAGGCAGCTGAGCTCAGGCATTTGGAGTCAGCAACATTGAGGTGGTGGTTTCAATGGGACAGTGTGTGGGGCAGAGGCCGAGGCCAGAGGCGGAAGGGTGAGTGGGAAATGAGGAGGTGGGGAAACGACTCCGAGCTGGCTTTTGAAGAAATCTGAATACAAAGGAAATAATGAAAATGGCTGGTGGCAGAAGGGAATGTCAGATTAAAGAAGTGTCTTGTTTGTTTGAGGCTTTTTGGTTTGGGATAGAGGAAATGTATGGAGGGAAATGGGTCCAGAATGAGTGGTTAGGGATGTAGGAGAAATAAGAGAAGAGATTTCTGACAGAGAGGACATCAGAGTACAGGTGGAGGGAGAGCCATCAAGTAAGGCCTGGGGCACTTCTTTGATGAGAGAAGGAGACGGGCTGCTGAGAGCCAGACTGGTGGAGTCGGGGCTCTGGAACCTGGAGCAGAGCGAAGGCCACTGAGGCAAACTGACCTCTGTCCAGAGTGTGGTGGGAAGAAAGGATGGGGCAGTGCTCCTGTCCTTGTGGCTCTGTGATCTTCTCCATCAGGACCCTACAGTCTGGGGAAAGGAGTGAGGAGGCCACAGTAGTCCCCATCCAGATCCAGGCTGTGATTCGCTGGAGACGGAGGGTGATAGCAGTATATTAAGGGTTCTTGGAGTTGAGAATTTAGTGAGAAAGTACTTAAAGCAACAATCAAGGGCTCTGGGCCACCTATTCTCAGGGGTGAAGACAGGAGGGAGGTGGATAGACTGGAGGAAAAGCGGGTGATGGAAAGTGGCAGGTGCTGCTACGTTGTCAGAGCCCAGCAGAGGGATTTGGGAAAGCTTGATGGCTGGGTGACATGGGGTGTTGGAGTCTTTAAAATTCCCAAGAAGCAGCAAGACTTTGGTCTCACCAAAGTCCTGGATGTGACCCTGGGTGGGGAGCCCAAGTGGAGGCTGGATGTGGGATCCTGGAGGGGAACAGGTAGAGGTGCTGGATGGACAGAGCACAGGAGCCTGATGTCATGGTGATGTCCCGACTTGAGGGGCGGCCTCCCAGCCAAGGGCCAAGGCTTTTGATGACTGCAGAGAGACTGTGTTGTTGACAGATGCCAAGTGAGGAAGAGAAGCTGGTGCTGCAGCCAGGAGCTTCCTGGGAGCCTCAGTAGATCGGGGGTTTTTACAGGAGAGCTAGGGGAATGGCTCTGGGGAGAGGGGCATGGGGGATAATGACCCATCGCTATTTGAAAGAGCTGCATTCTCAGTGCCTGCAGGAGAGAGTGAGGTTTCTTTAAGGCGAGGAGAGTCGGCCGCAGTGGATGGAGCCGTATTCTCAGGACCTCAGGACCGCTGGGATACAGTGGCTTGCCTGAGTACAGGCAGCTAGAAAGTGGCTGAGAAAAAATTAAAATTACCCTCATGTGTGGATTCTCTTACTCCTCCTCCCTGAATGAGCTGCCCATTTGTACAGATGTTTTGGTTCCCCGAAAGCTTGGTCTGCGAGCTCTATTCTGCTGGCTGAATTTGTAATATGTATTCACCATGTGACTTTGGGAAATGCATGACATGTTCTGCGGGCCTCTGTACCATGAGGGGTTGGACCATGGGTTTTCGACCGTGTCAAGAGGGGCCGCAGTGACTCCCTGGAAGAGGGTAAGGGGCCCCTGGGGGCAGGGCGGTGGGGAGTCTGAGTGAGGATGGGCTTCTGGTTTCTACCCAAGCAGCCATAACCTTGGAGTTGACTGAGTACTGCAGTCCTGCGTGAGATTTTGTACAGAGTGAGAATGCAGCTGACCAAAACAATGTTAAAATTGGTCTTGCCCGGCCCTTAACCGGCACGAGCCTTTTGCTGCTTTGTACTGTAGGGCATGTTCCTGGCGGCGTGTCCTTATCTGCAGACCCTTGTCAGTTTGAATGTGAGGCTCTTGGTGGGCACCTGGGCAGCTCCAGAGCTCTGCCCGGAGCTCACTGAAAAGCCAGTGTTCTTCCACAGTGATCATGATGCCCTTCTAGAAATCAGATTTTACTAAAATGATTTTGATGGGTTGAGGGCTTGGGCGCTCCACAGCAACCTCCAAGATTAATTACATCCTGAGTCTGGCAAGTGGGACACACAGGTCCTGTAGCCAAGGGACAAAGCCCAGACCTGTTCTTCGTCACCTAGCACCAGCTGGAATCTCTTGTCACTGGGTTGGCAGCTGTGAGGGATCACTTGGCCACCAGGAAACCTTCCCAGCTGGGACCTTTGTGAGAGTCTGTGCCAGAGAAACGACATCTGTGAGTCACTGCTCCGGGGAAAACCCAGCTGCTCGGCTCAGCCCCGGCCCCAGTGGCCATGGGGAAGGGCCAGCAGGCAGAGCAAGAGTAGAAGATTGGCTACTTTGCTTTTCTTAGTTTCCACAGCAGCTTTCCAGATTTGCATTTCCTCATTTCAGAAGGGAAGTTAGGAGGAGGGGCTGGAACCAAAGAGGCTCCCACTCTGGGGCAGATGGTAAGACCCACAGCTGTTGAGGGTGGAGGGTTTGGGCTGAGCTGTTGGAAGTATTCCTCAGACCCACTGGGTTCTCACCTTTGTCTCCCCACTTTGCTTCTGGTGTAACAGCCAGGCTTTTAGTCTGCATGCGATATGCTCAGGGCAGTGAGTGTCAGGAAATGGGGGTGACTCTTACAGGGGGCCATGATGAATCAGAGAAAAGTCTCCCCAAGTACTGGGAGAGAGCAACTGGGGAGGAGGGTGACACAGAGGGATGGATTCTTGGTGCCATGTTCAGTCTTCGCTGAAGGGAATGTCCGCCGGGTGTGGGCCTGACAGCCATAAGTGTCAGTGGGCTAACCTTGGAGCAGTCCCTGCAAGGACTGGGGTGATTATTTAGGACCATGGTGGCTGGGAATGTCATTCCTCATGACAGTGACAATCACCTTGGAGACAATCACCTCCCCTTCATTGGGGAGAGGGATCAGAATCTCTTCACTTAACCTGAGGCAAGTCCCCAGCTCCCAGTAAGCCAAGTGTCTTTGAGTTCCATGTTGGATAAGTCTTGGTGGGGCAGGGAGACTGCCTTGCTCTGTGTGGCACAGATAAACCTCAAGTGTAGGGCTGAGTTCCCAGCAGTGGATTTGGGGAGTGATGTGAACAGGTAGGAGTGTGTGAGGAGCATGCCTGGAGTAGCAGCCAGTATGGAAAAGGTCCTACAAGCCAGCCAGGAAGGGAATGCTTGAGGCTGTTGGGGATGTTTAGTCTAGAGAAGAGAACAGGAGAATAGTGTTTTAGAACACTTGTTGCTCCAGAAGGCAGAACTGGGGCCAGTGGATGGAAATAACATGAAGAAAAACTGCAAATCACCAGAGATAGACCTATCTGATCATATTAACACACTAGAGCCTAGTGGTTAAGACCCCGGGTTCTGGAGCAGAGTTACAATGGGCATAGTCACAAACCTGCTCACAGATGCGGTTATGACACCGGTTCAGTGTTGGCTTGCACCATGATTTTTTAAAAATTGCATCAATAACCAATACAAATGGAAAATTATGCTTATCAATCTACAGTTGTAATCTCTCTTGAAAAACCTGGTTCATATTCTGTCATGGAACAATAAACAGTACCAGGATGGCAGCTGTCTCCTCTGAATAAGGCAAGTGCACCCTACGTCATCACAGACGCCACTCCCCTCCACCTTTCTTATACCTGCATGGTTTCACTGATTGACAGGTACCCAGCCCTTTGGAGGGATTGTGATTTGCAACTCAGTTCTAGTTGAGAGCTCAGGGTTTGAGTCCTGGCTTTGCCATTTTTAAGCAAACATGATCTTAGACAAGTGAGTCAACCTCTCCAAGCCACAATTTCCTTTTCTGAATATGGGAATTATAACAATACTGACCTGCATGAGAGAACTCATGCACAGTGGCCAACACAGAGTAGGGCACTTGGGCTCACCAACTATTAGCTGCCTGGGAGCTGTCCAGCAGTAGAGAGGATGGTCTCACAAAGTCTTGGGGCTCCATCACCAACATCAGACCCCAGAAGTCAAGGACTGCAGAAGAGGAAACCCACCAAAGATCTCTGAAGTATGTGGGCCATGAACCAGTTCTCCATGGACCCTCCCCAATGACCAAGTCAATGGTATTGGTTTACAGTTGCCCCTGATGCTCATTAAAATAATATTTTGTCTAAAAGGGACTTTGAGGAGCAGGAAAGAATGCGTTACTTTGAGTAACTTGCACCCGCTTGGGAGGCTGTTGTGTTCTCAGAGTGGGGTGGGGCTCCAGCTCTAGCTGTTGCTTCCTTTTCTGCTGCAGGATTACTTTGTGTTCACTGGTTGCATTTCCTCCCTCTCTAGTTGGCATACGCTCATCAGCCAGCTCTGCAGACTGAGCAACCCCAGGGCAGCCAAACCTATCCCCATTCCTTAGCTCTGTAATAGAGCCTTCAGTGTGTCAGGACCTGCCTGGGACCTGGGTGGTGGCTGAGCAGTATGGGTGCCCTTCAGGAGGTCTGATGAGAGAGACTTTGACAGCTGATCTCCACCAGGCCCTGAGACGTCCCCTGCTGAAACAATGCAGGGTGACGGAAAGATTTGTTTCTTTATCCTAAGCCTTCATGCATTTCTTGACCTAGAAGCCGAGTCTGCTTGGATGCTGAGCTAAGAGTGGACATACCATTGCTCAGGGAAATATCAGAGGAGAGGAAGAGAGTGGGTCTATAGTTCAGGAGCACAGAAGGACAAGGGAAACAGTCCATGTGTACCACATAGACCTGGGCAGAAGCTTAGGAGAGATGGGGAGGGACCACCAAGTCTGGAGGCCACAGGAAGGCAGTCTGTTGGGATCCAAGGATGGAGGCTGTAGACAAGGGTGCCAAGGATATCAGGTGAAGTGAGGTGAGTGGAATGAGAAAGGGATTCACTCTCTGAATCTCTTTCCCTTACTGCTTCTCCACTTCTCCATTCTTCCTCCCCTCTCCTCGTTGGCATTCACTGTGGCTCCATATTGTTAGAGCCAGAGAGCATCTGTCAAGAACGTGCCCACTTGCTTCAGCCCTAGGGGGCATTTCACATGTGTGGATCTCCTTCTTGACTGACCTGAAGAGCACAGAGCAGCAAGAGGCTGATGTTGGTCCAGAACCTGGCTGCCTGCAGAATCTTTAGGTCAATCCCTGACCTGTAGCCTGACTTATCCAGATGTCAGGGCTCAGGCTGTGGTTCCTGTATTTGAGCTAATTGGTCTGTTTGGAGAAGTATTTTGGCCTCTGCCCTTCAGGCACCTGTTCCCAGGAAGCTGTCTCTCGTAGTGTTGGCCTTTGCACTGGGCCTTTACAGCTGCTGAGTTATCATACGAAGCCCTGTCTCATGGCCTCTGGCTTGAATCTGGGAAGCTGGAAACTTGTTCAGGCAGTAGAGTATAAATTAAATATTAGATCTAAGAGGGTTTCACATACTTCATAGCATGACCCCGTTCAGATATTTATTTGCTCTTCTCCTGGTTCTCCCAAATTAATAATTGAGTAAAGTCGTGTTTTGACATTCAGAGCTGATTTGCTTACATTCTGCTGAACTGCACCTGCTTTGTGAGAGTGGGTGTGTGTCAGGAGGCTGGGAGATGTGGAGGCAGACAACAGAGGCTTTAACAGAGGTGCATGGATTGAGCATTTTATACATGAAAATACAATTCTGCCCTAAAATTGTGGGTCATATATTATATGACAAGCCTTGGAGTAGACTCCAGTAGCAGAATAAAATCATGGATGGTACTGGCTTCTCTTAGCAAGTTTGTGTTGGGGAAATAATAGCAAATACACAGCATCAGCTGAACAGCAGACTACAAAGAAAGACCCTCTTTCCACTGCACGTACACTCACGATCAGATGCACATCTGCACATATCTGGCCACACATGAAAGACTCACCCAGGCTTCGAGATTTTGGCCGTCCAAACCTACATGTAAAATCTTTTGAATCTGTAATTCATTATAGCATTGTGGTTTGACAGGGCTGTGGAGCCAGAGGGTTTGGGTGAGAATATGGCTCCATACTATATCTGTTTGAATTTATGCATTCCACTTAACCTCTCTGTGCTTCAGTTTCCTCACCTGTAAAGTAGATATTATACTTCACAGGATTGTTTAGCAGCTTATAAATGTTAAAACAGGTGCATGCTTAGGATGGTGCATGACACGTGGGGAGAGTTCAGTAGCTGTGGCCATTATTCCTAAGATGTCACTGCTCTCAGAGGGAAATGGTAGTCTTTCAGGCCATAGGGGGAAAAGGAGGCTCATTTTTAGGATAAGAAAGTAGGACAATTAAGGGAATATTTGGTTGGCTTTAGCAGAGGAGAATGTCCTGGCAACTTGATTCTTCCCTCACAGCCACTGAGCCCCAACTCCATTCCATTCATCAAGGATACATGAGAATCTGCCATGCACACATCATGGAAGGGTTGTGGGAAAACAGAGATCCTTAAAGCATGGAATCTACAGTCTACTTCAGCAAGTGCAACAAATAGATAAAAACAAAGAGTAGAGCATGAAAAATACCACCCAAACTTAAGAAGACTCATTAAATTGTGGGTAGGAAGGTCAGAAAAAGACTTGTGGATATTGGAGGAGAAGGTATTGCACGTGTCAGGAACAGTATAGATCAGAGCAGGGAGGCAAGAAAGCTTCGCATATATTTGAGAACAGGGCAGAGTCTAATTTGGTTGGAGTAAACTAGGATAAGGTTGGTTCTGGCTATCAATGGAGAGAGGAAATGCAAAGCTAAGGTGAGACTTGGCACTTTGTCGACAGGCAACGGAAGGCCACTAAAGGTTCTTGAGTCGGGATACTGGAAGTCCTATCTTTTTGTAAATTTTTTTATATCTTAAAACCAATAGAATACAGTGGGCGAGGAAGATGGAGGAATCAAAGGTTACAACATATTTTTCTACCTGGGTGACTGAAGACACGGTGATATTTGCTAGAAGTAGGGAAGTCAGAAAAAGGGACTGGTTCAGTAAAAGACACAAATTGCTCTGCTTGGACAGTTTGGGTTGCAAATGTCAATGAGTCATCCCAGTGACAGTGACCTGCCAGCTGTCGGAAATGGAGGTGCTAAAGAGAGAGGCTAAGGATAGGGATATGGATTTAAGAGCTAGCCCCAAAGACAGTCATACTGTGGGAATGTAGCATGGCCCAGGAAGTGACTGAGGGAGAAGGAAAGAGGGTTAAGCCTAGACCTTGGCAACAGAACACTGACAGGGGAGGTGGAAGAAGAGGAGACATGAGGAAGGCTAAACAGGAATAATTACTAATAAAGAGAAGCAAGGCAGTTCTGTGTCATGGAAGCCAACAAAAATGGAGAAGTCAAGAGGGTAAGACCCAAGAAAAGCCAGTGACCTTGAAGAGCCGTCTGCATATGGTTTCGGGATGATGCCGTATCGACAGGGTCCAAATAATTTTTCAGTTATTTGAAAAAAAAAAAAAAGAAGCCAGACTGTGTGAGGACCACACATCTAAGAATAAGGGAAAATTAGGAGTGAGAGAGTAAGGCAGTGCAAGGAAGAGGTGGTTCAAAGGGTTATGAGAAACCCAAGAGGCTCTGTAGAATGAAGGAAGAGACTGACTACTGAGCTCATCCAGTACCGCCTACCTTCCTAATGCAGGAGATTAGGATCAGAAAAGAGAACAAGAGAAGTAGGCTGGGTTGTTGCTGGACACCAGAATATGAAGAAATTGATGGGAGTGGCAGAAATGGAGAGTGGGAGAAGGCATATGTAAACTCATCATTGAGAAAACAAAGATGAATTACAAAATAGAATCCACTTGATTATGAACTGAATACTGAATAGTCAAGATATCTTAACAGAAAACATCTATTCTTAAGGAACACAACTTTGACGAAATTAAATAGATTTAAAATGCTGGGGAGGCAAAGGAGAAGCAGTTCATATTTCTTCAACTCCGTCCTTGATTAACACTGTGACTTTCTGGGAGTTCCCGACCCCTCTCCGAGACCCTCAGAATCTCATCTGCACAGTAGGGATGGTGACACTTCCCAAAGTTGTTGCATTATTGTAAGGACTGGATGAGATATTCAGAAATCTGAATGCAAGAGAGATATTAGCCCAGCGCTTTCCACGTTGTAAGCAGGTGCTCAGTAAATACTGGTTATCATTACTGTAAGCTTTTCTTGGCTTTGTGTTAGTGCAGTCTTGAGGGAGTAGTTTGGCAGTCGGGCCTCAGGATTTAGCTGGACAGATGCAAACACTTGCTCTGGATAGATAGGTATAGCTGATATAGAAATGAATGATTGTATGTGACTTAACAAAAGAGAAAAGAGGGGCGCCTGGGTGGCTTAGTCGGTTGGGCGTTGGACTTTCGCTTAGGTCATGATCTCGCGGTTCGTGGGTTCGAGCCCCGCATCGGGCTCTGTGCTGACTGCCAGCTCAGAGCCTGGAGCCTGTTCAGTCTGTGACTCCCTCTCTCTCTGACCCTCCCCTGCTCACGCTGTCTCTCTCTCTCTCCTAGAAATAAATAAAAAATATAAAAAAAAAAAAGAGAAAAGAGAAGGGGGGGGATTACAGAAATAATGGAAGTGTGTGTGTGTGTGTGTGTGTGTGTGTGTGTGTGTGTGTGTGTAGATGGTACAACTAGGGAAAGCAGCATTTGATGACTGGTAGAAATGGATGCCACCACACCACTGCACAGTTGGCTTCAGCACAGGAAACCCAACCACGTTGTGGCTTCCCAGTTTGCACCTGTGAATATTGATGCTTCTTTACAACTCCGCAGGCAAGGCTGCAAACATATAGTCCAGAGCTTCTCTCATTTCGACTTTGTAGCACTGCCCTTCTAATCAATGACTATCTAGTCCTCTCCTCCCCGGCCCCTACCTTAAGAAATGAGAGGAATACTGAGAGCATCAGCCCCAAAGATTTGGTGTACAGCTTAAATTCATGATCTACCTTCTCCAAGTGTCAGCTTTCTCCTCTATAATGATGACCTACTATGTACAATTTTGACATACTTGACAGTAAGCCTATGGACTTACTAAGCTTAGCATCTCCAAGTGGGTGCTCTTCTGGGGTGATCAAGTGTGTGTTGATTTTACCCAGAACCTTCCTTCCCTCTTGTGCATCATGTTTTTCCAGCCTGAGGATGCCATTACACTGCCTGGTGAGGCAGCCTCTCTTTGGGAACACTCCTCCCTTCAGCCCCGATGTCAGAGTTTCTGAGCCCTGCCCCATGAGCATGAGGGCTGACCAGTGGGGAGGCAGGTACAGTGAACACTTGAACCCTGGATGTTATGCAGCATAGCTTGCTGCTCTGCAAGGTGATCTATGGGTTCTCTTGGGCCAGTTTGGAATCCCAGACTATTTTCGCCCTAACTATCTTCCCCTTAGTATCTCTTTCAGAGTGTGGGGGCTGGGGGGAGAGATGCAGTCTCATTTAAAAATTAACTGAAACATCTGCTGGTAAGTTCTGCTACAATGTACTTCATGCATTTCAGTCTTGAAAATGACTTTTGGTCAGTCTTTTGTTTATCTCCAGCATTGTTCTCCATTAGCAGAAAGATACACACACATTAGCTTGTGTGTATCTACATTGACATCTCCCTCTCTATCCCCCTACTCTTTCCACCTTTCCCATCCCCCAAAGCTGAAGAGTTCATTAGTGGGGATAGTGCATTGTTCAAGTTGTCACAATGTGTGAAGATGGACTGGAGATGAGGGAAGCCATCAGCATTACTTCCATTCCCCAGGAGAGCTGGGAAATTCTTGCATGCAGGAGAGTGTAATCACTTGATTTCAGTCTGAGCTACACACCAGGTTTTGTAGGCTACTGTAAGGTTGAGTAATCCCAGATTGCTGGGGCCGCCCTCTCATGCATTAAATGAGAGAATATGTAAGTACTCGGTAACCTGTAAGTGCTAAGTAGAGGTTATCTTTTTCTCCTAGTTTACCCCAATAATTTATTTTTAATTCATTATATGTGAATTTATCTAATGTCTAATGAGTGGGTGGAGTTCTGGACCGTCTTGATCTTTTTCAATCTGCCTGGAGTAAATCAATGATCTTGGAGTAAGAGGTGGGGGTGAAGCATGGTGGTCCCAGAGCCAGGATCTAAAAATATGCACAGAGCATGGGGGATAGTTCCTGGGAGGATGTCAGGAGAATTCCTGCTTCCTTGTGAGAGACATCCATTTATCCATAAATCATTTGTCTGGGGCCATGTTGCTTGGTGACCTGGGTGGCTGGGCCATGTGGTAATGCTGGTGACAAGGATTCACTTCTACCAGGCTCCTTGCGCTTTGAGGAAAGGCATCCCCTCGTGAGGCCCACCCTCTGCCTCCTAGCTCATCACTAAGCCTGAAACATGTCCCTCAGAGCTGTCTCATTCTATTTGTGATCACGTGGCACCTAGTTCCTTTTTTCTATTTACTATTCCTTAGCCTACCCTACTCTTTGAAAACGGAGGGAGCGTTGAGTTGCCGTGGCAACCCCCTACCCCCACCTCTCTTCTGTTTCTCAACAATTTTTCTACATTTTAATAAAATCACTATTTATAGTGTGCAAAGCTTCATTCTCCTCTGCCGCAGCTCTGCAAGGGAGATTTCCTGTCTGACCAGAATACTAATGACTAAAACATGGCTTTCCAGTGAGGCAGCGAGAGGGCCCTCCAGGGCAAGCACTTTGGTAGACATATGTGTTCAGGACCAGGGTTTGACCCGTATACATGAAGAACCACAGTGGACAGGCTGAAGATCCAGCCTTGTAAAATATGTCGTGCTAGATACATATAAAATATACATGTTGAGTTTGGTTGGAGGGGAGGAGGCAGGAGATAAGTTGTTCTTACTTTTGTTACCCTGACAGAAGGAACTGGAGTCCTGGGTTCTGACTGTATCCGGCTGAAATATAGGCAGTCTATCAGGAATAGTTGGGATTTACAAAATTGAAGGTGGCTCAAAGCCAGCATGGAATCTTGGGTGGGGGGAAGCACAGAGGCTTCATCATTTGCTAGCTCTGAGACCTCAGTGTTCTCAACTGTATACTGTCTACCTTGTAGGACTGCTGTGAGGGGCAGAGATACGGTACTCCAGGCATTTGGTGGTAATATGGCCTCCTGGCTAAGCCTCTGGGCTCTGGAGTAGGCTTCAGATCCCAGCTCTGCCAGCTTCTAGTTTTGTGACTTGCAGCAAGGTGCTTAACTTCTCCATCAATCAGCTTTCTCAACTCTAAAATGGGGGCAATAATAATAGAGCCTGTCTTTTAGGGTTGTTTCTAGAATTCAATAAGTTAACATAGTAAAGACTTAGGGCAGTGCCTGGTAAAATGTCTATTGTCATTGACTGACATTTAATATGTGAGAACTACTATTTCCCCAGCTTATTAACACTCATGAAGACTAGTTTAAACCTGGGGTTTTACCAAGGGTTTTATAGCTATTGAGGGATGGGCTTGGTAGAGGGGTTTGGTACAGGCCATTATGTTATAGAATGGAACATTTAGACTACATTGAGAAGTAGAATCTGATCCTACATGGAAAAATGTGGTAGGTTTCTATTCTTAGTGTTCACGAACAAAAATATGTATTCCTTGCTATGTTGTTTCTGCACTTTATAAAAACAAACTTATATAGAAGCAAGGTGGATTATTTTAGCTTAAATCTGATTTGGATTTAAGATACTATTTATCCACTCTGATGACTCACAGGTGGAAAGCCTCTGAGCAAAGTGATGTAGTGGCACTCTGATAATGGTGCTTCTTGTTTTTCTTTTTTTAAATGTTTATTTATTTATTTTTGAGAGAGAAAAAGAGAGAGAAATAGGCAGCCAGAGAGCTTTAGCAGGGGAGGGGCAGCCAGAGAGGGAGACACAGAATCCAAAGCAGGCTCCAGGCTCTGAGCTGTCAGCACAGAGCCCAGTGAGAGTCTTGAACCCACAAACTGTGAGATCATAACCTGAGCCAAAGTAGACTCTGAACCAAGTGAGCCAGCCAGGCGCCCCAGCAGGGCTTCTTAAACTTTCATGTGCCTATGAGTCACTTGGAGATTTTATTAAAATTCAGATTCTAATTTGGTAGGTTTGGGTGGAGTCTTGAGATTCTGCATTTCTAACAAGCTCTTAGGTGATACTGATGCCGCTGGTTCTTGAGGACAAGTAAGTAGCAAGATTATGAGGTTTTTGAGCCCCAAAGATGCCTTTACACAGAAGTGTAGGTTTAGAGGAAGGGGCTCCTCCCATATTCTAACAACATACAAAGTTGGAATCACCTGATATTAATAGAGCTGGGCCCTCGAGAGAGAATGAAATTCAGAATGGCCAGTGGAAGCTGGAAGCTGGACACCTCTCCATCCCTCCTCACCCCCTGCCCCCCCACCCACCTATCCAGTGGTCTTTTGGACAAAAGAAGTTAAATAAAGCTGTATGCAGTTGTCTCGCTTTTGGCCAGAAAGCTCAGAGGTGCCTGACTGCATTATATAAGGGGTTTCCTCTTGCTTTACAAGTGTGATTACTCAGTTTGCTTTGTTCTTCAAGTGTTTTCAGAATCCAATAAAAGCCCATCATTTTTAGGGTGGTATGGGGGGGACATTGTTTGACTTAATCAGAATATTTTAAAGAGAGGATTGTTGGGCTAAAATCCAAGTGAAATTGAGCCAAATAAAAACATAATTATTTTGTTAAATTTTTTACCGTTTATTTATTAGTGAGCACAGAGAGAGACAGAGCATGAGCAGGGGAGGGGCAGAGAGAGGGGGAGACACAGAATCCAAAGCAGGCTCCAGGCTCTGAACTGTCAGCACAGAGCCTGAAGCAGGGCTCGAGCCCATGAACCGTGAGATCATGACCTGAGCCAAAGTCAGATGCTCAACCCACTGAGCCACCCACGCACCCCCAAAGACATAATTATTAAAACATTAACTCAAAATTTCGATTCCTGATTAATTAAAAGCACTGCTTTCCTACTATAAATCTCTGGCAATCTCTTAGTTCAGCTTAAGCTTTCTTCTTTGTTTTTTGTTTTTCTGTTTTTTGTTTCGTTTTTTTTTTTAAAAAAACACCTCTAAACTCTTGACATGTTTTTAACAACTAACAATAATGGTGATATAGTGCAGCTGCAAGCTCACTTCTGAATTACCAGTGGAGGGATTAAAGGTCCATGTTTTAAGATGAGGGGGTTAGCTACTTTATAAGATGAATCAGCCAATGACTCACAATTGCCAGTTTTGTGACTTAAAAATCCCAGTGGTTGTGAGCTTCTCTTTGGGGAATGGGCATTCTTTGAAGACATACATGACATGAGAGAAAGGAATGTGAAAATGCGAAGTATAGTTCTTTAAATTTGAGATCGCCTATGATTCAAAAGAGTATGGTAAGAACAGGTATGTGCATTCCATTAAGAAGATCATCTTAATTGGATTTAGGCTTTTAGCAATGCAGTCTACCCCCTTTGTTGCAAGGCAGTATTGTATGGTCATTTCTACTAGCTTATTAAACAAGGTTTGCACCATCTCTCAAAAAGGCCCACAGATCAAGATATGTTGATGCCGGCTAAGAGGGAATTGCCTTTAAGGTGCTTTCATTTGATATAAAGTTCTGTTTTTTAAAATTTTTTAATGTTTTATTTATTTCTGAGAGAGAGATAGACAGCGTGAGCAGGGGAGGGTCAGAGAGAGAGGGAGACAGAGTCTGAAACAGACTCCAGGCTCTGAGCTGGCTGTCAGCACAGTGCCCAATGCAGGGCTCGAACCCACGAACCATGAGATCATGACCTGAGCCGAAGTCAGATGCTTAACGGACTGAGCCACTCAGGCACCCCTCATTTGATATAAAGTTCTTGACAGGTTGAGCCATGAATTCCTTCTTGCCAAGTTATATCCATTGTGTGAATATACTATGATTTTGTTTATCCATTCTGTAACACATTGGTTTCCAGCTTTGGGGAAACAAAGAAAGCTGCTATGAACATTTACATGCACATGTTTTTGCAGCTTCTGGCTGTGTTGTATCCAAGTACTGAACATGTTCTCATACCTTCGCTTGCCATTAGTATATTCCTGAAAATGTTTTGTACGTTTAAATCAGGTTGGCTCTTTATTTTGAATAGAGCTAGTGGTTTGCAAACGTTAAAAAAAAAAAAAAAAAGGAGGGAACTGCCCCTTTAATTGCAGATTTAACCCTTGTAGACACTGACACAGTCAGCTAATCACAATCCAGGTAGGAGATAGAAAAGTAAGGCAGAGATGGACAATAATATATATTTCAAAATACAAAGTGTTTCCACAGCATTAGATGTAAAAAGTCTTTTCAAATGGAAACCACACAAATAGGATTCCAGATGAGAGTCTCTTCAGTTGGCAAAGAACCACTGGGAAAAATGAAATGAGATGTATCTGAGAATTGCTATTATGACCCATCCTTAAAACAGAAGAGCTTTGTTCCTTCTGAGCTAGTGGGAACCTGTTACAGTAGCAGCCTTATAATTTGTCACCGAGTAAATCACCAACACCAAGTTACATTAATTATATCTTATTCTTTGGTTCCCTAAATTCCTCTTTAATAGGTCTGAAGGAGTTGCAATGAATAATATGGATCGAGCCCCATTTGCAAACCTTAGGCTTAGTTTCTCTTTTCCGGTAAATCTATATTCTTTCTCTGTCAGTGAAAGAAGGAAAATCTATATTTGAAGTTTTGTTAAGAAGTGTGCTTGGAATTATCAGGAGCAAAATTCTTGCTTTAAGTGAATGGTTCTTAGTGACTATAATGATCTAAAGTTTGGTGCCTTCTGTAGGCTTGCTTCTGGTAGATTCCACACAGGTAAAATAATGTGTATGTAATGCTGAGCTGGGAATCCTTCTGACTGAGGGTTTATAGAGATCCAAACAGGCAAATTTTGTACAGTTTAAACTCAAGAGCTCTCATCCACGTGGAATACTTCAAAGGATCAGAGATTGAAGTAGCCCTCTGATGAAGTCTAGAAACTACTGGCAATGTTTAAGGGGTGAGGTTAAAATAACACTTGAGATAAAAATCTGATTTCCTGTTTCTCAGTTTGCAAGCTTACAATAAGGACCTTGAAGGTTCCTGGAATAACAAACAAATCTTCTAAAACAGCAAGTGGATGAGGTAAGTGTGGTTGATTTGAAAGCACAGATTAAGTTCTTCAACACGACTCATGTGTTTCAAAATTAAGAGGGAGAATTTCCAAGAGAGAAACATATTTGGAGTTTTATTGAATCCAAAATATTTGTAAGCACTGCAAAAGTTTGACATGTTTTTTTAAGGCTTTCCACTACTAAGTCAACTGTCCAATTTCCTTGGAGTGCATTTATTTTACGAATCTAGAGTTGAGAGCCTCTGAATAGCGGCTTTTGCAACTTGTGGATGACAAAAAACCTGGTCTGAGCTGCAAGGAACTGAACAATGCCCTTCCCTCTCCTCCTTTGCTTCACTCAGTTCTACATACTTGTCAAGACTGAATTTCTGGCACACCTCGGTGGCTCAGTCGGTTAAACACCAGACTTTGGCTCAGGTCATGATCTCAGGGTTCGTGGGCTTGAGCCCTGCATTGGGCTCTGTGCTGACAGCTCAGAACCTGGAGCCTGCTTTGGATTCTATGTCTCTCTCTCTCTCCCTCTGCCCCTCCCTCACTTGTGCTCTGTTGTTCTCTCTCTCAAAAATAAATAAACATTAAAAAATTAAAAAATAAAACAAAAAAGACTGAATTTCCGTTTTGTTTTCTGGAAAGCCCCAGGGTGGGGCTGATTGTCCTTTTCTTCTTTCTCATAGGACCCAGAATCTACCTGCTATGGAACTTGTCACCATGACTTAATCACAGGCTTTCTCATTTCCCACTAATTCTGTGAGGCCTTTGAGGACAAAAATTCCATCTTCTCAGTGTCGTATTTATTCACTGAATGTTTACTAAGCAGTCACGGTATGGCAGACTCGAAGACAGTGATATTGTAGGATGCAGAGTCCTAGGGCACAGATTTGCTCACAGTTTTGAAAAGGAGACGACAGAGAGCACAGTTATATTTTGTGTTCGGCTCCTTGACAGAGGTCTATTGAAGGTACATCAGAAGTATACTTAGCAGAGATCTTCTAGAGGAAATACACCTAAAGTAAGTCTTGAAAGGTAACTAGTGATCACCCAGTTGAGGAGAAGAGTGTGGATGGCCGGGGTCGGGCAGAAAAAAGCCTGGGCAGAGGGAGCAGCAAGTGTGAAGGTAGAGAAAGGCATATCGTAGAGAGTGTATTACATACAAGGGATTCATAGGAACTGAGGGTGACAGAAGCACATACAAGGGATTCATAGGAACTGAGGGTGACAGAAGCACAGAGCACCTGTTAGAGAGTGATAACAAAGGAGGTCAGAAAGGTCAACAGGAGTTAGATGATGAAGGGCCTTGGATGTCATGCTAAAAAGTTTGGGCTTTCTTCTAAAAGGATAAAGGGAAAGTCACTAAGGTATTTTTAGCCAGGAGTGTCGTTAGCACATTTGTGGTTTCCAGAGATCACTTGGGCTGTAGTATGAAAAATTTACAAGGTTGCTGCAGCAAAATAGGCGAGAAATTACAAGATACAGAAACAACTCAGAGGTGGAGGGGGTGGAGGAAATTGCGGTAAGAATTTATTGGCTGTAATAAGTGAGTGAGAAGGAGAAGTCTGAGATTAGACGAGCCTCAGACTCCTAAACAGTAGGATTAAGGAGAAGTGGTTCCATTGCCAAAGTTACAAAATATAGTTAGGGTGTGATGTGGTGCTGAGTGAGGAAGTGAGTCACTCTGGGTTGGACATGTTGAGCGTGAGGTGCCTTGGATCGTCTGGAGACCATCCAATAAGATATTTCTGGCCAACAGATTGGTAAAGAAGAGAGGTTGTCTGTGTGTGGGTCAGAAAACTCCATACAGCTGGCTAACAAAATCCTGGCTTACTGGAAGGTCGTAGAAGAATCTCATTGAACCCAGTGGTAGGGGGTAGACTTGGGAACTTCACACGCTTGAAATTTGTCAGTAGCTACTATCTATCTTTCACCGAAGCAGTGTGATTGTTCTGTTTCATGTTCATTTCATTCTCTTTGCTTCTTTATGAGGCTTAGTTACTACTCCAGCATAATATGGATTACACGGACTCAGGGTTCATCAAAAGACTGACCTTGGCTCAATTCCACAGGACTTAGATCTCTGCTTAATGGTTTCTATTTCTAGGTCTTCAAGTCTCAATGACAAATTCTAGAGAGAGAGAATCTAAGTGGCTCATTGTGGGCTAGGGGACTGCTGGTGGACAGAGAAGGGGTTCATGTAGGTTCTAGGGTTCTCCCTTCTAGGCTGTGTGTAGCAGGTTCTCTAAGAATGGCATGTGAGCGGAAGGCAATGTACCTCCTGAGAAAGCAACTGGTACCTGGTCTGCAGTACCAATAGCACTCAGGAGGTAGATCTGGGCTGGAGAGAAGGATTTGGGGAAGCAGTTAAATCTAACTAAGGTGTTGGCTGAGGTAGCCCAGGAAGAGCTTAGGATGCAGAGAGAAGGTCATGGCTGAGATCAGAACCTTGGGGAGCAGCAGGATTTAAGAAGTGACGAAAGGAAGACAGGTTAGTGAATGTGACTAAGGAGAGATGGAAAGAAAGGTAAGAAGAAGGACAGCGTCACAACAATGAAGAAGGAGGGAGGGGTCATAGGGCATCAAACTCTACAGCGATCGGGCAGGATGAGGACTAAAGGCTGACAAGGAAACCAGCAGTGACGGACTATTTAGTGAGGGGATGGAGGTAGAAGCCGGATGATGGTGGGAGGCCATGGTAGTACAATGTCAAATACATGAGGGGTCAGCGAGCAGAGACAACTTCTGTCTAAAAAGTTTGACTTTGAATAGAAAGGGGCAAATAGAGTTGAAGACGGACCCATGATGGAGGAAGCATTTATTTAGTAATCAAAGATTCCAGGGTGGGGAGATACTGTGTACACGGCCAAGACAGATAATACATGGTGAAGCCAAGTTTTCCAAAACTTGGAGGTTGAACAGGATGAGCCAGATCTCTAAGGACTGGGACACTGTTTCCACCGCAGCGAGAGGGAGAAATGGCATACAAGAGGCACCAAATAAATATTTTTGAATAATCAATGAATAGGCTCAGGGAGTGGTGGTTAAGCCAATTTGCAGAACTGAAGTTTCTATAGCCCTTGAGGGTCTCACTTGAAGGCAAGAGCATTTCCTGATCACACAAGCCTAAACAAATCGCATGTAGTTTCTTCATTTGTGCAGCATGTGAAAATACTTTCCCTGATTATTTTACAGATTTTGTTTTTAAATATACATGTTATATATATGATCTATATATTTTTAAAGGATTTTCTTTTTTTATTTTTACATTTATTTATTTTTGAGAGCCAGAGAGAGACAGAGCACGAGAAGGGGAGGGGCAGAGAGAGGAGACACAGAATCGGAAGCAGGCTCCAGGCTCCCAGCTGTCAGCACAAAGCTTGACATGGGGCTTGAACTCACAAACCGAGAGATCATGACCTGAGCTGAAGTCAGACACTCACCCGACTGAGCCACCCAGGCACCCCTGATCTATATATTCTTAAAATGTCATAAATATTGCAAAGGCCAGTATAGCAGTAAGGCTGCTTAATTTACACTCCAGGCATTCCAAAGATGTGGGCTGCCTATGCCAGTGTGCCCAGGGCCTGTCTAATCCTGTCTCGCTGCACATACACATATACCATGGCCTCAGAGTACCATTTGCCAGGCTCCTTCTGTGCTCTACCGCACATGATGAGGGCTTGGCCTGAGCGCAGAGCATTCCCGTGGGCACAGACGGTGCCTGAAGGGAGAAGCATATTAAAATCACTAACTCATTACTTTCTCAAGACTAGACATATAAAGTTCAAGCCACTTTATAAATTGCTCCCAGAGGTTGCCCCTCTCTCCCCAAATTATTTCCATCTCCATCACCACAAACCAAAAGGCAACACAAGCATCTTCCTCTGCAGAGTTCTTCGGTTTCTCTGGAGAAACAAGTGACAACTAAAGGCATAGGGTGCATTTAACATCATTCAGCTAAGGTTCCTGATTCCTATCTGGTCCCTGGACTAACTTCCCTCGTGCAGTACCTGATTGCTTTCAGGTTCAGGTCATGCGGAAATGTTTGTTTTCAAGGCTACCATAATAGGTATAAATTAAACCAGGAATGCCTGGCATCTACTTCTCACCAACATTGTAAAGGTTAATGAGATGGTGCCCATGAATCAACTTGTATCCTTCACCTTCATCTAAAAGCATTTATTTTGTCAAATTGGACCAGACACGGGTGAGGGACGGTCCACACACACTCATTCCCCTGAGGGTTGTGTGCTCTGAAATCAGATTTCTGGGTTATTTGCTTTGTTCCTCTTCTTGTGGCTTCATTTCCAGAACAATGAGTTCATTGAACTTAAATTTTAAAAGATAGTATTGTTCCCAGAGGATGGAGTTCTTCATTTGGCTTCTTCTCCTCTCCCATGACTCAAGGTATCAGGTACCATATAGAGTGAATCAAGAAGGATTAAAAAAAAATAATAATGTGTCCCCTCTGGCTGTGATTAATGGAACTTCTGAATGATAAATGGGTCTCAGGGAGAGAAAGGCACACTATTGATAAAAGTTCTAAAACAAAAGGAAGTACAGAAGAGTGAGCTAAGGATTAAGTGGGCCCATACTCCACACCCCACAGAAGGCGGGCAGCAGTAATAGTTAAGTACTAATTTGTTTCTGCTAAGTCCAACAGAATTCTCTTGGAGGAAGACGTAGTTCTAAGAGGATATTTGTAATCCTGCATCTCTTAATTCACTCTGTGAATGTCTGCAAAGGATTTAAAGGTTTAGTTCCTTAACATGAAATATAAATTATGGCGCAAGGAGTCTACCACCAAAATTGCATGACCAGAAAGCTTAAAAACAGTTATTTCTCCTATCACCAGAGGCTTAGAAAAATATGTTTTGTTCTAATTACTACATGTGTAAGGCAGCCTAGATCTGCACTTTTTTTTCTTTTTAGACAAAGTAAAATTCCAGATGGAAACAAGAGCGCCTCTGTTTTGGTGATGTAGCATGTGTTGACATTCCCAAAGCACAAACACGTTTGGGTGACTAGCTGCTATTAGGAAAAAGAATTAAGATCCACATTGCTAAGCACAAAATAAGAACAATGGGTATGTACAGGCTGATTAGTAGAAATTATAGTCTGTCGTGGCACAAAAAAATATTGGACATAATAGAGAATACATACAGAAAACAGAATGTCCTTATTTAACACCTGGCTCTTCTGGGTCTAATAATGAGAATCCTAACCTACAATCTCAGAAACATGTATATACATCCCCCATTAGAGTATAAGCTCTCTGCGAGCAGGGGCGCCTTTGTATCCACCTTCATACATTTGCTTTGCTTCAATTTTCTCATATAACTGACACCACGTATGAAGGGACAGACTTATTACAAATGAATTTTTTCTTCCTGAGATTCTTCTGGGCCCTCAACAATGTAAGAGAGGGAGCAATGGAAGAAACCTAGGCCATGGTGGCATCCAAAAGACTTGCCAAGTCACGTGGGAAGATACAGAACACTCTGAAAAAATAGGTGATACTTAAGCTGTTCACAACAGCTGGGGTTTTGATATTTCCTGTTTCGCAAAACCAAAATGAGAAAAGGCAGATAGAGAAAAGAAAGAATTTGGAACTAATAATATGAGTAACAGGATTTGGGGGGGGTATTTTATTGAACTATGCACATAACATTTGCCATGAAAACACTTTAAATCCAATGACAAATTTTAAAAAACGGATCAGATAAAAATATCACATAATCCACTCACAGGTACTTACTGTATTTACTTAACAGAAGGCTTGAATGTATTATGACAAGAACATCCAAGAACACGGCATAAAAACTTGTTTCAACTTTACATTAATAAGTGATGTTAACACAATTCAATGTCAAAAGAAGATGACTATAGAAAATTTTTTTGATTTTACATTTTATTCAGAGTTCTATTATTTCTTATTATGCTATTATTTGAGAATGATTATTATTTCATTCCATACAAAATAAAACTCATTTGACTTATCTGTGTGATAAGGAGAACTAAATTTAAGGTTAGAAAAATTTTAATTCTGATATAATATAGCATATGTTCCACTTAATTATGCACAGTAACATTGCATTGCTAGTGAATAAAAGTACAGAATTATCACAGACTGCTGATTTACAAGGGAAAGCAGTTAACAGTGCCTCTCTGTTGTTTAAAAAGAGAATTAAAATGTTGTATTATGTCATGAATTAACACATGAATCTTCTCTATATTCAAACTGAGCAGTCATCAGATTTTAATTTTATTGGGGAAATTACCCACTTTTAAAATATGGGGATAAACTTTACCATGTATTTGAACTACATCTCAATGGTACTAATCCTGTAATCTAGTATTTGATAACCAATTCTTTTTCAATAGTTATAATAAGGAGTTTTCTTAAAATGAAGCAGTTTTTCTATCCACTCCCCCTTCCCTGACCTCTGCTAATCACAGAATGCATGTGACGAAAGACAATGGGCTGAAAATTGGTTACAGGGCTTGGCCCGATGGTATGTTGTCTCTGAATCAGAACATTTGCCATTTCTTGGGTGATTGCTTCTTTCAAATGTTCAGAAATCAAGTGCTATGGTAGGTTTTTTAAAAAAGGAAATTAGAAAGCTAGGGAATTTCCATCTAATGTTATGACATCACCAAGATTTGGTGTCTATGGTCAGGATTTGTTGACTTAATTATGTTCTAGATGGAAAATGCTTGGTTATCCTCCTGTGAGAAGACTGTCTTTTGGAAGTATCTAAAAAAGGTCTGGTAATAGCAAAAAATGCCTTGTTCCCCAACTCTGAAATTTCCCAGTGTATCATGTAGAATTAGATTTTAGTTAAAGTTTTAAAGATAATGGCAAAATAACATGACAGAGGGAGATTTGGAGCCATTTGCTGGCCATATGGTCTTGGACAAGTCATTTGGCCTTTTCACTGGCTGTTTAGTTTCTAAACTTCAGGTGGCATTATTACTTCATACGGATACTTGAAAGGTTAAATAAGATGTGAATGATCTTTGCGAAGTAGGAGATAAACAAATGCTAGACATTGCTATGAAAAAATCATATTTGGATATCTGCATAATTACTCTCTGTATACGATTTCAGAAATGGATTATTGTTATTACATATAATACTACATTACATACTACATGGAAGTACTATATACACTGTTTGCTTTCCCTTGTACATATATATAGGAACTTTTTACCCGAAATCATACCATTTTATGGAGTAGTTCCAAAAATGGTCTACGCTGAAAAAAAGATAAGGATATTCCTATTTGGTTTATAAGCATACAGTTTTAAAAACACTTTGACAATTAGTTTTAAGGAAACTAAACACTTAGCCTTCCCACCCCAAACCCAGCATTAAGAGATCACACCATGGATACAATTTACCAGAAGAGATACTACTATGGTTTGTTTCTGTATGGTCAGTTCACAAATTGTTGCAAGATACAATATTAACACAATTTGCTAGAATCACCATCGAGCAAATTTCATCAACTTTATTTTAAAAAATGGATAAAGTTACTTTTCACAAATATCACTAACACGAATATACAAGAGACTCAATTACACCTAAAGCGAAAATTCAGATTCGCAAGACCAAAACGATCAGATTAAATGTTTTAATGAATTGCTCGGCTAGTCAAAATATACATTTCCTGTTGTGATAGAGGCCTTTAAAAACTGCCCCCTTTTCTGAATGGAAGGATATAAGACTAAACCTCTGGACAAATAATCTCATTATGACAAAATATTTCTGGATTATTCAAATGGACTGCTATCATTTTAACAATTTCCCTAGTGTCCATATTTTAGCATCTTTCTATCCTAATCTCTTTCTACCATAAAACCAGCAACCAGAATATACTCTTGGTTTTCAGTGGGTATAATTATCTCTTACCTATGTTGTACAAAAGCTATAACCCTTCTTTTTCCAACTGTCCACAAAAGCCAAACAGAAGCCTTTGGGTAATCCCTGAATTTTGTTTCTCACTCCTGAGCAAAATTAATTACAATATGGCTCCACCAGGCCTCTTTTGCATTCACAAAAGTTTATAAAATTTTGTGAACATTATTTCAAATTATAGTCATTTGAATTCTGGGACCAAAATGGCATTACCTTTTTAATGTGACAAAAACGTACCTTGCAATCAGCTACAGTTCATTGGCAGGCATAATATGTTTAATTCTGGTTTGCTAAGTGTTAATATGAAGCTACAAAGATTTAAACAGAAGGTTCACTTGCACAGAAATTTTGCTTTGATTAACTAACCCAACATTCAAGCACGAAATGCTAAGTCATAATAGTTAAGCCACGGTCCAAGTTAAAAGTTACATATTTTAATGTCTTGCTGAGGTCAGTTAGAAATAGGAATGTTTAGATTTGTAGTCTCTTCAGTCATGTGAACAGAGATCTGTGGAATCTTCGTGCCTGGAGAGGAGCACATGTATGTGTTTATCAGAATGTTCTGGAATTTTCAAAGACGGAAAGAAACACATAGATTACTAAATTTAAAGTCTTCATTGTACAGATAAAGAAACTGGGTCTCAGAGAAGTCAAAGAGACGCTCCCAGGGCACATGAATTATTAGCAGAGGCATCACTAAAGCAAAGACCTGCTTAAGTTCTACCAAACTGCTTCTTGTGCAAAAAATATAAAAAAATAAAAATAAAAAAAATCAAGAGATCATTAGGCAGCCATCCCCATCCCTCCAACCTTTCCCCACTTTCTAGTCCAGGATTATAATGTTGAGTGTGGAGTAAAGCTCTGGAACTGTTTTTAGCATTTCATATGCAATTTCAAATCACATTAACTTCTAATTAAATTGAACAAATAGCCTCTCCTTCCTTTCCAGTTATTTCATTAATCTGTTTCCATTCTGCATAGTGGGTTTTCTATTTTTTCATGATCCCATTATAGGCCAGTGACAATTCTTAGAGGGGAAAAAAACCTCCTATTTCCTCTTCTCACAATCAATTTGAAGAATGGCATATTTATGACACTTTAAAGGTTTAAATCTTATTTCAGTTTACTCTTTCCTTCAGAGATGAATAAGAAAATCTGAGTACTTTAAGTATTCTTCAAAGCCTGTTCAAAGGTGCATAAATGAGGATGGGGGGGGTGGCTGGGAAAGGGCTTTGGGAATTATTTAACTCAGCACAACCACCTTGCAATTTAGGAAACTGTAGTGAGCAATGGTAAGTGACTTATCTAGGGTCCCATAGGTAGTAAGGGTAAGAACTCTGGTCTCATGATATCTAGATCAGTATTGTATTTTTACTACACGTTTGGTGAACCATATTGGATATGACAGTTTACTCATCTGGTGCCATTCTGTGCTTTTATCTCAAAGTCCAGGTTTTTGTCTTTATTTGAAACTGTGGTCTGTAATAATAATACAGATATGATATTAAGTATACATAATAGTTAAGTTGTGTCATTGGTGTTTGCTGAAGGTAGTACCTGTGTCTATTTTTGTAATGCCTACCAATCCTTACTAAAACATCCGAATGTCTAAGACCCCTTATAGGACATTTAATTGGTTTGCTTCAATGATCCCAATAATTGATGTGAATTACTTTACTGCTGACAAGTCTGTGAACATCAGTTATGAGTATTAGGTGGCTGGAATGGACTGACAATCTTCTGGGCCAGTGTCTCTACCATGTGCACTAATGGAACAAAAACATGGCGGTGGCTTTGGCTATGTTTTCACTTTAGTTATAAATCATCGAGTCAGGAGGTTCACATAGCTCAAATCTGAGATACTTCACTTTTTCCTAGAGTTATCTGATCTCAAAATTTTGACCACAGAAGAATTATCACCAGATTGTGCAAAATTCATTGTAGACATTGCCTCAAAGAAAATTACCCGGATTTTATCTCCTACCCATCTGTTGTGGCTAATAGGTGTAAGATTGTTTCAGTTAACGATTCTTATATATTAACAATGAAACTCATCACCTGTACTACCTTTTACATGGCATCAAAAAGTATTATAATCTTGGCTTTGCTACTGAAATATTTGGAAGGTAATTAAAGTTCCACAGCACTCTTATTATAACAGCCTCGATATGCATTTGAATAACAGGAAATTGGTTATTTACGCATTTGTTCAGGTAGGTTTCAAAAATAAAATATGAAAGTGAAAAAAGTCTTCGTTATACCAAATGTTCACAGTTTGACTTTCCATAAGGCTTATTAAATAATATACAAATAGCTACCGTTCTGCTGAAATGTCACAGTAAATACATTAATAATGGCACAGAAGTGAAATGTCCCCCAATGGGAAATCATCTTCATGACCTCCTAAATCTCTTTTCCAACTAAAACTTTTGCTTATTTTATTGAAAAAAGTTCCATTTCTAAAGGAATAAATTATAAAAATAGAAAATGAGTCAAGAAACCTTATACAGATACAATTTTGAAGGAAATTCTATAAACGTTAGATGAAATATTATAATATATCTTTAAGAATGTGCTTTGTCTCACCAAGCCAAACATCGTAGGAAAACTAAATGGAATGATTATAATATATATGAACTGCTGAAAAACTATAACCAAATATTAAAATTGTAGTTAAAATAGACAACTTAAACATAAGCACTAATATATTTTTAAATCTCTGCTCTGCTAAAACCTACCTACAAGGCTAATTTGCAAATCTATCATTTTGAATCAAAAAAATAAAAGGATGTTTAATCAAGCAAGGCACATTTCTTTTAGGCCAGTCTGTCTTGAACACCATTCATCTGGGCACAGTGTAGATTTCACTTATTTATGTGTACATGGGCCAATCTATGTAGGAGAGCCTTTGGTACAAAACACACCTTCACAAATAAGCCAGAACACAGAAGACAACATTACTATATCTCATGATTCAACACAGTCCAGTGATTAACTCAAAGAAGAAAACAGTGCCGGCTGGCCTGTTGGACACCAACATTTAGGTTTTCTTTATCAGCAGTATTGACTAGTCTCTGAATGATTCAATTTCATCCAAATGTCAAAAGGTTGAAATGATCCCGTAATATTTTTGAATGTTCTTCTTCATCTCTTTATCACTATCTTTAATATTGCACACAATTTGAAGAGAATCCTCCAGCTTCAGAGCTGTTTCCTTTATATAAAGCAATTACTAGAGACGTGTTATTTAATGTCGACTGAAACAAAAGTATGCGCTGGCAGACAGATCACTGCCCATCAGACACAGAACCAACACAGCGTTCTTGATGTAGGCAGTTTAAAACTGAGCATCCTACTGGTCTGTGTGGCTCTACAGCTCTCTACGTGGGACTCTTCAGGTATCTGTTGGACAGAGTAAGCACAGTACTTTACTGTAGATTTAGTTTTTTAAGAAAATTACAGACTTTCTGTCAGTATGAAATATTCTATTCATTATACTTTCCAAAACTTTGGGGTTTTTTTTTTACTGGTACCCTGAAAAGTTCAACCAATTTAATTTTCTAAACTTTTTAACCACATATCAAAGGCTCTTAATTTTTAAAAAATTTTTTAATGTTTTATTCATTTCTAGGAGACAGAGAGAGGCAGTGTGAGCAGGGGAGGGTCAGAGAGAGAGGGAGTCACAGACTGAAACAGGCTCCAGGCTGAGCTGGCAGTCAGCACAGAGCCCGACGCGGGGCTCGAACCCGCGAACCGCGAGATCATGACCTAAGCGAAAGTCGGACGCTCAACCAACTAAGCCACCCAGGCGCCCCTTAATTTATAAATTAGAAACAGTTTCATAGTAGGCTGACATTATGAACCTTTTGTCCTTACTTTCTTTACTTACTTTGCTTACTTATTTATCTATTTGTTTATTTATTTATGAGAGAGAGCATGTGTGCAAGGAAGAGACAGAGGGAGAGGGAGAATCTTAAACAGGCTCCATGCCCAGCTCAGAGCCCAATGTAGGAGCGGCGGGGGGCTCGATCTCACAACCATGAGGTCATGACCTGAGCCAAAATCACGAGTTTAAGAGTAGGATGCTTAACCCAGGCACCCCTTTCCCCACTTGTTGTCCTTATTAATACCCACTTCCAACTGTAGTCCAAACCAATGTGATTATTTGCTTTTTGAACATAAAAATTTATCTTCACCTTTACAACCATCTGAAAGGTTCTGAGTGACTTTTTCTTTTTTTAAGAAAAAGATACATATTAATTTTCTCAATGTATTTCCACGGGCTGGTTTCTTTCCTGACTGTACATCCCACTGTTGTAACCTAAGATGAGAACTCGTTTAAAGTGAATGGAAATCCCATGCTCAGATAGTGTTATGGAAAAGGCAGGTGGGAGGAGTGGGGGTAAGAGAGGGAGGGAGGAAAGGAGAAGACGGTTTCTCATATGTACTCCTGGTTTTAGCAGGCATCTGAAATCCAGTGGCAAACGCCTACCAGTGGCGATCTGGAGCTTGAACGCAATTTTTGTAGAAGAATCATCAACTCACAAAACCTAATGTCATATGCCTACTGTGTACTTGGCAATCAGTTAGTGAAAAGTTTTTCTTATTGGCCTGGATTATACTTGATCATCCTTCCTGAAAGACAGAACTTCTTAACACTAATCTTTGGCCAAACAGCAAGAGTATACTCTTGCATCACAGTATTCTTAATTTTCATTATGAGAGTTCCAAAATTATAATGGTCTAATAGCTAGTAATGACTACCAATTACAAGAAATTACAAGTAACATGAATGATCTGGCATCCATTTCATCTCCTAAGTGCCTAGCTTCTGCTCAATGCTACTGTAGCTTTCCTTATCTTGAAATGGTTCTGCTAAGCTGTTCTTGTCTTGCTATTATTATATACTTTTTATATAAGGGGTTCGGCCTTTTTTTTCTTTTTTTTAAACTTCATGTGTCAGTATCTGCCTCAAGACTCTTGGGACTATTAAATAAGTATGGCATAGCTCGGCATCCTGCTAGACTGTAGGTATGAAGAGAGTTGCAATTTAACAGAAACAAGAAATCAAAGTGATATCTGGATGGTAATCATAATGTTTACATTAGTGGCTAAGCCTTTCAGGGCTTAGGAGAATGAACATTGACTTAAGTATCAAAATCAACTCTACAAAAACAGGGAAAAGAAGTATAATAGAACATGGTGACCTATAATTGAAGATATATGACCAAATAAATGATCTAACATAAGAAGCAAGAAAAGAGGAAAAGAGCAGTCAAATGTCTATAATTAGCCAGCTTGTGAAAAAGTAATTAATATCTCCACCAAGGACTAAACAAAAGCGGTACAGAAACCCCACTTCCCTAACTGCTAGCTTTACTAATTTGGATTTCATGAGGAAAGGGTTACCATCATTCTATTTCATGGGAACTTTGTTTTTATGTGTATCTGTACTTTGACATCTATTAAATAACTTAGAGTTGGCTGCACACCAACAAGCTCTATAAATTCTGCCAACCAAATGGTAATGATGAAGCCTAAGGACTAGAAAATTTTCTTCTTCAATTATGCATAATTTTCTGATTGGCCTCTTGGAAATTATGTACTCTTGGCAAGCAAAGAAAAGTTTAAACTCAGTCATTAGAGTTGCTAATGTGTTAAGACATGAGCTTTGATGGGGCATCTGGGTAGCTCAGTTGGTTAAGTGTCTGACTTCGGCTCAGGTTATGGTCTCTTTGTTCATGGGTTCAAGCCCTGCATCTGGCTCTGTGCTGACAGCTCGGAGTCAGGAGCCTGCTTTGGATTCTGTGTCTCTCTGTCTCTCTCTGCTCCTCCCCTGCTTGTGCATTCCCTCTCTCTCCCTCTCAAAAATAAACATTAAAAAAAAGTTTTTAAAAAAGACATAAGCTTTGTCAAAAATCTGGAAAGTCATGGGAAAATAAGCTGTGAGGTGTAATCACTGCTACTTTGAGCAATATTCAGGTCTGATAATAATAAATATCCTTAAATCACAATGTGACCTAGTAAAATAAATTGATCTTTAGAAATAAGTTAAAATGGTTGCATGTGACAGATTTATAGAATACAGGTATAAAGCAATTCAAACTCAGTTCTTCCCTGGAGAAACTATTTCTGTCTGTGGGTTTTTACCCACTACATTTTCAAATCCAAGATAGAGTCACTGTTGTTTAACATACTTTTTATTATAATTTCTTACAGAGGTAATCTGTTGGTGAATACCTGGATTTTTTTTGTCCTGGAGTCATACATAAAGTGAATATAAAATGCAATGATAGGTGAGGCTGCCTCTTAGAATTTCTAATACGTTGGCCACGCCAGCTTCTATCAGAAAATCCAGTAAAAACCCATATTGGGTTAAATATATATGGAAAACAACAACAACATTATAATTCTTCACTCCAAACCAGGAAAAATATGAAAAAATAAGAAATGACAATCACTCATTTCAATCCTCTATGCTGTGTCATTCCTTTAAAAAGTCCTGACAATGTGCCCTCAAAAAGGAAATGATCTCTGTCCTATGCGAGCTTAATTATATACAGTGATGGAAGGCAAACAGAGTTTCTATCTTCTCTGTTGGTCTACATATGTCATCTAAAGCATATATGTCAGCTTTCTTTCACTTAGTGACATGTTTAGTGAGGAAGTTGTTGCACTTAGATGTACAGAGGTAACACCGAGTCAGGCTCTGGCTGGATTGCCTGAGAAATCCAGGGAAAGAGAAAATTCAGAAGCAGTGTGGAGAAAGTTCCCTTCTATTCATATCTGGAGAATTCCCATTTCCTACTGCACAGGAAATGTCTCTGTCACAAGATTACCTAAAATCCTGCAATGCTATTACCTAAACTCTGCAGCATTCCTCTATAGCAATGCTTTAATTTAAACTCAGTAATTCCATACTACACATGTTGGTTTTTCAAAGTTTCTAAGAATTTCCCAGTACCAACATATGCTACTGGTGGCTCTCACCTATCTGATGTAGAAATGACCTATCTTTTGCCAGTACAAAAGTCACTCTGAGAATCTGCTCTTATCGTTCTAGATTCAATGTCCCTATCTTCTCTTTCATATATGAAAAATCCCCTTTAAAAAATAGCCGATTTTTGTGATCCTACTCTATAACTTGACAATTACATCAAAAATTATTTTGTAAAAGAAATTATTGTATTCAGTGAGGTCACATCTACAGTAATGTAATTCTTCAAGGTTATTCATTGATGAAATATCTAATCCCTTATTTAATCAGCTTCCAGAGTAATGAAAACTCCATGGATATTTTAAGACTCACCATAAACTGAAAGCAAGACTGAGCTTATAGGAAAGTTCCTTAGGATGTTGGCTAGATAGGTAAGTTCCTATAGATATTACTTACGTGTTCTGATTTTTACTGTGCTATGTAAGCCAATCAGTCAAGAAATATATATTATCATCTATAAACAGCAGTGTTATTAGAAGCTAGGGTAGGAAACAGTCTCTGTGAAGCATTCCAACTCTAGGTAGCCATGGTGATTAGGAGTGATATCTCTTATAATGTTATATTTAAATTATTTATGTTAAGAAATCCCACCCCCATAGTTGGGTAGTACCTGCTGGAGCATGTGTTACCAAATGGAAATCTTCTCCAATGAACCAATTTTTAGAAATTCTATCCAAAAGAACATGGTGAGGGGGGACACGTGGGTGGCTCAGTCAGTTAAGCGTCGACTTCAGCTCAGGTCATGATCTTGCAGTTCATGAGTTAAAGCCCTGTGTCGGGCTCCATGCTGACAGCTCAGAGCCTGGAGCCTGCTTCAAGTTTTCTGTCTCCCTCTCTCTCTCTGCCCGTCCCCTGCTCGTGCACTGTCTCTCTCTCTCACACACACAAATAAAATAAACATTTAAAAAATTTAAAAACCTCAAAGAACAAAAGAGCATGATGAGAAGTATAAGCCTCACAGTGATAGACTGAAGCGCAGATACAAAACATGAAAATTTTGCTTATAGTTTAAAAACACTCAAACTGGAATTTCCTTCCTCTCATCCCTTCATTGAATAAAGACTAATTAAGCACCAACTTTATTCCAGGTAATATTCCAGATCTTAGGGGGATATAGTAGCAATGAACAGACAAAAATCATTAATGCTCATGTAAGGGAAAGAAAGATGGACAATAAACAAAAAGTAAGTAAAATGTCTACTCTGTTAGAGGAGAAAATATATAAGACAGAGAAAGGCTAACAAAGAGAGTCTTGGGGGTGGGGGGAGGGAGGCTGCAAGTTTAAACAGAGTGACCAGGGAAGGCTTCACCGAGGCAGTGACAGCTACGGAGGTGACGGAGCCAGCCACGCAGAGACCAGGTGTGAGAGCGTTCTAGGCAGTGGAAGAGCAGGTACAAAGACCTGAGGTAGAGCCTGCCCGGTGTGTCTGAGGAAGAGCAAGGAGGCCAGCTCAGCTGCTGTACAGGATCAAATGGGAGAGGAGTCAGAAATGAGGGGAGAAAGGGAAGGTGAGGTAGAAAAGGTAGGGCCTCGTAGGCCATGTGAGGGCTTTAGTGTGTTCCCTGAGGGAAATGGAGAGGCAGCTAGGAGTTCTGCCACAAAGTGATGTGATCTGACAAATGTTTTAAAAGGTTCTCTCTCTGCTATACTGAGAATAGACTCCAGCAGATGAAAGGAGGAAGGATGGGGTACAGTCAGGAGGGTACTCTAAAAATCCAGGTGCGGGGGCGCCTGGGCGGCTCAGTTGGTTAAGTGTCTGACTTCAGCTCAGGTCATGATCTCGCAGTTAGTAAGTTCGAACCCTGTGTCAGGCTCTGTGCTGTTAGTGCAGAGCCTGGCACCTGCTTCGGATTCTGTGTCTCCCTCTCTCTCTCTCTCTCTCTCTGTCCCTCCCCCTGCTTGTGCTCTCTCCCGGTCTCAGAAATTATAAATGAATAAACTTAAAAAAAATTCCAGGTGAGAGATACTGGTGGCCTAGAACAGGAGGTTGCAGAAGACTCTGGAGACATTTAAAAAATATTTTAAATGTTTTTTATTTATTTCTAAGAGAGAGAGAGAGAAAGACAGCATAAGCAGGGGAGGGTCAGAGAGAGAGGGAGTCACAGACTGAAACAGGCTCCAGGTTCTGAGCCGGCAGTCAGCACAGAGCCCGACGCGGGGCTCGAACCCACGAACCACGAGATCATGACCTAAGCGAAAGCCGGACGCTTAACCGACTAAGCCACCCAGGCGCCCGGACTCTGGAGACATTTTAAAAGCAGAGCCGACAGGATTGCCAATAGCCTTGACGAGGGGATCTAGGATAATTCCAAGGAGTCTTTTAGCTTGAGTAATTGGAAAATTGGAAGTTGTAGTAACAGAGAGGGGGAAAGGGCAAGAGACGTATTTGGCAGTGAGGGTGGGGGAGGGGAGAGAAGCTCAGTTTTGGACACATTAAGTTTGAGATATCTATCAGATATCCAAGTAAAGATGTCAAGTAGATAGTTGGAAATTCCATCTGAAGTTCAGGGGAATGGTCCAGGTGGGAGAGAGAAATTTACATATAGCCTAAAGCTATGAGAAGCAGCGTGAATATAGAAAGAAGTCTAAGGACTAAGCTGTGGCCCATGGGGCTCTCAAACATTAAGACTCAGGGGAGATGAGAAAGAACCAGCAAAAGGGACTGAAAAGGAGAGGCCAGAGAGGTAGGGAGAAAATAGAGTGCCGTGTCCTAAAGTCAAATGAAGTAATTCTTTGCAGGAAGGAGGAAGTATTCCACAGTGTCAAGTGCTTCTGATGAGTCGGATGAAACAAGTACTGAGAAACAACCACGGGGTTTAGCTATCAGAGGTCACCAATGACCTTGAAAAGCACGCTTTCAGAAGTGACAGGGGTGAAAGTATTTGGAGCAGATTTGGGAGTGAATGGCAAGGGATCCCATGATAAGCGAAGAGTGATACAGTCCCTGCTTTCACAGAAGAGAGAGATTAATCGTATAACACAGATGAACATAAAATCACAGCTATGTCAAGAACACATACTATATTCAATTCATTCTAAGACACACTTCTTCAGATTTGAGAGCCTATGAAATCAAGATGTAGCCTAAAAATCACTGGTACTTTCCCTCATAACTGCCTGCTTTTCTTTTTTTAATGGCACCTAGAATAATAGTGGTTCTTATAATTCAAGGCACCTTAAATTTGATGAAATGGTACCATAAAGGCGAAACTGATAAAACCAGAGACATGAGAGATAACTTGGAAGGAGTACTGAAGTTACAACAGAAGTTAAGAAAGTGAGGAGGGAGTTAGCAGTGGGAACATCTGCAAAGATCCCCATAGATTAAGGGGGAAAGGGGGCTAATCTCATAAGTGGATGAAAATCGGGGCTGAGAGAGATCATGTGTGGTCATGAAAGTTATGTTAAGCCTTTGGGTCTCTATCCTAAAAACAAGGAGAAGACCTTCAAAGAATTCTAAGTAGAGGCACGTGATGTAATAGAATTTGAGTCTCAAAAAGATTCTTCTGGCCACCAGGTGGAGAAAGGGTCAGACTGGCCACAGGAAATGTAAGGAGGCCAGTTTAGAGACCTTGGCACTTACCCAGGATGGAGAGAGCAGTGTGGATTAAAGTGGTGGCGACAGTGATGTAGAAAAGTAGATTCTTTTTAAGGGTATTTAGGAAGTGAAATGATTAAACTCAGTGATAGACTGAATGTATTTACTACTTATATGAATCTACTATTACATTAACAAATACATTGAGAACACTGGGCAATCAATCTGCCTTTTAAGCAAGGCTATAACAAAATAAAAATGTTTTGTAAATGCCTATGCAGTACACATGAATGAAAACCAGTATATTGGAAATTCACCAATTTTATATTGTTTAGATCTCTGGACAGAAAGTAAATATATCTTAGGATAGAAAATAACAGGTGAGGTGTGTGTGTGTGTGTGTGTGTGTGTGTGTAACAAATTACCCTCACTGGATTCTCCTCCAAGTGAAATCATATGTTTTAATTTAAGGAACATGTTTAAATGTATAAAAATAAGAACCTTAGGATTCAGAGAGAATTTCCATAAAGAATAGGAGTTTAAAATAAAATTGACTAAAAACCCAGTTGAATAGCAGTGCTGACTGACCTGTAATACACAAGTGCAATGCTAACCTTCATTCTAAAAAGTTAGCAGGAGTCTCAAAGGAGATTCCCAAGAGCCTCTGTGCTGTGATGGAAGGGGGAAGGGTGGGGTTGGAGACTCACTGAAAAAGAAAAAGCTCCTCTCCACTCTTCACCTCCATGCTGGGGGCACGATCCCCATATCTGCAGTCAGAGTTCTGCATGCACGTGTTTATTCATAACGTTCTTCAGATATGATGAAACACCATTTTTCATGCATTTTAAGTGCTCTCTTTCTCACAACCAGGATCCCAGGATTTACTTTGCAGGCTAGAGATCCTTCTCGGCATGATTTAGGTTGCAACAATAATAAAATGGCTTCCAAGAAAATGATGGAGCCTCTTTTCCAGGTCTCCTCTTTAATGTATTGGATAGTTTATGGTGCATAATTTGCAATGTAAGGAAAAACACATCCCGTACAAAAAAAGCGGGAAGAAAACCATAAAAACATTTCTCCGTAAAATGTTTTTTCTTTACAATTCTAAAGACAAAATGAGTTCAGGGCATCACTGAAGATGAAGACAAATATTTGAAAACGTCCTAACCCTTCTGAATCAATTAAATGAAATTTGCAAGGTGGATGTGAGTATATAAAGAATGCTATTATCGTGTACTGTAGATCAATGGCCATCTTCTGGCAGGTGGTTAGCTGAGTCATGATAGCACAGGGTTTGAGCTCTGCAAGGCTTCCCCTCCCTTCTTCCTGCCTTTCCTGATTTGCCCTCCCTTAAAGGTTTTCAAGCACTCCCTGCAAGTGATAGAAAACAAGTGACTACATTAATATATATAAATACAGAAAATCAGTAGCACCAAAGCAATAGTCTTATCCTCCTTCATTTAAAAGGTGAAAAAAAAAAACCCAGAAAGAAAAGCCCCACCTTAAAATGCAATCCCTAAATATCCTCTGTCCCATTCTTTGTTCCTCACCTCTATCTCACAGTGTTTCCATAGGTCTTCAGACTGGGGGTGGGGGGTACTTCTTTGCATTTCTTAGTGGGAGAGGTAATCACTTCTATTCACAGCTGAGAGGTGGGAAGGACTTGGGACTGCTGTAGACAATGTAGACATTTTAAATGTATAGAAGTCATTAAATTATAGTTATGGTTCTCAAAGGAATAGATGATTGGTAGTTTATATAATGAATTTAGATACGATCGCTAAAGCAGTTGCTTGAGTACATTTTCTGCCGAAGAGGTAAATAACCAGTTTCGGGTAAGCAAACCATAACTTTAAATTTCTTCATACTCTGCATTTAAAATTTCAGACCCAGAATTTTTTTTTTCAAAATTCAGAAAGAACTAATAGAACGCCTTCTCTTATGTGTAGCTGCTTGTTATTAGAGTTGGTGGGCGCTAAAATTTGGTATAAGATCAGCTTAAAAGCACCATAAAAGAAAGAAATAGCAATGCTGTCATTTCATCTGTGGATTCACCAGTTGTAGGGTAGGTACATTCTTCCCAAGGTATTGATGGATGTGCCCTCATCCAGTCACAGCTCCTCTCATGAATCGTTTGTGCACACAGACATATGTATACTTTCTAACACCCAAGATGGGCATTGAGCTCAACAGTGAAGCCTGTGGTTTGGCAAAGCTGACTGATATGTGTGAACTTAGACTCATCTGCATTTTGCTATAAGCCTAAGTCACTATCCATTTTCATTTTCTAAAAGATTTAGGACCTTAGAGAAGGGGCTACAGCTATTACGTGGGCCAAATTTATATTCTATTGTTTCCTTGAGCACAGATGCTCTTAAAGATGCATGGACTTATTGGGCAAGGCAATCATGTCACAAATTTCAATGAGCTGGCAATCTCCTTGTGCTTTCAATCCTTTTGTTCTAAGTAATTTCTCCCTTCTTAATAAGAGGGAGTCAAAATATTTATACTACTTGCTGGCATGGTTCTTCAGTAACCTAGGCAAAGTATAAGGGGGATGGAAAAAATAACAATTTGCATAAGACTATCCACTGTAGATTAAAACACACAAAAATAGAAAATTAATCTTAAAGCTGAAAAATATCTATTGCCATGACAGGTATCACTACTATGACTAATTATACTTTCTGAGTATGATATTAAATCCAGACAAATCAGTAATACAAAAAAAATCATCTTTTATTACTAGAAAAGTCAGTCTCTTTGTTCAATTTAAATACTTTATAATTGATCCCTATGGTTAAAAGTATCTGATGATTAGGAAGGGGTTAATTTTCAATATACTGCACAAAATAGGTTTCTGGGTGTGTATTCTTTACAGGAATTCATTAATTAGTAACATGGACTGAAGTCAAACCTAAAGGCATAAGAAATTTATTTTCTCAATCTCTTTCAAGTCACCCAATAAAAGGAACATGGGTTTGGGGCCCAGAGGGACCTGGCTTTAAATCATGGCTGGGTTTTTGCTAGCTGGGAAGTCTTTGGGAAATCACTTAACCATACCATCTATTTTTTCCCCTCCTAAAGTGGGGTGAATACCACTTACCTTGCAGGGCTAAGAGTGTCCAGGACATGGTAATTAAATGGTAATTACTATTGTTACATCGAAAGTAAATAGGAAGACACTGATTACTTATGTATGTCATATCATTCGCAAAGCTCAGTAGTAATTATACAATGCCTATAAGGAAGGATCACAATAATAATGTAATCTCCTGGCAAAATCTCTACTGCATTCCGTGCAGTTATTTTTTCCAAAGTATTATGCCTGTATCAACATTTAATATTCACAGTTCTATGAGGTACTATTTCTTATCCTCAGTTTACAAATAAGGAAACTGAGGCACAGAGAGGTTAAGTAATTAGCTCAGTGTCACACAGCAGAGTCAGGATTCAAACCCTGGCAGTCTGACTGCGGAGCTTATGCTTTAAATCACTGCATTAGAAACCTGAAAATAACATTAATGTAAGATTAGATCCATTCACTGATCAAATATGTACTGAACACATAGAAACGGTTACATTTTGTGCTAGGCACTAGTATCCAAAACTTTGTCAAAATACAGAACCTATAGCCTTAAAGGAGCTTTTAGTTTGGTGACTAGAACACAATTATACTACGTCAAAGTTATGACTCAAAAAGCCATATTTCTCTGGATTGAAGAAAAAGGTCTTCTTCATGTTACTCTTAATAACCATACAATTCTAAAAATTATGGTACAAACATAATTTACTCATAGGAGGAAGCAAGGTGTCTATATCTTCTGAATAAAACATGAATAAAGGTGACTGCACTTTGTTCTCCTTCATGTCAAGATCTTTTAAGAACAGATAGAAAAACTATTCTTACATTATTACTATAGTGTGGTCTAACAGATTACCACCAAAATGGGTCACAAAAAGAAAGTCTGGTCATTAAGAATACCAAGAATTTGACCAAAAGGTAGATCAGTGGTAAAAGTAACTCTAACAAGTAGCACAGGAAACTAGATAAAGGAGTCCTATTTTCATGCACATAGAGATAAAGCAATGAACAGGTATATAGTTTTCCTGCCTCTATTATTTTCCTTCCTCTTCCTCCTTCATTACTCTTTTTCACTGTCTTAAATACACAAACCATAAAGTAAGTAGGCTTCTGATTACCTGAAAATATTTTAGAAGTTTTAGACTCAGGGTTACTCTAATTTAGGATAGGATAATTAGTTATACCCTATCAATATCAAAAAAACAATTGTGGACAATGTATAACATATAACACATATAATGTATGTAAAATAAAATGATTTTGTTAAAGTACATTATACACATTTGTTACCCTTATCGTAACCTTAACCACTTTTGTTGAAAAGAGCTGTATGGCTGCATACTACTAATTGTGAAAGTTAAAATTGGGCCAAAAATCTAACAGCAGTAGGTTCTGACTTTTATCCCTTTTTAAGGGGAAACAGGTTGTTCAGAAGCTAAGAGGGTTAGTAGAAGGAATGGAATCATTGTCAGTTCAGTTTGGGTGAAGGTTATTCTAAAGAGCAATGACTTCCCCCCCGCCGCCCTTTTGCCACACACAACAGAAACCAAAGGACAGTTAACAAAACAGAAATCAAACGTTAAAGATGTTGTAACTGATCTTTAAAAGGCACTTGCATTAATTAATATGAAACTATTGGGTTTGGAAGTCACACCAAACTAAACAGGAACAGCATTTCCCAGTTCCCCATCCAAAGAGGGAGAGCTCTCAGTTACCCCCACACAGTGCTCACCTGATTCTGTGTATCTTCTGACAGCCCCTGGTGTATGGCTGAAGCTTGCAGGTATTTCCCCAAGATCTAGTCACTTCCCATCCCTTTTTTTTAATTGATTGTCTGCAATTCCCTCCATTAAAAAATGTGCATCCTTTATATTTTTAAAAAGTTTTTTTTTTTGTTTTAGCTTTTCAAGTGCTGTTGTGGGATCTGGAATATATTTTTTAAGTCTCAAGGTCCCTTGCAGTAAGATTTCAGGTAAACTGATTGGGTCTTTCATATGAGTATGTACAGAACACTTTTACATTTGCTTTTAAATTTCATTTGTTGGCTTGAAACTTCTCGGAGGAAGAAAACAGTACCCTTTTAAATTACTGCCTCATTATTGGCATTTAATTCAAACCATGCCTTATTGTGGTGTATCTCTAACATTCCAAAGGCAGTATTTTCCTTCTCGATCCAGTCATTATGAGATGGTATCAATGGTTTTCTGCAGTAAAAAAAATAACGCATTTTGTGATGCATGGCACCACCCTCAGATTCTCAGACTTAACTTCGTTTGTGCGGTTTATTCAAATAGTGGTTTTCCTTATGAAATCCTGTAAGTAGGAACCATCTGGAAAGGTTACTGTGGAAACGGCAGGGGCTAGGGGGCGGGGCTACAGAGCATGAGATGCCATGACAACCTTTTTCGGGTTTCCCAGGAAACATGGGTTGCTATGGGAACTGCATCAGTCAGGTCCGAATTAGTAACTTCCGCTGGAAGGAGTGTCTGCCACTTTAATCTTCTTGTGATACTGCAGAAGCTTATCTCGCAGATGCATTAGGAATTTTGTTTGTTTCTCTCAGCAGCACTGAAAACATCTGATTCTACACTTTGGTAGATGTTGCTTGGAACACACACACACACACACACACACACACACACACACACACACAGAACTTCAGAGGAATCTGTTAGCCTACCCATTTCGAAATGCTTAACAAGCCCCAAAGAGTTTCAACTGATTAGTCAGCTCAGGGCATCTCAGGCATTTCCCTTTGTTCAAAGTTGTATATATCTTTAAAATTCCGGGAGGGGTTCCGCATGGAAATTCCGGTCAAAAACCAAATAAACTGACGGTGGGTTTACAAGTCATTTTTCTATTTAGACTTCTCATTCACATATCCACAGCGAGTGCAACTGAACTAAGTATTCAATAATGTTAAACAGTCCACCAAACTGAAGTATCCTTTAAGTACACACCGGCGTTACTTAGTAAAGAAACGAGTGTCTTTTAATTCTGAGGTTAAGCGGTTACTCTTAACTGTTCTTTAATTTCGTTTCCTCCCCAGAAGTACAGCTGCTTTTTTTGTTTGTTTGTTTTTGAGAAGGGGTGGACTAGAAATCAAGTTTAAAGGAAGTTTGTTCTTTGCAATATTTGAGAGAGGGGAGAAAACAATGGAGAGCTGAGAGAATGCAGCCCACTTGTGAAAGAGACATCTGTTTCAGTATGAAGCAGTAGGGAGAGGGAAAATGAAGTGTGCTTTCCACTTCTTCATGTCCTTTCCTTGATGAATGGTCTGGGAATGTATAAAACAAGGGCATACACAGACCAAGGGGGCACGTTCCACACAATACTGAGCACAGCGTGTCACTTGTATCATATATTAAACGTCAGTAAATATCTTTTTGATGTTGACACAGGAGTTGGGATTATTGTTCGTGGTGCAGGTGGCCGTGGAGTTGCCCGTTTTGAAAGGGGTCTGGGGGAAAGCGCTATGGTTCATGCCCCCCTCTTCGATCACCATATACTCCGACTTACTCAGAGTCGAGTTACTCCTTGCTTTTCGGAGCTCCTCGGCGGAAGGCGAGAGGTGCTGGCAACTTCCCACGTGCATGTACTGGGCTTGTTCTTCCCCTTCTGTCTCCCGGTGGTAGAAGTAATTGAAGTTGGAAACAATCACAGGGACCGGCAAAGCAATGGTCAAGACACCAGCTATGGCACAGAGCGACCCCACGATCTTGCCCCCTATGGTCACCGGGTGCATGTCCCCGTAACCCACTGTTGTCATGGTGACCACTGCCCACCAGAAGGCATCCGGGATACTGCTAAACCCTGAAGTGGGGTCGTCTGCCTCGGCAAAGTAGACGGCGCTGGAGAAGAGGATGACTCCGATGAAGAGGAAGAAGATGAGCAAGCCCAGCTCCCGCATGGAAGCCTTCAGCGTCTGGCCCAGGATCTGCAGCCCCTTGGAGTGCCGGGAGAGCTTGAAGATGCGGAAGACGCGCACCAGCCGGATGACCCTCAGGATGGCCAGGGACATGGCCTGCTGTCCATTGCCCTGTCGCTCCGCCAGCTCGGTGCCCAGAGTGATGAAATAAGGGATGATGGCCACGATGTCTATCAGGTTCATGATGTTTCGCGAGAAGGTGGCTTTGCTGGGGCAAGCGAAGAACCGCACCAGCAGCTCAAAGGAGAACCAGATGATGCACAGGGTCTCCACCACGAAGAAGGGATCCGAGAAGCTGGAGGCCCCGGCGGGGGCCCCCGACGTGCTGTTGCTGGCCGCCTCGAACTGCTCCTGCGACGATGCGGCGGGGTAGTCCTTCTCGTCGCGGAACTCGGGCAGCGTCTCCAGGCAGAAGATGACAATGGAGATGAGGATGACGAGCACGGACACGATGGCGATGCCCCGCGCCGGCCCGGAGCTCTCCGGGTACTCGAAGAGCAGCCACACCTGGCGCTGGAAGTCGTGGCGGGGCAGGGGCCGCTCCTCCTCCCGCAGGAAGCCCTCGTCCTCGCGGAACTTCTCCATGGCCTCCTCGCCCAGCTGGTAGAAGCGGATCTCCTCGGAGAAGATGTCGATGGGCACGTTGACCGGCCGGCGAATGCGGCCGCCCGACTGGTAGTAGTAGAGGATGGCGTCGAAGCTGGGCCGGTTGCGGTCGAAGAAGTACTCGTTGCGGAGCGGGTCGAAGTACCTCATGCGCCGCTTGGGGTCGCCCAGCAGCGTCTTCGGGAACTGGCAGAGGGTCTTGAGCTGCGTCTCGAAGCGCAGCCCTGAGATGTTGATCACCACGCGCTCCCCGCAGCAGTCCTGCTCGCCGGCGGCCGGCAGCGCGGGCGGCAGCGGCTCGTAGCGGTCGCGGTCGCGGTCGCAGCCGCCGCCGCCGCCGCCGCAGCCGCCCTGCGGCGGGCCCCGCCGCCGTCGGCCGCCTCCGGCTCCAGCAGGTGGTCCCCGGACACCACCGTCATGTCGGGCGGCAGCGCGGGGCCTGCGGCGGGCTCGGCGTAGCCGGGGTTCACCAAGGTGTGGGCGCCGCCGCCGCCGCTCGCGGGGCTCTGGGGCGGGTGGGCGCGGTGGCGGGCGGAGGGCGACGGCGGTGAGCGCAGCAGGCTGAGGTGCTCGTCCATGCGGCGGGAAGAGGCGGCGGCGCGGGCCGCGTCGCTCCTCCTCGCGCTCCCCGCCCCTCCGCCGCCTCCGCCCCCGAACCCGGCCCGCCGCCTGTTGCTGCTGCCGCAGCCGCTGCCGCCGCTGCTATCGCCGCCGCCGCCGCCGCGAGGCTCGGTGTGGGTCTGGCGCTGTCCGCCGGGCTTCTCCGGGGAGACGCCTCCTCCTCCCCCGCCTCCGCGCTCCCCCCGCCCCTCAGCGGCCCCTCCCCCGCGAGGCGCGCGCCCGCCCCTCCGCGGCCCCTCAGGATGCCCGCCCACCGCGCGGGCGCGCGCCCCGCTCCCCAGCGCGGCCGACCCGGCCCCCCTCAGCCCGCCGCCTCAGCCCGCCGCCTCACCCCTCTTGGCAGCCCGAGGCCTTCGCTTTAGCCTCCGCGTGCCCTAGAGTCCCCGCCCGGCCCAGGCGGCCCTCGGGGAATCGGGCCCCGGGCCCGGGCGGCCTCTGGTCGGTTTCCCCCTCTCTCCCGGCCCGGGAGGCTTTTCGGCGGGCCTGGGCCACTCCGCCGCACCGCTAGCGGCGGCCTCCACGCCCTGAACGCGCGGCTGGGGCAGCCCGGGGAGGAGGGCTCCGTGGGGCCGGGGCGGGCGGGGAGGGAGGATGGGGATGTGCTCCGGGCCTGGAGCCCGGTGGAGCGAGGGAGTGGCAGGCCCGGAGGGCACCCTGGGGGAAGAGGCCAGTCTGCTGCCGACACCCTGAGCCCACGGAGGCTAGAAGACCGCCAGGCCTGGAGCGCTCTGAACCGTTTAGCTGCCGTGGGCATGAGAAGCCCAATGGAGTAATAATGGGTGCTGATGAGTTTCCCACCCGGAGTCTGAAGAAAATGAGTCATTAAAGGCATTCCGGGACTTTGCTTTGTAGCAAGAGACTAGTTCTCACTAATGTTAATAGCTGAGTTTTCAGCTGCTGGGAAGAATCAAGGACCAAGTTCCTGGTTGCGATTGGCGAGGGCAGCCCGATCTTTTCAGAAGAGAGAGGCTTCCTGTCGGTGGGCATATGAGAAGAAAATGAGATGAGAAATTCACATCTCGTCCGAAGTCTGTCGTGGGGAAGGACTGGAGCCAGACTGGCACCTAGACCCTCAACGTAATAATCGTGTCGGGTTTGCCACGCTGTAGCTGTTAAACTGGGACAACGTTCAGCCAGCAATTTGTACCTCTGTTGCTTGATTTTGGCCTGGGGATAACAGCTTTATCCCCTTTGAGCCTAAACCATTTCTTCAAACTGTGTTCATTTCAAACACAATTTCTGTTTCTAGGCATATTAGCAACTCCACCTTAGAGTCAACCCTAGGCTTTAGAATGCATTTTCTACTGTATCGTTCAAATCATTTACAAAAGGGAACTGTTCGCACTACACAGTCACCCATCTACCTTAGCTGACAATTCAACCGCAAGTAACTGCGATTTGTGGTCATTACTTCCCACCACGACCTGCAGCCAAGGCTCATTAAGGGCAGAGAGAAGTCTTACCCAATTCGTATCCCTAGCAGCCACCAAAAGTGCCTGATAAATAGTAGGATCTCCGTATCTTTGTTGAATTCCCCAACAGGTAATTCTGTGTATTTCTGTTGGCTCTGGACAATCAACGTTTCTCCTTTCTGAACGCAGGTCCCCAGGGATTCCTGGGATGAAGAGGGAGGGGAAACAGTCCACGGTGTGTACATTACTCGGCTAATCCACAGGGCAGATCCCCCTCTGCCTTTTCTGGGTACAGCAAGCATTCACATTCTTTACTGTCCTTTTATCTTTCACGTCACCTCGAGGTCAGTAGTAGGCACCGCAGACGGTGACATGTCGTAAGATGGTAAAAGGAGACAACCATCTAAAACAGTCTCACAAAACTACACTGTTCTTTTTGAGCTGGTGATTAGGGTTCGTATATTTAAAGCTAAGAATAAGACAGTAGGCGTGCGGCAAGGTTGGCTCGTAGAAAGGCAAAGACCCTATTTTTAAAGACCAAATGTTTCGTGCACTTCTGTGTCTGACCTAGAAAGTGATTTATTTCTCCATTTGCAGGAATTAGTACTGAAATTAATATTAATCAATGGCAAGGGAGACCAGAACAGAGGATGGGCCTGTGATGGATGGTCACAAGCTTCTCCCTGCTGTGAAGTATCTTTCCTTCAGAAATGACTCTTTCCATTCCTTTCGTGGATTTGAGGCCCAGAGAAGTTAGGCAGTTTGTTCAAGCCCACACAGCTAGTTAGCAGCAGCGCTGGGCCTAACATCTTGGGCCATTTCCCAATCCAGTGTTTGCTCTACTGTATCACACTGTGAAATCCTTGAGTTGATCACTGCGAGTGCTTAATAAATATTAGATTTCTAACAGCAGCCTATTTGCTTCTGATTGCTGACTAGTTCACTTCAATTCATATTTATTTGAACTGAAAACCACTGCCTTCTGACAGCTAGTCTATTGTTTATAGGAAATGAGTCGGTGGGCAAATTCCAGCCCTGTTGGACAGCAGAACCCATCACAACAAATCAGTGTCAAAAATGGCACTTCAGGAGGAACACATACCACTTATTTACTACCCCCAGTGGAGTAGCTCAAAGTGATTTGAAAATGTCTCATTAATCCTCATGACACCCCTGTGGGATAATAATAATATTATTACAATACTTAAGCATAGAAGTGGGGCAAAGCCAACAGCTTCTCTGAGCATGTGCAGATTTTCCTCATATTTCACGTCTTCAATAGTCGAGCCTAAATAAAACCATCAGGTTTGCTAACACCAAGGATAAATCTTGGTTTGGGCTTTCTGTATGGCTCTGAAATGGACATAGCTTGCGTTTCTTACTGGTTGTGACCAGTAAGTAGCGCGCCGATGGCTTGCCAGATGGTTAGCAGCTTCTGGAATTCGTCCAGAAGTGGTGGAGAGTGGGGCAAGGCAGGTCTAGAAGTTACCACTAATTACAATTATAGATAAATAAATGAAGGACGCCTGGGTGGCTGAGTCGGTTAAGCGTCCAGCTTCAGGTCAGGTCATGATCTCGTGGCCCAGGAGTTCAAGTCCTACAGTGGGCTCTGTGCTGACAGCCCAGACCCTGGAGCCTGCTTCAGATTCTGTGTCCCCCCTCTCTCTCTGCCCCTCTCTGCTTGTGCCCTGCCCCCCTCTCTCTCTTTTTCAAAAATAAATACAATTTAAAAAATAAAAATAAAATAAAATGTCTCTTCATCAGGGATAACTTCCCAGACCACAGCCACCTGATTTCAAAGAGTTCCCCTTCCTTCCCCCTCTTGATAACTTTCTAAATTCTTACTTGCTTTATTTTTCCTTACTCTGTTTATTTACTTGAAATTATAGGTTACTCTTTGGTCACTTGCTTATTGACTATCTCCTGCACTAAAACAAACTCCCAATGGCAGGGTTTTGACATTTTTACTCATATGTCACCAAAATCTAGACTAATACCGGACACATAAGAAGTGCTTCATCAGTATATGTTGAATGCTGGAAAGAAAACGTGCAGAGGGAACACACAAGGCATATTAAGGTCCAGTGAATGAACCAGTGTGCTGATGTAGAGGGGTTATTTTGGAGAGTTATCTGTCCAGGTCTGCGTCTCTCTCCCAGAACCAACTAGACTGTGTAGATATGCATGAATATTTTTTTTAAGTGTCACTTCCTCTTTCTCTGCTTTCCTTTCTTCCTGTCCTCCTTGATGGGTCTGTCCTGGGCTTCGGAATTTTATTCTAAACTGCAGACTTGGATATTCTTCCTGAAGAGGCCCCAAACTTTATATTTATAGCACCGAACTCATTATCTTTCTCTCCAACGTTGCTTCTCTTCCTGCTTTTCATATTTCATGCTAGAATACGAAGCCATCCCTGAATCACTCCTCTGCCCCCCACATCCAGTTGGTCACTAAGTGCTTTCTCATCTCCCTTCAAGTCCCTCTCAGTTCTGTCCTCACCTCTTCATTCTCACTGCCACTGTCCCAGTTCAGGCTGTTATGACCACTTCATAACAGGCGCCCTGCTTTCAGTCTCTCTTTCATGTATTTCATCTCCAGGAAGTAGCCGAGTTATTTCTGTAAAACATAGATTTGGTCACTTTGCTCTCTAGTACTGCCATGATAGTTGGACCCTGGTGCTGGCCTGACCTTCTGGAAGCCACCTTCTGTGTTCTTTCCACACCACTTACTGGTCCCTGGACATGTCACCCACTTGCACACCACCACGCGTCTGCTCCTGCTCTAGCTCACTGGACACGCTTTCCACATTTTACCCATTGGGCAATTCAGTCTTCAAGGTCCAGCTTAGATGTCAACTCCCAGTCAGCCATGTTTACCACTTCAAAGAAACTCAGCAAAACAGATTATAAATGAATTCATGGTTCTCTTTCTCATCAGGAGTGCTATCCCATTTTGTTCAGAGCTCCATAAGAGGGCTTTGCTGTACTATATTTAGCGTGTATGTGACGATCTGCGTCCCTATGACAGTGTGAACGCCTCAATATTAATAGCTACCATATTGAGCAGTGAACAGAGAGTAATAAGCCAGGACTCTGCTAAGCATTTTATGTGCAGTAGTTTTTAGCAGCCCTGTAGGTAGGTAATATGACTGCTATGCTATTCCACACCTGGAGAAACAGTGCACTCCTGCAAGATCATGCAGAATTAGGACATAGCAGAACGAGGATTCGAACGGAGAAGTCTACATTCTCAAGCCCATCCTTAGACCACCTTTGCAAGGGTTGGAGGGCTTGTCTCATTCATCTGTGTGTTTCCAGTTTCCAATATTGTGCAGGTATGTGATGAATGATTTTTGAATCGTATAATTTAAGAAAAAGAATCATGAAGCATAGATGTTTATTCACTAAAATCTGATGGATAGACCATGATGAAGGTATTAGTCCTGTACCTCAACACAAAGGCTATAAATGCACTTTCTGGAATTTGTACCACTTTTAAGAAGAAAGATGCTAGACACAGGGAAGAGGTTATTCCAGAAATAGATGTTGGTATAGGTTCTGCCTGAGGTTAACATGGCTCTCGGAATGAGCCAGCAGTCTAGTCCGTGTTCTCACATGCCAGGGTGATTTTCAGAAAATAATTTCTATTCAGAGAAGACTGGAATTCTGTCAGCAAGTATGGCAGCCACAGAGATACAAGTATTATGTTAGGCCAAGCATTTAAATAAGTCCCATGTTTCTACTTGAGCTTCTGTGTAGGAGAGAGCGCAGACACTGAAATACCTGCATGGCTTTTTCTTGTTCTGGTTAATTTATTGAAAAATCAGGCAGTCACACTCCTAATCATAGACGAGATGTGCAATTAATGAGACAAGCAGTGGAGCCCTCTGTATGTACCAATTATTTGCTGGCAGATGGGAATCTTAACATTTGTAGAAACAAGTGAACGATTTTAGATCACTGCCAAACGTATTAGCTTTCTTTTAGCAAGATGTACGTTGCACATAATACTTTCACCGTGATTTTTCTCAAAGTGGATGTGACGAAGAATTTTTAAAAATATCTAGAAAACTCCTTGTGTTTCTTCATGTTCCTTGTGTGAGGTACTCGTGAGGCTACAGGTGAACCACAATAAAATTAATTTTGAGAGATAAAAGGGGTGATTTTAGTCACATGATTGAGTTGATATTAATCTGAACTATTGACCATAAATTGACATGCAACTGTAGAACTTCAGCAGACATTTACAGGAATCTATTGAAATAGATCGAGATTTTGATCAAGGTCTTTTTTTTTTTTTCTTTGTATTGCCAATCTGGTGAAAACCAAAGCGTATTTTATTAATCTACAGACAAAATATTACAGTGTGACTACTTTGTCATTGGCTTTGCAATGATGTTGACATAGCAACTCAACATGTCTGTAGAACAGCATTATAATTTTATTGACTTTTCATTACAATGGTAATGACATTAATGAAAGTGTATAAAGGCCCACAATGATCCAATTAATACTGAGTACTATAATGACAAAAGAATATGAATGCAATTCTTTGGAGACTTCATCATACCTAAGAAAATACAATGGATAGATTACCTGGTTATTAAAATGAATGCAGGAGCACCTGGGTGGCTCAGTCGGTTAAGCGTCCGACTTCAGCTCAGGTCATGATCTCATGTTTTGTGGGTTCAAGCCCCGCATCAGGCTCTGTGCTGACAGTTAGCTGAGAGCCTGGAGCCTGCTTCAGATCCTATATCTCCCTCTCTCTCTGACCCTGCCCTGTTCACATTGTGTGTGTGTCTCTCAGAAATAAATAAAAACTTTAAAAAATTCTTTAAAAAGGGGCGCCTGGGTGGCTTAGTCAGTTAAGCGTCCGACTTTGGCTTAGGTCATGATCTCGCGGTTTGTGGGTTCGAGGCCCGCGTCGGGCTCTGGGCTGACTGCCAGCTCAGAGCCTGGAGTCTGTTTCAGAGTCTGTCACTCCCTCTCTCTCTGACCCTCCCCTGCTCACGCTGTCTCTCTCTCTCTCTCTCTCTCTCTCTCTCCTAGAAATAAATAAAACATTAAAAAAAATTCTTTAAAAAAGAAAAAGCCTACTATTTGAGCATGTTTATCCATTATGTTATTCAGAACGAGCTAATGATAAGATGTGCTATAGTACAGCAGGAAGGGTTCTAGCCTGGGATTCAAACTATCTGGAGTTGAAGTGCCCAGGGGGCACCTGGATGGCTCAGTCAGTTAGATGCCTGACTTCAGCTCAGGTCATGATCTCATGGTTTGTGAGCTCAAGTCCCTGGTCAGGCTCTGTGCTAAGGACTCAGAGCCTGGAGCCTGCTTCAGATTCTGTGTCTCCCTCTCTCTCTGCCCCTCCCCCACTTGCACTCTGTCTCTGTGTCTCTCTCTCTTTCAAAAATAAATAAAAACATTTAAAAAATAAAGTGCCCTTGACAAAACCATTTGACCTCTGTCTCAGTTTCTCACACATAAAATGAAGAAAATAGTACCTGAGTCACATGCTATGAGAGTTAAGTAAGATTATATACATGGAAAGTACTCAATTACTCGTCCTGTGTGGAGTAGGTACTCCGTTCTTTATTCACTCATACTTTCCACACAACACAAACGCATAAGAGCGGGGGAGTGGGTGAGACGCACTAAAATGCTCATACTTTTGATTGCAAAAGGCCACATGTGATGCAAGTCTTTTATCTGTTGTATCTCAAAATAGGACAGGCTTCTCACTTCTGGCTTTAATTAAATGTGGTTCAAGAGCATCCACACTTAGCAGGGCCGACAAAACTAGTCAGAGAACAAAGGGCATCCTTTAGAATCAGAACTCTGGTATTCCCTGGTTATTAGGACTATCATCTCTGTTTCTTCAAAACTCAGCGCATGCACTTAGTAGTCACTCAAAAAATATTTGTTGAAGTAAATTACAAAAAAAGATTATCTAGATGAATACATTCATTTTACAGACAGAATGATAATGTCTATATCTCAAGATATAAGTACCTTCCATCCTAAGTCCAGCATTTAGTGACAGAGTCAGAATAGAATTTAATGTTACTAATTTCCAGCCAAGTTCAATGAACTCTTATCCATACTTGTCTTTTTTCAATTTATTGATTCATTCAGTGCATCTTTCCTTTCCTTTCCACAATACCTATACTTGCCACATACTGGGAATCAAAGATGAATGGGACGTATGTGTGTGTGATGTTCTTATGTGCCTGTGACATCCTGCCTCATCTGACCTCTTTGGACCCACCCTCAGTCCTGCCTGTACCGATAGCACCTGCTGACCCTTTTGTGCATTAGGTGACTTCTCTGCCTAGATCTTGGGTTCCCTTCCTTTTCTTTCAGCCTTTTCACATGTACAAAGTTTCTGTAGTTTCCTGAATTATCAGTTTACCCATGAAGCAGGATTTCTTACCCAGAACTCCTCTACTTTGGACCCCTAAATCCTGGAACAGTCAGAGGCCTAAGGGGAGCTTGAGATCCTGTCCTTTTGGTGACACACCACCTGCTGGGGAGAACATGCCGACCTCTGCCTTTAACCACCACATTGAAGAGCCTACACTTGACAAAATCAATGCTACACGATTCTTAAATGCATTCCAATTGGGGCAGCCACCTCAACAATACCAGTTTAATGGGACCTGGATTCTGGAATGCTGCGGTGAGCCTTAAAGTATCTGCATGGCCACCAGACTGCTGTCTGTCCCACCTCCTGTCCCACCCACCCAGTTCTTAAGATTTGAGTTCTGCCTCATTTTCCTTCTGCTGAGACAAAACCACCTCCCTATGGGCATCTACCATTGAGAGACTAGCTCTGCTACCTGGGTCACCAGCTGCTGCTTGCATCCTGCTCTCCGAGGGCCACCCTCCTAAAACCATGGCCTCATTGCCTAGCCAATGTCAAGCTGCCTGGATTTCCACTGCTACATCAACCCTAGTGTGAGTATGACTGGACATAGTTCTTCAAGCCATGGATGTGCCTGATCCCCCTTTATCTGCAACCATGCTGAGGACATAGCCTTGTAGGCCAGACCCTAGTGGGACAATACACTTCAGAGATGAACACAGGGACCATTGCTTTCTCACACCAAGGAGAATAAAACAGCGAAATCTGAAAGAGAGATTTAATTCCCAAATATCAATATCTGAGAGAGGTAGGAAGTGAATGTGCTGTGGTAATACCTATTGTTAATGGATATAAGTGCCCCTTTGTGCCCAGAAAACACTGGTTCATAGCTTTGGGAGATAATGTACTACTGAATACTCCTGACACCCTACTGTAAGGTTGATTTCTAAACAAATGGGCTGAAACTCAATTACGCATAATTCTGAAGCATAAGAGCTCTGGGCCCACCTCAGCATGAAGAACAGAATCAAAAGTGCCAACCAAAAAGAATATGCCAGATGCTCACAATTCAAATATGTAATCTGAGAGGGTTTTAAGTGCATCTGAGTACTTTAGTGCTTCGTGAATGTTCTGGCTACATTATCAACCCCAGATACTGGGAAAGTGAACAGCTCTTATTTTTCATAGTGTTAAGTGCACTGAGTCAGAGGAAACATTGAGGAGTATTAGAATACTGGAATATTCCTTTTTTGAGCCAGTTGTTACTTTGATTACAGTTGATACCGTATCCAGATAGACTTTGGAGGTCAAAAAAAGTGAATATATTGTAAATGGGTCTTTTGAGTTTATTTTCTTCAGATAACAGGCATGGGATTGGAAAGTCATGGTATGTTCAGTGTGCCAGTATGTTCAGTATGTTCAGATGGAACATGGTATGTTCAGTGTGCCAGGTTTTCTTACTTCACCTGATGAATGATTTCTTGGTTCAGTAAAGCAACATGTTTAGGAAACTCCAAAATAGATTGGTTTTATAATCTCTCCATCTGGATAATAGGATGGCCATGCCTTCTTCATCATTACCTCCCTCAGTGTCCGGAATAGTGCTTTCTACATAGGAGAGCCCCACGGACACTCACAGAATGTTTAATGAATGATTCATTTCCTATACTGACCAAAAGAACTCACTGATAAATTGTAACATAATTTTTTTTTGCTGCCTAAATGCAGTCTTGGTCATGGTCTGCAACCACGTATAGAATTTCCTCCCGTGTTAACATACTCATTTTTTTGAGGTTTATTTATTTTTGAGAGAGAGAGAGACAGACAATGAGTCAGGGAGGAGCAGAGAGAGAGGGAGACACAGAATCTGAAGCAGGCTCCAGACTTTGAGCTGTCGCAAGCTCGAACAGAGCCTGACGCAAGCTCGAACCCACAGACCACGAGATTATGACCTGAGTGGAAGTCAGACTCTTAACCAACTGAGCCAGGTGCCCCCATGTTAACATTCTTATAATTTGCATTATGTCCCAGCTCGAGGTAATCTCGGAGACAGAGTGTGATGTGCCAGGTTAACGCTTCTTTTATCCCCAAACAGAACCTTTAGGAGAATAAGGTAATGGATTTCAAGCCATACATTTCACCATGACAGTAATATAAAGACAGACTGATATATATTTTTAATAATTTCTTACAGCTTTATCCCCACCCACCCTTCCCCAAGGCCTCATACATAGCAGCTTTAGTAAGATATTTATTAATTTAGATGCCCTATACACAGTATGGAGTTTGCATAAATATAATAAAATCCATAACACTCCTGTGTAAAACAGGGCAGGGGAAAGCAAGGCCCTTCTGCTCTGGGGCTAGAATATAAAGCAGTTTCAGTTGCTAAGGCAGATTAATTCTTTAGAGACAGAAAACAGTCTTCAACCCCCATCAGCCCAGTTTCTGCCAAATAACCAGACAGATAAACGCATCATCCTTCGAGGACAGAAGACATGTTGGAAATCAGGTAACTTAATTTCAAATATGAAATGTATCTAATTGATTTGCAATACTGTCCCTGGTGTGCTGCCCATTGAGGATGCAATATCAGAAGGTTTCTGGACCTGTGACATCAGCTAAAAAAAAAAAACCAAAAAACCAACAACCCATCAGCTGCCACTCCCTCTTAGGGGACAAGAAGACAGAGAAAGCATGAAGGATAATGATGCATGACCACTAACTCCTGTGGGCTGCTGCATTTTATCAACCAGAGCCTAGCAGCACACAAACACATGATGGGGCCAATTCTCTCCTCAGCTACATCATCAACTAGTGTATGTGGAATTGTCCGGCTCTTAATGGAAACCTTTATATACAGTTAAGAACCGAACTGAGATTAGGATGTGAGCTGGTCAAAGAAGCTGTCTTTGCCAGGAGATAAATGAGTCTGTTAGCCTATCCTTATCTGGCTTATGAAATAATATCACCAAGTAGTGATTTCTTTTCTTTTTGTGGTCTGACTTCAGTCATTTTTCTCCCTAGAAACTGCATTAAGCAGAAGGAATGGAACTTCAATTAATATTATAATAATCCTCGTTGCTGATAGTGCTTTTTAAGCTCATCGCCATTAAATTTCGGCATGATGTTTTAAAAGATGCTCAAGAGATTAAAAAATCCTGATTAAATATTTCCAGTTCTTACCAATATAAATCTGTACAGCTTAAATGCATTAACGTGATAGCTGCCAAGAATAGCAACATCCGCAATAAATATGTTGGATCATTGTAAATTGCTATATTTATCTGATTTATTCTCCTAAATGTTGCCTCTGGCTCTGAAAACAAGACTATTGGAGAGTTCTGCCTGATATAAAGGCTGTCAGAAATAATTTTGGCTAGCAACACGAGGACCAATTTATATGTCAATTACACATCTGCCAAGCATTTAGCATAACAAATAAATATAAAATAGAATGTGAGAAGAGGTATATTGTCACAAAAGTAAAAAAACCAAGATTATACTTAAATGAATGGTTGATTAAAATGTGATATTTGTTACGTCTCCTGGAAATTGAAAAATCAGCAAAAGGTACTGATACATTTTAGTATTTACAAGTTTTATTTCATTTAAATGCTGTGATGATGGCTTATGTGGACGCTTGCTTTCTGAGAAAGGTTGAAGTTCTATCCTATAAATGGTGAAACTGACCTGAACATGAGAGCTACCTTTGGAGGGAGTTGGTTTAATCAAAATCCTCAACCAGCCATTTGAAATGTAAAAGATTAGAGAGAATATGCTTGAAGCATCAAAGTACCTCACAAAATACAGGCTTACAGCTGTCTATGTATCTTTTTATCTATGGTATATACATAGTATCTATACATGTCTATATATACTACATTTAAATATATATATACTTTTCTAAAAAGATTATTACTAATAATATATTAATACTGTTTTCTGGAGCTCTTAAATCATTGTTATACATGGTTCCTGGTGGCCAAGTATAATTATAGTACTCTATTTTGGGCACAAACCTTTCCTAAAAATATAATGAGTGTCTGATCTTCTGAGCTGACCCAAAGCTGTGCAAAGCCTCAGTCTCCTGACATTGAGTAGGACATGGCAGGCCACCTCAGCTTTACAGACCATGGGCTTCTCTTTAGTGTTTCTAAGTATCCACGGCTGTGCCAGCCTCTCTGCAGAGAACCACACTTATTTTTCTGCATATATGTGTGTGACATTTCTACTCTGGGAATAATCGACTCCATTACATTATTTTTATGAAAAGCACAGAGACTGATAGCACATTTGCAGGCATTCCAGTACATTTCCTGATGGCGAAGTCCTAAAGTGTCCTCAGGTCCTCTTTATACTACAGCATGATTAAATGATCCTGAAGTGTGCACTGGAGATTATGTCCTACGGCATTATTTTAACATCATCACCTCCAATTACACATTGTGTGTGTGTGTGTGTGTGTGTGTGTGTGTGTGTGTGTGTGTGTGTTAATAAGCCCAAATTCACTAGGCGATTTGAAAACCATTTCTCCTTTAGGGGCGCGTGGGTGGCTGAGTCGGTTGAGCATCCAACTTCAGCTCAGGTCATGATCTCACAGTTCGTGGGTTGGAGTCCCACAACAGGTTCTATGCTCACAGCTCAGAGCCTGGAGCCTGCTTCGAATTCTGTGTCTCCCTCTCCCTTCACCCCTCTCCCACTCGCACTCTGTCTCTCTCTCTCTCAAAAATAAATAAAACATCAAAAAATAAATAAAAAAAGAAAGGCATCTTCTTTTATAAAATCTTTTTAAAAATACTGAATACTATAAACAAAAGCATCTAAAACCTTAGTTGGTAATTTCCACAACATATTCTAATTTTACTCTTGACATTAATTACACAAAAATAGACAGTATTTTATATTCTCAACTTTGCCTAATGTGATGGAATAAGATATTATATGCTTCTTTTAGTTAATGCTTATATTCTAGCTGTTGGTTTGTTTACGGATGATTTCCCTAGGTTTCCCTCCAATTCCAAGCATTTATAGTCTGGAAATTTACTCAGCCTATGTGCAGGTAGACGTCTGGAGGAGCTCTGGGATAGTAGGAAATGCTCAGGATTCTAAGTCCAGAAACAAAGGTTTGGATCTCAGGTCCCAGGATTCCTAAATCTCTCTGAGCCTTTAATTTCCTCATCTGTTATAAGAGGATGATAACAACTAGTTATAAGGTGATTTTGAGGATTAAGTGAAGTTAAGACCTTTAAAATACCTAGTCCAATGCCTCTTCTATTTTTAATCTGACATTCTCTAAAAGTGTTTGCCCCTTTTTGCTAGAGGTAAAATCACCTCTCACTCCAGAGGATGAACTGGCTAGTGGACAGAGATAGCTGTGTAGCAACGATAGGCCCTGGGTCACTTTAATTCAATATGAGTCAATGAGTATTAACTGCCCACACAGTACTTTGTCCATTACTCAGACATTTATCCTTAGATTAACTTTCGTAGCAGCCTCTCTGACTCCCGAGTCCCTGGATTTGCTGAGCTAGACAACTTGATCCCACCTGGGCTCCTACCTACCCGGCAGGACCTGGCTGGGAAAACTTTTCATCTCGTTTGCGGTCACTTCCACTCAAAGGATGCTGGCTCCTGGGAAGTATGCCGTCAGAGGAACAAGAGAAGTGACTTGACACTTTGGGCTCATCTGGAGAGATGAGATTCGCACTTTCATCAGCAAACCAGGTGAAGAAAATCACAGAGCACGGAAATAAGATCGGAGCACGCTGGAGCGCTGTTCTCTACATAGTGCCCGTTTTATCTAGTTGGTTCTGTCTTGCTCAAGGATGATGTGTTCCCCGTAGTCCACTGCTGGGAAATAAAAGCAGTGTGTGCCTGGTCTTCTTTTTCCTTCATAATCAAGGCTAGTGGCCTCCTAAATGTGTGACAAACAGAGGAGAAGGGAAGTGAAGGAGAAATCAAAGATCTCGGGAGGAGGGCCGAAGGGGGCTGGGATATGCGGTCAATGCCAGTTTCACATCAGGTTGACTCATTGCCAAGGAACCCACGGTTGACGAGTGTGAGATACTGTGGAGGGTTCTCGGTGGCAACTGTTGCTGGTTTAGCAAAAGAGCAATGCTTTTGAAGCCAGATTTGGAGAGCAGATTTTGTGAAAAATCTAGGATCCTGCTGCCTCCCAGGACTTGATTCTAATTTTAGTTTTGGGCTGTCCTCAATGCTCCCACCTCTCACACATTCATTCTATTTGGGGGCTTATTGTGGAGGAAGCCAGCTAATGCTACGGCCATAAAGAGAAAAAAAAAAGTCCAAATATATATATTTTCTGTTTGAGACAGAAAAACAAACTCCAAATTATCTGGGTTTTATAAGTATGTTTACAGCTGTCCTTAGTCGCCAACAGAGCTCATCAATCTGTTCGTCTCTGCCTACTGGGAGCAGATAATTCACTGACATCTTTTTTTTTTTTTCCTCACTTGTAAAAGTAAATCTCTCTGCAGCTCAGCACTGGTTCCCCACCTTTCTCCCTCCTTGGACTCTGCTCTAATCCCCTGCCTTCCCGGGCTTCCTGGGGCTAATGTAAAGACAAAGAAGGGAACCCAGAGTCTAACAAGAGGCAGCTTCTGATATCCATGGATATGGATCAGTGGGAGGGATGGCAGTGGGGGGCTGGCAGCAAGGGGCACCACCACTGTGCTCCCTGCAGGCATGGCTCCTCCTCTGAGCTTAGCATGCACCCTTAGGAGCTTTTTGGGAACCTTCCAGGACCCCAGCCCTTATTTTCAGAACCTCCTCTGCTGCTAGGGCTCCTGGGACCCTCAGGAGTGAGGTCTGAGGCAAGAATGATCCTGAGACTCCCAATGGTAGTAGGTCAGCTCTAGTCCCGATCTGGTCCTGGAGACAAGCCAGTTGTGCAGGACAGTAGGGGCCTCTCGCTCCTTCAGCACAAGGTATGTGCTGGGTTATGCCCCCAGGATTCCCTTCCTGCCCAATGAAATGTGTGAAGTGTCCCTAGCTCCATCTTAAGGCCAAAGGAAGACCTTGCGAGGCCCCACACATGGCCTACTGATGGCCGGCGAAATTGTCTGAGATGGCATTTTCCGATCATTTGATTGCTCTGTGAGTCAGAGTCTCAAAGCAGATTAAAGATAGTCCTGCTCTGTGACTCTAAGGTGACATACAGGGCTTCTTTCTGCTCACTGGATTGCTGTCCAATGCCTCCTTTTCTCTCTGAACTCTTCGTCTTTTTCAAGGATTTAGGGACCCCTTTCCTGATCAGGACATAATCTAGGGATTTATTCTGGACTTCTCTCTGTCTTTATCTCTGGAGCCATGAACATCTTGGCTGGAAGCTGAAGTCGTGGCTGGGCACTGGGCCTTGACTGGGCTTTCCCCATGCTCAGTGGCGTACAGCTGGCTTTGGCCAGGCTTAGAGGTTCTCCAACCAAGTCCCACCCTCACAGATGGTGTCCAGCCATTAGAGAAGCAGTCGGAAACTACAGGAACAGCAGCATTCTCAGCCTCCTCAGACCAGGGGGGCAAAAACAAAGAGAAAGAAAAGGTTCTCGAGAGGTGGGGTTTTCTTCTTTTCCAACTAGAGGTTCCATCAGTTAGACCATATTTTCCCCCAATCTTGCTGCATCTCCCGCAGCTGCCTTAGAAGTCCCACATCCCGTTCTGACACATTTGGAAAAGTGTCCGCTAGCATCATTTACCACTGCATTCCCTTTCCACTGTTTCTTCTAACAGCTGGGCGACGAAGAGTACAGCTTTGACTGAAACAATATTACTACTTATAATAATTATGAGCCGCTTAAAGGGTAGGGACTTTTTTGTTAGTGTTTTTCAAAAAATGTTGTAAGGAAGTTTTTTGGCACATATTCGGAATGTAAGCTGTTATCTCCATTTTAGAGATTGGGAAACTGAGCCTTAGGAGTCATGGAAATGTGAGGACAGAATGAGCTCATGTCTAAGAACTCGATATATATTATTGTTATTAGTCTTGGTGTTATCTATAGCCATTTGCAGATGACCTAGAGGGAAACAAAGGCTCTCATTTAGAGTGCCAGCTGGTTTCCCAGCCACCATCCCTTAAAAGGTAAGGACACTGTAGGCACCCGGGGGGCTCAGTCAGTTGAGCGTCCGACTTTGGCTCAGGTCACAGTCTCAAAGTTCGTGGGTTCGAGACCCACGTCAGGCTCTGTGCTGGCAGCTCAGGGCCAGGAGCCTGCTTCAGATTCTGTTTCTTCCTCTCTGCCCCTTCTTTGCTCATGCTCTGTTTCTGTCTCTCAATAATAAATAAACATTAAAATATATTTTTAAAAAAAAGACAGAGACATTGCCTGAGCCATCACCCATGGCCCATGGCCTCCACTCATGGTTCTCAACCTTTGGCTTACATCATAGTCAGCTGTGGACAGAGCTTTAAGAAATAGAGATACCTAGGACCTAACCTAGATCTCCCAAATCAAAGGCTCCAAAGATGGGTCTTAGAAGCTCGTATTAAACAAAACAAAGCGAAACAACAACAACAACAACAATAACAACAACAACAAAAACCACTTGATTAGATGATACTGTTGGGAAGTAAATTTGGGAACCACAGTCTGGGGGGCTGCACTCTGTTTTGGGTCTGAGATAAAAAATGCAATATAGTTGATTAGCTTTTCCCTTTTCTAGTTAAAGTCCAGTTCAAATGCCCATAGTTAGCAATGGTTTTAGAGAAGCAGTCTTAGGCTTGGCTTGTTACCAGGAAATTGTCATGATCTTTCTGAGGACGTTTTAGCACCAAGTGTAAATGGCTACAAGCATGCTTCTTTTTTTTTTCTTAAATAGTTTATTGTCAAGTTGGTTTCCATATAACACCCAGTGATCATCCCAACAAGTGCCCTCCTCCATGCCCATGACCCCCCTTACCCACTCCCCCACCCCTATTAGCCCTCAGTTTGTTCTCAGCATTCAAGAGTCTCTCATGGTTTACCTCCCTCTGTCTCCCCAACTATTTTTTCCCTTCTTCTCCCACATCGTCCTCTGTTAACTTCCTCCTAATCCACCTATATGTGCAAACTTATGGTATTTGTCCTTCTCTGCCTGACTTATTTCGCTCAGCATAACACCCTCTAGTTCCATCCATGTTGTTACAAATGGCCAGACTTCATTCTTTCTCATTGCCTTACAAGCATGCTTCTTGAACCTATTACTGATACTGAAAGATTAGAAGCAAACTTGATATCCAACAGAGGTAGATAAATTCACTATTCTATATGCACCCATATAATGAGATGATATATAGCTGTGGTTTAGAATATAATTTAAGTACATGAAAGATATTCATAATATATTAAGTGAAAAGCATGCATATAAACATATGTACAAATTCCTGTGTATGTGAAAAAAAGATATACTAAAATGTTAACATAGTTTTTTCAGGATGATTGATGTATAAATGATTTTCTTTTCTTTTTTTCTTATCTATATATTATTATTTTACATTTACTACCTTTTACTATCTACATATGTAAAAAAATTTATCATAAGAATATATATTGAATTTCTTTTTTTTTTTTTTTGATAAGCACTCCTTTTTTTTAATTTTTTTTTAATGTTTTATTTATTGGGAGAGAGAGAGAGAGACAGCGTGAGCAGGGGAGGGTCAGAGAGAGAGGGAGTCACAGACTGAAACAGGCTCCAGGCTCTGAGCTGGCAGTCAGCACAGAGCCCGACACGGGGCTCGAACCCACAACCGCGAGACCATGACCTAAGCGAAAGTCGGACGCTTAACCGACTAAGCCACCCAGGCGCCCCTATTGAATTTCTTATACGAAGAATCAATAAACGTTATTATAAAAGTCACAACCCAGGTGAATCTCTCTAAGGTCATATATGGGACACTGTAATTACATTACAAATGGTCTTTAAATACAGACTTGGGAGGGGTGGGGACACTTGGGTGGCTCAGTCAATTAAGCATCTGACTTTGGCTCAGGTCATGATCTCACAGTGTGGGGGTTTGAGCCCCATGTCCAGCTCTGGGCTGATAGCTTGGAGCCTAGAGCCTGCTTTGGATTCTGTGTCTCCCTCTCTCTCTGCCCCTCCCCTGCTCATACTCTGTCCCTCTCTTTCTCTGTCTCTCTCTCAAAAATAAACATTAAAAAATACAGATTTGGGAGATGTGTTACTTCTATAAATGGTGACTATCATCTGTTACTGCTTGATCTGCACTAATGCCATTCACAGGCGATAACCCTCATTCCAGTTTTGGTGTTCCCAGCTGTCAGCTCCTGGTGTTGTGTGCACAATTTAGCCACTGTGATGAGAACATTCATCCAATAAACATTTATTGAAGACTTTCTCTGTGCTAGACTTGGAGGATACAGACTTGAATAATATACAGTTATTGCCTAAAGAGTCAGGTGGGGAGAGAAACAAATTACAAGTGACTTAATAAGGGTGAGACTGTGAGAACCCACAGGAGGAAGCATCTCATTCTGACCAGGGAAGTTAGGGAAGGCATCTTAGAGAAGGCAACTTTTAGAGAAGGCAACTTTTGGGGCACCTGGGTGGCTCAGTCGGTTAAGCGGCCAACTCAGATTATCATCTCATGGTTCGTGAGTTCGAGCCCCGCATTGGGCTCTGTGCTGGCAGCTCAGAGCCTGGAGCCTGCTTCAGATTCTGTGTCTCGCTGTATCTCTGGCCCTCCCCCACTCATGTTCTGTCTCTCTCTGTCTCAATAATAAATTTAAAAAATTATTTCAAAAAAGAGAAGGCAACTTTTCAGGTAGGTCTTCCAGAGAGAGTGAATATTTTCCAGGTATAGAAGGGAGGGGAGGTAATTTGCAGGGATAGCAAGCAGCTCACACAGAGGCACAGGGTTGAGAAAAGGCACAGTAAAGAATATTGGGAAGTATGATATGGCGAGGACTTGGTGTATTAGAGGGAAAGGAAGGGAAATGAAGCTGGAGTGTCAAATCAATACTTTATGGTAAAGAGTGTCATGGGCCATGGTGCAGAATTTTAATTTGATCTTTTGGTCAATGGAAATTGACAGGGATTTGTAAGCAAGAAAGTAGACCTGATATTTTTAGGGACAAAACTGGGGACTATGTAGAAGATGGACTAGCTTCGGGGAGAGGTTGGCAGTAGGAGACCATTGAGAAGCTATCACCCATTGAAGATGAAGGATGGTAAGGTCTGGCCCAAGTCAGTGGCCATGGGAATGGGGTGGGAAGGCTTGATTTGAGAAGCATGTAGTCAATAGAGAGAAAATTCCCCCATTCTCCTATTGTATATTTTTCATGCATCCTAGAGATGTAAATCTCCATATTGAATATGATCCTGCCAACCCAAACTTGAATCAGTGCATAAACACCTGTGTTTGACAAAACCAAGTGGATCCAAATCCAGTTTGCATTGAGTGTTTCCCAAAAAAAATGAGTAACTGCTTCAGTTATAAAACAAAGCCACCTCCAACTCACATGTGTTTCTGTGATTCCTTAAGATGCTGGAAGAAGATGAAAACAGTTACCAGTGTTGGTTTTTAAGAAAATGTCAGATCCAAAACATTCAACCATGTTCTCCCTATGACTCAAGATGCCTGTGGTTTTCAGTGAGGCACCTTTAGAAGTGACATACTTCTTTCAGTTGAGAACTTGTTTACTCATGAAAAGAATATAACCTTCCAATCCAAACAGACCTGGAGCTGTAATAATTGTATGGCTTTGGATAAGTTACTTAATTTCTTACCTTACTTATTTGTGAAATGGCAGTAGTTATATCTACTTTTCCGGGGTACTGTGAGCATTATAGATAGTATACCTAAAGCATCTTGCACATTCTCGGTCCACAAAAAAATATTCAAGAAACAGCTTTTATTTAAGGCCGGTTTACTTCTCCATAAGCCTATTCTAGGAAAACTATATATGAAGGGTTATGTTAATTTCTGTTTATGGTAGTTGAAGGAAAATAATCATGAGCTAAAAGGCTTTTATTATTTTTAAAATATTTATTTACTTAGAGAAAGAGTGCACGCATGTGCACAGGTGGGGAACGGGCAGAGAGAGAGGGGCCAAGCAGGCTCCATACTGTCAGTGCAGAGCCCAATGTGGGACTCGATCTCATGAACTGTGAGATCATGACCTGAGCTGAAATCAAATGCCAGAGGCTTAACTGACCACTCAGGTGCCCCTAGAATGAATTCTTTTAGAAAAAGATGATAAGAATGGTGAAGAGAATAGTTTTATGTGTTTTTTTATATATGTTTTTTCATTCTGATATTGACAGTTATGTAAACTCAGCCTATTTTCCTTTTTTTTCTTGGCTACCAGGAAACTCAGAGTCATATCTGATAGTGAAATCCAGTAAATGTCTTAACCCCTTTGGATTAGTGTACTTGCTTCATCTTTTTGTTTGCCACCCTAAATCTTTTTGGGGAAGAGGTAGTGCATAGATACATTCAGGAAATAAAATGAAATGTTACATAAAGACTTTTAGAAGAAACTGAGCGGATTTAACGTGCAAAATAGAAGTCTAACAGAGAGTCAATAATTGTCTTCAAGCACTTGAAAAACTGTCATGTGGACAAGAAAATAGACTTAATTGCATTGTCCTAAACACCAGACACTTAAACAATAGATGGAAGAGGTAGGAGAATTATTTAAGCAAAATAAAGAAGACAATTTTGTTTATAACTGCAGTAATTGAATGGAATTTCTTTTGGGAAAATGAGTCCTCCATCACTGCAAGCACTAAACTTACCATACATATTCATGGATTTGGCCTCTAAAAATTTGTCTAAACCCAAATCCCATGATTATATCTCCAAGCAGCTGCTTTAGAGTGTTGCAGACTGAGTCTGGAGTTCTCTCTTGTCCAGTAAGAGAGCAGATACAGAATTGAATATGAGAGAGGCTAATGGAGTTTTCTCTCTGTATTTATTGAGCTCACAAGATATTACCCACGTGGTGAATGTGAAGAAAACAAGATCTTACATACGTGGGGAATGTGAAGAAAATAATCAAATAGTAGTCATTAACTTATGTGTGTAAGAAGCAAAGGGTCTGGGGGGCAAGTGGAATTTGTGACAAATAGAATGATATAGTGGCGTCAGATGAAAGTAATTTCCTGCAGGTGACATAGCAAGTTACTCATGATCCCATTACACATCTTGGGTGCTTTTGCCCCTGGTCGTGGCTTTCCACCCTAAACTTTTTTCTAACCCATTTATGGAAGTATAAGGAATTCTCAAACCCATTTCCCCACATTAGGCCATTTTGTAAAGATCACCATCTACTGGTGGCCTAGGAAACTCTCCACCAGGACTATTCTGAACTTAGTAGTCAGCCTTTCAACAAGGATCACAGAGAATTAATGTTAGGTCTAACATGCCTTAGGGGAGGAGACCACAAATGGTAGCCCCTTCTGGTTATGTGGCAAATATCTGTTGTCTCCTATAATAGTTAGGCACTCTGCAGAAGGTGTGGGCTTCACCAAGAAAGAAGACTGCCTTGCAGCCTCATCCCATAGCACTGGAGACTCCCACACAGGGTGAACACACCTCGCATTAAGTGAAGGCCATTTGAATTGAGTGGCTGCTGCACCCCAGAGATGACAAGGTTACTTAGGTAACGATATTACATAATCTTAAAATGTAATACATAATACTCAAAATAACTTATTATTTTGAAGCAATTTCAACTCTGGAGATCTCATTTCATCTTCTTTCAATGTGGTTCAATGCATTGGGGCTGGATGAGAAAGCTGGGTCATAGAAAGGCTTTCTGTATTAGTTGCTCATATTGGCTGTAACAGACTGGGTACAATATATCAGTTATATAAAATAATAAAAGTTTATTTCTCATGTCATAGTTAGATGCAACTCAGTGGTCTTCTTCCATCTGGTAGTTATGCTGTCTGGAGCATGAGGCCGCCAAGGTCACAGCAGAGAGGGACTGAGTTGGCACACTGGCTCTTAACTACCTTATCCTGCAAGCGACACAGGCCACTTCTATTCATACTTCATTGGCAAATGCTAGTCACATGATCCTAACCCAATTGCAAGGGGGGTTGGGGAAGATAGAAGATCCCATAGTCTATGGTGAGCACTACTCTGACATGGTGACTAAGGCTATTAGCTAGTTTAAGGATTAACTACAACTATAAATCAGATCTTCTGATTTCCAATCTTTCATTCTCTGCGTTGAGCCCTGCTCTCTGATCTTCCTGTTCAAATGGTATATGGCATTTAGGGATCAACCTAGGGTATTTTGGGGGCTGGAAACTTTGAAGCCAAATCTTTGAGCACAGAGCCTGGGGGCCATGCTGTGGCATCTAATGGAGTTTTCCATGTGTCCCATCGTAGACTGACTGGATACAGATTACCAAACCAAAGGTAGGGGATGTGGGAGTCATCATGAACCCAGAACCACAGGGAGCCACTGTGGAGGAAGGTGTTGAGTAGGAGGTAGGGAAAGATAGTAAACCTAGAAAACTCCCTGCCTTGAAGCATGCCCAGTGTCAACCAGACTGCAAGCTAGTAATCTGGCTATTCTTCAAACCTACACTTGTTAAATATTTGCCCATCATTTATTTGGAGGAGAGAATTAATGCCCCGTGGAGAAAGGCAGAGAAAGAAGGTGCCTGGTGGCAGACAGCACATATTCTCAATTGTCCTGGAAAATATAGCTTTGGCCCCAAAGGCTCATCATTCTTGCAAAACAAAATCCCTGCAGCTAAATGGACTGCCCCTTAGAAAGCACTTAGCATGCCTATAAGCATGACCCTGGTGATTTAGTCCCTCTACTCCAAGGGACTTTACAGAGTGTTAAAATTCCGGGAACATTATCTTCTCCATCTTACTACCTTCCACAGATGTTTTGTGTCTATTATTTCTTGGTGCTCTTAGTACAGTCTCTCTGTAGACCAGCTCAGGAACCCCACAGGCATTAAAGGAAAGATATGGGAGTAGACACCCATTGCTTTTTTCCATTTGGGATACCTATGTCCAATCAATCCCTCAACCTTGTGTATATCGTCTACAGAGAGGGTTGGCTTTGACATTGGCCTGTTTTCTCTTTATCTTTATCTTTAAAGTCTACACATTTAAGAGGGTACAATAACCATTTCTGCAAGGTTTCCAGACACTCTGTTCTCAACCAGAGTCATCCTTAGACAACTAGGAAAAGAGATATAGGAATCTGCGATAATGAGGCTCCGAATGGGAAATGTTTATGCAAAAAGAGAAGTTAATGTGGTTAGGAGAACTTTGATTTTTGCATTTCTTGACTTACTTAAAGAACCCTAGTCAGCAATACATTGTGATAATTTTATATGGGAGTCATTTATGCGCACGCGTGCGTGCGCGTGCACGCACGCACACACACACACACACACACACACACACACACACAGCTGTCTTGTTCCTGGGAGAGAAAGAAAGACAAAATAACGGAATATTGTCTTTCACTTGTGCGTGTCAAAGAACACTAAACAAAAATATGTGCATTTCAGTGGATTCTTTTCTGGTATAGGCTCTGCAATTGGAATTTGGTTTACTCAGGAAAAAATCAGCTACTTGTTTTTATCTCACACAGCTGTGAGAAAATGAGCCTACTAAACTATACAAAATGATTGAGAACATTTGTTTCTCAGCATTTCAGGCTGTCTGGTGGCAACACAGAGTGAAATAGCCTTTAGACAGTACTTTTCCAAGCCTTCGATTTCCTCACGAGGCTCTAAGTAGATGGTGTAAATGTTTGAGATGAGCTTACTGGAGTATTCACAGAGAAATGAATTTAGAGATGTCTCAGGGACAAAAAAAAAAACAGTAAAACATGCCTGGTAGAGAACAGGGCACTTGCTCCACCAAAGGACAGAACAAATCACAAATAGATGAGTTTTTAATATCCATATTCTTCAATTAATTCCTTCCATGAATTCCCTCTTTCATTATTCAAATAGATGTTGAATTTCTACAATATGTTCTGCCATTGCTTTGCTTTTTTATTCTTCGTACCTAATAGTAAGGAGTAGGGGAAATTTCACCATTAAACAATATGTCCTCACGTGTTTTCTTCCCTGTCAGTATAACCATTCCACACTATCCCCTGTACAAACTGCATGCAGTGGGTTCAAGAACACACCTGGTCCCTACTGTGTGAGTGTGTGCATGTGAGACAGAGAGAGGGAGAGGGGAAGGAAGGGAGAGGGAGATATTCAAGAAACCTCCACAATCAGTTTTGGGAAGACACAAATGAGCCTTCACATTACTCACAGACCTGGTGACAGGTTTGCAGCATTAGATTGGTCCTTACAGAGCTCATTCCCTCTCTTTAGTCCATTGGCATATCTTCTAGGCTCTGATTCTTGTGACTTGGGAAATTTTGACATCCTATTCTATTTCACCCTCCTATTGGAGGCTGGCTTATTGTTTCTTCCTTCTTTCTTATCATTTTTGTCCATTCCACCAAATACAGATGTCTTTACCCCTCTTGTCTTACTCCCCCAGACCACCCATCTTTATTTCGTGTACCTTACTGCATATTTTTTTCCTGTTGCCAATCTCCATCAGAGCCCTGGCTCTCAGATTTCTTGGACTCAAGATAAGCTGCCTCGGTAATGAACTCAAACATTTTCCTGATGCTCACATCTTGCATGACAGAAAGCAGTAGGGGAGGCAGACTGAAGGAAAAGGGAGGCGCAAACCCCAGGAAGTATCTAAGTGCCATTCACTGACATTCACACTCAGACAGAGTCAAGGCCACTGCGATCTTTGAGCTGTTTTGTTTCACAGAAAAGGAAACTGAAGACCATAGGATGGAGAGACTGACTCGAGTCGCTCTAGCTGGCAAGCACCTCAGCAGCCCCCATCTCTGGGTTCCTGGCTCAGTGCGCCTCTGCCACTCATAGGTGCCTCTGTAGCCACTTGCCATTTCACAGCCCAAACTTGAGGCTGCCTGAGAGTCCTTCTATTTCTACCAGGAGCAGAGTAGGCGTAACCTTCTACTTGGATCTGCTGACTTGAGGCCAATTTATCATCTGTGTAGCTCTGTAAAGCTGCATGAAATCTCTACAAAGTCTGTGAATTGGTAAGGGTCAACAACAGAATCACTGGACTGAACTTCAGGAGCTCCTCTGAACTGAGTGATTGCCCTGGCATTCCCTAAAATGCCAGCAAGTCCTCAACACTTTCAGATGCTTGTTCTTTTTGGATTTGTACCTGCTAATTAATTAATTGAAAAAAGCTACTGGAGCCCAAACATACTCTCACCCCCTGTTAGTCATTCCTGGATGGGGAAGAGGGAATCATGTTAACGTTGGCAATTTCTATTCTGCGTATGACTCCAGAGCCCATTGCTCTGGCCCACAGAGCATGAGTTCATGAGCTCATGGTTTAATTGGGTTAGAAATTAAATGAATGCTTTTTTTCTTCTAAAGGGGAAGGAGAGCCGCCCCACTCCAAGACTAACAATTAAAACTGCAAGAAGACACTTGGCAGGAGTGTCAGCAGCAAGGCACACACTAAGTGGAGAGGAACAAAAGCTCTCACCTCCAGAAAGAGCCAGGAAGTTCGAGACAAGGCAATTCTCAATGCTGCTGGGTATGGGGCCGGGGGTGGGGTGGGGGTGGGGGTTGGATTTATAACATTCTGGATAAATTCAAGGACAAACACATGAGAGAAACAAGAGAATAAATTATGCTGAACTCATGTGTTTTGTTCTTGCATGAATATGAAAGACACACTTCTGGGTGGAATGACTAGTGGAGATAGTTCTAAAGCTCCTTCCAAATCTAAATTCTGTGATGCCACATAAATCAAAGTAGCCTCACCAGCCTGTGGATGCTGACATGCTTACATGCTCTGTTTCCTTCAAAATACCCCCATTTTTAGGGTATTATTTAGGGTAATACCCCCATTTTAGGGGGTATTATTTTTAGGACTTTCCAAATGGGTGTATCATGTGTTCCCCCAGCCCCTGGACTATGAGAGGCTTTCCACTTGCCCAGGATCCCCTTACAGAAGCATCACTACATCGCTGTTCACTCTTAGGTGTCAGGATCCATCGGGGGGCGCCACCTCTCAGATTTTTCCAAGATGCCAGTCCTCTAGGCAAAGGTGGGGAGAATCTGTTACTCAGCCTCAAGAAGCTCCCAAGAAAAAAAATTCTGACTTCAAGTCTTCATCTTTCCATCTCTATGTATTCAGACTCCGACCAAGAAGCCACATGAACAATTCAACAAACCACTTTTTACTGATTGCCTCGATGTGCCTGGCACTTACAGAGCTGGGGGTGCGATAATGAACACAGAGACTTGGTCCCTGCCTTCATCCATGCCCTCCTCTGCCCCGAGCTCCCATCCCTCCAACCCTAATTATTCCACCTTCCTCAGTTACAGAACGAAAATTCTCATAGGTATTGATAAATGAAAAGGATTTCATTTCACTTATGGAATGAGGAAGTCATAGGACTGAAAATCCAGCACGCGAAATTTTTAAAAAAGAAAAAGATCTCAGATCTCAACTTCGGAAGGGTTGTCTGGGAGAAAGGAGCTTTGCGGAGTAGCAGTGTTACAGCTCCAGTCCGACCAGCTCAGATGCCCTGTGTGTCTGATAAATGCACTTACCTAAATCACATAGACAGTCATAGTCTATCATATGCTACCAGTTGAACATTAACTCAGTTTACCTAATAGAGTTAGTATGTGGACGGAAGGAAGGAGTTTGGAAAAACAGCTTCATAATTACAATGAATATTTTCATTTTGTACATTTTGTATATTGGAAAATATGGTGGGTTTGTAGCAAAACGTGCTTCCTCCTCCTATGGTGACTCATTATTTCGGAAAGTACCCATTATATACCAAACATTGGGCTAGTTGATTGGGACGCAGCAAAGGACAAGATGGACAAAAATGCCTGCCTTCAGAGAGTCTACATTGTTAATAGTCAATATAAACTATAAAGAAGTGAAATGAAATAGTATGTTAGTTAAATGTGGGCAGGAGAAAAACAGAACAAGAAAGTTGAGGGAGGGGCTAGCAGTGAACAGGGAACATCTTCCTGAGAAGGTGACGTTTGACCCCTGAAGGCAGCAAGGGAGCAAAGCATGCAGCTATCTGAAGAAAGAGCATTCCAGGCTTTGAGAATAGTAAATGCAAAGACCCAAAGTGAAAAAGCACCTGCAATATTGAGGGATGGGCAAGCAGGCTCAGGTGGCCCCAGAGCATGACGGAGGCCATTTTACATGTCACAGGGGCCGGACCTTGTAGGGCCTTGTACATCCAGGGCAGGTCCCTGACATTGACTAAGTGACACAGGAAGCCATTGGAGGGTCTTGGGCAGTGACATATCTCTTTTTTCCTCTTTTTTGGTGGGGAGAGAGAGAGCACTAGTGAGCAAAGGGCAGAGAGAGAGAGAGAGAGAGAGAGAGAAGCAGGGCTCACCCTGGGCTCATGTTTTTTATCTGAAGCAGGCTCGAGCTCACCCAAAGTGGGACTCATACTGACAAACTGTGAGATCATGACCTGAGCTGAAGTCAGATGCTTGAGGACTGAGCTGCCCCTGACTCTTGTTTTCATGGGGTATTCCTAGCCACTCATTGATAAGTAGACTGAAAGGGGCAAGGGAGGAAGCAGGGAGTCTAATTAGGGGAAAGCATAAAATAATCGAGTTGGGAGGAGCTGGAGGCCTGTATCTGGGTGAAGGCAGGGGAAGTAAGGAGAAGGCACATTTTCTATTCTTTCCTAAAGCAGAATATTGTTTTCATTACGCTGGATTATTGCACTTGGCTTCTCTGGCAGTATAAGCATTTGGGGTGTTTTGGTGATGAAATGAGTTAATACATGTAAAGGGCAGGGATGGCTCCTGGCAAATGGCAAGCATTTGATTCATGCTAGTTATTGCCTGTTTTCTGTATTTTCCACCATAGCTATTTTTAACAAGGATTTGCTATAGCTAATAATCCAAACTGTCCATCCATATACATGATTGCTTAAAATAGAAATAAAGATCAGGAATCATGTATAGGAGGAGAGATTGCAATTGGATCAGAAATTAGATTATTACTGTAATTAAGCACTGATTCAATTTCTGTGCTTCCTGACAGCCAAGTCAAGAAATGAAATCCCATAATTTATAAGGTTCTATCTAATAAGAGGAAACAGCAATTTTCTTTTTTTTTAATTTCTTTTAATGTTTTGTTTATTTCTAGGAGAGAGAGAGAGAGACAGCGTGAGCAGGGGAGGGTCAGAGAGAGAGGGAGTCACAGACTGAAACAGGCTCCAGGTTCTGCGCTGGCAATCAGCACAGAGCCCGACGCGGGGCTCGAACCCACAAACCGCGAGATCATGACCTAAGCAAAAGTCGGATGCTCAACCGACTAAGCCACCCAGGCGCCCCGGAAACAGCAATTTTCAAGAGACCCAGAATTGTTCTTGGCGCTAAATTCCCTTGGGTTCCTAATATAAAGGACTCTGAGTCATTAGTATATAATGTTCTCAATAGCAGTTCAGCAGGTAATACAGAGACATTCTTTGTTGAGCTATTTCTTTTATTGACTCACAATGGAATTATTAAATAATAACTCAGTAAATCTGTTACAGAGTATGGTGTAGTGAAGAGGACCAGATAAGAAGAACTAAACTTGAGGCCCTTTGTACCTGCGTGAGCTTCAGCACACTTAACCCTTAGAACCTTAGTTTCAACATCTATAAAATGGACCCTATTCTAAGTCCTTCTCTGTCTACCTGGCAAAACTGTTGTTAAGAGTGAATGAGATGATCTATTTAAATAGATGGACTCCAGTCCATCAACATACTTACTGAGGATCCATTGTTTTAAGTACCAAGCGAACAAAACAAAGTCTAGGCCCACCCGCATGAAGGTTTTAATCTAGTAGAGAAAGACAAACCCACACACACAAAGTACACATTTGGTAAAGTTAAGTGATAAGAAGAGGTATGACAAAATTAAAGGAAGGTGAAGGGATAAGGGAGGGAATCTAGTATCACTAGCCATTGGCAATCTTCACTGGAATCTGCTTCATGAATTTATTCATTATTTCAGGAAACATCTACAGAGCTGCTCCCACGTGCTGGAGTCTGGGCAGCCAGTTGGATAATTGCCAGTTTATTATTACATGGATGCACTCTTATTTCCTGAGTTACCATCTTGCGCCAGCATGCATGGGTAGGACATCTATCTAGCGAGGGTATGGAGCAAGGCCAAACGGCCCTCCATCTTGCCCAAATCAGCAAATTTGGCCTTTTTCTTCCCCCACCTCCTTATGTCCGTGTATTAGTTTGCTTAGCCTGCCATAACAAAATACCACAGACTGGGCAACTTAAAGGTAGTTTATTTGCTCACCGCTCTGGAGGCTAGAAATCTGCCATCAAGATGGCAGCCAGTTGGGTTTCTCTTAAAGCCTTCTTTCTTGGTTTGCAGGTGGCCACTTTCTCATGTGTGGTCACATGGTCTTTCCTCGGTGCCTGCACACCCCCGGTGCCTCTTTTGTATGTCCAAGTTTTACTTTTTTAATGAGGTTCCCCCTGATTGCCTCATTTTAACTTAAGCACCTCTTTTAAAGCCCTATTTCCAAATGTAAGTCACATTTTGAGGTATTAAGGGTTAGGGTTCCAACATACAGATTTTGAGGGAGCACAGTTTAGCCCATAAAAACCCACTTCTTACTCGGTTCAGGTCATTTTGTCATCATTCCAGGAACATGGCTTGTGTTTTTGCAACCTGGTAGTCTCTCTCTTCCCTCTCTCTAACGTAATTCCCATGCATCCTGTAAGGTTCACATGGAATGCCATTTCCTCTGAGAAGCTTGGCCTGACCAGCCTAAGCAGCCATGCTAAGTCCCTCTTTGGCCCTTATTAACCTTTCCATCATGAATCAAAATCCCTTGAATTGGATAGATGACTGTATATGGTTTATTTTCATGTTACATTATGAGTTTCTATCTCCTCTGAATCATTTCCCCAGTATATGCTGATAGTATAATACATACACGCTCAATACAAGTTATAATGAATAGGAACCTAATACCTCATTGACATGGAGACTTTCATCGGCAACTAAGGCAAAATGTAAATAGGAAGATGGCTGGTGCTAAGCACACTTATCCCAAAATGTATGTTTCTCAAAGGTATTTCTTATGAGTCACTAAGATTTTACTTTCACTTGCAACCCTTATCTGTTGATAGACAGAAATGTCATCTCCAGGCAAATATGCCGCCTCTGATGAGTAAGCAATTTAGTTCAAAGTGGTATGTTAGGTCACGATTGTCATCATCTACGATCATACACCGATTGGTTTGGAAGCTTTTTTGTTTTTTCGCTTTTAAGTTCAAGTTGACCAACTGTCCCCTTTGCCTCGGCGTGACACTCAGCCTTAAAGCCTCATGTGCAGCCGGCGTGCAGTACGGCCCCCTGCTCCTTCCTGAAAGTGGATGTGGAGCTGGCAGGGTGAGCCGTGGTCGCACCAGTGGGCTTTATGTGAGATCCAGCACTGAAAGAAGCACTGTCTGTACCTTTTTTTCTTTTTTCCTAATGCAAAAGCCATTCTTGTCAGAAAACAATGGAAGGGCCTTGCTGCCTTTGTTGGGGGCTTGCTACTCTGCCATCTGGCAGCTCCCTAGGCTGTTGGTTCGATTAGGAGACATCTTTCAGAAACAGGTCGGTGAGGTCGCTAACAGCCATGGTCTCCAAGTCAGCCTGCCTGGCTTGAAGGCTCAGCTCTGCCACGCACCAGCACTGTGGCCTTGAGTAGTTCGACTTGACCCGTCTGTAAAGTGGGATTAATGACAACACCTTCCTCGTCAGCTAGTTGTGGGGATTTGATGAGTTAGCATATGGCAAGAAGTTCGAATGGAGCCTGGAACACGTCAGCTCCTCACTAAGTGATGAGTGTTATTATGTTCTGTACCCTTGTAATAAACTCCATCACTGATTCCAGCTCATGACTTACCGAGGACTGACCTCTACCCTTCTTATGCCTCCCATCCAACAGTACAAGACAGTCCCTTGCTTAGCAAAGAGCTTTTGCCAAAATGCTTTTCTCGAAGGCAGTGAGCTTTACATGGAAAAAGTATAACTCTGGATGGTCCAATTCCCACCCTCCCCCCCACACCCATTTCTCTCTATTTCTTTGGCTACTGTCACAGTGCAAGCCATTTTCATCTTTAGTCTGGACCGCTACCTAGTCCCTGGTTCCTCTCTGATTTGACTCCTTAAATTCTGTTCTCTATTCAACAGGCAAAGGAATCTCTTTAAAATGCAAATTTGATCAAGTTATTTCTCTGCTGAAAATCTCCAATCTCTTTCTACGACACTGAAGACAAAATCCAAAGGCTGTCCTCTGGTGTATGAAGCCGCGTGTGACCTAGCTTGACAGGCTAATGACATTCCTTCTGACACTCAGGCAAGCAGAGCACATTCTCACTTCAGTGTTTTGGCTCTGCTGTCCTTTCTGTTTGAGTATTCTTTCCAGATCTTTGCGTGGATGATGCATTAGTATTCAGATCCCAGGCCCGAGGCAGTGGAGGGTAATGGTGATAAGCAAGACTTGAGAACCCAAACACCTTGGATCTAAATCTTGGGCTTCACCACTTCCTAGCTGTGTGACCTTGGAAACATTACCTACCCTCTCTGTGCCCCAATCTCCTCACTTGAGATAAGCATGATAACCATCCCTATACCACAGGATTTTTTGAGGTTTAAATGCATTAACATTTGTTTAAACACACACACACACACACACACACACACACAGTAAACTCTGTTTTAGTGTTTAAAAATTAAAATATTTCCTCAAAAAAATCATTCTTCGATCCATTCCATGTTACTACCTACCCCATGATAGTCACTAACATGAAATTGCTTTACTTTTATTTTCTTCATGGCACTTGCCATTTTTGACACAAATAAGTGTTGATTTGCTCTCCCACTGGACTGAAGTTTTGTGGTATCAAAACCTTTGCCTTATTCCTTACAGACCTGTAATCTCATTTCTTAGAACAGTGCTTATGTTCTCAGAGTGGCTAAAATGAGCCAATCAGAGAACTCTAGATGCTGGTGAGGATGTGGAGAAACGGGCACCCTCCTACACTGTTGGTGGGAATGTAAACTGGTACAGCCCCTCTGGAAAACAGTGCGGAGGTTCCTCAGGAAACTAACAATAGAACTCCCCTATGACCCAGCAATAGCACTGCTAGGAATTTACCCAAGGGTCACAGAAATGCTGATGCATAGGAGCACATGTACCCCAATGTTCATAGCAGCACTCTCCACAATAGCTAAAACCTGGAAAGAGCCTAAGTGTCCATCAACAGATGAATGGATCAAGAAGATGTGGTTTATCTATACCATGGAATACTACATGGCAATGAGAAACAGTGAAACCTGGCCATGTATAGCAACATGGATGGACCTTGAGGGTGTTATGCTGAGCGAAATAAGTCAGGCAGAGAAGGACAAATATCATATGTGTGCATGTATAGGAGGATTAGGAGGAACTTAACAGAGGACCAAGGGGGAGAAGAAGGGCGGAAATGGTGGGGGAAAGGGAGAGAGGCAAACCATGAGAGACTCTTGAATGCTGACAAAAACTGAGGACTGATGGATGTGGGGGGGAGGAGGGATGGGCATGGAGGAGGACACTTGTGGGGATGAGCACTGGGTGTTATGTGGAAACTAATTTGACAATAAACTCTTTGTAAAAAAAAAAATAGGGGCGCCCGGGTGGCTTAGTCGGTTAAGCGTCCGACTTTTGCTCAGGTCATGACTTCGCGGTTTGTGGGTTCGAGCCCTGCGTCGGGCTCTGTGCTGACTGCCAGCTCAGAGCCTGGAGCCTGTTTCAAAGTCTGTCACTCCCTCTCTCTCTGACCCTCCCCTGCTCATGCTGTCTCTCTCTCTCCTAGAAATAAATAAAATATTTAAAAAAATTAAAAAATAATAATAAAAATAAATAAATAAATAAATAAATAAACACTAAAAAAAAAAAAGAACAGTGCTTATGTTCTCAATAAAGATTTAACAAATGAAGGAACCTGAGTTTAAATCCTGACTCTACCTGCACAATGGCTTTTATCTAGATACTTGACCTCTCTAGGCCTCAATTTCCTCAATTACAAAATGCAAAATAATATCTATACCTCACAGGGTTGCTGTTTGGTATATATGCCAAAACGCCGAGGGTGATTATCTTTGGGAGATAGGATCCCAGCGTATTTATATTTTCCTCTTGCTCCTCTGTATTACTTTAAAAATAATGAGCATGGACTTCTTTTGTAATTCATGTAGCTTTAAAATTAAATATGTGTGGGGCGCCTGGGTGGCTTAGTCGGTTAACCGTCCAACTTTCGCTTGGGTCATGATCTCGCGGTTCGTGGGTTTGAGCCCCGCGTCGGGCTCTGTGCCGACTGCCAGCTCAGAGCCTGGAGGCTGTTTCAGTCTGTGACTCCCTCTCTCTCTGACCCTCCCCTGCTCACACTCTCTCTGTCTCTCTCTCCTCCTAGAAATAAAAAACATTAAAAAAAATTAAATATGTGTGAAGGATTTAACACAGTGCCTGATTCATGGTAGGTATTTAGTAAATGGCCAATCTTAATACCACTGAGCCTGGAATCAATAGCCTGGAAACACTTCTTCTGTGGCACCGAGCCGTTGGCGCACACGCCAGTCTGAGGCTTAGGGCTCCATCACTAGCAGACCCCAGGACCCCACTCCCAAGACCGGCTCCTTCTCTCTGGCCAGCTTCAGAATCAAAATGGAGGGAGGAGGTTAGGTGGCTGTGAGCTGAGGAGGTTTCTTCCCTTTTAGACCACACCGGCTCATTCTCACCCTTTAGAGCCCAAGATCATCTCCTGATTCTGGGTGGACAAGCTTTCGTCAGTGCTTAGTATGCCTCCCACACCCTGCGGGCTGCAGAGAATATTAACGTCGCAAATCCTACTGTTTATTTCCCTCCAAATCATTTTCAGTGCCGAGCAAAGAGATTGTATCCAACTGCTGGAATGTAATCAGGGACAAATCTGGGCAGCCCTGGAAGATGGGGCTGATACAAAGCTGTGGTTCTCCGGCTAGTGAATTTCCAGCGTGGCAGAGGGGCTTGCCCACCCCTCGCCAACATGCTGGAGAGACGGGATGCTGGTTCACGGTGGGCTGGGGCAGGGGAGCGGGGCATCCCTGGCACAGGCCCATCTGCAGCACAGCTGCTCATGATGCAGGAGGCAGGGGGAGCTGGGGTGAGTCTTCATTTCTCATCAGGAAACCTATGGCTTTTCTGTTGTCAGGTTATCTGTCAGAGCGGCCGATTCTAGCCAGGGCTTCTGGGTCCTAATGACCTACTTTCTACTTGGCCCACTCAGGCTCTGTCGGCGATTATGTCTCTGAAGATTAACTTGAAATGACTTGAAAGTCATTGTTCTTGTTCCCAGTAAGCGAAGGTGAAACACAGCTTCTCAGAGCAGATTAAGGGTTTTCTGGCTTTCTCAAAAAATGGTGGCATATTAGACAGAGGAGAGCCAGGAGCCCCAAGGTAAAGGACGTCATGGCTGCTAGATGGATTTGCAGTCTAGAACGTGTGCCACTGTGAAACTCCAGATGACAAGCCACAGGCATTCCCTGGCCTTCTGGGGCCACTACCCCCATGCTAGGGAACTGAGCTAAGGGCAGATTCAGGGTGGGTCTATAGTCCAAGGGCACCCTAAGCCAAAGGATTGTTTTAATCATCTAAAATAAGGCCTGGAAAAGCCAGAGACTTAGGTCACTATAGTTATCTATTCATGGAGTCCAGGGCCCAGTGAGAAGAGATTCTAGGGATGAGTTCTAGATCCCATCCTACAGTAGCCTCATCCCTTCCTTGATCCACCAAACAAAGCAATTTTTAAGTAGCTGATGCTTGTATAGTATGTCCTGTACAAAGTAGCAAGTTTAGTGTGTAAACACACAAGTCCCAAGATCATATTCTCTAGTTTCAAAGCCTGATTAGCACTGTTCCAAGGGCAAGTTGCTGTGATTCAGTGGTCTCTTCTGTAAACAGGGCTTGGAATCTGCCTCCTAGGGTTTTGTTTGTTTGTTTGTGTGAGGACAGAATGAGGCAATCTATGCTTCGTGCTTGGTATAATGTTTGGCATGAGCTTTTATAATTATTTCAACAGGAGACACAGAGAACGTACTTGGTCCCTGACCTTGAGCTGCTTGTATGAATGTGTCTGCCGGTGGCGTGGCATGGACCCTGAGTCGCGTTCTCTTATTCTGGGATAGCTCAACTTTCCTTGCACCCTTGGCTCTAAACTCATGGAACTAAAGGCTGCTGCTGGTGGTAGCCCGGCCGTGACCTAGATCTGGCGGCTCACCCCTCGCTTCTGGTGGGCTTCCCGCACATCCCATAATGTTTGCTTTCTGCCACTTCCCACACTACTTTCTAAAATCTCCTCCTCTTTGGCAGCCTGAGACAAAATAAAAATGCATCACCTGAAGCTGAGGTTGAAAAATAGTCCAATTACTGTTGTTCGAAAACAAATTCCCCTATCGATGGCATTTCTTGGTGAATGATTCCCTTTACTGTGGGGCCTTCCTGGAGCGGAGATAAATGAGCCAATTTGGCTTTCCAGAGTCCATCTTCTGTCTGGGCCAAATTACTGTAGGAAATCCTGAATTATAATTTGTTTGTGTGATCATTAATTCATCTAATGGCAAATTCCTCACAAGCCGTGGAATTGGAGAGAAATGATTAACAAACATATTTTGTTTAATGTGCATCGCTTTGAAAAAAGACAGCTGTTAATCTATCGGAGGTGCCAGGGAAAGTGCTAAAAGTAATAGTAGCTAACTTTTATTGAGCACCCGCTCTGTGCCAATCACTTTGGTATTTTTTTTTTTGCCACCGTCCTAAACATTATACATACGTGAACTCACGTCACCCCCATTTCTACCCTACGAGGTAAGTGTTTTAGTATCCCATCTAATAGATGAAGAAACTGAGGCACAGAGAGGTTATGACACCTGGCCAAGGTCACACAGTCAGTATATGGTAGGATCAGGATTCAAATCCAGACAGCCTGATTCTAGTGCTGAGGCTTTCAACTTCCTAGTCACTCTGTTATTAGGTATTTAGTAAGAACCCTCCAGATGTGAGGCACTGTGCTGCCTCCAGGGGATTCAAAGAAGAACACGATGTAGTCAGTTCTTTATGGGGACTCGGAGTCTCGCTGGGGAGTCAGACCCATTAACAAGTAGGGCTTAGATTTGAACTGGAGCAGGGGTGCCTGGGTGGTTCGGTTGTTAAGCATCTGACTTTGGCTCAGGTCATGATCTCACGGTCAGTGGGTTCAAGTCCTGCGTCAGGCTCTGTCCTGACAGTTCAGAGCCTGGAGCCTGCTTTGGAGTCTGCATCTCTCTCTGTCTCTCTGCCTCTCCCCTACTCATGTTCTGTCTGTCTGTCTCTCTCTCAAAAATAAATAAACATTAAAAAAATTTTTTTAAAGATAAAAAAAGATTTGAACTGGAGCATTGTGGCTTGCAGGGGATGCTGAATGCTGAGTAGGAGTCTGCCCATCAGGAAAAGGGGATGAAAGTGAAGACTGTTCCAGAAAAACTCTGACAGAAGCCAGGCCAGGCAGGGGTGCCTCCAGATTGCTTAGCACTGGTCTCCTTGCTTCTACAAAATCCTAGTGAGGTTGCCCATTCCTCCACACTCAACCCACTTAGTGATAAGTCCACAAACCACCCAGAAGAGAGAGAGCAAACCAATTTCTTTTAGTGGATCCTTTCCCCAAATTAAGCATAACAGTTTCCTTGAGTCTCAAGTGCTGTTTGAGCTCCTTAACATGCTGTTCCCTCTAGAGGGATTTGGGGTTTAATCTGTTTGGTTTCTTCTCTTCCCATAAGATTAAAATCCTCTCCCTCTTGTCCTTGAAATCTGATTACTCAGAGATGTGATCAGTGACTTACATTTTGGCCAGGGAAGAAGGGGAAGAAGTGGGCTGTTGCCTGGTGGCTGATGGCATCTGGACAGCACCTCCCTGCTGCCTAAGAGGGAATGACACGAGGTCAACTCACACACACAGGTATCCATTCCATGTGAGACTTCTCAGGAATCCAGCTTTGCCCTTCAAGCATTCACCTGGCCACATCGGCAGGCTGTGTCAAGAAGAATCTCTTTTTTAATGCCAGGGAGGCCCAAATGGGGCATATGACCCTGCCAAGGCCTCCCCCTTAAGCAATCCTAAGTAATGGTGTGCCTCACATCTTGAGATGAATAAATAGCACAAGGGAAGAGACTGGAAGGGGGGAAACAATGATCTCAGGGATCTTTTTGTAGCTTGAATTTATCAGCTTAGGAACCAAAGAACATGACGATATTTCCTGTTCTTCTTGCTGGGGACCAGACCAGGTTAATTTCCCCCCCATTACGCCTTCATTAAGAAGATCATAGCATCAACTGTTCCCTCAAAGACTGGGAAACCTTTTTCTTTAGTTCTGTCCTCTTAAGTTAGAGTCCCGTCCCTGAGGTGAACGTGTACTTAGATAACACTGCCAATGGAAACCCAGCAGGGCTAGCACCCAACATGAAGAATGAACCAGATTCTATTCCACTTCTGTTAGTCAGTACAATTATGGACTTCAAAACCTTTCTGGTATCTTTGAAACCACCACGCTTCCTAGGCATGTGCAGTCTCTCACTGTTTTCTTCTCAGGCCCACCATCCCTTTCCTGGCCATGACCCCCTCGCCACGTGGCTGGATTCCCAAAACACCTTCTTCTGCAGTCTCTACCTCCAGCCCCTACAGTCCACCCAGGAGCATGGGACCACCGGATTTCTCTTCTGGAAATAACTGTGTTTATCACGTGACTTTGGTCCCTCTTCAAAACACTTGATGACTCCCTCGTTCTCAGAAACACACCCAACTTCTCCAAGTGGCTTTCAAGGCCACCGTGGTCAGTCTGTTTCCATCTGAGTCGCCCCCTGGTGTTTGCTCTGGGCTTGAGGAGGGTTAATTCACCAGACTGCTCCCTTCATTCCTTCCCCAAAGAATGCCTTCCTGCTGAGATGGCCAGACCTGATTACTTTCAGGAAATGGAGTAGACGAGCTCCTCTGAGACAGCAGGAAGGACACATAGGGGACTGCTGTCCTTCAGGGCCTCTCTCCTCACCTTGCCTGTTCAGATTACTCCCAGCCAGTGTGTTTCAAAGGGAGCGGAAACCCTATAGCCCGTTTATCCTTGTTCGTAGGAGCACAGTGTTTGGTGAGCTCTTTATCAAGGACTGACAGGTTGGTGCCAACCAGAGGAGGCCGAACTCATTCATCACTGCAGTCGGGACGTGCCCCAGCCTGGAAGGACGATGCCTACAGCTTCATTTCCTGGCAGCTGCCCCAACCTCGCACTCGGCCTGCTCGTCATTGAAAATCTCCCACTTCTGTGACCTTCAGAAGTCGGGTGGAAAGCAATGGACTGGCCGGGTCCATGTCCACAGGGCAAATGAGTTCTGAACTGAGCTCTTTGTCAGAACCAGGTGGCGATGGCTGAGCCAGAAGGGGTCTGGGGCAGAGGTGAAATTGGGAGCCCTGAGGCGTTATCATCCTGCTTACCTTCTAAGCCAGCAGAGTGAGGCTGGAGATGTAGGGAAGGCACCAGCTCTAGAACTTCTTTTTTTTTTTTTTTTTTAATTTTTTTTTTTTGAGAGAGAGACAGAGACAGCATGAGCAGGGGAGTGTCAGAGAGAGAGGGAGACACAGAATCCAAAGCAGCCTCCAGGTTCCGAGCTAGCTGTCAGCACAGAGCCCGACGCGGGGCCCGAACCCACGAACCGTGAGATCATGACCCAAGCCAAAGTTGGACACTCAACCAACTGAGCCACCCAGGAGCCCCATCAGCTCTAGAACTTCTACAGAAGAACTCAGGGAGACACTTGGACCGGGAGAAATGGCTGGCAGAGTTTTAATGATGAGACTACATAAGAAGCATTTGTTTAAATGAGATTGTTTATTGGGGTGGCTTGTGGGGGGCTGATGGAGATAAGGGGGGTGGGTGGTCAAGTAACTTCCCTGTACTATCGTCGACACTTATCTTTCAATGCCCTTCCCCTGCTCTGCTCTGTACCATAGAGAGTCTGCATCTCTTCTGTGACCCCAGCCTCCAATGGGCAGCCCCTCCTTAGCTTCAGCTCCCACAGGGTGGTCTTGCCCTGGGGATATGGTGACATCAGGGCCTCCCTCTGTCTCCGGCCTAGGGTTGAAAGAGGCTTCCTACAGTTACTGCCTTGGGGCTGCCAAATGCTCCTGTTTGCTTTTTAAACTCCCCTACAATCTATAATACTGCCCCCACCTTTTTAAGTTCCTTCTATAGAACTTTGGGGCACGGAGGCACTTTCCTGACTGGATCTTCTCACCTAAACTATGCCTTGACATAACCACTAACCAGAAATGGACTAGAAGGCAGCCATCCAGGGAGAGCACGGCTTAGAATCACTGCCCTGAGCGGCAGTCTGCAGTCTTCCCACCATGCCACACAGTCTTCTGGAAGGCTTCTGTCATGTGGGTCATGAATATGAGGGGTCCTTTTACCTCAGGACTCCTGTTAACTATGTACCATGTGAAATAACACAGGCTTATCTTCCTGAACAATGCCTGGCCTATTAATGTGTTGGTGAGGGACTAAGAAGAAGGAAGAGAAAGAGAGGCTGTTCATTTGGGGAACTTCCAGCCAGGGGAGGAAACTGAAATCAGGCAAAAGTTGAAGAACATGTAGAACTGATGCTTTTCCCCCTGACTCACGTTCCCTGCCTCACAGCCCAATCCCACTCTTCTGCCGCCTCTGACTCCTGGGCTGGTCAGCAAGTAGTCAGGAAGTGGAAATTTATCCAAACATCAGAAAAACACTGCCCAAGGGGGAAGCTCCCCAGACACCCCTGCCACCCCAATACACCCATGCCACAGGTACAGTGTTCTTTTGACTACATGAATATCCGCCGAGTCCCTGGTGTATGCCCTGACCGGGGTGACAAAGACCATGAATCATGGCCCCTACCTTCAAAGGGCCTCCATTCCGGCCGCAGAGATAAGGCGGACCTTCATGAAACATCTTAAGAGCCACACAAGCAGACTCCATCCTGGGTCAGGAGAAAACCTGGGGAGCATAGATAACGGGGGGGCTTAACACCACTTGGCTTTAGAAGCACTGTGCCCTAAAATACTTCACCATTATTCTCCAACCTAATCACTCTCCCAGTCTTGGGAATCCCGTTTAACAGAAAACTTGGACTCCAAGAGGTTAAGTATAGTTGACTCTTGAACAACGCAGAGGTAGGGGCACCGATCCCCCTCTGTGCAAGTACACACTCCATGTATAACTGTGACCCCTCCTAGCCCCCAAAACTTGACTACTAATTGCCTACTATTGGCCCAGAGCCTTAGTAGTAACATAAACAGCCAACTAACACATATTTTGTGTGCGATATATCCTCTATACTATATTCTTACAATAAAGTAAGCCAGAGTAAAGAAAAGGTTAAGAAACTCTTAAGAGAAAATACATTTACAGTACTGTGCTGTGTATATTGAAAAAATCCACATGTAAGTTGACCTGTACAGGTCAAACCTGTGTTGTTCAAGGGTCAATCATATAAACACAATCTTATTGACTGAATGTGTCAAACTGGATTAAGCTACAGACCTGAACTCTGCCTCCTGGGATATATGTTGTGACTTGAGATTTCCTCCCACTGTTGAGTGTTCTTTATTCTGAATTGTGACATGAGTAAAAACCTCACCAAGGACCCAAGGCTGTGGTCTCAGATCCTAATGTAAAAGAAACCCTCTTCCTTAAACTTCTTGGATAGTGAGAACCACAAAAGGGAACTTGAACTGAAAGTTGGTGTTCTCTGTTCGAGGAGGTTTCAGTGGAATTAGGGTAACTGGGACGGGGAGTCCCTTGGTGAGACTGAGACATTGTTTAGCTTGGGGGTGTAAGACAAGACCATTCAGTCCAGACTCCCCACTTCAAATGGGGGCACTGAGATCCACAGGGGGAAAGGGGCTTGAGGTTGAAGCCATGGAAGGGAGTCACCCTGGAAGATGCAGGCCTGGGGACTGTCAGCCAGGGACTGAGAGAAGACGGGCATTGAGAAAGTGAGCAAGAACTGTTGGCAAAGGCCTGTGTCTGGAGCGAAACCTACAGCTAGGAGCAAAGGAGAGAAGATACACTACAAAAGTGTGCTTACGGAAATGGGGGAGTAAGAATAGTTCAGTGCAACAGAAGCCAAAGGAGAGGATTTTGAGAGGAAAAAGACTAGCGGATAGTAGCAACTGCCCCAAGGCCATCAAGGAAATAGGATGTAAACAGTTGTTGGATTTGCAATATGATCTTTAAAAGTGTGATTCTAGAAAAGTAACGCAGATGGAAGGACAATGAAACAGGGTGTGTGCGTGTGTTCTCCTGAATACCGAACACTGACATCTGAATTCTGCCCCAATGGGGAGGTGGTGGTGCTGAGGTGAGGTGAAGGTTGGCATGGCTGATAGGTCCTGTTGGGCAGAAGTGGAAAGAGGGGTCCTCTTTGCTGACGCTGAAGGAGATGCCCACATTGGGAACCAAGAGTCAAGCAGAGAGCCGGCTTCCTAGAGAGAGGTGTTAGAATAAGTCCCCACATCCTAATGGCCAGAAACACAGACTGAAAACCAAAGTTAAAGAGCCAGAGACTGAGAACCAGGGTATGCTCAAGGAAGAGGGAAAGTCCAGGAGCAAGGAGGAGGCAGTCCCGGGGCAGATGGACTCAGATGGTTGTCCAAGCCTGGCTGTGTGTATCTGCCACAGCGTGACCCCTGGGAGCAGGGCTGGCTTCATGGAGACACAACCTGCCCAGTCCCACAGGTCCCTGCCATCAGAGGGCCCATGCTTGGTGTAATGCTCTGTTGTGCCATCTTGAAATTCCTAATAATTCTATCTTCCAACTCGTGGTCTGTGCATAAAGCCTGATGGACAATAGGGCATGTGTGTGAGCAAAGATGTGTGCAACAGGAGTGTCTGCTTCTGTTCCTTGCCTACCCATTTACGTTTAGCATTTGTGGTGTCCCGCAAGCACATAACTCCCATGGAACCACAATATGTGGAGTTCCAAGGGACTCACAGAGAGTAGAAGGCGTACATATTGCATATGTGACTGAGGACATGAACCAAGACTTGCTTCCCTGTGTGAAAAGACAGCAGCAGTGTTCTAAGAAACACAGATGACCAAGGGACCCTATCATATCCTTTCTTGCTCATGTTGTTTCCCTGTATCAATGAACCACTGAAAACGATGATACGGAAGGCGAGAAAGGACAAGACAACGCATAACTCCTTTTCCTTTCTTGCTCATCAGCAAGCTGATGGCAGAGTACTGACAGAATGTGCACATTATCAAGAAGTAAAATGAAACCGTTAACTTCATTTTGTGTAATGTTCCTACTGTTCTGGTAGTAATGAAATACATATGCATGAAGAGCTAGCAAATACAAACGGGTGTAATTTCAACGATTCCACAGATGAATTAAATGCGCTTACAGTTTCATTTGAAACTGACATTATATAATATCAAGAAGAATGGAAAGTCCATACTGAGAGTTAACATTTAACATTTTTCTTTACTTAGAATGACGTTAAGTAACAAGTAGAGAACACCATGACAAGTCAAAAGGGAGATAATGGAAGAAAGGAAAATTTTAAATCGTAGTGACCTGTAATAGCATTTTCTCCCCTGGGTTTTGAACAAGGGGGCCTGCTTTGTCCTTCTGCCTGGGGCCCTGCAAAGTACGCAGCACTGTGTTTGAATGGCCAGTGCCAAAAGATAGTGTTGAGGCTACAAAAAGCTGGGAGGAGTCATCAATCCTTTGATAAACACAACTCTTTTTTTTTTTAAATGTTAAATTATTTTTGAGAGAGAGAGAGGCAGAGCATGAGCTGGGGAGGGGCAGAGAGGGAGAGAGACACAGGATCTGAAACAGGCTCCAGGCTCCAAGCTGTCAGCACAGAGCCCGACATGGCACTCGAACTCATGAGGCACTCAGACTCACGAACTGTGACATCATATCCTGATCCTGAGCCTGGATACTTAGCCAACTGAGCCACCCAGGCACCTCCAAAGAACACGAGTCTTGGTCGCCACCCCACACACTTAGCAACCCTTTCTAAGACATTGATGACAATGGCCATGGGTGGGGAGTTGAGAAAGGAACTCTCATGAAACTCTGGTCTTTCTTCTCACAGCTCTTAAAACACTCCACGACACCCAACATTTCTGTTTCTTGTTAACAAATCACCAGCTGTTCCAGGTTTTAATATGCTTCACTCACGCTCTTCCTTCTGGCCAGAATGCTCTTCCCGTCACTTAGGAGGCCAGGCCCACAGGAGCACAGATCTTTGACAAGGACCCCACTCAGCACCTTGCTGCCTGTGCCCCTGCTGCTTTCTGCTTGTCCTGCCTGAGCTCTGTCATCAGTCAGCAACTGACACCTGGAGTGTCCTCTCTCTAACACTCATTTCTGTTTTCCCTCCTCAGCCTGGGAATGCTTGGTTCTGGTCAGGTCTCCCCACTGCTCTGCTAGCACCTACACACCACAGGCTTAGAAGTCCGATCCACCCCCTGGCTCCCGGACCCTATCCAGGCCGTGGCTGCCTTTGGCTCTACTCCTATGCTGTCTGCGTAATATTTGCCAAGGGCTCTGCCTCTCCCTGAGGCTTATGTTATGCCCTTTCTCCTATCATGGCAGCCCCTTTTTCAAGGCTGGCCCACATGGGACTTTCTGACCTGCAATTAGAAGCCCTGTTGAGCTCATACCTGCCTCATGAGATATTTATCAAAGCCAGTTTTATGTAGTGCAAAGAGGATAGAATGAGACATCTGGGTTTAAATCCTGCCTTACTAATTGTGATTTGGGGGCAATTAAAAAAACAAAAGCATGGGGCACTTGGGTGGCTCAGTCAATTAAGCATCCGACTTCCACTCAGGTCATGATCTCATGGTTCTTGAGTTTGAGCCCCGCGTTGGGCTGTGTGCTGACAGCTCGGAGCCTGGAGCCTGCTTCAGATTCTGTGCCACTCTATCTCTGCCCCTCCCCCACTCACACTCTGTCTCTCTCTCTCTTAAAAATCAATAAATGCTAAAAAAAAAATAAAAAGAAAAAATAAAAAGAAAAACCTGTGTGCCTCAGTTTCCCCATCTGCACACACAGGATTAAGATGCCTCTACCTCACAGGGTAGTTGTGAAGATTGTAAGAAGTTGCATCAGCAAAGCACCCAGCATGCTGCCTGCCATGTGCCAGCACTTGATAAAAGTTTCCCCACAAGACGTTTCTCACACGCTGGGGGTTGGGCCCCATGCCTTGCTCACACTTTTATTTCCTGCAGCAGCTGCAGGAGCATCTTGTGTCCGGCCGGTGGTCCGTGCCTGTGCACAGCACTAAACTGGACGATCCCTGTGTCGTTGTTCCCTCCATGTTTCCAACTGTGATCTCCTTTCGAAAGTACCATCACTCAGCTCCTGCTTATCAACAATACTCCATGGTACCATTGAAGCCCCAATGAATTTGTAGACCTAAATGAAGTTACTTATATTGCTTCTTATTAAAAATCATACATGCTCGATATAAGCATATAAAGATAGAAAAACAAGCATATGCAAGTGAGATAATCCTACCAATCCAGGGAGGAGAAACAGCATATTCAGAGAGGGGTGCGGGCTTTAGAATAGGAAACGAAGCAAGCCTGTGCTCCGGGACTATGAAGATAGCCATGGTGTCTACTTAGACCCTGCAGAGTAGGAGTCTTGCTAGAAATAGTACCTAATTTCCTGGTGCCACAACCTTTCTTTCAACCAAATAGGAAAAATGGGGCCTTTCCCGGCTTGTTATGCAGTGACAATGATCTGTCGTCAGCATGCTGTGTGTTCTGTATTTGAGCCAGTGTGTATTAAGGAGCTGTATTACATCAAGCATCAGACCAAGTGCTGATGACAAGAGCACAGCCATGACCTCAGTGAGTTTTCAGTGCTGGAGACACACGAGTAAACAGGTGGCTATAGTGTCACGAGGAGAGAGCCATGGGGATGCTGAGGAGCTTTCAGGATTCCAACCCAACTGTGGATTCCTAAAAAGTTGGTACTACGCTGGGTGTGGAAGGACAGGAAGTAGTGTGCCGGACCATGGAAATAAGGGCAAGAGGGAGAAGTTGCTCCTGGAAGACTGAAGAACAGGTGCAGTGGCTTAAACGAGAGAGTGCACCTGCGGGTGTGCATTGTATACTTGGGGGACGGTGAATGCAGAGCGCAGACCCCAGGGGTGAAGTGCAGGAAGGAGAGCAGGAAGGGCCTCCATGCTCATGAGTCTGGACTTTATCCTGATGGCCATGGAGGCTCATGGAATTATTTGAAGGGAGTGTCACAATCAGTTTTGGACTTTAGAAAGATGGTTCTGGGAGCACTGTGGAGAAGAGATTGGGAGATGGTAAGGCTGGGGCAGTGAGGTCATTTTGGAGACAGGTGTAGCCATTTGGGCAAATAAATAAGAGGGGCGGCCTTCAGCGGGGCCGGATTTCGTGGTGGAGGAAAGAAGGTGATGGAGTGGAGGAAGAATGGCTGGACCTAGGCTCTGATAAGGAGTCAGGGAGAGAGAAATCTGTAACCACACCCTGGCTTGGGAAGAAGGGTCCCAGCATTACTGTTCTCTGGTTAGAAAAGCAAAGGGAAACACGGAGTGGGAGAAAGTGATGCCGAGTTCGAGGGACATGGGAAGCATGCAGTGAGTGGCTGGGTCCGTCAGACTCCAGAGACAGACGTGAGCTGAAGTAGAGACTGGAGACACCGAAGTTACTCCCAGATGATGTAATTGGTGATGAGGAGAGGGCCTGGGAAGCGTTGGCATTTACCGGGCATTGAGGAAGCTGCCTGGGGAGGGCTGGCGGAGACAGAGGAGGAAAGCGCAGACACAGTGATGCTTGGATGCCAGGACAAGAGAGTTAAGTACTCCAGGAAAAATATCAAACAGCCGGAAGAAAAACAAAAGGGTCGAATTAGGTGATAACTAATATCTGAACATCTTAATCCAATTAAAATGTATTCACTGGATTTAGCAACCTGGGTGGTGAGGACGGTTTTGGTTGGAAGCCAGATTGTAGGGCGCTGAGAGGTGGAGGTGGGAGGTGAGGACATAAAGATAAATGTAGACATGTCGTGACATTTGACTCCAAAGGGGAGGAGAGAACTAGGTGATAGCTAACGTGGGGCCTGTGGTTACAGGGGGGCTCTATTTGTTTCAGATGAAAGTTGTTTAAGTAGTTTTAAATGCTGATGGAAAAGAGACAGACAAAATATAGAAGAAGATTCTTCCAAAATGCTTTCAGATTTATTCATTTATTTAGCCTTACCACTTACAGGAGGCTATTAGTCTTTGTTTTCTCCCATCCCTTTCTAGGTGAAGAAACAACATGAAACCCAAAAAGGTAAAGTGAAATCTCTAAGATTCTCCATCAGGAAAATGAGAGAGATAAGCCTAAACTCTGGGGTTCCACCAGACATGAGAGCTTCAGGAGGAAACCTGCATTTCCATCCACAGAATCCCCGGAGCTCATAGCAGATCTGAGGAACTGTAATTATTGTGCCCCCCCTCCCCCGACTGGGAGAAGAACCAATCTCACAGCTCTTATCAGACTCTATTGAGCTGAAGCTTTAATGAACAGCAGCAATCTGTTATTTTCCTCTTGTTTGCCTGGCAAGTTGCTCTTTTAATTCACATCAAGAGAGGGAGAAGGAGATGAATATTAAAAGCACACATCAAGGGACCAAGGGAGGCAGGGGGACATACTGAGCTAGCTCCTCAGTATGCAGGGACAGAGCAGGGCTTGACCTGAGGCAGGGCCCGCTGCCTGAGTTGGCTCTGGGCTCTGACAAGCCTGCCCTTGGGGAATGCTGCTCACTAGCCTGTTCTGCTATTAGGAGAAGCGGTGTTTCTGGCATTGTCTGAACTGTGGGCTTGGCTCACTCCAAAACGACAGCAGAAACTGTATTACAGAGGCCCTGAGAGAATAAGGGGTGGGGTGACGGGGGGAGTTTTTGCACATCTCATTAAGAAGAGCATTAAGCCCCATTGGTCTGGAATGGTTTGGGACATAGGGATCATGGATGGATAAGATCATAAAGTACCAACATTTTCTTTTGTGTCTACCCAGGAGTGAGGCTCAGAGTCACCAAGTTAACTTCCCAAACTGGTGAAAATCTGGGACAGAGGCCAGCAAATGTGTGGGACTTGTTTCTCACAGCTGGTTGAGATGACCCATTCCAGATGGGACTTTTCTGCTCTGTGAGTCTGAGGACTGACAAGAATAAGAGTTTAATGAGGGAGCATATAGAAGAAGAGCTTTATCCCCAGGTGCTACAAAGAATTTTGACCATCAGAGACACACAGAGCTTGTATTTGCTGATTCAGCCAAGGTCAGTTCTTCTGGAAGACCTCAAGGTTGTTGGCTGATTGTAACGGATGAAGGCCAGGACTGGGCAGATGGTTGTTAAGGGTAATAATTCTGTACCAAGCTCAAAATTACACAAGGCTGGCACGCTCAAGGTCCAGGGCAGTGCATGGAATGTGGTAAATGCTTAATAAATCATTGTTTAGTAACTGAGCGAATGCTCTTCGCTCTTTATTCCTTTATTCAAATGACCTGTGCCAATTCAATCTAAGAAATATTTATTAAGCACCTACTATGAAACAGGAACCTGGAAAACCCTAGGAAGAAATCGACATCTTCCTGGTTGTGGCAGATACAGTTGGTGCCTGTGTCCGGAGCCCCTTGACATGCTGGCTCCTTCCTGGCAGCATTTGTGACTCTGCCTTAGGGCTTTCTCTGGTAACACATATGCTCAGCCCGTGCACCAAGCAGTCTTGCAGTGAGGTGAGTCAGTGCTCCTGGGAGCAGTCCTCAACTAATGACAGACAGAAGTCAGGGCATCACAGATATCTTAACTTCCTCACCCCTTGGTTGTAACAATTCTGAGGTTGCTCTACACAGTCTTCTGGAGGTTCCCAAAGGAGGTGAATTCCAGTGGCCCACAACTTCCTGATTAATGGCGATCCCTCTGTTGACACCCTGTCCTTCCTGTCCCCAGTCCCATACAGGTACTTCTTGGGGTAGTCTTCCAAATATACTATCTGCCGTCAAATCTTTGTTTCAGGGTCTGTTTCAAGGGGAAGCTAACTTAAAAGATTCGATCTGCAGTAAGTATATTTGAATTGGACCTGCAAGACTGGGGAGGAAGTTTCCACCACCAAGCTGTTGGAGGCAGAGATGGTAGAAGGGAGGTGAGGGATTGGTACAGTCTAATGACCTACAGCTGAATACCTGTCCCAAAGTGGATAGTTAAAGACAAGATCTCTGGGAGTAGAAATGCAATCTCATATTGTAGGGTCCCCCCAAAATATATGTCCATCTAGAACTTCAGAATGTGACCTTATGTGGATAGTGTCTGCAGATATAACTAGCTTAGATGAGGTCATTCTGGATTGGGAAGGACCCTAAATCCAACAACTGGTGATTTTATAAGAAAAAAACACACAGAGATACCCCCGGGGAAGAAGGCCGTGTGATGACCGGTCAGAGACTGAAGCAATGAAGCTACACGCTGACACCAAGGACACCAAGGACACCAAGGATTGTTGGTGGCCATCAGAAAGCAGGAAGAGGCAAGGAAGGGCTCTACCCAGAGTCTCAGAGGGAGTCTGGCCCTGCTGACGCCTCGATTTCACATTTGTGGCCTCCAGAACTATGAGAGAACGCATTCCTGTTGCGTTCCCAGGTTGTGGTGCTCTGTTACAGCAGCGTGTGGATATGAAAGCCACATGGATCAGAAATGTGCCCGGTAGAAATGCTATTTGACTACGAGGTAGCAAAGTTTCTTCTTGTGATTTTTCCTTCAACCCCTTACAATTCTCTGGCCTGCCCCCAGTGTTCACTTATTAGGAAGGAAAGCCTAAAAGGAAACAAGCAACCTCCTTTCTTTCTGCCTCACATAAAGCTGTCCGCAGGCTTGAGTCGGCAGAGGTCTGTATTTGCTGCAGGCATATGCTTATTCTCTGAGCTCAGGGGTGAGGAGGCCGGAGGAGAGCACCCAAGGCCCTGAGAAATGTCAACCCAATGCTCACTCAGTGGGCAGAGAAAAGGATCTGCCGCCTAATGAGATCTGAAAAATATTTACACAGTAACTTTAAAGCTGCTGGTTAGAAAATTGGATAAGAAACACAACAGGGGCACCTGGGTGGCTCAGTGGGTCAAGCATCTGATTTTCCGCTCAGGTCATGATCTCAATGTTTTTTGAGCTGGAGCCTCGCGACGAGCTCTGTGCTGACAGCTCGGAGCCTGAGGCCTGCTTGGGATTCTGTGTCTCCATCTCTCTCTGTCCTTCTCCTGCTCAGGCTCTGTCTCTGTCTCTTAAAAATAAATAAAACATTAAAAAATTAAAAAAAAAAGACACAATGAAAGGGGGTAGGATGATACCAGGTTAAGAGAGGAAAAGTGATGTGTAGTAATGGGGAGGGAGTCCGCCTGATTTCTCCAGTCTTCCTCGAGGGCCATCTCACTAATCCCCATCGTTATAATCTTTAATAAGACCAGACAGGTGCTGTTCCTGTTTTGGGGCATCTGGATCTATTGTCTTTTGGTCTCAGGTCTTACAAACCCTACCACCTTCAGAGCAGTATAACATTCAATGAAGGAATGCTCTTTCCCTTCAAGTATCTTCCCCACTTATTCTTCCCAACTTATGATTTCCCTACTTTATGTTTCTTTAATAATTAACCAGCTCTTTATTTCCACCAAAAAAAAAAAAATCAAACAAAAGACCAAAAAATTCATATGCATGTGGCCCCGGAGGCATAAGGCATTAGCTTAAATTCTGACTTACATGTGAAAACTGTCATCAAAGCAAGTTTTGATGGGCAACTGAAAAGCAAGAAGTCTCAGGTTCTCTGGCTTTTCTCTGTGTGACAGTTCTGAGCGCTGCCTCCCCCAGGGCCCAAGACCTCAAGACCAGCTCCTCATGTCTTCCCAGCAAACCTACCAGTGCCCTCAACGCAGAACCTTCTTCCTCAATGTGCCGTCTATGTACTTTATGTGGTTTCAGGTCTAGAGCAAGCTTTATGTCTCAATTAATAACAACATCAAATACTCGCTGCTGGCACTTGAATTTTTAAGTATACGACCTCAGCTAAGCCCCCAGGCTTTCTATAAGGTAGATAATCCATTTCACAGATGTGGAAAAGGAAGCTTACTCCATGGCTAGGATTTGAACCCACATCTCTCTAACTTTAGAGCCTGAATCATTAACGAGACTCCACAGGGTTCTTCCGATTCTTCCTCCAGTCCTTCTCTAGACATCTCCTACCTCTTACCTCCCTCCTCCACTTTCCAGCCTGACCCACAAATGCAGGGTGAGAGCTGTTGTTCCTTCATCTTCCCAGGATCTTGGAATAACTAGCATAGGGTTGAAGGGAGGGGTGAGGGTGGGGAAAGATGGTTAATTTTACTTTCAGTCTCCATGCTCACCTCAAGCAGTTCTTCCCCAAATATTTTATTCAGCTGCTGCATCACCCCCTTAGGGTAAGACCCAGCCGGGCATCTCTGGCCTTTTGGGGTGGCTTCAGTTTCTGTGCCCAAAACGGCCTCTCTTTGAAAGGAAATGGAGACAAAGCCTCCAAATAGTTTTGTGGATCTTTACATAAACATGCTTGAGGCCCTTTAAATGGAGAGTTATGACTCCCAGAAAGAGTTCGGCCCCTTCCCTTCCATTTGCCTCCCAAGGCAGATACATCCCAGAGAGCAGATGAGTAGTTAGCTCAGCCAAGGCTCAGAAGTTCGCCTGGAGTTGGAAAGACTGTTAAAGTGTGAAATCTACCCTCCATGTCCTGAGCCTGCTCTGCTTTCCTACCTTGCTGTTCACTGCTAGGTGGGGGTGGTTGGATGGGGAGGGAAAATACTGGGTCCTGGTCATTGGTCCCTAGATTTCCTAGGGTCAGGATTGGTCTGGCCAAGCTCAGAGGCCCAGGGAGAATCAGGGACAATGAGAGACACCCGGCTCAGGCTAAAGGGTGAGGCTGTGATTGGTACAGCAGGAGCCCCTTGGGATGCTCCTACGGGAAGCCATCACCCCCACAAGGCAAAGGGTTAGACAGTTCTGAAGTCAAGGCTAGATTCATAGGCCAGGGCCATGGGAGCCAAGTTCTCTACCTCCTGAGGCTGCCTGAGCTCCAAGATGTAAATCTCCAGCCACAGTCTTGTCAGGGAGGGGCTGGTCCAGGGACAAAGTTCTCCCTCTCTCTGCCTCAGTTTCCCCTCATTCATCTCCATCACTGCTGAAAAGAGTAGAAAGACCCTTTGATCACTTGATTACTGTCCATTCTGCCACCCCAGGTCATATCCAGAAAGAGCAGAAAAGGATACTGAGTGGGACGGCAGCACCAAGCAGTTGGTTAAGGCTGGGGAGGACACTGGCTCCAGGGAAGGATGCTCCAGTCCCCTGTCCCCTCTGGCCCCTTTGAGAGAGGAGTCCAGGCCTGCTCAGCCAGAGCCAGTCCTTGAGCCACCTTTCATCTGCCCTTCCCCATGGTCCAGAGCCCGTAACAACGTGCTGATGCTCTTCCTAGGTCCACGTCTCTGCGCTGTGACCTCGGGGATCCCTGGTCAGCAGTCTGCAAGCCCTCCTTCCTGATGTCCTTAGTTGCTCATTCTCCATAATCAAGATCTGCTCTTAGGTAGTTTTTGTCCACAGCTGCAAAGACGGGCTGCAGAGGGTCACCTGGGTGGCTCAGTCAGCTAAGTGTCCAACTTTGGCTCAGGTCATGATCTCACGGTTTTTGAGTTCAAGCCCCGCATCAAGCCCTGTGCTGACAGCTCATAGCCTGGAGCCTGCTTTGGATTCTCTGTCTCCCTCTCTGTCTGCTCCTTCCCCACTCACGTTCTCTCTCTCTCCCTCTATCTCTCTCTCTCTCTCTCAAAAATAAATAAATATTAAAAAAATAAAGGGTGCCTGGGTGGCTCAGTCAGTTGAGTGTCTGACTTCAGCTCAGGTCATGATCTTGCAGTTTGTGAGTTTAAGCTCCGCATCGGGCTCTGTTCTGATGGCTCAGAACCTGGAGCCGGCTTTGGATTCTGTGTCTCCCTCTCTCTCTGCCGCTCCCCTGCTCATGCTTTGTCTTTCTGTGTCTCAAAAATAAATATAAACATTAAAAAAAAAAAGATGGGCTGCAGAGATGGTGAGACGGTGGCAGGGAAAACAGAGGACAGGTACTGGCCATGCAAAAGGGTAGTTTGTGCTCTAGCCCAACAAGTGGCCCAGAGCTGGGGTGGGGATGGGGGTTTAGGAGCCACTTTCAGAGGGTGTGTGGGCATGCGTTCCCAGGCAACTGAGAGGCAGGGTGGGGTTGGGGCCTGGGGTTGTACAGCTGTTGGCACTAGAAGATGACAAGTGGCCGTGTTGCTACCTGCAAACATCCAGGAGGACCTCTTGGGAGGTAGTCAGTCATTGGCGACAGAGATAGTGACAATAACAAACCTTCCTGCCAGGAAGCCTACTGTATGTATACTTAATGCATACTTTTAATTTAAAACCTTTCTTTTCGGGGGTGCCTGAGTGGCTCAGTTGGTTAAGCCTCTGACTCTTGATTTTGGCTTCCCTTCCTTTCTGGCTTCAAGGTACCATTAGACCCCTAAACTCTCAGGACATCCTTTTCAGGCTCAGAGCCTCCTAAAGACAATATGGAGGCAGAGCAATGGCTGAGTGACTTTCCAGGGCAGTGCTATTGCTTCTCAAACTCTGATGTGCTTAGGAACCCCTGGAGATCAAGAGTGGGGTCTGGGGTTCTATATTTCTAATAAGCTCCTAAGCCAGGGATCAGCAAGCTGTTTTTCAGCTTTGCAGACCATGTAGTCTGTGTCATAACTACTCAGCTCCGCTGAGGTAGCCAGTGCAAACCCAGCCCTAGTCAAAATTAAACTGATGAGTGTGGTTGTGTTCCAATAAAACTTTATTGACTACAATGGGTAGTTAATGACTAAAAATGTCAGGATTTTCTCAACCTCCTGTCCTAGGTGATGTGGCCCATGGACTGTGTTTTGGGTGGTGAGGCCTAAGAATGTTCAGCCAGCCTGAAGACTTTTCAGCTTCTATAAAGAGTATGCTGGGGGAACGGTTTCCCTGAGGAAGATACCACAGGCATCTACAGAGGAGGGGGCTCCTCTGGATTAGGGGGAACTAGTTTTACTTATTTTTGCCACAAAGGGCCTGGGGAAGACACAATGAAGATGGAATGTTTGACCTATAAATTTTCAGTTGCATTTGTATTTTCTCTTCAGTTGGGGAAAGCTCTTCCTTGAGGCTGATGTGTTATGTTAAATGACCCAAAGGATCCTGACCTGCTTTCATTAAATTTATTTCTTGGGTCTCTCCACCCTTGGGAGAAGAGGGGAGATGTGAAGATCACAGTGAGGCTCTAGAACCCATGTTATAACCATCCCCTGAACTCAGACACCTGCCCACATTTTCAGACAACTTCAGCACTGCCCTGTCCCAGCCTGCTTGCCCTAAACTGATCAAAGTGGAGAGGAACTAACCCTTGATTTCTTGCTCTTTCCAGGAGGAAGCTGACTCAACTCAGACAAATGGGGCATTAATGCTGTAATTTGATGCTTTTTATCAATTCAGCATTGTGATTCTCTTTTTTAAGTTTTTTTTTAGAAAGAGAGTGTACCTGAGCGAGGGAAGGGTAGAGAGAAGAGAGAGAGAATTCCAAGCAGGTTTCACGATGTCAGCACAGAGCTGACAACATGGTGCATGAACCGTTGAGATCATGACGTGAGCTGAAATCAAGTCAGTTGCTTAACCACTTAACTGACTGAGTCATAATGCTGTTGTGCCCTGCAGCATTGTTATTCTAAGAGCTCAAGTTTCAGAGACCATGAAACCAACTTCCCTAAGTTTTACTATGTCACTTACTAGCTGTGTGGGCAAGTTTTCTTTTTTTTTTTTAACTTCTTTCTTTTCTAATTTACATTCAAGTTAGTTAGCATATCGTGCAATAATGATTTCAGGAGTAGAACCCCGTGATTCATCCCCTACATATAACACCCAGTGCTCATCCCAGCAAGTGTCTTCCTTAATGCCCCCTGCTCATTTAGCTCATCCCCTCACCCACAATCCCTCCATCAACCCTGTGTTCTCTATATTTTAAGAGTCTCTTGTGTTTTGTCCCCCTCCCTGTTTTTATATTATTTTTGCTTCCCTTCCCCTATGTTCATCTGTTTTGTATCTTAAAGTCCTCATATGAGTGAAGTCATCTGATAAAGTCATCTGTCCTTCTCTGACTGGCTAATTTCACTAAACTTAATACCCTCTAGTTGTATACGCATTGTTGCAAGTAGTAAGATTTCATTCTTTTTGATTGCCGAGTAATACTCCTTTGTATACATATACCACATTTTCTTTATCCATTCATTTGTCAATGGACATTTATGCTCTTTCCATTCTTTGGCTATTGTTGGTAGCACTACAATAAACATTGGGGTGCATGTTTGTGGGAAACATTTTTATTTTTATTTTTATTTTTTTTAAATTTTTTTTAATGTTTTTTATTTATTTCTAGGAAAGAGAGAGAGACAGCGTGAGCAGGGGAGGGTCAGAGAGAGAGGGAGTCACAGTCTGAAACAGGCTCCAGGCTCTGAGCTGGCAGTCAGCACAGAGCCCGACGCGGGGCTCGAACCCACGAACCGCGAGATCATGACCTAAGCGAAAGTCGGACGCTTAACCGACTAAGCCACCCAGGCGCCCCTGTGGGAAACATTTTTAAACTGACTTTTATGACTACAAAATAACACCCAGTTAAAAAAAGAATAGTAGCACTCATAAAATTTTTTTAATTTCAGAAATACTTAACATGTAAAGTAAAAAGCTCTCTACCTGAAGGTTCTATCACCCTTGGATAACCACTCGTGAAGCCTTGATACATATTTCTCCATTTTTTTAAATGAATACTATGATACAAAAAATCTTTTTCTCAGGTGGTCTTATGTAATCTGTTGTTATTATTACTGTTCAACTTTTTTTCCCCCACTACTCTATCCTGCATATATTTCCATGTCAGTATATAAAAATATCTTTTAAGCGGTGAATAGTGTACTGACGTACCATAATCTCATCAACCAAGACCACTTGTTTAATCTCATTAAGTCTTAATTTCTCATAACTTCAATGAGATAATAATAGTGCCTACTCCATAGATGTTGTGAGGATTAAATGAGTTTTTATTTGGAAAGGATTGAGTATCATGCCCATGGTTTTTTTAAAAAAACTCAAGTAACAATGATAGCAAATTATTTATATCTCATATCTACATCCCAAGGGCCTGCAAGTTGCACATAATGCCAACCCAAGGACCTTCATAGAACACAGACCTAAAAGGAGCAGATGACCAGAAATGCTCATATGGCTGCAAAGTGGACTAATGTCTTGAGTTTCCAGATGTTAACACTATCTACTGAATCTAGCCAATAGAGAAGATTAATTGGAAAGATTAAAAAGCACTTTGGACCTGAATTATCTACCATGGCACCAATCCAACAACTGTTTGCCTACATTTCTTCCTTAGGCATTTGGGTCCTAGCCAAAGATCTGAAAGGGCTGGATTCTTGCTTTGTACAAGGTCCAACTCATTGCCACCCCAAACTGGGGTTCATAAATAGGAATTTTGATGTGGTAACGCAACGTAATGTAAAGTGCACTTGGCTTGTGTCAAGCAGGTGACATCTGTTACCTGTCATCAGGAGAAGAAGTCTGTGCACTTCTCCCCACTGTGTGTTGGCATCAGAGCTGCCAAGAAAACAACAGAATCAAGCACTGGGTGGAACAGTGCTCACAGCAAGACCAGCTTCAGCAGTGGGAATTAGCCTCCCAAGGCCAGAAGCAACCCCAAGGCAGCCCACACAGGATAACTGGCTTGCACTCACTCCTCTTGTGGTGCAGCAAAAGAACCCTGACCCCTCCTTGGAGAAGACAGATGTAGTGGTGAGGCTGTTCAGTGTCATTCGACACATGCTTCAGCAAAAGACGAATATACTGTACACCGAGTCCTGAAACAGAGAAAGATGTTGCCACACAAGGTGACAAGGCCAGCACAGGCTATGAGGACTCTGTTGGTAAAAAGGTATTCCAGGCCCAGGACCCACTCTCATATGGCTGGGAGGAGGTTGAAGGCAGTGTGCTTAAGACAGCCTGTTCCAATAGCTTAAACACAAAAGCACACTTGAACCAGGGCTCTGGCCCTAACAGATCTGTGACAAACAATATCCTTGATTCATCGGTAAAGTTGGACAAGAACCTACTGTACCACCTAGACCATCTGGGGAGAATTATATGAGGTACTGGAAGCACTGAGCAAAAGGCTTTACTGAGATCAGTAAATGCTGGATACATGAACTGGTCACAGTGCGTAACTGATCATGCATACTCTTCAATAGGAGGGGAACACAGCTGTGTAAAAGAGCAACTGGGGCTACAGAAGTGTTTGCTGTGAGAGTTAATGTGATTTTTAGGCCGCATTCGTAGAACTGTGGCAGGACGTAGCTGCTCCACTCTGCTCTGTAGAGATTATATCTCTGGGCTTGTGTGCTGCCTGGGTGGATGAAACTGAGGCTCTTTGGGTCTGGTATAGAGAAGAGATGGGACATCTGACCACCCTCACACCCTAGGAATACCTGAAGGCCTTCTGCATAGCTCAAGACTAGGGCTCAGACTCCTGAGCAGCAGAATTTGGGTCTAAAAATCAGAAGAGACTTTCACAGGCAGAACTGATCATGGAAGGAAGAGACCCCAACACGTTCCCTGACATGTGAGTGTGTGAGCAGAGCCTGGTGGCCATGGCTCTTGGATGTGATAGGGGAGATTTGCCACAGACAGGTGGCTAGGACAGATGGGCTCCAGGCACCCTACAATCCTGATATTCACCAACACCATGGTTAGTCCCCAAAGCAGAAACAACTGTGTGCTTACTACAAATGACACAAATGAATAGACGGAAAAGAACTTTGGGATTCATTATTCAGCCAACTACTTAGAGTACTTCGGTCATTCCTACACTAATATAAAAGAAGTGGAGAATTGACATAAGTTTTGGGTTGAATTGGGTCCCACCACAAATGATATGCTGAAATCCTAACCTCCAGTACCTCAGAATGTGATCTTAATTGGAAATAGGGTCTTTACAGAGGTAAACAAGTTAAAATGAGGTCAGTAGAGTGAGATCTAATTCAATACAACTGGTATTCTTATGAAAAGGGGAAATTTGGACACAGAGACAGACATTCACAGAGGGAAGATGATGTAAAGATACAAGGAGGGCCTCAGGTACAGATGGAGGATTGGAGCAATGTATCTACAAACAAAGGAATACCTGAAGGTACTAGAAGCTAGGATAGAGGCCTGGAACAGGTCCTTTCTTAGGACTGTCAGAGGAAGCATGGCCCTGCCAACATCTTGATTTTGGACTCCTGGCCTCCAGAACTGAATGACAATAAATTTCTATTGGTGCAAACCATCTAGTTGGGGGTACATTTTGATGGCAGCCCTAGGAAACTAATACAATGTAGTCATAAATAAACATTGCCGGAGACTGAAACTGCACAGGTCATCCCTGATGGCAAGGCCCAGTGAAAAGACTGCAAGGCAGTCAGAAGAACCCCCAGAAGAATTCTTCTTCTCTACGTTGTCTGTACCTTTTACTCTCACTTCTGCTGTTAGTCTATTCTAGGGTTAATATGAAACCAGAATCGCCCAAAGTTCCCCCCTTCCTCCAAAATGGAATGTACCTAAATATCAGGTCTGCCCCCTCAACCAATGTTGTCTAATGAATATTGTAGCAATTAGCAAAATTGGAGACAGTCCGGTATACATTGGGTCTATAAGAGACTTAGAATTCATTTTCCTTGTATGAGTCTAATTGCCAGTAAGAATACATATTATGCCATAAGCAGAGACAAAAACAAGACTTACTAGCTGTGGAGGACTTTCTCTAAAAAGTGTTAGAGAAAATTTGCCTGCTGACCTCAAGCCTGTAAGGCAACTTATGGATTGTTCTGGTCAAAGAACGAGATTGGTAAATGCAGAGACCAAATTCTAGTTGATCCATGTAAAACATTTCCATATGTCATTTATGATAAATGTTGACATTGTTCTTTCTTAGTAAGGGGTTGTGAGAGTCTGTTACCTACAACCGTGGGTACAAGTATACCCTGTTTTTGCATGCCCACTGAATTTAAACAATTAAAGGGCACTGTGATCTCATGTATTCTGGCAGTCTGCTTCACTTATCCTTAGATACCCTGCCATACATAGTAAAGAATATATAAAACTTTGTTATGACTACCTGGTTAAATTTTATTGGTTGAAGTGGAAATCATGTACCGTGAAATCACTGTTGCCAAGAAAACTTAGAAATGTTAAGTCCTATGACTGTACTCAAAAAATGTAAATTGTTTAAGCATGATTGTTTGAATTTGCTATATAAAAACCCTAAGCTGAAAAATAAATTTGAGCAGTTCACCTGAAGAGGCTGGCTCCGTGTCTTCTTTCACCGATGTCAACCATCACTCTCCGGGCCAACCCTGGCTTGCAGAAGCTGGTCCCCTGCAAAACATTATTGTGCTGGGTGATGTAGCAAAGAGAAAAAAAAAAAACATATTTGTGAGGTACACGCAGAAAAAAGGAATAAACCAACTCAGCAGTGTGGAACTGGTAGAATGTTCTGAGGAAAATAAGACAATTAGCAATAAGGGGGACCCTTGACCATAATAAAGTGATAAAATACACAGATAAATAGGTTTATGCATGATGAAGAAATAAAACCAAACCAGGACAACAAACACATTGAGTATTTTTCTCCCAGAGGACATTTGAAGGTTTTTTAAACTAGCTTATTACTACAGTTCTGAATTTGTCTTTGAAGGGCAGATCTGGCTTTAAGGTAAAAAAGAGGTCAGAGCTGTTGGTGTCAAAATGTTCCCACAGGTGATGTAATTGGTTGGAGATGGAGCCCCGCCCTGTTTTTGTCTGGGTTTGCAGGCCAGAGGCAGGATGTGGGTTGGGCTTCAGCCTCACCTACTCTGTTCTCAAGTTCACGTGCCCTTTGGGCAGCACCAAAATAGCTCTGCAGAAGTTCAAGCTCCTTTCACACCTCCCACAGTCAGGAAGGGTGTTGCAGTGCCAGGCTGGTACACAGCACAGAGATAGGGCAAGGAGTGTTTTGGAAGAAGAAGAGACAACTATCCTATCCTCTCAGTCGATCCCCAAGCTTATGATCTCTTAAGCAATTATAATTCCTGAATCCTAGAGCAGGAAGAAGCCCTGGCCATCTAGGAGAGCTCTCTTGCTTTGCAAAGAGAACTTGAGACCTGTTAGAAGTAAGAATGGAGTTTTGATGGCATTGTGTGCAGGGATTCAGAACTCAGTGAAGTTTCCAATCACTTCTCCTCCTGATAGTATGGGCATACAAACACTTAAGAAATAGTAGCCATGTGGGATACAGAGCATCACAAGATAGTGAGACTCACTGTAACCTTCCCATCAATTTGGACTGAAGAATGTGGTTTTGCCTCAAGTGAACCTCCAATGTCCTCTTAAAGTCTGAATGCAAAACATTAGGATATTCTCACCCTCTGGCCAGCTCTTAAAAGAAAGGAACCTCAGGGGAAGGAAAGAAAAGGGGTAAGCAAAGAGCTAGAACTTGGCTTGCCCAGAGGTGCCAGAGCTGGATACAACATTCTCCCAGGTGCATAGAACAGAAGCAAGCGAAAGAGGAGTGAGAAATGCATTTAAACATACAGTATTCTGCCCAAGAGGAAATGTGTTCCAATCGACATTTTAGGTTCTCATCACCAGTCACTATAGCTTTCTCTCCTTTTGAGGAGAACCACAGAGTAGGAGTGAGCTGAATGAAGGCAGATGGATGATGAATGGATAAAGATCTCTCTCTCTCCCTCCCTCTCTCTCTCTCTCTCTCTCTCTCATACACACACACACACACACACACACACACACACGTAGTAGAATATTATCCAGCCACAAACAGAGTGAAATTTTGCCATTGATAACAGCCTGAATGGATCTCGAGGGCATTATGCTAAATGAAATAGGTCAGATAGAAAAAGGCAAATATCATATGACCTCTTTTATATGTGGAATCTAAAAACAAAAACAGAACCAAAACAAAAACGTCAAGCTCATACAGAAAACATATTGGTGGTTGCCAAAGGTGGGGGTAGGAGGGTGGGGAGTGTTCCAGGGGGTGGAGAAGAAATAGGCAAAGGGGAGGCGCCTGCGTGGCTTAGTCGGTTTAGAATCCGACTTTCGCTTAGGTCATGATCTCGCGGTTCGTGGGTTCGAGCCCCACGTCGGTCTCTGTGCTGGCTGTCAGCTCAGAGCCTGGAGCCTATTTCAGAGTCTGTATCTCCCTCTCTCTCTGACCCTCCCCTGCTCACGCTGTCTCTCTCTCTCTCTCTCTCTTTCTCCTAGAAATAAATAAAAATATATAAAAAAAGAAAGAAATAGGCAAAGGGGGTCAAAAGGTACAAACTTCCAGTTTTAAAATAACTAAGTCGTGGGGATGTAATGTACAGCGTGGTGACTATAGTTAATAATACTGCATTACATAATTGAAAGTTGCTAAGAGGAATAAATCTTCTTTTTAAAATTCTTAATGCTTATTTTATTTTTGAAGGAGAGAGAGAGAGAGACAGAGTGTGAGCAGGGGAGGGGCAGAGAGAGAGGGAGACACAGAATCCGAGGCAGGCTCGAGACTCTGAGCTGTCCCCACAGAGCCAGACGCAGGGCTCGAACTCACGAACCGTGAGATCATGACCTGAGCTGAAGTCAGATGCTCAACCAACTGAGCCACCCAGGCGCCCCAAGAGAATAAATCTTAAAAATTCTAATCACAAGAAAATTTTTTTTGTAACCATGGTGATGGATATTCCACAGCCTTACTGTGATGATCATTTAGCAATATATACAACTATCAAATCATTATGTTGTACACCTGAAAATAATATAATGTATATGTCAATGACACCTCAATTTTAAGAAAATGTCGGAAAAAGAGCAAATCATTGGCTTTAAAAGGATCTGGATGACTTGAAACCTCTCTGAGAAACAAAAAGGAAGTATAATAGCAATGATGACCACAGATTTTAATAAAAAGAAAATGTATTAGTCTCAGCACACCTGAATGGCCTCTTCCTCTGGCTGTTTATCTGTGTCCTTGACAATACCCTTAATAATAAACTAGTAAACATAAGTGTGTCTCTGAGTCACCGTGAGCCTCTACAGGAAATTAACTGAACCCAAGGAGGAGGACATGGGAACTTCTGATGTACAGCCAGTTGGGCAGAAGCATGCATGACAACCTGGACTTGTGCTTGGCATCTGAAGTGGGAGGGCGGCAGTCATATGGGATGGAGCCCTTAACCTGTGGGGTCTGATGCTGTCTGCAAGTAGGTGATAGTGTCAGAACTGAGTTAAATTTGTGGGGCACCCAGTCAATAGCCACTGAGAATCTGAGAATTCAGGGCAATCACAAAAAGTAATTTGCTCATGTCTATACCTGGTTAGTTGCACATCTGGGCCCAGTGCCTAATCATTATGATTTCAACGGCCATCAATTCAACCCGGTACCATTCAACTCAACACTTATTGAGCAAGGCATTAATGAGTGGACAGTCTCTGCCACCAAGTAACTTATGATTTGGTGTCAAACATTATAGGAGAAACAAAGCTGTAGCAGGGCAACAATGGCCTCAATCCCAGCTGCATAACAGAATCACCTAGAAAGCTTTACTGTACTGACTCCAGCACCAGAGGTGCAGGTACAATTGGTCTGGGGTGAGGTCTAGGCATTCATGCTTTTATAATCTCCCCGTGTGATTCTAATGGCCAGTCAGGGCTGTGTATGGGGAGCAGAGGAAGCAGAGAGTTAAGGACCATGGTAGGAGCAAGAAAAGTTCAAGGAATTGTTCAATGAGCTTGGAAGGATGCTTTGGTTTCCCATAGGTGGAATGTGGGATGGGGAAGTCTTCCATAACTGTGAGCTAAACATAAAGGCCAACCAAAAAAAAAAAAATAGTGAGACATGATCAGGGATTAGCTGGCCTGGTTTGTGTAGTTCTCAGAGCCCCTAGAGAGTAATGGGATAGACAGGAAAGATGGAGTGAAGACTGTTTTGTCTAAGGACACACAGAAAGTACTGGCAATGCCAGAACCAAAATGTAAATCTCCTGGCTCTTAGGTCACAGAAGGGAGCAGGTTCAAGAAATGAGGCCCTGAGGGGGCGCCTGGGTGGCTTAGTCGGTTAAGCGTCCGACTTTCGCTTAGGTCATGATCTCGCGGTTCGTGGGTTCGAGCCCCGCGTCGGGCTCTGTGCTGACTGCCAGCTCAGAGCCTGGAGCCTGTTTCAGTCTGTGACTCCCTCTCTCTCTGACCTCCCCTGCTCACTCTCTCTCTCTCTCCTAGAAATAAATAAAAAAAAAAACATTAAAAAAAAAAAAAAGAAAGAAAGAAATGAGGCCCTGAGATCAAAACAGCAGTTCTAGAACAGGATGAGAAAACTAAGCCACTGAGTCTTCTCTGACTGGTCAAGTCCCACTGACCCAGGGCAGTAACAGGCTGAGAACCAGAGAAATCTTTCCTGTCATACTAGTTTGGAGGAAATGAAATTCCCTGATTCCTCCTGAAATACAGTGAATCAGGAATGGCTTACCTTCTGTGAACCACCATCTTATATATAATGAAATGGAGATCAGAGGTTAATTAACTTTTTCCAGGTAACATGGATGGGAAATTTTACCTGGTTTCAAAGTCACTGCGTTTCCCATTTATTTGAAATCCCCCTTGCCTTGTACTCCCATTCTGGGTTGTACAATGATACTCCTCCACAAGGCCTGCACATAGTTCTGTATTTTACATCTTGTTTTATGCTTGCATACTTAATGGTTCTGTTTATTAGACTGTGAGCTCCTTGAAAGTAGGGTCACATCTTAGACAAGTGAAATAAAAATTACATGGGGCTCTGAGATACATATATATTACATACAATTCCTTTCTTTTACAGTCACTTAACAAATGACCACCATGTGCCAGGTACTTGAAACAGAGTAGTAAAATATTTAGTCCCTGTCCTCAAGAAGCTCATGGACTATTACAAAACCTCTCATGGAAGAGTGGTCACTGAGCCTGTGTCCTCTCTCATCTTGCTCTGTTGACAGTACTGATTAATCCTTACCTAGTCAGTTCACTTATAATCCAGGTATCTAATCTCTTCTTTGGCCTCAGGGATAAATTAAATTCTACTGTGTTGATAGGATTCATCTGGATCAGCCCCCTAGAAATGTGATTTGTAAAGTAGAACAGAAAAAATAAACCATGGCATGGAAAGGCAATTTTTGAGGCAGGCAGATGGGTTTTAAACAGCAGACATAGGGCCAGGTAGCTGGGCTGTAGGTGAGCAAGAATGTCCTTCCTAACATTGGCAATGGTCTCTAAGGAGATATTTCCCACAGCTTGGGGTCCAGGTCAGTAGGCCACACAATATAAAAATTATTTAGTGCTCAAGATCCATGACTATTCAGCCTGGTGAGGAAAGAACACTAATACAACACATTTTAGGCTAAACCTATTGGTGCCATCTTAAATTCAGTCCCCAAATCATGGTCAACTTCTGAAGCTGGAGAAGCCTGTGCCTCTGTCCTTGGTGCTGAAAAAATCCCAAATTGGGAGCCATGCCTTTGAAGTGCTAGTTGTCCTTAAAATATGTTGGTGGATAGAGAGATGTGGGGGGTGAGGAGAGGGTGACACATGGCTCTCCACATCATTTTCATTGGGAATGGGATGGTGTGGTCAATACTAAAATGCCAAAGATATGTGCCTGTTTGACACAGGTGTTGAGAGTAGGTTGGGAAGTCAGCCTTAGCTCTTCTAGGCCCCTTTATGCCTCTGAAAAAGTATATGCATATCACAAGATTGGCATTTGTCACACATTCTGGAACTATAAAAATCAGGCCTGACTTTAAAGCCATGCTCTATTTTCTCTTCCTTGCACCTTGCAGCTGGCATTATGTTTTGACTGTAATTTACATTTGGAAGAATTTGGTTGACATGTTTATGGATCTTTCCTATCACATAATGAATTACGTTGCAGTTAATTCGTCTTATCTCAATACTTAGTAAATTATTGGCACTAGTGGGCGCTCAATAAATTCCTTCGGAAATAAAAATGAACAGTTAACACTTGATTATCTGTGGTAAAGATCTAGACAGCCCTACTGACTGGGGAGGATTCCATTTTCCTTTACACTGCCTCTTCAGTAAGAAATAACTTACAGTGTTAAACCACAATAAAACTTTGCCAAATACTCAACTTCATCACTGCTTTATTGCCTAATCGAAGGCTGTGGGTGAGGTGAGAAGCCAAAACCCAAGAAATTTAGCCAATGGGTCTGAGATAATGATGCTAATATTTCACATCTGTGTTTTTCTCTAAACTATTATGAAGTGTCATCATATCCAACTCCAGTTGGTCATCACAACAGGAGTATGAAGTAGACAACCTAAGCGTTATAATTCTTATAAACATGCAAGAGTGAGGATTAGGGGGGTTAAATATCTTGGCCAGAAAAAAATACAAGTTTTACCTTATCTTGAAGAGAAGTATGAAGTTTCTTGACCTCCACCCAGAGTTTTTTCCAATGCTTGATAGAGGGACAAGGCAAAATTAAGACAAAAGCCTCAGAATCTTAGCTGCTTCACTTGGCAGACCTTATAGGGTCATTGAAGGTTTGGGAATCTTTGGAGGGAAATCTTCTGATAAGAATCATCCCATTTCAGTTACAGAGATACTCTTCCTCTCATGGACACCAACAGAAATAGCATCTTTTGTGCCTTTAGTCTATTTGGAAGGCTTAGTTTATTCTAGGTATGTCTTGCCTCCGACCTTAAATCCAAACCATTTTATAGTTTTTTAAAGTATTAGTTATCTGCCTTGGTCATTCTTTCTTTTTTTTTAATGTTTTTTTTTTATTTATTTCTAGGAGAGAGAGAGAGAGAGAGAGAGTGAGCAGGGGAGGGTCAGAGAGAGAGGGAGTCACAGACTGAAACAGGCTCCAGGCTCTGAGCTGGCAGTCAGCACAGACCCCGACGCGGGGCTCTAACCCACAAACCGCAAGATCATGACCTAAGCGAAAGTCGGACGCTTAACCGACTAAGCCACCCAGGGGCCCCATCTGCCTTCGTCATTCTTAAGTTCAAGACAATTACTGTAGACTCTTTCAATACTAGCCAAAAAGTAAACAGATATAATCTATATTGAGTACCTAACACTCAACATTTAATGGTATTTATTTGCTCAACACTTAATGGTATTTTTCCCTTGATTTCTTATAGAGAAGCTCTAAGGGGACCCCAAAATGATTAAGGCCTAAAGAGACTTACAGAGTTGTTGGGAGACATACTATAAACCTGTGAAATGTTGAGTAATAATAAGAACAATTTAAGACAGGAGTTGAGGAGCTATCACAAGGCAGCACCTGATTGATTGCCAAGTAAGTGGTGCAGACAAGAATGCTATGGTTTTGAGATATTATACATTGATTTTGGGAGATTGAATTGGACTGGGTATAGCCCAAGGGGTAAATTGTTATAGAGAAGGCACTAAAAAAATTTTCCACCAAAATGCAATAAGGGAGATTCCCTTGACAGGCAGGCTTTGGAAAAAAGAGGGAAGAGAGAGGAAAAGATGCTAGTTTGTCCTGAATCCCATGAAGTAAGAGGAAAAATTTTATTGTTATGAGACAGAAGTAAACTGTGCTTGTAGTCTCTCCAGCATTAAGTAGGAAAAATTAAGAGATACATTTACTTTAAAAAAAAATCTTTATTGAGTCTATTTTGTTCTCTTTTCTAGGGCCAGGGATATAATGGTGACCCCAATAGCCATAGCCCCTACTCTCTTGGAGCTTACAGGATAGAAGCGGGGATCCAGAAAGTGTTATGGGAGCACAAAGGAGAAACAGCCCAGCTGCCTTGAAGGCTGGCTTCCTAGAGGAAATGACATTTTAGTTGAGACCTAAAGTTCAGGCAGAAAACAGCTAATTAAGACATCTTAGGAGCATAGGGAAGATTTTTCCAAGCACAAAAAACAGCATTCATGATGGTCCAAAGGTGAAAGAGCATATGGTCTATTTTGCAAATGAGAAGTGTAGTTTACTGGAGCCCAGGGTTTGAGGCAAGAAGGCATAAGAGCTGAGGCTGGAGAAATAAGCAGGAGCCAGACTGTGAAGGATCTTGGGCTTTGGAGATCAAAGCAAGGACTGGGGAAGAGAGAAGAAAAATATATTCTTGAAGGGTTCTATCTGGAGAATGGCATAAAATTTGCACTTATGAAAGGTCTCTCTGGATGCAATGAAGAATAGACTGTAAGGAGCCTAATTGGGAGGCTCTGACAGTCATTGAAGCAAGGGATGATGGCGCTGAACTAGAGCAGTAGCTGTGGGAATGCAGAGCAGTGGGTGGGTCTGACAGATATTTAGGAGTCAGACTGCAAGACTGATGCTGGGTTGAATGTGGAAGGTGAGACAAGGAAGCGTCCAGGATGTTCCTAGATTTCTGTTCTTGCAGTATTGCAATTGCATTCTGCTTGTCATTGATTCATTGAATGAATGAATATGGGCATGGACTCCCTAGATGGTTTATCTGGCTAGCTGATCTAAGGTGGGTGCATACCTTTCCACCTCCGTCCCCACCACTGCTCTCATCTCCGTATTCTCATTTATCTCCTGAGATCCTACTTAAATCCCAGGAAAACTCAAATTGGGTGTGTAAGGTGGTAAAGGGGGAAGAATAACCTAAAGAATTAAAGATTATCATGTAAATTTTTAAATGTTTATTTATTTAGAAGGAGACCGCATGAGCAGGGGAGGGGCAGAGAGAGGGAGACAGAGAATCTGAAACAGGCTCCAGGCTCTGAGCTGTCAACATAGGACCTGACGCGGAATGTGAACTCACTAACTGTGAGATCAAGACCTGAGCTGAAGTCAGACACTCAACTGACTAAGCCACCCAGGCGCGCCAGATGATCATTTTATTCAACTTGTCTTGTTTTGTTTGTTTGTTTGTTTGTTTCCAGAGAATACAGTTCTTTTTTCATGACTTAAGTCTGATCCACAGTATGAATGGCCTTTTATAGATGTGTTTGCTGCTCACAGTGACAAACCAGTGCTACTTGGAGAAATAAACAAGCAATTCTCTGCCTGGTGGATGGCAGGGAGGACCTGACCTTCATTCAACAGCTAACAAAACACTGTTTCTTTCCTTTCTAAGTGCATCCAGGATCATTTTCCTAACAGATTGGAGGAGCGAACCACAGAAAGCTAGAGCTGGCTCTGGGTGGGGGAATCCCCTCCTGTTACTTAGCTGAAAAACCTGTCATGGGCAAAACAAATATCATAGCAGAGCTGTCAGTCCCCAAGCTAATAGTGTTGTGTATGTGAGAGGGAAGCTGGGGGAGGAGGGGCTGGAGAGAGGTGTCTGACAGATGGCTCTGTTTCCAGGGGACAGAAAGGGCACCTGGACCCAGGCATAGGAGCCAAGGAAATTATGTAGGTAATTAGGCAGTGCTCAGCTCAGGCTCAGGTAGGTAAGAGTGGGTGGAAGCTTTGGCAGACATCTTTTTAGACAGCGCCTTCAACCTGCTCCAATTATTATTTTTTTAAAAGCTTGGATGGTTCCTCCAACTCTTTCCTTTCTGCATTAGAAACCAGACGATAGAGATTTAAGTCTGCAGTGAAAATGGCAAGACTGCTTGCTGGAGACTTCAAGAGTGTGCGTCTCAGAGACCGACTAACATTCAATTCCAAGAGAGCTTTCCCCACACGCTGAAGTGAGGTGTGACAGAAGTGTAACAGAGACCCTTGTTTCCATCAGCTTTTCAAAACACTCCCAAGAAGTTGGATCCTGTTTGGCAGGAGCTGCTTGCCGGCTGTGGTGGTGAAGATAGCGAGGGCTCCCCATTTGTGAGCTGCTTTTCATCTTGGTGGCACTGTTTGAAGCACTGCCTCATTAACCAGGCTGGAAATGGTTTGCAAGGATTCCTTTTCTCAAGCAGGTGATGCACAGAGGCTGCTGTAGACAGCCCTTGGGGGTTTGTGTCTTACGGGAAGACTCAGACCATCTTCCTGTGGCTTCCAATGTTCCCAGAGGCAAGGGGGTGGGGTAGAGGTCCTCGGTATATCCTGGGTCACCTCATAAGTGACAAAATGATGAGACAAGGGCACATCATGGCCCAGACTCCGGAGTTTCACCAGGCAGTAAAGCCTCAGGTAGAATAACAAAGATCATTCTCTCTTCCACTTTCAAGGTCTGTTTTGGGCTGAGAACTTGATAATGTTTAAAACTTTACCTTTTTTTCCCCTCACATCAGAAACTGAGCCCAGGTCTGTGCAAAGGGAAACCCATTAAGTATAAACAGAGTCTAGATGCTCTTGTTATACAGACTTCCAAACCCCCTAACACCAATATTCTCAAACTTTGGTTTATATCCCAGTCATCTGGAACATTTGCTTTTATTTATTTATTTATTTATTTATTTATTTATTTATTTGTTTCAAATAGTTTACTGTAAAGTTGGTTTACATATAACACCCAGTGCTCATCCCCACAAGTGCCCTCCTCCATGCCCATCTCCCACCTCCATCCCCCCCACACCCATCTATCCTCAGTTTGTTCTCAGCATTCAAGAGTTTCTCAATGTGGGGGAGAGGGAGAGAGGCAAACCAGGAGGAACATTTGCTTTTAAAAGGCAGATTTTCAGGGGCGCCTGGGTGGCTTGGTTGGTCAAACATCTGACTTCAGCTCAGGTCATGATCTCACAGTTAGTGAGTTCACAGTTCGTGAGTTCGAGCCCCACATGGGGCTCTGTGCTAACAGCTCAGAGCCTGAAGGTTGCTTCAGATTCTGTGTCTCCTTCTCTCTCTGCCCCCTCCTTACTCATTTCCTCTCTCTCTCCCCCTCTTTTTCTCTCAAAAATAAATAAACATTTAAAAAAAATTTTTTTTAAAACGTACATTTTCAGGGTTGGCTTCAGTCTCTGAATCTGAATCTCTAGGTTGGGAACAGATTACCTGCACCTTTAACAAGCCCTTTGGGGACATGAAATACACATGGATGTTTGAGAATCATTGTATTTAAACAGCCGTTCTTGGGAATTCTGCATTCCTTGGGCATACCAGAGGCCTCAACGTGTGGGTGTGTGCCAGCACAGAAGTGTTTGAGGGCTCCAGTGGAGGCGGGTGGGAGCCCCGGGTCCAGAACAAACGGCACCGCCAGGCTCTGTGCTGGAGACGCAGAGGGAACTGTCAGGCCATCTCAGCCAGCCGGGAGTGCAGGCTCCGACTCTGAAATGTCAGAGCTGCTCAGGAAGCATCTCTGGAGAGCTCACTGCTGGCTCCCAAAGAATGAGATAATAATTACATTGAAAATTCCAGAGAAGCACAGGCTTGTAGAACACATTGGAAATTTTAATCACTTTCTCAGAATGCCTTTGATTACCATTCTCTCCAGCCCTTCCTAGGTGCGTCCTTAGCCTCCCTCATTCTGGCTGACAGGTAATTAGTGCTCTGGCTATGGATGGAGGCGCAGGCTCCTCAGATCGATGAACAGAATGCATGTGAAGACACTACACAGCCTGCAAACAGAAGGGACCGCTTCTATTCCCCAACACGATTCTCACTCCTGACACCTAGGACCACCCAGAGGGCTGAGCACACCACATGGCTCACACCCATGTCTCTGCTGCCCTCCCCCTGCCCAGAATGCCCTTCTGTGACCTCTCTGCCCATGAACTCCCACTCTTTTCTCAAGACTGAGGGCAAATGAATCTGCTCTAGTCTCTCTGGTCCCCCTTGGTGGAATTAAACAGCCTATGCTTCCCTCTATCAAGACCACTTGAAAAAAAAATAGCTGCATCATCTCTGGCAGGTGCTAGCTGCTTGATAACTATCTCTCTTCCTTTATCTCATTTTTTAAATGTGTGTGTGTGTCCGTCTCCCCTTCAGGATAAGGAATGAGCTTGTTCTCGGTATTTTCAACAACTGTGCAAAGCCTGGACTAGTAGGTGCTCAGTAAATGTTTGTTAAATGCAAACAGTATCAGTCAGAGACTGGAAAATAATCAGGTGGGAAGACACGACTTGCTGTGCCATCCAGAATATTCCTAGAATGCTGGATTTATCTAAGATTTTATCTAAGAACCATATGGAAGGAGCTGTTCCAATTTCAATGCACGAGCCACTAAGAAAATTCTGACTGACATACCTAGTTCTAATGTCCTACAATCTTAGTTGTGAAGGGTAGTGCTTTATGTTGTATTAGTTTATAGTTCAGACGGTTCGCCTCGTTATGCCTCAGTTTTCCCATCTGCGATGTGGGACAGAGCAAATCATGAGTATAATGAGTCACCTGCCTCTCCTCCTTCTTTAATACGTCTTTAGAAGAAGACAGCTGTCACTGGGGGTGGGTGTGTATAGCTTGTAGGAAAACAGAGCCATTTGTTAAGTGTAGCAAGAAGCATGAAGGGCAGGCTCTGAGACGCAGGAAAAGAAAGCAAAAGAGAATCAGAATTGCTTTTTTTTCCCCTCATCATTCTTTGGCACCACACTCTGCATAACCTTCCCATACCCTGCGACTAGGAGAGCAGTATCAGCTGCCCTGCTAGCAGATTACAGACAACCTCCTACTTAAGGTGGGATCCTCAGACCAACACATCCGCACCCCCCACACACACACCCTGGGGAATTTCTTAAAAATGCAGACTCTCAGGCCCCACCCAAATCTACTGACTCAGAATTGGAATTTTAATAAGATCCATAGGTGACTCATATGCATTTCAATTTGAGAAGCTCAGGCATAAGGCAGTTCTTAAAACATCTGTGAACGTATAATGAGAAGGAGGGAAGAATAGATGCAGAGGCCATTTAAAAAGTTATTTCGCTTGTCAAGATATAGTGAAATGGAATGCATTTTCTCGTGAAAATAACTAGAAAACCACTGTTATGAGGTGATGGGAGAAAGGAAGGAAGGGTTTTATCTAGCAGCAGCATTACTCAGGGAGTTGACAGAGAAGAGGAAAACAGCGTGGGAGCTCAGACCAATGCAGTGCACCTGACCGAGACAGCAAGAGAAGAACCTTAACAGACCTCGCAGGGGAGTTACCAGTTCTGCTAGCCCTGCCCTGTCAGATCTCCCGTGGGGTCTGTCTCCAGACCTGCCCACTCACTCACCCGCCATAGCAAAACTCCCCTGAGTCAGATGTGATGGTGGCGGGGAGCAGGGGCCAAGGCGTTCTAGTTCTGTTTTACAATGAATTCTCCTATTTTCATTCCGTTGGAGTATTGGACTGAATCTCCTCCCCCACCAGCAAGGGTTGAGAATGGGTTGGGGAACGTCTCTGGGATACAAAGCGTGTGTGTGTGTGCACGCGTGCACGAGCTTGTGTGTTTCCACACATGTGCATGTCTTCAGTTGAGGTATCATTTACATGCAAGAAAATACACAGGTCTTAAGTGTTCAGTTTGATGAGTTCTGATAATTGCTTACACACACTTAAGTATTTGCCAAACAAGGTACATGTTTCCATGACTCCACAGTTTCCAAGTGCCCCTTCCCAGTCAATCCTCTATCTCTCCAATCACCCGGAGGCTGTTTCGGATCATTATGCTCACAGATGAGTTCTGCTTGTTCTTGGACTTCCTAAATGAAATCATACAGTATAATCATGAAGCATGTAACGCTTTTGTGCCTCACCTCTTTCACTTAACATGTTCTTGAGATCCGTCCATGCTATTGCACAAGCCAGTACTGCATCCCTTTTTATTGTTAAATAGTAGTCCACTGTATGAAGATAATCCAATTTGCTTATCCATACCCCTGTTAACACACATTATGGCTGCTTATAAGTTTTGGGCTCTTATAGGACTGCTCTGAACATTCTCATAGAAGCCATTTGTGGGCATTAAAAAAGAATTCTTGGGTATATATACCTAGGAGTATAATACTTAAGTTACAGGTAGTCATTTTTTTTAATGTTTTATTTATTTCTAGGAGAGAGAGAGAGAGAGAGAGACAGCGAGACAGCGTGAGCAGGGGAGGGTCAGAGAGAGAGAGAGTCACAGACTGAAACAGGCTCCAGGCTCTGAGCTGGCAGCCAGCACAGAGCCTGACGCGGGGCTCGAACCCAGAACCGCGAGATCATGACCTAAGCGAAAGTCGGCCACTTAACCGACTAAGCCACCCAGGCGCCCCTGGTAGAGTCATGTTTAAGTTCATAAGGAAGGCTAGTTATTCAAAGTGGTTGTAACATTTAGCTTCTCTTGAGCAATGCATGACAACTGTCATTGTGTCCTGTCTTCACCTCCTGAGTTGGTGTTATCAATCTTTTTGATTCTTAGCCATTCTAGTGGATGTGAAATGGTATCTCACTGTGGTTTTAATTTATATTTCTCTGAAGATTCATGATGTTGAGCACTTTTTCATGTGCTTCTTGGTCATTTAAATGTCTCTTCTGTGAAGTGTCTGTTTAAATATGTTGCTTGTTTTAAAAAATTGCTATATTTTCTTGTTGATTTATAGGAATTCTTTACATATTTTGGATATAAGCCTTTTGTCAGATATATACATTGCAAATTTTTTTTTCCAGTCTATGGATTGCCTATTCATTTTCTTAGCGGTGATTTTGGATGAGCAGAAATTTTAATGTTTATGAAATACATAGATTTTTAAAATATTTATGAAAAATGTTTTTCTTATACATCTAATGCTCTTTGGGTCCAAAGAAATCTTTGCCTTCCTCAAGGTATAGAAGAATACAAGGGTATTTCTCCTATGCTTTCCTCTTGAAGTTTTATGGTTCTAGCTTTTATATTTAGGTCTATGATCCATCCCAAATTATGTTTGTGTAAAGTATGAAGCAAGGTTCAGGTTTGTTTTATTCCATGTAGATACCATTGTTCCAGTACCACTTGCTGAAAATATTTTTTCCCCATAGAATTTACTTTGGGCTTTGGTCAAAAGTCGATTGACTTTGTGTGGCACTATTTTTGACTCTGTATTCTGTTCTGTTGGGTCTGTCTATCTTTATTCCTTTTTTTAAAAAATTTTTTTAAATGTTTTATTTATTTCTGAGAGAGAGAGAGACAGACAGAGAGACAGCATGAGCAAGGGAGGGTCAGAGGTCAGAGAGAGAGAGAGAGATACAGAATCTGAAACAAGCTCGAGGATCGCACAGAGTCCAATGCGAGGCTCAAACCCATGAACGGTGAAATCATGACCTGAGCTGAAGTTGGACGCTCAACTGACTGAGCCACCCAGGTGCCCCTCTGTCTATCCCTATTCCAACACCACAAAGCTTGCTTATTACATTTTTATTGTAGTTCTTGAAATCAAGTAACATAAGCCTTCAGCTTCCCTCCACGTTTTAGAGATCATTTTAACTATTCCTGATCCTTCATATTTCTACAAAACTCTTAGAATGAGCTCAATATATTTCTTTTTAAGAGTCTGTGACATTGTGATTGGTGTTTCATTGCATCTATAGATTAATTTGGGAAGAAAGTTTATCTTAGTATTGACTCCTGCAATCATGGATATGACATGTATCTCCATTTATTTAAGTCTTTTTCATATTGGCAATGTTTTATAGTTTTCAGTGTATGCATCTTGCACTTTTTTCATGAGACTTATTCCCAGATAGTTTATCTTTTTGATACTATTGTGAATGATATCTGTATCAGTTGATACACGAATGGCCACTATATGAATGGCAACTGTATCCATTGATTTTTATGTATTGAACTAATTTATATTTGAATATTGAACCAACTTTGTGTTTCTAGGATAAACTCACTTAGGTAGAATGATCTTTTCTTAGATTTCTAGGTGTTATTTGCTAACATTTTGATAACAATATTTGCATCTATGTTGATGAAGGACTAAAGGTTTGAAGTTTGGTTTTTTAAATAATGTCCTTGTCTTTGATCAAGATTTTGCTGGCCTCATAAGAGGAGGTAGAAAGTATTCCTAATTAGCTTCTATATTTTCTGAGTGTTTGTAGATATTAGTATTACTTCTTCTTTAAATATTTGATTGAATTTATTGTTGAACTCTCTGGGACTGGAGTTTCTTTTGTGGGAAGACTTTTGAATATGAATTTAATTTCTTTTCATTATCATATAGAATCATATAGGGCTTTAGATTTTCTATCTTGTATCAGTTTTGGTCATTTGTGTCATACAAAAAATGAATTCACTTCATCTAAATTGCCAAATATATTGGCATGAAGTTTTTCATAATGTTGCTGTCATTTCTTTTGAACATGTGTAATATCTTTAGTGTTGTCCTTTTCTTCATTCCTGATATTGAAAATTTATATTTTCTCTTTTTATTTTTTTTTAAACATTTTATTTATTTCTAGGAGAGAGAGAGAGACAGCGTGAGCAGGGGAGGGTCAGAGAGAGAGGGAGTCACAGTCTGAAACAGGCTCCAGGCTCTGAGCTGGCAGTCAGCACAGAGCCCGACGCGGGGCTCGAACCCACGAACCGCGAGATCATGACCTAAGCGAAAGTCGGACGCTTAACCGACTAAGCCACCCAGGCGCCCCTATTTTCTCTTTTTAGTTCTTGATCAGCATGAAGGTTAACTGCTGCATAATAACTCGACCCTAACATTAGAAACTTAAAACATCATTTTAATTTACTAATGCTTTTGTAGGTCAGAAATTCAAGAAGACTTCAGCTGAACAGTTCTTGCTTGGAGTCTTCAATGTAGTTGAATTCATCTATCAGCTAGGGCTTCCCTCATGTAAGATTCCAGTAGGTTGGATGTCCAAGATGGCTTCCTCTCCGGCTGGCAGTTGGTGCTGGCTACAGGCTGGGGGCTGGGCTGGGGTTGTTGATGGAGTGCCTCCATGTGGTCCCTCCAGCATACCAGCCTTCCTTCTGAGCAACCACCCCAAGAGAATGAGGTGGAAGTTTCTTGGCCTTTTCCTGAAGAAGCTTGGAAGTAAAGCAGTGCTACTTCTATCAACTTCTACTGGTCACAAAGTTACCAAGGCCAACTCAGATTAAGGGAAGGGAATATAGATTACAGCTCTTGATGGGGAGGGCATAAAATTTCCATCCTATTTTATAATCTTCATAATCAATGTAGGGAGATTTTATCAATTTTATTAATCTTTTCAAATAATCAGTATTTGATTCTGTTGATTTTATTTGGTGTTTGTCCTTCTAAAAAATTGATTTCTGTTCTTATTTTTATTATTTATTTTCTTCTATTTATTTTTTATTTAATTTGTTCTTCTGTTTCCAGCTTATTAAAGTGGAAGTAAGCCTAGATCACTGATTTTTAGGACTTTCTTTGTTATCTAATAAAGAAATTTAAAACAGTTAATTTCCCTATATGCACAGCTTTGCCTACATCCCGCAGCTTTTAATATGTTGTGAAATTATATTCATTCCGTTAGAAGTATTTTCTTATTTCCCTTGTGATTACTCCATTGGCCTTTGATTATTATGGCTTAATTTCTAAATGTTTGGACCTTTTCTAGATTGTCCTATGATTAAATTAAATTTAGCCATGGATGAGAACATATTCTGCATAATTTTGATCTTTTGAAATCTTTTTAAAAATACGGTCCATACCAATAAATATTCCATGTGCACTTCAAAGCAATGAGTATTATGTGGTTTTTGGATGTTGTATAACATTCTATAAAACTCAATTAGATCCAGTTGGCTGATAGCAACCAAGTCTTTTATATCTTTACTTACTTTGTCTACTTGATTCTATCAATTACCGTGTGATGAGTATTAAAATATCCAACTAGGATGGTGGATTTGTTTACTTCTCCCTTGAATTCTCTCAACTTTTGTTTCATTTATTTTGAGGTTTTGATACTCGGAGCTGCTTGCACGTTTTTCAAGGAATTGGAAGATGTCAGCAAGATGGTGGAGGATTGCTTGGATGGAATATGATATGTTTGCCTGTGACCCTAAATAGCCTTTACCACCAAACAAAGGAAAGAAAGAATGTTATGCGCAAAAGCTGGCTGCACTTCAGTGAAGAAACTGGTTGGTTTTTGTCTTTGTTTGTTTGCTTTAATGAGGCATTTGTCTCCCGAAGATGCTAAAGTCACAACAAGGAACTAGGATAATAGCCAGCCCTTGTCCCATAAATATGCTTCTAGGAAGCTGATGAACAGCAACTCGTTCTTTCCCACCTTATTAGACATTATAGTCATTTAGATATAATCAAATCAGAAACATACGTGGTTTTGTTGAAAGCCAGAGGGGCATTAATTGAAATTGCCAGGGCCAAAAGTATTCCTTCTAAAGAGCCATTTGTAGCATGGTTGGTGAACATTTACTGGGATCTCCTGTGAGTGCAGAGCCCTGTGTTTGCCCCAACAAGGGACCTAAAAAGAAACAGGAATTCAGATTCTGCCTTTAAATAGTTTATTTTCAGGCCAAGAAGGATAATGAACAACAGTTTCTTACTTGTCCATGACACATTAAAGTTTATATATATGAATTGTACACACACACACACACACACATACACACACTGGAATATTACGCAGCCATAGAAAAGAATGAAACCTCGCCATTTGCAATAACATGGATGGATGTAGAGGGTATAATGCTAAGTAAAATAAGTCAGTCACATAAAAAAAAGTACCATATGACTTCAACTATATGTGGAATTTAAGTAACAAAACAAACAAACAAAAAAAACAGTTTCTTAAATACAGAGAACAAACTGGTGGTTGCCAAATGGGATAGGTAAAATAGATAAAGCACCTATCCTGTTGAGCACTGAGAAATATATAGGATTGCTGAATCTTTATACGGTATACCTGAAACTAATATAAGATGGTACATTAATTATACCTGAAATAACAAACAAATAAACAAAGTTTACTATAGACTTCTGTAAATATCAGTGTTCTGTACTGCTCTTAACTACTCTGAATGTAGGTGATACAGTATTTTTCCTCCAGGTATGCACAAAAGCTTAATGTGAGGCCGATGACCTTACCCTGGGTCCAGCAGAAGCATTACAAATCTGTACTCTGTTGTCTGTCTGTTATACAGTCTCTACCCTAAGGCCATAAAGAGAACCAGTTCTAGGTCCCAGGCAGTGTAGGAATGAGGCCCGATCAGACACTTCCCTTTGCTGGAGCGTAATGGCTACAAGAACAAATTTGAAGTCACACTGGGTTTGAATCCTAACTGCACCAACCAGCTGTGGAAGCTTGGAAAATTATTTCACTTTTTTGTGCTTCTATTACCTGCGATTAATCAAATTGTAAATTAACTGATTACTAACAGAATGAAATCAAATCTATGGAATCATCTGTGATGATGATCTCTATCCCAAAAGTTGTATTAGCTACAATTATGTGTTAGGTGCTTAATGGACTTGAACATAGACCAGGTCCATTGCACATAGGATATTATTCAACCTCTCAACATATCTTCAAAGACTCCAATTTTGATGGAATGGATGAATGAATTTGCCATCACTGTCCCTGCCTCTGCATCCCCTTAAAACAAGGACTGCTCCCTCCACTCTCAATCTTGCTTCTTGGCCAGACTAACTGGGTCTGCCTGCCAACTGGTGTCTAGAAACATTGGATACTCTGATCTTTCAGCTGTCTGGATCTGACTGAAAAGGCAGTTTCAAGCTATGAGCAGATTAATAGTGCATAGGAGATGGAAACAGAGGATTTGCACTTATATGGACCTGAGTTGGAGTCCTGACTCCATACTTTACTATCTATGTGGCCTTGAGAAAATTCTTTACCCTTTAGTCACCAACCCTTTCACTCACTCAACAAGTATTTATGAACATCTATATAATTTCAGCCTCTGTTCTAGTCTCTTGAGTACATATCAGGGAATAAAACATAAAATCTGTCTCACACCCTGGTGGCTTTGTGACTCAATTTTTTTTGTCATTTAAAATGAGGAAAAACAGTAGAGACTTGTTTATAGCATTGTTATGAGATCAGCTGAGATAATGCAGGGAAAGTGGTTAGCAGAGCATATTTTAAATTTTTTTTAATGTTTTATTTATTTTTAGGAGAGAGAGAGAGAGACAGCGTGAGCAGGGGAGGGTCAGAGAGAGAGGGAGTCACAGACTGAAACAGGCTCCAGGCTCTGAGCTGGCAGTCAGCACAGAGCCCGACGCGGGGCTCGAACCCACCAACCGCGAGATCATGACCTAAGCGAAAATCGGACGCTTAACCGACTAAGCCACCCAGGCGCCGCAGCAGAGCATATTTTAAAAATAACATAATTAAAAATGTTTAAACATATTTAAATAATATATTTAAAATATACTTAAAAAATAACAGTGTCAGGGAAAATGTGAACACCTTCCTGAATCTGATATTTTTCTTGACTGACGTAACAGTATAAGAGAGGTGACTTCCAGAAGAGCAGTGATTTGTAGAATATCTGGTCTGAAGGTTGCTCTTCCTTAGTCTCTTTTCCAAAGACAGATGTCTGATCAAAAGATGGACATGCAGCCAGGACCATTTTTTCCAGCCAAGACCATTTTTATAGCAGTTTAAAAATACATATGATAGTGTATAGAATAAGTTGAGAAGAAATTTCATTTACATTTTTAATCAAGGAAGGCAGAATTATTGGCTGTTTCATTGTTCACCCTTCATTGTTCATCTCAATCCTTCAGACAGATATTCTTTTTTTTTTTTTTTTACAAATAGTTTATTGTCAAATTAGTTTCCACATAACACTCAGTGCTCATCCCCACAAGTGTCCTCCTCCATGCCCATCCCTCCTCCCCCCCACATCCATCAGTCCTCAGTTTTTGTCAGCATTCAAGAGTCTCTCATGGTTTGCCTCTCCCCTTTCCCCCACCATTTCCGCCCTTCTTCTCCCCCTTGTTCCTCCATCAAGTTCCTCCTAATCCTCCTATACGTGCAAACATATGATATTTGTCCTTCTCTGCCTGACTTATTTCGCTCAGCATAACACCCTCAAGGTCCATCCATGTTGCTACACATGGCCAGATTTCATTGTTTCTCATGGCCATGTAGTATTCCATGGTATAGATAAACCACATCTTCTTGATCCATTCATCTGTTGATGGACACTTAGGCTCTTTCCATGTTTTAGCTATTGTGGAGAGTGCTGCTATGAACATTGGGGTACATGTGCTCCTATGCATCAGCATTTCTGTATCCCTCAGGTAAATTCCTAGCAGTGCTATTGCTGGGTCATAGGGGAGTTCTATGGTTAGTTTCCTGAGGAAACTCCACACTGTTTTCTAGAGGGGCTGTACCAGTTTACATTCCCACCAACAGTGTAGGAGGGTGCCCGTTTCTCCACATCTTCGCCAGCATCTAGAGTTCTCTGATTTGCTCATTTTAGCCACTCTGACTGGCGTGAGGTGGTATCTCAGTGTGGTTTTGATTTGTATTTCCCTGATGAGGAGGGATGCTGAGCATCGTTTCATGTGCCTTCAGACAGATATTCTTGACAAGACTGAAGGCCAGCATTTCTCCTTTAAGTTTATTCTAAACTTAAATATTATTGCCCTGAATCAGGTCACACACATAACAGTAATAGAGGGATTAAATGGATAAAGAAGATTAAGACAGAATGAACCTCTCATCAATTCAGAATAGAAACTGTATTTGTAAATATGCTCTCTGCCTTCTCTCCCGTGACAGTGGAGCGACACTGCCTCTGTCCCATAAAAGAGAAGCCCTGAAATCTCATTCCATCTCTTCTTTCTGCATTAGAACAATTTCCCTAGTCATCTGTCTCTCCCTCTGAGATTGTAAGCTCTTAGTGGAAGGGACCTTGTTTTACACTTTTCTATGTTTTGTTTATGTCACGAATTCTGGCACACAGCTGGTTTTCATTGTGTGTTTGTTGAACTGAATTTAAAAGGCATTGATTTCCTCTCAAATCATAGATAACTGATTATTGACAGGCTAAAATCAAATTTGTCTAATTCTGTCATCTTGTGGTTTTATAAAGTGTTCTAAAAACATCAGCATAATGATGACAGAGTCATTTAAAAACACTCTGAATGGAATTCAGCTAGAGCCCCATTTAAGGCTTAGGTTTAAATCTTTTTACAAACAACATGTCATCTCAAAACAAATTTAACATAGCTTCCAGTGAAGAAACATTACTACTAAAATCAGATGTAAGATCTGCCTCATAATGGGCACAATGCCAATATTGAAGAGTTTAACATACCCTCTTATTACCTACCACCTTGTTTTAGCTTATTTACTTAAACAACTTCGCATAATTGTTAGACAATCTGGTTGCACATTCTCTGGTTTGTTACTACAAACCAGACAAACATTCTCTTCTATTTGAGGACATGATTTTATCGTTTCAATTGGTGTGAATGTATAAAGGGACTGTAGAAGATGCTGCAATTTTTGGCTAATTATTTCAGGGATATGAGCAAACAGAGAGTTAATAAAAAAGGAAGAGTAAAAGTTTGTTCTGGAAAGCTTGGAAGGAAGGATATAGGGTAAAGAACTGGGGGATAAGAGTCATTCAATAGTATTTATTGAGCACCTACTAGTGCTAGCCACCATCTAGGTCCTGTGGACACAGAGGTAAACCCTGCTCTTCTGAAGCCAACATTTAAGTCAGGGGAACATTCATTCAAAGTGGTTCTAATAATGTTGAACCTCAAAAGAAGGGTCATTACTCCCTAGCTTCCTGGATGTTCACAGTCCCTTTCTACCTAGAAGCTCTCCAGACTTGAAGAGATCTGGAGGGAAAAACATTCAATCACAAATGGGTGCTGTTATATAACTTTCCCTGGGGCATGGAGTGCCTAGACAGAAAGATATGTCCCAAGGTGACTGTGTCTACTTATACTGAGAACTGGCTGGCAGTTTCCCAGCTAGAATCATCAAATAAATCATCACAATAATATAATAGGTAAATTAAATAAATACTGTGTCACCTGGCATCTCCATAACGCATCTATCTTAAAAGGTTTAGAGTGAAAATTTAAGAACACAATGTCTAGCATGTTGCTTGGCATGAGGTCAGTATCATACACAGACACACACACACACACACACATACACACACACACACACACAGTTCTTTCCTTAGCCACTATGAGAAGTTCATGGCCCCTGCTTCTGAGAGAGAATACAAATCAGGCTCCCTAATCACTCAGCACAGGCCGTCGGCCCCACCTCCTGCACATCTGGTGTATACCGCATCTGAATCACTCTAATCAACAACTCAGAATAATGGCATTTCCGACCCTCATCAGATAATTCAACCAGAAATTGATTGCGATGCGGCTCTTGCCAAATGCTTGCAGGGGACAGCAGATATATGAGAGAAACTGCCTAATGCATATGTTATCTACATGCATTCTTCTAAGCTTTTTCTTTGATTTAAGAAATAATCAGAACACTTATCTGGTCGATATTATTGCAGTTCTTTATAAAACCCTTTGAATTAAAATGTGCAGCTACGTTTTATAGAATGTATATTAAGAATATATGCCTAGCATGGGACCCAGCGCATAATAGGTCCTTCACAAGCATTTGAATATTGAAAGGATGAATCTGTTTGAACAAGAACTGTGGCTCCCCCCTTCACTACAGCCAAGAGAGAAAATAGCATCCATTAGGATTTCCTTTTGATTCCTTCTCTCTTTAGGGAACTGCTCTCCATCCTTCATATCTTGGCTGGATATCACCTTCTTCCTGGTACCTGTCCCCCCACACACACAGGCAGGGCTCTAAGTTCTTCCTGCCCTGCGCTGCATCTTTTAGAGCCCCGTCGCATGGTTTTGCAATTATCTGCACTATTGTGTCCTCCCTAGACTGTCAGCCCCTTCAGGACACAACTGTGCCTTTTTCATCTTTGTAACCACAGTGTATGGCACAGAGCCTGGTACACAGCAGAGTAATAAATGTTGACATGTCAAAAGAATAAATAGAGCAATTCAGTGTCCCTTATATAAACACCAACCAAGCCCTTCTTCCTTGAATTCAATAACAGGAAAACTTAACATTCTCAGTACATTTTTATTGAGCTCCTGCTTTATGCAGAACACTTTCCTGATGTAACAGAGATTTCTGTTGTCCCTACCACTAAGGAGTCCTACATCAGGTGAGAGAGACAAACATATCTGCAGGCGTATTCAAGGTAATCTGGATTCAGTTTTCTAATAGCAGTACAGGGACACGCTCAGGAGAGCCTGGGGATGGAAATGACTAATTCCAACTTGCAGATAAAGGAGGCTTGTTGCTGGAGGCTGACTTTGAGTGGACAGAATTTTAACAGGACAGGTGTGGGGATAGGAAGCAGCCTTTACTTATCTGAGACTTTGAGGTTTCTGAGTGCATGAACTGTATTTCCATCTTTGTATCCACAAATGCCTACTATGGACCTAACATATGGTAACTTTTCAATAGATACGTGTTGAAATATTTGTTGAAAATAGATTTTTTAAGTCTAGAGGTAAATGAAAGACCGGAAAGGATGGTTGAAACCGAACTGGTAAGGACATAGTTCTGTTTGTTGTGAGCAGACATAGAATGTTCTCGAGTTGGGAGGGATGCAATCAGATCGGGTTATCTGCGAAGGATGAATTAGAGGAGAAACACATTGGAGACACAGAAGGCAGCCAGAGGATACTTAAAAGTCAATGAAGATGTAGATGAAGCAGTGGATGTGGAGGCCCGAGGAAGGGATGGGGGTCTCCAGGTTTGTTGTTTGTGAAGCTTCTCTATTTTAATCTTTTTTACAATAGAATAAATAGTTCTCTTGATGGCTGCAGACATGCAAAGCTGCCTGGTGGCATTCAGAAACATCAAAGTCAACGCCGTTCTCCTGACTGTCATGCAGTCTTCAATAACCATAAAGTTAGTTGCATGAAACTGCTGTTGAACCAGCAAGACTGCACTTATGCATCCATCATTTTCACAACTGTTGGTAACCCAGGCATATTCTCCTCAGAAAACCTTGCCTTCTTGTGTCACAATGTCCATTCACTCACATTCACCCCAGGGACTGGATCTTTGGTAATAACACCCGAAACTGTATATAGTGGGAAAAAGGGATTTCTTCTTTAGAATAAGAATTGGTAGGCAAAAGGTGGCTTCCAGTTGAGGATGTGTTATGGGCCTTTTTGAAATGTAAGTCCATGGGTCTAATGAATCTTTCATATTTAGGTAGTTTCCAAGAAAAGACATCTCCAATAAAGCAGTCTTTAGTAACCATCCTCTTCCATGCTTTTTTCTTTCTCTTTCCTGTTCAAATAACTTTTAACATGTCTGTTTCTCCTTGAACTCTGGGTAGAGGAACTTCTCATTATTCCACTTTCTCTTTCCATTTTTTGTTTAATCTTTTTTTTTTAATTTTTAAATGTTTTTTCATTGTTGAGAGAGAAAGAGAGCACGAGTGGGGAACATGCAGAAAGAGAAAGGGAGACACAGAATCCGAAGTAGGCTCCAGGCTCTGAGCTGTCAGCACAGAGCATGACACAGGGCTCGAACTCACGAACCATGAGATCATGACCTGAGGTCGGACACTTAACTGACTGAGCCATCCAGGCACCCCATATTTTTGTTTAATCTTATTAGAAAGCACTTCAGAAGGCTTGGACTGTGCCTTCCTCTCCAGAAATTATGCAGCTACTGCTTCTTGTGAAGTCTTTTCATCATTCTTTTGTCTGGGGTTTCCCCCTTCATGCATCTCGATAGTCTTTTCCATTTGTGTTTCCTCAGCATGGTGCTATGTATGGCAAAGCTTGGCTTTTCGATCAATCATCTTTTTTGCCTTCTTTGAACATTCATGAGCTTTTTCAACCTTCTTTCTTTATCTGTTTCTCATGATAATTCAAACAATATCCATAGATTTATGGTGTAACTCAATATATTTGTTTTGTGGCATGGTGACAGGTGTGAGACCGCCAGGTACAGCTGTCAGACCATGAAGCAGCTCTCAATTTTCAGGTGTCAGAGACCCAGGAGCTGACTCCACACAGCCAGCAACAGGAAAGGGCAGGATCTTTTGGTTTTAAGTTGACATTTCTGCTTACTTCTCTTTTAAAAAATCACTGAAGCTCTAAGAAGGACCAGAATGAAATATGCATTCCATCACTGGTGAAACTAGGAAAACATACATAATCCCAAACCACAATATATAAAGATAAAAACTACATGGGATGCTGGGAATTGATTTAGCAGAGCAGAGAAAGCTTAAAATGAATAAAGTTACATATCACTGGATGGGTGTATTAGTGAGAAGCAATCTTTTTCACTCTTAAAACACAAAAAAGATGAAAATCCCAGGGGTACCAGGTGTGTGGAGGTGTGCCACAGTTGAACAGGGGAATAGGTTGAAAGTCTGTAAAAGATCAGTTGGACCTCCAGGACCCAACTCTGCCCATTCACGTGACTATCCCTCCCTCACTTTGATGGAAAGAAGAGATTTATTCTTTTTTAAAAATATTTATTTTTGAAAAAGAGAGAGAGAGAGATTGAGAGCATGAGCATGATCAGGGAAGGGGTGGAGAGAGCAGGAGACACAGAATCCGAAGTAGGCTCCAGACTCTGAGTGGTCAGCCCAGAGCCTGATGTGGGGCTCAAACCCACAAACTGAGAGATCATGACCTGAGCCAAAGTTGGATGCTTAACCGACTGAGCCACCCAAATGCTCCAGAAGAGATTTATTCTTGAGAGGAACTGAACCAGAGGGCCTCTAAATTCAGAGATACCAGGGATAGCAGAAGGCTTGGTTGAAGTGGTCCTGAAAAGACAGGAAATATATGAAAGGATGCATCCTCAACAGGGAGGCATGTGGTCCCCTACTCCCTAGATATCAGCTGCCACACTTATACCTTCATGAGAGGAGATTGGATTGTCCTCTTCTGGAGAATTCTCAATGGCCCCAGCAGGAGGAGGAGGAAAAGGCAGACAGACATACACGTGTGCACACACAGACCCACACATATATTTCCCCAAGGAAAAAGCATCCAGTCCATAGGTTGAACTCCAGCAGTCATTAAGGCTTGCCCAATCACAGAAGACTTCCAATCAGCCTTCCAATCATTTTAGTCTTTAAAATAAACAGAAGTTAAGTGGTTTTGAGAAAAGCATAAAATTTTGAGAAAGCATAAAAATCAGAGAAGAAAAAACAAGGAACAGAAGAAAACTAACTTTAAAGAAAGCAATAACTAGCATCCTCAGAGAAACAAGGATGTTATAAAAAGAGGAACAGTAAGAAAATAGGGAAAAGCTCTTGCAAATTAGCAATACAACTAAAATTAAAAATTCAGAAGAATTGGAAAATTAAGTTGGAAAAATCCCATTGAAAGCAGAACACAGAGCAAAAGATATAAATAATAATATGGAAAAGATAAGGAAATTGGATTCTACCTCTGATAGTAAACCAACAGATTTTGTAGAAAGACGGAACAGAGAAAATGGATAAAACAAAGACATAATTTGATGATATTTTAGAAAACCAAAGTACAAAAGTACCTAGATTAAAAGTCCAAAAAGTGTTCCTCCCAAAACAAACCTTTTAAAAGGCTGCACCAAGACATATTCTCATGAAATTTCAGCATATCAGGGATAAAGAATTAATAGAAAAATATTCCAGACAAAAAGCCAGGTTATATACAGAAGTTTAGAATTAGTAGCTACCCTGGAAACTAGAAGAGAGGGGAGAATTACATTCATTATTATGAAGAAAATTTATTTCTACTCTAGGAATATACAGTTAATCAATGATGTGTGATGACAGAATAAAGATATTTTAGAATTACAATGTAGTATTCCATCGTATAGATAAACCACATCAAAAGTCTCCAGAAATCTAACTCCATGGTATCATGTCTACTGAAGCTACTAGGTAATATGCTCTAACAAATAAGGAAAGAGGAAGCATGAGGTCCAAGGAGGAAAGAGGTGAAAGGAATGTCCAGGTCAGTCAATGGAAGTCTCAGGACAAGAGCTGTGTAGCTGACCTAAACAATAGACAGTTTATTGAACAGGAAAATTTAAAGCTCAGGAGACAACTCTCTGGTGGAGGGGAGCAGGAGCGGTCAGGAGAGAGAGAGTGACAGTGAGAGAGTGAGAGAGAGAGAGAATGTAAATATTGCAAACTGCATTTGAGAAGTTGCTGGAAGAAATGGGGAGATTAAGCCAGTCACTGGTAGATAGAATACTAAGAAAATGGGGGGAAAATAAAGGCAACTATTAACCATATGAAAACTAAAGTTGAATAAGGAAATGGGAAAAGAAAGAAGGAAACTATTAACCATATGAAAAATCAAAGCTGAACAAGAAAGCAGTCATAATAATATTAGACTACTTGACACAGCAGTAAATAGTTTTTACATGGTTCTAATTAGGGAGATATTGAATACTGACTGAAATGAAATTGTGATATAACTGTACAGATAAAAATATAAAAGAAAAAGAATCATATAGAGGAGGTGAGGGAGTTTGAGAGAGCTAAGTAATCATTCATTATCAGAGGGCCTCAATACATAATTGGTATTGGAGAATCAAGAAAAAGCAGTACAATCTTATTATTTAGAGTCATGAAGGTAAATGCTAGAAGAAATGACTAAAAGATTGGTTACAACTTGGTTAGACTACCGTATATGGTGGTTGTGCATTTCACACACCAATAGTACCCACCCCCCCAAAGTTTTTGCGCAATCAGCACAGCCTTAAGGGGCAGTTCTGCCTCTTGGGAGCAGGACCAGCCCTGGGGCAGATTGATGTGAGAAGGGGACTGCTCTATCGAGTTACAAACATATTAGCTGTATTTGACTTTTAAAATTATGTTTGATTTCTAAAAATCTAAAATAAAAAAGAGAGGAGAGTATAGATTTGAGACATACATCTGCAATAGCTCTTTGGGATTTGGCAGCTTCTGAGGGATACACAAAGGAAGGGGACACAGTAAAGACTGGAGAATCATCAGTTAAATAGGGAAGAGGGGGGTTAAAAAAAGGAACTTAGTATCATAGAATCATCAAAGGAAAGAAAGAGTTACCAGAGGAGGGAATGGCCAACAGCGCCACATGCTGGTGAGGGGAAATTACACAGGCTTCCGCATCAAAAGACCTGGGCCTGAGTCTCAGCAGCTCCACCGCGGTCCAAGTGGCTATTTCCTCACCTTAAAAAAGGTGATGAGGATACCAACCTCACCTCACCCTTTAGCTGCTGCTTTCATGAAATACAGAGTGACAAGCATGCCAGAATAAGAAATCCTTTGAAGCACCCAGTTTTGCATCCTGGCAATACCCTCCTCAAACTAATCAAAGTATTATCTGGGGCAAAGGGCAGTGCTGTGGAAAACTAATTTTATTTTCAAAGTTATTTTAATTATTTTCAAGGCCTTTGGCAAGAGGTTTTCCTTTTAAGTTTGACACTTCCTTGATGTTGGGATTTCTGTGGTTCCTGGAGAATCCCATGGAAACTTTCTGGCCCGGAGGAGTAGCTACAAGGGACCAGGCAGGCAGAACCTCCTTCCTGCTCCAGGATTCCAGCAGCAAGATGAGCTTCCTCTCCCCTGCAACTAGACACAGAACAGGGCCAAGAGAGTGGTGGTGTCTCAACTTAGTCCCGGCCTGGCTTTCAGGGAAGACAGATTGGATCTGGAACCTGGAGGCACTGAGCCTGGAGCCTGAAGCCACGGAGGAGCGAGAAATGGCTAGGAGGAGGAAAAATCTGGAGTAGAGTGCTGTTCCAAGGTCACCAAAATCCCTCTCCTCTTCGGAGGCCCCTGTCCAGTGACCAGACCCCGTAAAACCACATGGGGCTGTTAAGGAAGTCCCGACCTGACTCACTTCTGGTATCTGTCAGCCCCAAGTGAATGCCTCCTGCTTCACTTGCTGTTTGGCTTCAGGGAATTCAAGAATGACATTTAAAAAAAAAATGAAAACAGTTTCAGAGAGCATACTCTGTGCCAGGTACTATTTTCAGCACTTAACTTCCATTAACTTTTGTACAGATGAGGAAAATAAGGTGCAGAGTGGTTAAACAACTTGTCTAACAGTAGAGACAGGCCAAATATGAGAGGCAGGCTCCCCTGAATCTAGATTCTTTAGCATATCCCCAGGAGTCTCAACAACCAGTTGAGTGGAGGTTCCTCCCCTCTTCAAAAACCTGTAGTGATTCCCACTGACTTTAAATAGAATATCCAAGGTTCTACATAACACTCTCCTACCTTTTTACTGTCATCTACACTATATCAAGCTATAGCTCAGATGTACCTGCTACATGGAGTTTGTCACTCTTCTGAACGTCCCTGAAATCTCACACCTTTGGGCTTTGGCTAATGCCATTCCTTCATCCTAGAGTGAAAAGTAGGAGAGTGATGGCAAATGGATGGAATTTGGAATCAAATCGTTCTCTGTCTGTCTAGTCTCTTTCCATCTTTCACAGAGTATGTTAGTAGAGTTCTGGATGTCCACTCTCCCTATAGCTAGAAATAGCAGAACTTGAGTTTTGGATGGACGCATTATTATCTAAAAGACTGTGTGATCATGTGACTACCTTCTAGCCAACATTTTCTAGGTGAAAATGTGCGGAGTTGGAAATAATTAGAAATAGCTAGAAGTAGTTGCCCTTTCCTCCTCCTTCCTCCATCCTGCTCTTTGGAATGCAGGTGTGATATCTGGAACTCTAGCAGTCATCCTGCACCACATACCAGGGATGATGGAGCAGAGAGCCTAAAAAGTCCTGGGCGTATGGTGACCATGCAATGGTCATGTGAGCCCTGAATTAGCTGCCTTTGGACTTCTATCTCCTTTAAGCTTCTGTATTTCAGGTGTTTGTTATTGGTAGTTAATCTAACCTTGGGATGCAACACTGGGAATATTCCTTACCTTTCTTGGTCTAAACCTCAGCAGTGAAATGGAGAGAATTGTACCACTTGGTAATGGTGGAAAATAAATGATATAACATGAAAAAATGCTGTATGTGCTGGCAGGCTGGGGAGAGGTAATTTTTGGGAAGGAGAGCATTTCAGAATTGAGCAAGTCAGGCCACACTTGTTCCTACCTACTTCCCTGGGCCACACTCTCGGGGCTCTACTTCACCCAGTCCCTGGGTGGCTTAATGCTTGAATAAGGAGTCAGTGGGCCAGATGACCTTTGGGGCCCATCTAAAATTTAAATGAAGAAGTCTCTCTATGTTGACTGTTGTCCATGTCCATGGACAGTCCTCGTGGGTTAGGGCTCCCTTTCTTTAGATACCACGAGAAGACCATGCCATTTCTCTCTACGAACATTCTAGCCATCATAGATCTGGATATGTCTCTCTTTCTCCTCCTGTGCTTCTCTCTCTCTTTCTCTGTTTTCCCTTTGCCCCTATCTCCCTTTGCCCCTGTCTCCCCGTGGGACTGAGACAGATGTAAGAGACAGTGAAGGAATGAAGCAGAGCGAGGCTCTTCGGGACGGGCTCAAGAACTTTCTTTCTTTCTTTTTTAATTTATTTCTAGGAGAGAGAGAGACAGCGTGAACAGGGGAGGGTCAGAGAGAGAGGGAGTCACAGACTGAAACAGGCTCCAGGCTCTGAGCTGGCAGTCAGCACAGAGCCCGACGCGAGGCTCGAACCCACAAACCGCGAGATCATGACCTAAGCGAAAGTCGGACGCTTAACCGACTAAGCCACCCAGGCGCCCCGGTTCTGAGCTCTTTCAATCAATGTCTCATGTTGGCTTCTTCCTCTGCCCCCTTTTCTTGGTTTGCTTGACAAACTTCTGCTCTTTGAATTAAGATTCAACTTAAATGTCACCTTCTCTGAGAAGCATTTTTCTGGCCCAGTTAGACAATAAACCATATGGAGTCAAGAATGGCATCTTGTCATGAAAGCGAATAGCCTTCCTAGATGTGTGTCTGAAGAGAAGTTTGCTCTGAATTAGCTAGAAGAGGTGCCAAAGGAACATCTGTGGGGATGGCCACAACACCCCTATGCTAACAAGAAGCCATCTGGGGTCCCAGTGAGCTGCCAACAGAATGATCAAGGACTCAGTGCCACTGAGCATGGCCATGACACGTTTAGCAGAGAGGAAGAAAAAGAAATCAGGTGAAACTCCAGCCCTAGCCTGAACAATTCTCAATGGGACATTCAGAGAACCTCTAACTTCACTCAGCGAAGTCTTCTTGATGCATCCTTCAAGATAAACTGATACCAGTGGTCCCCCCTTACCTGCAGGCAGATGTCCCAAGGCCCCCAGTGGGTGCCTGCACCTGCAGGTGGTACCAAACGCTACATACACTTTGTTTTTTCTTATACTTATGTACCTGTGATAAAGTTTAATTTATAAATTAGGCATGATAAGAAATTAACACGAAGAAAATGGAACAATTATAACAATATAGTGTAATAAAAGTTATGTGACTGTGGGGTCTCTCTGTCTTTCTTTCAAAATGTCTTATTGTCCCATCCTCACCCTTCTTCTCGTGATGGTGGGTGACGATAAAATGCCCATGTGACGAGATGAAGTGAGGTGGGTGACGTAGGTGCTGTGATGTAGTGTTGAGCTACTACTGACCTTCTGACTTTGGTTGTGGCAAGGTGACCTTCTTTTAGCCTGTAATTAGATGTTCGAGATCATCATCTATAAAAGGTATGCTTAATCCATGCTATTAATGCCATTTAAAATGTCTTCATTGTGGTAAAATCTGCATAATATAAAATGTACCACCTTCACCATTTTCGAGCGTTCATCTCAGTAGTGTTAAGTACATTCACACTGTTGTGCAAACATCACCATTTTTCCAGAACTCTTTTTATCTTGCAAAACTGAAATCTATAGCCATTAAATAATAACTTCCCATTCCCTGCTCTCCCAGCAGGGGAGCCATTCTACTTTTTGTCTCTATGAATTTGATCACATGGTGCCCCATACAAGTGGCATCATGCAGTGTTTCTCCTTTTGAGACTGGCTTATTTCACTCGTCATAATGTCCTCAAGATTCATCCATATCGTAGCACGTGTCAGAATTTTTAAGGCCAAATAATATTCCCTTGTCTGTGTACACCACATTTTGTTTTTCTACTCATCCTTTGATGGGCACTTGGGTTGCTTCTGCGTTTGAGTTATTGTGAATAATGTTGTTATGAGCACGGTGGACCAGGAACTTTCAGACTCTGCTTTCCATTTTTCTAGATATACACCCAGAGTGGAATTTCTGGTTATTTCTGGAATTTCTGGATCATATGGTAATTCTCATTTTAATTTTTTGAGGAATCATCATACTGTTTTCTACCAGGTGTGCACCATTTTACATTCCCACCAACATAGCACAGGGCTCCAATTTTTCAAATCCTCACCAACACTTGTTCATCCTCCCTTCCTTCCTTCTTCTTTCATTCGTTCCTTCCTTCTTTCCTCCCTCCTTCTCCTCATTCCATCCATCCCTCCCTTCCTTTCCTTATTCCCTCCCTCCCTTCTTTCTTTTCATTTTGATAGCAGTCATCCTAATAGGAGGTATGAGGAGATATGATTTTGACTTGCATTTCCATAGAAACTAGTGATGTTGAGCATATTTTTGACATGGTAACATTATCTTTCTATTCTCTTTGTTGTAATAGGGATGTGTGGGTATCATGCCAGTGTTATCAAATCATTGGTATGCAATTCTTTAAAAGTACAAAATACATTTTGGTTTATCTCAGTCCATTTGGATGATGCTATTAAGTCCATCAAAATCACATCCTAACTCCTCCAACTCTTAGAGCAGTGACAGGTTTGTTTTGCACAAGCATCAATAACCAGGGGCCAATGTCAAGATCATGCAACTTTTCTCATAACAAATTCCTGTCCATGGAAGACATTAGAGGCACACTTAGATGCTCTTCTGTGGCTTTGAGGGTTTTTTTTAGGCAACAAGAAATCTAAAATAAATTCATTTGAAACATTCCTGGATGGCCTTTTCAGTTTTCTGCTTTACATGTTTTTCCCTGTCAAGCAAGGCACCAGGAGGGTAAGTCCTATACTGGCTAGAACAGAGTGTGAAGAAAATCATTTTAAGGTAATGGCAACCCATTCAGAGCAGATGAGAGAAGAAATCTCCCCTCTGAGGCATCGAAGTTTTAAAAGATTCTTTGACGGTATTAGCTCAAATGGAGCTAAAAAAAAAAAACCCACCCCCCCAAACAAACAAACAAACAACCCACAGGTGCATTTATTGCCACCCCCCTGACCTCCCTAGCATAATCCTAAGTACAGATGGGCAACAGGGAAGCTATGTAAAGATAAGGGAGGGGTAACATGTATAATTTTTACTCAGACCAGAGGGGGAAAAAAAGGCCTAATCACAATGTACACTATAGATAGAAATGTAAATGCCCCTGAGATTTATTCCATGATCTACCATTTCATCCCACTGTTTTTCAAGGAAAGTAAGTTTGGAAAGAATTTTTTTTTTGGCTTTTAGATAAAAAAAATCTATCTCTGAAAGCAGAGTCCATGGGAATCCATTCATTCTCTAAACCCTTGAAATAGGGTCTCACTGCCAGTCCTCATGTTTAGGTCTTTCGAGGTACTATATGAGCTGGAGGATGAAGAAGTATTATCATGAGGGGAAGGCCGTGTGAACAGACGGGGCAGTATGAACAGGAAGACAGAGGATCCTCATCTTCTCAGGGACATGCGTCAAGGCCAGATGAAAGGAATTCTGTTGGGCGTGCTTCGGAACAAAGGTTGACGGCAATTAGGGAGGCTCATCCATTACAACTGCTATCAAAATGCCCTCCCCCTTTTTCTCTTGCCAGTCACAAAAATAATGGCACATGCCCATGGAAGAAGAGTGGGTTTTTTTTTTTACAGTAAGTTTATTGTCAAATTAGTTTCCACATAACACTCAGTGCTCATCCCCACAAGTGTCCTCCTCCATGCCCATCCTCCCCTCCCCTCACATCCATCAGTCCTCAGTTTTTGTCAGCATTCAAGAGTCTCTCATGGTTTGCCTCTCTCCCTTTCCCCCACCTTTTCCACCCTTCTCCCCCTTGTTCCTCCGTCAAGTTCCTCCTAAACCTCCTATACGTGCAAACATATGATATTTGTCCTTCTCTGCCTGACTTATTTCGCTCGGCATAACACCCTCAAGGTCCATCCATGTTGCTACACATGGCCAGATTTCATTGTTTCTCACGGCCATGTAGTATTCCATCGTATAGATAAACCACATCTTGATCCATTCATCTGTTGATGGACACTTAGGCTCTTTCCATCTTTTAGCTATTGTGGAGAGTGCTGCTATGAACATTGGGGTACATGTGCTCCTATGCATCAGCATTTCTGTATCCCTTGCGTAAATTCCTAGCAGTGCTATTGCTGGGTCATAGGGGAGTTCTATGTTAGTTTCCTGAGGAACCTCCACACTGTTTTCCAGAGGGGCTGTACCAGTTTACATTCCCACCAACAGTGTAGGAGGGTGCCCGTTTCTCCACATCCTCGCCAGCATCTAGAGTTCTCTGATGTGCTCATTTTAGCCACTCTGACTGGCGTGAGGTGGTATCTCAGTGTGGTTTTGATTTGTATTTCCCTGATGAGGAGGGATGCTGAGCATCGTTTCATGTGTCTGTTGGCCATCTGGATGTCCTCTTTGGAGAAGTGTCTGTTCATATCTTCTGCCCATTTCTTCACTGGGTTGTTTGTTTTTCGGGCGTGTAGTTTGGTGAGTTCCTTATAGATACTGAATATTAACCCTTTATCTGATATGTCATTTGCAACTATCATTTCCCATTCCGTTGGTTGCCTATTAATTTTCTGGGTTGTTTCCTTGGCTGTGCAGAAGCTTTTAATCTTGATGAGGTCCCAACAGTTTATTTTTGCTCTTGATTCCCTTGCTTTTGGGGATGTGTCAAGTAAGAAGTTGCTGCGGTGGAGGTCAAGGAGGTTGTTTCCTGCTTTCTCCTCTAGGGTGTTGATAGTTTCCTGTCTCACGTTCAGGTCCTTTATCCATTTTGAGTTTATTTTTGTGCATGGTGTGAGAAAATGATCTAGTTTCATTCTTCTGCATGTTGCTGTCCAATTCTCCCAACACCATCTGTTTAAAAGGCTGTCTTTTTTCCATTGGATATTTTTTCCTGCTTTGTCAAAGATCAGTTGGCTGTATACTTTTGGGTCCACTTCTGAGTTCTCAATTCTGTTCCATTGGTCTATGTGTCTGTTTTTGTGCCAATACCATACTGTCTTGATGATGACAGCTTTGTAGTAGAGGCTAAAGTCTGGGATGGTGATCCCTCCCGTTTTGGTTTTATTTTTCAGGATTACTTTGGCTATTCGGGGTCTTTTGTGGTTCCATACAAATTTTTGGATAGTTTGTTCTAGTTTTGAGAAGTATGCTGGTGCAATTTTGATTGGAATTGCATTGAATGTGTAGAGTGCCTTAGGTAGTAATGACATCTTAACTATATTTATTCTTCCTATCCATGAGCATGGAATGTTTTTCCATTTCTTCGTGTCTTCTTCAATTTCCTTCATAAGTTTTCTATAGTTTTCATCATACAGATCTCTTGTATCCTTGGTTAGGTTTATTCCGAGGTATTTTATGGTTTTTTGTGCAATTGTGAATGGGATCAGTTTCTTGATTTCTCTTTCTGTTGCTTCATTGTTGGTGTATAAAAATGCAACCGATTTCTGTACGTTGATTTTGTACCCTGCAACTTGGCTGAATTCTTGGATCAGTTCTAGTAGGCTTCTGGTGGAGTCTGTCGGGTTTTCTATGTAGAGTATCATGTCATCTGCGAAGAGTGAAAGTTTGACTTCCTCTTTGCCAATTCTGATGCCTTTGATTTCCTTTTGTTGTCTGATGGCTGATGCTAGGACTTCCAGCACTATGTTAAACAGCAGTGGTGAGAGTGGGCATCCCTGTCGTGTTCCTGATCTCAGGGGGAAAGCTCTGAGTTTTTCCCCGTTGAGGATGATGTTAGCTGAAGGCTTCTCCTAGATGGCTTTGATGATGTTTAAGTAGGTTCCTTCTATCCCAACTTTCTCGAGAGTCTTTATTAAGAAGGGATGCTGTATTTTGTCAAATGCTTTTTCTGCATCTATTGACAGGATCATATGGTTTTTGTCTTTTCTTTTATTGATAGGATTTGTCACATTGATTGATTTGCGAATGTTGAACCAGCCCTGGAACTCAGGAATGAATCCCACTTGATCTTGGTGGATGATTCTTTTGATATGCTGCTGGATTCGATTTGCAAGGATCTTGTTGAGAATTTTTGCATCCGTATTCATCAAGGATATTGGCCTGTAGTTCTCTTTTTTGCTGGATCTCTGTCTGGCTTGGGAATCAGAGTGATGCTGGCTTCATAAAATGAGTCCGGGAGTTTTCCTTCGATTTCTATTTTTTGGAATAGCTTGAGAAGAATTGGGATTAATTCTGTTTTAAATGTCTGGTAGAATTCCCCAGGGAAGCCATCAGGTCCAGGGCTCTTATTTGTTGGGAGATTTTTGATCACTGATTCAATTTCTTCACTCGTTATGGGTCTGTTCAGGTTTTCTATTTCTTCCCGTGTGAATTTTGGTAGTGAGTGTGTGTTTAGGAATTTGTCCATTTCTTCTAAGTTGTCCAATTTGTTGGCATATAATTTTTCATAGTATTCTCTGATAATTTCTTTTATTTCTGAGGGGTTGGTTGTAATAAGTCCTTTTTCATTCATAATTTTGTCTATTTGGGTGCCCTCTCTTTTCTTTTTGATAAGTCTGGCTAGAGGTTTGTCGATTTTGTTTACTTTTTCAAAAAACCAACTCTTGGTTTCATTGTTCTGTTCAATTGTTTCTTTGGTCTCTATGTTGTTTATTTCTGCTCTAATTTTTACTATTTCTCTTCTTCTACTGGGTTTAGGGCGTTCTTGTTGCTCTGCCTCTAGTTCCTTTAGGTGAGCTGTTAGATTTTGGACTTGCGTTTTTTCTAATGTCTTGCAATAGGCCTGGAGAGCAATGTACTTTCCTCTTAGCACTGCCTTTGCCACATCCCATAGATTTTGAATTGTTGTGTTTTCATTTTCATTTGTTTCCATATATTTTTAAATTTCATCTCTAATTGCCTGATTGGCCCATTCATTCTTTAGAAAGGTGTTCTTTAACCTCCATGTTTTTGGAGGTTTTCCCGACTTCTTCCTGTAATTGATTTCAAGTTTCAAAGCATTGTGATCTGACAGTGTGCATGGTATAATCTGTATTCTTTTGAATTTATTGAGGGCTGCTTTATGTCCCAGTATGTGATCTATCTTGGAGAATGTGCCATGCGCACTTGAGAAGAAAGTAAATTCCCTGGCCTCAGGATGTAAAGTTCGAAATATATCCGTCAGATCCATCTGGTCCAAAGTGTCTTTCAAGTCCATTATTTCTTTAGTGATTTTCTGTCTAGTTGACCTATCCATTGCTGTAAGCGGAGTGTTAAAGCCCCCTGCTATTAGCACATTCTTATCTATAAGCTTGTTTCTGTTTGTGATTAATTGTTTTAGATATTTAGGTGCTCCCATATTCAGTGTGTAGACATTTATGATTGTTAGTTCTTCCTGATGGATGGACCCTGTAATTATTATGTAGTGCCCTTCTTCATCTCTTGTTATTGTCTTAATTTAAAGTCCAGTCTGTCTGATATAAGTATCGCTACTCCGGCTTTCTTTTGATTTCCTATAGCATGATATATATTTCTCCATCCCCTTACTTTTAATCTGAAGGTATCTTCCAGTCTAAAATGAGTTTCATGTAGACAGCATATAGATGGATTTTGTATTTTAATCCATTCTGCTACCCTATGTCTTTTGATTGGAGCATTCAGCCCATTTACATTCAGTGTTATTATTGAAATATGTGGGTTTAGAGTCTTTGTATCTTTTGTAGGGTTCATGTTTGTGGTGGTGTCTCTGGAATCTTTGTTCCTTGCAACCTTTCCTTCAGAGCATCCCCCTCAGGATTTCTTGTAGGGCTGGCTTAGTGGTGACAAGTTCTTTCCATTTCTGTTTATTTGGAAAGGTTTTTATGTCTCCTTCTATTTTGAATGACAGGCTTGCTGGATAGAGGATTCTTGGCTGCATATTTTTACTGTTCATCACCTTGAAGATCTCCTGCCATTCCTTTCTGGCCTGCCACGTTTCAGTAGATAGGTCCTTCACCACTCTAATAGGTTTCCCTTTGTATGTTAGGGCCCTTTTCTCCCTAGCTGCTTTCAAAATTCTCTCTTTGTCCTTATATTTTACCATTTTGACTATGATATGTCGTGCAGAAGATCGATTCAAGTTACGTCTGAGGGGAGTCCTCTGAGTCTCTTGTATTTCCACATTTACTTCCTTCCCCAGGTCGGGGAAGTTCTCTGCTATAATTTGTTCCAGGACTCCTTCAGCACCTTTCCCTCTCTCTTCCTCTTCTGGGATTCCTATGATACGGATATTGTTGCGTTTGACCGTATCGCTGAGCTCTCGAATTCTTCTTTCCTGTTCCTGGATCAGTTTGTCTCTCTTTTTGTCAGCTTCTTGTTTTTCTAGAATGGTGTCTTCTAAATCACTTATTCTCCTTTCTGCCTCTTCAATCCGTGCATTGGAGGCCTCTAATTTATTATGTATCTCATTTATCGCATTTTTTAATTCTTCATGCCTATTTTTATTTTCCATTCTGTCTGTAGCCATAGTTTCTTTGATGTCCCCTATGTTTTTTTCAAGCCCTGCTATTAATTTTACCATTATTATTCTAAAATCTTGTTTAGTTATGCTGCTGATATCTGTTTTGAGCAGTTCATTAACTGTCATTTCTTCTTGGAGTTTCTTTGGAGGAGAGCTCTTTCGTTTCGTCATTTTAGTTAGCTTTCTGGCTCTTGTTGGTTTTAAAGACCTGTTATGCTCTCTGTTTCTATAAGCACTGCTATATCCAAGAAGACTCTTTGACTCTCCAGGGCCTATCCTTTCAGAGAGTGTTTTTTGAATGGTATCCTTTGGTCTCTCCTGTTGGGACCTTGGTTATTTTATTTTCCCTTTCGTAGTGATATTTGGGACTCTCCACCTTGTGTACTCTAGCTTGTTTCTTGAGGTAGCCCTCTCAGGCAGGGATGGGCGTGGCGTGATCCAATACCTCAGGCGGGAGCTCTGCCTGGCGGTTGTGGGGAGGAGAGTGATGGTGCTCCAGTTCCTTCTTGAACCAAGAGCTGCACCTCGCTCTTTTTGGGGTGTAAACTCCCAGTACCGGGGACGCAGCCGAAGTTGGTTGCACTCTTCAACCCAGGGCAGTTCCAATCTCCAAATCCCAGTCCGCGTGCCCCGCTGAAGTTGCCTTAGACACAGCTTCCTTGGCAACCCCCTCGGGCAATTCCCAGCATCTGCCCTTTTAAGTATCCCTTGAGTGGTTCTAATTGCTCTACTTGACTCAAGCATTTAAAATCCTTCGGCAAAGGGCTTTAACACCCTCAGAAAACCTAATATACCAGAGTGCTTCCCATAGGACCCCAATTGGCCACGTTGCAAATGAGGGTTTTTTGTTAATAAGGAGCAACACACACATACATTACCCCACCTCCCACCACTCCCAGCCTTCCTATAATTAGTACAGCACGGGGAAGAGGGGGTCCACCGGGCAAATACTTAGGAGTCAGAGTGGGGGGCTGACATTCTGGCCACACTACCTCTCTGCTGTGTCTCTGAGCATGTTTCTGAAACCCTGTAAACCTTAATTCCCTCATCTGTAAAATGGCAATAGAAAGGATATATATCAACTAGTTTACTTATACGGATTAAATGTGATTATTCATATAAAGTGCTTAGAACTAGAACTGGTATGTGCTAAATTTCTAATAATTCTTACCTGTTATTATCATTATGAATTTTATTATTATAGGATTTACCTCTTCCTCCCAGTAAATGACCATGGCCCACATCCGCCTGGCCCTATTCCTTTGGGTAGGAGGAATCCTTAAGGTAGAGTCTGTCCAACCAGTTACTGGAAATGGGGTATCTTCAGGGTGCCCAGGTGAAGTCACTTGCCTCAAAGTAAGACTTCCTGGGGACCCAGCCAAGGAGAAATTCCTCAGGAGCTCCCTAAGGTGAGAAGGTAACTCAACAACCAGGAAATGTCTCTCCCTGAAACTATGAGGGCAGCCCCTCAGTCAGGTCGGGCAGGAATGGCCTCAGACCAGAGGAGGATTTATGATGAAGCTACAAAACTTAGCTCTGGGGCCTCTCACTTACACAGGACCCTTCCAAGGTCTTGGGAAATGCCTGCTAATTTTACGTTAATAATTTTTTATTGTTTTTTTCTGAAAGGAGCCTCCCAAATTACATAATCTTTAGGCCCTATCAAACCTGAATCCACCCCTACATAGGACTTGTTAAGGAAAGGGAACACATTTTTGAGGGGACCTATCAATTGATTCAACATAACCCCATGAAAGACATTTATAAGAGAAGTTGGGGTGCTGGTGTTTTGGCCAAGGTCTATGGTTCTCCACTTTGGATGGACAAGGTAAACATGTCAGAATGATCAGATTTGCTTTCTAAAATTACACACACTTGGTGGGGAGGGGGATTCTCAAGTTTTCTCTCCAGATAATTTTCATACACTGACAAACAGGCTGGCCACCAGTGGACTGGATTATGGGGGACCCTTTCTCCCTAGGATATGGTCTGTTTCCTCTTGGGAACCCAGGTGGGTTCTATAATACCCACTCAGATCCCCCACCCACTCCAGGATTGTCACCTGCTTGACAGTACAAATCAAGTCTCCCCACCCCCAGCATTTCCCTTCAAAGAAGGAACTTCCTGCCCAAGATTACGCCTCCAGGTACACACAGGATTCTAGTGATGAAGGCCCAGTTCCCAGACTCAACTCCACCCTAGTTCAACTTCTCTTTCTTCCCCCTGTCCTGCTCTGACTGCCCTCTCCCATAAACCTCCTGAATGCAAATCTCTGCCTCAGAGTCTGTTTCCCAGGGAAACTGACCCATGACAGACCTCAACCTCATTTGCCTCCCTGGTGCTCTTTCCAACACCCCTGACACAGCCTCCCAGAAGAAAACCATGTACAGCTATCAGAAATATGATAAAATTGTTGTGGGTCCACCATAGATATATGAGGTCAGCCATACGAATCCCTAGGTAAAAGAGGTTAAATTATAGAAGTAAAAAGGATTAGATGGAGATGGCTTTTTTTTTAAACTTTTTTTAATGTTTTATTTATTTCTAGGAGAGAGAGAGAGACAGCATGAACAGGGGAGGGTCAGAGAGAGAGGGAGTCACAGACTGAAACAGGCTCCAGGCTCTGAGCTGGCAGTCAGCACAGAGCCCAACGCGGGACTCGAACCCACGAAACGCGAGATCATGACCTAAGCTAAAGTCGGACGCTTAACCGACTAGGCCACCCAGGCGCCCCTAGATGGAGATGGCTTTAAACTAAAAGCAAAGAGTTTACAGATTAAAGGAACACATGTTATACTGGATGAGATAGACAAGGTTCAAAATAAAAGATAAAAGACTAAAAGCTGAGAGTCTTAAAAAATAAAAAGAAATAAGAGATGAAAATTTCAAATGAGAAGCTAAAAACTCCACAAAAAGAAAGGTCAAAACACGCACAGGTAAGACTTAACGATTAGGAATAAAATTCAAGATGCTGACAAAAACTGAGGACTGATGGATGGGGGGGAGGGGGATATGGGCATGGAGGAGGACACTTGTGGGGATGAGCACTGAGTGTTTTGTGGAAACTAATTTGACAATAAACTATTTGTAAAAAGAAAAGGAATAAAATTCAAGAGCTAAAAGATAAAAGAAAAAGAGAGTTTAGGATGGTTTAAAAATAAAAGTGGGCTCCTCAAAAGGTTAAACATAGAAACAGCATGTGACCTGAAAGCAAGGTCATGAACAGACACTTGTGTACCCGTGTTCACAACAGCACTATTCACAATAGCCCCCCAAATGGAAATAACACAACTGTGGACAAACAGAATGTGGTATGCATGCACAATGGATACTATTCAGCCTTAGAAAGAAAGGAAATTCTGACACATGCTTCAACATGGATGAACCTTGAAGACATTATGCCAAGTGGAATGAGCCAATTACAAAATGACCTACCATTTTACCTACCAGTTAAATGAGGTACCCAGGGGAGTTAAACTCATAGAGACAGAAAGTAGAATGGCAGTTACCAGGGGCTGGAGGGCAGGGCACGGGGAATTGTTCAGTGATATTGAGCTTCCATTTGGAATGATAAAGTGGTTCTAGAGATGGGTAATGGTGATGGCTGCACAATAATGTGAATGCTGTACTTCACACCACTGAATTATACACTTCAAAATTATTAAAGTGGTAAGTTTTATATATATTTTGCCATGATAAAACAATTTCTCGCGACTCCTGGGTAGCTCAGCTGGTTGAGTGTCTGACTTGATTTTGGCTCAGGTCAGATCTCATGGTTTGTGAGTTCAAGCCCCATGTCAGGCTTGAATTTAAATTAAAAACAAACAAACAAAAAGATTCAATGATTTATTTATCCACTCAATTATTCTTTCATTCTACAAATATCTCTGCCAGGAATATTTATTGAATACCTACTATGTGACACTATGCTAGTGCTGTGGTAGGAATCTTAGCAGGATGGACTTGAGCACAAACACTGCCATTTTGGAGGTCAGGGTAGAAGCCTAGAATCGCTTTCTCCAAAACAATAGCCCCTAGCCACGTGTGGCTATTTAAATTTACATTAATTAAGACTAAAGAGTCAGTTTCTGAGTCATATGAGTCACATTTCAATTCATCAATAGACTCCTGACTGTTGACTACCATATTGGACAGTGCAGGTCTAGAACATTTCCAAAATTCTATTGGGTCCTAATGGTCTAGAGAGTTGGGTGAATGCCATGGCTCACGTGGCTTTTCAAGAGTTCAAATCAAACTTTGTGAACAGACATAATTTTCCACTTACATTTTTCCCAAATAAAAATGAGACAGAATTATTCTTGCCATAAACACCAAAATATTTGGACGAAAACAGAGCAAAACTAGAGATGCATATTTATATAGATGCATGTAGGTATCTATTTAAAGGTATCCAGGTAGTTGACTTCAGTTAGAGTAAAATAATCAGCTGTCTGAGTGCTTTTATTTCTAAAACAAGTCATTAGAAACATTGCAAACATGACTTCAATGATTAGCAGGGGCTGCAGAGAGCCCTACCCGGTTTTGATTATGGAAGCCCTCCCTGGGCACGACAGATGCAGGCCACATGGATCCATTCCTTCTGGAGCCAGGTAGATCCACAGGCTGCTGGGCCACTGAGGAGAACTTCCTTGGAGGGCATTGGTTGGGGACAGAGTCCTGCCTCCAGCATTTGAACACGTTTCTTAATTTCTCCGAGAATCAGAATCCTTATCTGTGAAATGAGTGTAATACTACCAACCTGGGAAGGCCATTCTGAAGATGGAATGGGATCATTTATATGGAAGTGCCTCAAACACTTTAAAGCATTAATCAGATATTCTTGTTCAAATGCCATTCCCGTCACCTTGGGGCTGGACACACACCCCTCTCTTGTTGCTGCTTCATAATTAAACCCTGCCACGTCATTTCTCAGACTTTGTGGGTAATGCCTCCATCTGTGTGGAGAGTTGGATACATAGCTCTGACAACAGAAGTAGAAAAGGCCCTGTTTTGTATTATTGTTAGTGTTATAAAAATAACCAACATTATTGGCAAACAAAATAACCCATCAGCTGAAATGACTTCAAAAGGCCAGAGGATTAGCCTACCGCTGTCTGACTAACCATCTGTATCAACTAGGGAAAGACTGCATTATCTTTTTCCTTATTACAGCTACTGATTTGTTCCGATTTGGGGGGGCCAAGCTGAGAGGCAGTCTTGCTAATTGGCCAGTTTTCCTGAAGGAAGATTCTCTGAGTGGAGATGGGGCCAGGCCATCAGACATAAACAGAAACATGTGACCTAGTAACAAGTGCCCCTAACTCCGTCCAATGGACTGTAATGATTGGCATGAAAGGATGGGCCATAAAACAAAATGGTAGTGTGGCCCCTATTCTGTTCACACAGAGGACAACTTTTATTATTTGTTCCCTTTGGAGTCTGTGTTATGCCAAGAATAGTCACAAGAATAACAATCATCACTGTCATGTAGCAAGCACTTAACAATGTGCCCTTCGAGTACATAATCTCATTTAACTTTATAGAATAACAAAGAGGTAGGGACTATCATTATTCTCATTTTTACAGATTAATAAACCGAGTCTTTGAAAAAACCCTCTTCCTTAAAAAGTCCCTTGATTAGGTACTTGTACATTTTCTCGGTTAAAAAAAAATAATAACCGAAGACGTGTTACTGTCAAACAAAACTTCTGGTCATCACGAGCTATCCAGTGTTGCAAGCTGATACAATTCTAGTTAAAGCAGAAAAACCTGGGGCACCTGGGTGGCTTAGTCAGTTAAGTGTCTGACTTCGGCTCAGGTCATGATCTCACGGTTCATGGGTTTGAGTCCCACGTCGGGCTCTGTGCTGATGCTAGCTCAGAGCCTGGAGCCTATTTCAGATTCTCCATCTTCCTCTCTCTCTGACCCTCCCCTGCTCGCTCTCTCTCTCTCTCTCAGAAGTAAATAAAACATTTTAAACTATTTTTTTAAAAAGCAGAAAAACCTGATGTTGCGGTTAGCTTATAGCTCTTTATGATAGGCAAACACAACAATTTCAGTCAAGCTGTAATGAAAAGCCCCTGTGAGATCATCTAGAGGCCTGTGTTCACTGGGCCAGGGGCCACTGGGACTCAAAAGGAATGACTGATCTGACCAAAATTCATCATCAGAATCCCCTTACATCACCATGAAAGGCTGCAGAATACTCAAAAGTGTTTTTTTCCAGCTGGAAAGCAAATTTGTTAAATCTTCAGACTGAATTATATATTAGACAATGCTTATTTTCCCCTCTCTAATGTTAGTTAGAATTTATTGAAGGCAAGTATTGGCATCAGCAAGAGCAATTGCAGGGCTCTGTCTCAGGTCCTGTCATCTGCTCTGTTTTCCCTGAGTAACTCCATGACATCCTCAGGCTTTGAAATCCATCTGTGGGCTGATGGCTCCCAAATCCATCTCTCTCCGGGCCTGACACCCTCCCCAAGCTCTGGATGGCATGGTCCCTACCTAGCAGGTATCTCAAGGTAATAGGTTCAGAGCTCGAACTCACCTTGTCCCCAAATCTGCTCCTTTGTCATCTTCCCTACTTCAACAAATGGTGGCCACCTCCAACAAGAAACTCAAGTCAACACCTCATCATGCCTGAGTTCACTCTTTCCCCGTCACATCCAATATCACTTCCAAATACATCCCATAAGTCTGTCCTATTCTCCATCTTCCCTTCTTTTGTTCCCTGTTCCAAACCAAGGCAGTATCACCTCCCTGGACTTCCTGAGGAGCTTCCTGTTATCTATTCTTCCACTCCAGGGCACTTTTAATCAATGGATGTGAGATAGCTATTTGGGCCTTGCCTTCAAATTAAAAATGAGAGGAAGTGAACAGAAATGACAGAAGGAAGGGTTTGAAGTAGACTTAAATATAAAAATGTCTTGTCAAAATAATGTATTCTTGTGTGTGTTGGGGGGGTGGTATTGACTGGGAAGAAGCATGAGGGAAACTTCTGAGCTGCTAGAAATGTTCTATATCTTGATCTGGGTGATGGTTATGTGGGTGCACACATACATGCATATGGTATACCTCAGTTTTTAACAGTTAAAAAAAAAAAAAGAAAGAAAGAAAAAGGAAAGAACTTCCTGCCAAGATTCTAAACACAGTTTGGCAGCAGATGAAGGGGTGTTGTGGAATCTACTTTCCTGGCTTTCTTTCAGAATCGGATGGAGTCCTAGCTGCCTGGGGGTGTTCAGTGCCTCGAAGTAAAGAGATGTAATCAGAAATCACATTTGTTCCGCTTAATTCTACCCTTGGCCCTGCGCTAGGTGCATCATGATGAATATTTAATGTGTCACTTAGCATTTCGTCACAGAAGAGTATTTAAGGACATGATGAATAATTAAGACGCCGAGTGGAGAAATGTCTGAGAGTATCCAGCCAGGGCCATCCTCACTGTGGAACCAAGTTGGGGTCAAAAGCAACAATCTGCTTCCCAGGCCTTTTCTGGATGTGCCCAAATGCCACCATATCCCTCGGCTTCAGAAAGAGGCCAGCCCGGAGCAAACGAGGCTCTGGTGATAAAAGAATGTCTCAGAAATGTGCCTATAGAGAGGGACCCAGCAACAGAGCCTGTGCCGCCCCAATGAAGCGAATCGACTGATGGTTTCCCTTTTCTGTACCTACTGGCCAATGAGGGGACAAGCTGTACCTACTGGCTGGCCTGCGGCTGAGTAGACATGATTGAGGTGTGCTGTCATCCACATGCAGGTGTTGTGCCTGCCAGACTGGATGGAGCAAGTGTGCAGGGGGTGGGAGCTGGGTGTGTGGCATGAGTACTCCAGTGACAGCAGGCACCCCCAGGTTCAAGGCGCTCATGGAATCCCCTGCTTCCTGGGTGTGTGGCTTTGGGCCACACACTTGAGTCCATCTGACCTCAAGCCTGTGTTCTTAACCACTACTTTGTGTCCCCTCCATGAAGGCATTGATTCCTGACAGAGGCGTGCTGGGCAACAGGGAGTAGGGGCAGGCTGACACTTTGTCTGTGGGGAAGGAAGGGAGGCCTCCTGACACCCATCAGAGTGCATCACGGATCCAGACTTGAGGGCATATGAATGTCATCAGGAGACCTGAATTCTTATCCTGGCCCTGTCACTCCCCAGCTGCATAACCTTGAGCAGGTCACTTAGCTCCTGGCCTCAGACTCCTCACCACCACATCAGGGTGTTGGATCCCATGATCGCCTGACCCTGACATTCCCTGGTCCAGACCATCCCTCGCACCACAGGCAGCCCTACCCGTAGTGGGGACTCAAGTCCAGGAGGTGGCTGTGCTGGGGGTGCAGAGGCTGAAGGCTGCTGCTGCGTGGGTATGTTTGAAGGCACCTCAAATGACAAACGTGTCTGAGCAATCTTTCTCCTGTCCTCACCAACATTGATTTTTCCAAGTATGGGATCGATGCACCACTGAGATGGAGAGAGGAGTACGCGGTGTTCTTCTCTGAGACCACAGAGGGCAGGCCTTTGCCGAGTGGCCTGCTTCAGTAGCCTGCCTTTGTGACTCTCCCTGGGGCTCCTGCAGGCACGGCACGGGGGGAGGGTTGTGGGGGGGGGAAGAGAAGAATTAGAAAGCACTGTCATCTCTGGCTTGGAGTCCAGGAACACGTGCCACCTGACTTGTAGCCACAGCTCCACTCCTTCCTGCCTCTGGAACCCTGAGTCAGTTCCTCTCAGGGCCTCAGCTGCCTGATCTATCAAAGAAGACAATCGTACCTGAGGCGAGTTTGGAGTAGTAAGGGATACATGGAAGTGCCTGGCACACCGTCAACTTCATGAGGTAGACGGGGTCTTCCTTTCTGCGGGAAGGTCCCAGTGCTCGACGGAAACCATTTACAAATACCTCCAGCCTTTGGCACAGAGACCAAAATCTTCGGTTTCTCAGGAGTACGGTTCTGCCACCACAGTGGGAGTATCTAAGAGCATAGCCATGACTTTCTACTTAACAACCAAAGCAGGCTCTGGGCAAGGGGCATATAAGTCCACGCTACAGGCTAAACCCAGCAGGAGAGACAGTACGAAGGCCAGAGCACTGTGCTTGGCATTGGCGGAGCCGAGGTAAGCTGCTGGCCCAGGGGGAAGGCAAACTGGTGAGACGAGGGTGGTCTATGGTGGAGGGTGTGCAGGTGCTATGGGAGCAGAGGGCAGGGCCATCAGACCCAGGTGAGGTGGTGGTGGGGAGAGAGCAGGGGGTTCTTCCTGGAGAAGTTGTGAAAGCTGAGACCTGAAGGGCCGATAGCAGTTAAAGGGAAAATAGACGTTTAAAAGGGGGGATTCAAAGCAGAGGGCACTGTATATACCTAGGGCAACAAGAACGGCTGCCTCAGGAAAGATAGGTAGTTGGGAATGGCGGGAGCGTAGAATCCTACAGTGAGGGATGTGGGGGAAGGAGAGAGAAGGAAGCACCGAGAAGCAAAGGAGCAGAACAAAACTTTCTTCTGACTTCAACTTAAAAATACTCTCAACACCACGACAATCAGAGAGGTTAGTGACTTGTCCAAGACTGTACTGGGGTAAAAAAAAATGTCTCAGAAGCGTGTTGGGGGTGAGGTGGACGTGAATGTGGCTAAAACACTGCTCTCCAGACTGTCTGCCATAGATTTTGCCATGAAATGTTGCCGACAGCGATTATCACAAGAGGAGCTGCTTAGCAGGTGAATAACGTACTAAATATGAGGTATTTGGAGAGCAGTAAACAATATTCCAGATGTGCCATGCTTCCTGTGTCAGAAAAAGCTAATTATACTCCGGAGACAGGAAGAGGGTGTGTGTGTGCGTGTGTGTGTGCGTGCGTGCCCATGAGACAAGAGAGCAAATCCACTTAATCTGACATTTCACACTCTTGCCAGGACCTTGGCAGATAGCCTCTATTCAGCCAATCTTTGTTCTTCCCTCTTCATTCATACCTTCCTTATGCTTGAGCAGGAATCATTTAGAAATGGGATAGACAAATCCCAGATTAAAAAAATCAAAAACAAAAACAAAAACAGGATCACCTGGGTGGCTCAGTCGCTTGAGTCTGACTTTGGCTCAGGTCATGATCTCATGGTTTGTGAGTTCTAGCCCCACGTCAGGCTCTCTGCTGTCAGCGCAGACCCGGCTTTGGATTCTCTGCCCCCCTCTCTTTCTGCCTCTCCCGTGCTTGTTCTCACATTCAAAAAATAAATAAACATTAAACAAAACAAAGCAAAGCAAAACACTCCCCTATCCAGCAGTGCTGCCCTTTAAGAAAAACAGTCATTTTCAAGCTCATTTTCAAACAGTGAGGAAGGAAAACCCAGAACAGCTTAGTAATTTCCCTCCAAAAAAGCAGCAGGGCAAGGGGAAACTGGGGCTGGAACCCAGCTCCTTGCTTCCTGACCCAAGATACGCTGTGCCTGCCTGAGGTGATACTTGTCTTATACCACCTGTGCCAGGGGTGATGGGGAAACCGGAAAGTTGTGTCACACGTGGGACCACTCTGGGTCTTCTGCGTGACCATGGATAACCCATCTATTAAATCCCTACAGAGGCACCAGTCACCTTCCATCCTCAAGCCCCACCCTGACTTTTGTTTTCATGATGAACATGACCTAAAAGGTAAAGTGAGCAGGGTCAGGGACCTGGGGGTGCTGTTTTAGGCATTATGCCACTTTACGCCAGCTAACAAGGGGCTGCCCAAATGTACGACAATGAAATCTGCCCCGATGAGGGCCCTCAACTAGAGCCAAGGCTTTCAGGGGTGTAAGACATGAGATGCAGCAGCAGTGGAGAGGAGCAAACTAGCCCATCGTCTTGATTTACCTTCAGTTCCCTTCATGCTCATTATGCAGGAGACCAGGGAGTGACGTTTCCAGGCCTGACCGTCCCGCCTGGGTGGAATGTCTGTAATCATAGAGTGATCTCCAAGATCCTGGGCCAAACCCCAGGGAAACTGAATTGGGAAGAGCTGCAACCAGGCATTCTGGAGGCTTCTCCCAAGCACACTTGGGCTAGGGCTTCCTGGTTGTAGACTTTAGATTTCCTGTGGTAGTGCTCTGCCCTCTAGTGAAGGATCTATGGAAATCACCATGTTGCCTTGGCAATCCTCCTTTGTAATGTGAGCCTCAAACCTAAGCTGGGTTCTCTTGAAAGCCTCCAGAAAAGGGCCCTGTTCCCATTAGCTTCCTGCAGCCAGGCAAAAGAGAAGGAGCATGCAAAGGGATGGTGAGGCAGGAATGCTGAAGTGGGCAGCTGGTCACACAGCTCTGCTGGTGTATAAACAATGGCAGGCTTTCTATAAAGAAATCATCTCCCTAACTTGTGCTGCCACAGAGGGACAGCGAATGTTCCTAGCTCATGGTATTAATATGGCTTTTGTTTCTACCTCCCCCTCATCCCCTTGGCCCTCGAGATTTCTCTTCTTCTGTCTCCTAGGACCAGGACTTGCTAAGACAGTGTCAGAGAAAGCCACTGGTGGACTGGAAGAACATGATTGTTAGCCACACTTGTGGGAGGAAGGCTCCAGGTCGACCAGGTGGATTTCATGCTATGTGGACCTCCTTATAGTGAATAATAACCATAACAGCAAATTCTTCTATAGGGCTTACTTACTCTGTGCCAGGCAATTTTTTTAGGCTAGTGCCACACATTTACCCATTTAAATGCTCACGTCAGCCTAGTAAGGTAGGTGCTGCTTTACAGATGAGGAAACAGGCTCAGAGAGGTTAAATACATTGTCAAGTAGAAACAGCAGAGCTGGGGTTTGAACCTAGAACATCTCTTAATTCCCCTCCTGTCCTGCTTCTATTATTTCTCCTGACTCAAAGGAGGGGATCAATGGAGGCTGAGAGCCTGGATGCAGAGAGATATTTGGAGCTCGAGGCCAGAACCCCCTGAGGGAACTGCAGGGTTCCTGGATCCCACCCCGGGGGAAAAGTCAAGGTTGGTGTCTTCTCTGAAACAGATTCGGCAACACAAGTGTCATCTGAAGTGGACCTCCCTGAGGGCTTGTCTTCAAATAAGATTGGAATCAATGGCTTCCACAAGATCAATCAAGAATTGATTGACAAATTTTAACTTGGAAACTCTTAAGCTCCTTGAGGACAAGAATCATTTTAATAGTGACCTGTGTCTCACAGTGCTTTCATGCTTTACACTTGGCAGGGCCACTGTACATGTCTGTGGGGTGTAGAATGCGTAATAATAATGACTAACACTTAATAAGCACTTAACAATATGCCCGGCAGTCTTCTAATGGCTTGACATGGGTGATCTCATATAACATTCACTACATCCCTATGCATTATCATTGTTATCATTACCATTCTCATTTCACAGATAAGGAAACTGAGGCACAACAGGTTAAATAACTTTCCTACAGTTGATCACACAGAGGATGAAGTGAGGATCTTAATCCAAGTACCGTATCTCCAGTGTCTGATCCCCTACTTACCATGCTTGCTGTGTCTCTGGGTCAGAAGGAAGAGACAGATTAAGAGAATAGGAACAAAAAAGTCCTCAGGATGCCTGCTCTGAACCAGCAGTTCTTTCTTAGAGGAACACTGAGAGGATTCAGGGATCCAATCACATTTTCTGGGGAGACAGACAACAATACCAGATAAACTTCATATCCTGGCCAATTTGAGCTGAGTGCTTTTTTTTTTTTAATATTTTTATTTATTTCTAGGAGAGAGAGAGAGAGACAGCGTGAGCAGGGGAGGGTCAGAGAGAGAGGGAGACACAGACTCTGAAATAGGCTGCAGGCTCTGAGCTGGCAGGCAGCACAGAGCCCGACGCGGGGCTCGAACCCACGAACCGCGAGATCATGACCTAAGCGAAAGTCGGACGCTTAACCGACTAAGCCACCCAGGTGCCCCTTGAACTGAGTGCTTTTAAACCTCAAAGCTCCCTAATCAGGTAAGAACTACTATCATTGCCATTTTGCCAAGGAAACTGAGGCATAGAGCAGTTATGTAACTTGCCCAAGGTCACCCAGCCAGTAGGTGGTAGAAGTGGAATTTGAATCCAGGACGGCAGGCTCTGAGCTCTGGGATCCTAATCTCTGTACTGTACTGCCTAGAGCCTTTATAAGTGTCAACAGGGGGCCCGGATATCCTGCAAACATCTAGATCTGCTGCTCAAGAGAAGTTAAGCCATTTTTCCTTCTCTCACCATCTAAAAACTTAGAATTTCCTAAGTATACATAGACGATGAGAGAGAAGAAAACACAAGGATCCAGATTAAGGAGTTTGATTTAATGGCTAATTATTCTGTTCCACAAGAAGTTCACCTGTGAGAGGCAAAAGACAGGTGGCCTCTTGATTTTTTTTTTTTTTTTGCCTGGATGGCCTCTTGACCATTCTCTGCTCCTTTTTGTCTGAGTATGACCCAGGACTCCTAACCTCAGGCCGATCTCATCAAGCTCAATGTCTCAGCGAATCAAAGATTCTCAAGAGCAAAAACAAATGTGAAGGTCAACTATTTATACGTGCTCTTATTCCCCAAATAATTTAGGGTGGCTTAGCTATCATTCTAGACCTGCCTGGTACAGCGTTACTTGTCTGCCTTTGCCAAACTTGTGCCTTCTTCCACCCTCTTCCAGAAACCTCTGCACTCTCATTGCTTCCAGACCTGACCCTACTGCTGAAGATAGAGTATTATCTGCCCCACATCCCCATTTGTTAAAAATCCCATTTTCTTCCTTTAATTTGTCAGTTTAGTTTCCTTAAACCTGATCTTTTTCATCCAGGGCTAGCAAACTAAATTCCTGGGCATAACTTTGAAAATATGGCCTATATAATTACCAGCTCCTGGTGAAGGAAATTCCACAAAGACAAGAGGAAGGGAAGGGCTACTGATACAGATGTGAAGAAAAGTGGAATTCCAAACAGTCAAGCCATTTATGAAAAAAAAACTGTAAGTGCAGTTGGGGACTAAAGACCTTGAAATAATATTGGACCTACTATTTTGCCCAGTATGGGGCCTTGTGTTAACATCTTAAATTTGCAACCATTCTGTTCCCTTTCCTGTTAGAATACTGACTAGTAACTAACCAACAAATAAAAGTTGGACCTCCATTGTGTGTACCCCAAAGGAGATATTTCTGTGGCAGCCTACTTCAGAAAGGAGTGCTGTGCCCTATAAAATGTAACCTAAAATCTGCTTTTATATGTTGTTCAATAATCAGTAGTCCCTGGATAATATTTAAATGAGTATCTCTGACTTCTGGAGATTTCAATTGGTTTAATTATTTTATAAGGAAACATTTCAAACCTACTGAAAAGTTGATATAATTTTCACAGTGAACATTTGTATATCCACCATCTAGATTCTATTAATAACAATATTTGCTTTTAGCATCTACGCATTTGTCTGTTTATTTAGCAGTCTTTCTTATTCTTTATGCATTTCATGGTAAACTGTCGATGCTGATAGACAGATATATAGATAGATAGATAGATAGATAGATAGATAGATAGATAGATAGATAGACAGATAGACCTGATACATAGATCTGATAGAAATATATTTAACCTTCTTTTAGAAAAATGCCAACTCACATGGAATTTAAGAAACAAAATAGATGAACAAAGGGGAAGGGAAGGAAAAATAAAAGATAAAAACAGAGAGGGTAGCAAACATAGGAGACTCTTAAATACAGAGAACAAACAGGGTTGCTGGAGGGGTGTTGGGTGGGGCAGTGGGATAGATGGGTGATGAGCATTAAGGAGGACACTTGGGATGAACATTGGGTGTTGTATGTGATGAATCACTAAATTCTACTCTTAAAGCCACTAATACTCTGTTTATTAACTAACTTGAATTTAAATAAAACCTTAGAAAAAAAATTCCCTATAAACAAAGTGAAGACTCTTGTGGATACGTTATCTTATTAATTATGTGTATGAATAATTATTGCTACTTAGTACACAAGATGTTCCTACTTTTTCTTTGAAATGTAATCTGCCAAGAGATAGGAGATAGATACGATGTTTGAGGGTTAGGGAGAGAAGTCAATATTTTGAATAGCCACTGAACATATGAGTAAAAGCTAGTTAAGGGAATTGCCAAGCAGTGCAGTGGAGAACTGACACCATATTTCTGAAGTGGCACCAATCTGCATGTTTTTGTGTTATGTTCTCCATCAGTCCAATGGGAGCAGAAGGGCCAGATGGTCAGATTAATCCACATTGGGCAGATGTCACAGGAAGACTAGGAGACAAGAGGATTGAGGATACTACAGAGAGAGGGTTCGTGATGACACAGCCGGGGGTGGGGGTGGGGGTGTCTCAGCTGGAGAGGGACAAAAGTAAAAACTGCAGGGCACTGTTGAACCCTGAGGACAAGCAGGCGGCAAAGGCACAGTGATGAGATGTTATGATCAGACTGTAGGCATGATGACAGTAAGAGGGTGAGAGAAGTAGGTGTTCTTTAGGCTTTAGTTATCACTATTCATCATTTCAGAGATGGATTGTGATAAAGAATAAGATGTGATCAGGGATACAGTAGACAGAGGAAAAAGGACCTCAAGAAATTAGGATATTTTGACATTGAAGTTTTCATAAAATGTGTTAAAATCACATTGATGAGTCAAGTGCCAAGTTGTGTATGTAAGATGGACCTCATTGTGGCTGAAACAGAAGGAGGGGTCTCCTGGAAGAGTTCTAGGGAGATTTTCCCCTGATGAGGGATGTAGTCAAACGTTTCCTCTCCGTTTCTGCTTTTGTATCTAGTTGCTCAAGGGATTTTTTTTAAACACGTGGGGCTACTGCAGAAGTCTTGCAACCACTGAGAAAGCAGAGATTTGCTGAGAAGAGCATTCTCAGAGCTCTGGTGTGGGTGTGGCTGAACTGCTGAAGAAACCCTACCTCCCTCCTAAGGGGATATTATCAGTAATCATCCAGAACCTTCCCACCCCACGCTTATAGAACAGAAAGGGAAGGTAGGTACAAAGAGCACAGATGAGGGTGGGTGGGGATCTTTTCCAGACATTTCTACCCACCTCCCCTCAACCTGGGACATATTGGTCTAAGAAGAGAGCAAGATTGACAGTTTTTGGAGAGAGGCAACATGGCAGAGAAGAAGGGAGCTTAGTGCATTTCGCCTGCACCCATCTCTCAAACAGAGAAGGCCTGAAGTCGTAGGACACTGTGCCATAGGAGTTTGGGAAGAGAAAGAGATAAAGTACACTGTAAAAAAAACCTCATAAGTGAGTGAGTGTGAACTGAGGAAGATAAAAGCAGGACAGGACCCAGAGATACAGAGGGAGGTGAGGGAACCCGGCTTGCATGCAACTGCAGTGAGTGATTAACTGGAGAGTGGTGGTGAGCTGCCAAGAGTCCAGGGGAAAGGAAAGAAAAGCTGAGATTGCTCATAGAACCATCTCTGGAGAAGAGGAAAAAAAAAACCTCGGCTTGGAAAGACAGTGTTTTTTAGCTCTGACTGAGGTGCTGACTTTAAACTAGGTGCCCTGGTCCGGAAAGGCGCCAGGAAAACCTGAGCTGCCGCACGCTCGGCACCATCCATGGTGGCAGCAGCCCGCTGAAGCAGCAGCAATGCCTGGGGAGGCGGTTGCTGCACCCGGTGAACCAACAGCAGCGCGCACGACAGCAGCCCAATGAAGCGGCGGTGACGCGCTGCGGCGGCGACGCGGACTCTGCAGACCTGAAATTGCTACTTTCTGCAAAAGCACTTGGGTTGTATCGCTGCTTCACACCGGGGGATCTGAGGCTGCGACACTTTCCCCATCCCCCACCACCGCAACAGGGAAGCAGCGACCAGCGGGACTGTTCAGGGCGGTATAACAAAGCCCAAGGACTGGGACCTGGAAGCAAGGCAGAACGTGGGGCATAGAACTCAGTTCACCTTGGCTACATCTTCAGCACAGAGAGATTGGACCCAAAGAAGTGATTTGCAACTCTTGGTTGAGAAGAGACTGGGACGATGCCATTCTTCCCCCCACAACCACCAAGGAGGAGACTCAGGGAGGCCAGCGGTCACAGTGGAGACAAGACCTGCCTACACCAACCACGCCCATCCCCTCCAGAGAGCTGTTTTGTTGTTGTTGTAGCTGTTTTTACCTGAACCTGAGTTTCTGTCTTTATTGGTTTTGTCTGTGCATTTGTGTACCTGTGTTCCCTCTGTGGTTGTCTGTTTTCTTTTTCCAGGGCTGCCTCAAGAAACAAGCCAAACTACACATGGTGGAGAGTCCCAAATACAACTACCAGTAGGGAAACAAAATAACCAAACTCTCAACAAGAAAAACCAAAAGACACCATTCAAAGAACACTTCCTGAACAGACAGGCCCTAAAGAGTCAAAAGAGCCCTCTCTAATACAGCAGAACTCGCAGGGGGAAGAGTGTACAACAAGCTTTTAAAATTAACAAGATATAGAAACCTAACCAAAATGACGAAACGGAAGAATTCTCCTGCAAAGAAACTCCAGGAAGAAATGACAGCTAGAGAACTGCTCAAAACAGATATAAGCAACATAACTGAACAAGAATTTAGAACAATAATCATAAAATTAATAGCCGAGCTTGAAATAAGCATGGAGGACATCAGAGAAACTATGGCTACAAACAATATGGAGTTTAATAATACTTATGGTAAATTAAAAAATGCGATAAATGAGATACATAATAAACTGGAGGCGTTCAATTGCACGGATTGAAGAAGTAAAAAGGAGAATAAGTGATTTAGAAGACACTATTGTAGAGAAAGAAGAACTGAAAAAAAGAGAGAAGAACTGATCCAGGAACATGAAAGGAGAGTTCGAGAGATCAGCAACACAATCAAATGGAACAATATTTGTATCATAGGAATTCCGGAAAAGGAGGAGAGAGGGAAAGGTGCGGAAGGAGTCCTGGAACAAATTATAGCAGAGAACTTCCCCAACCTGGAGAGGGAAGTAGACATTGAAATTCAAGAGGCACAGAGAACTCCCCTTATACGTAATTTGAATCGATCTTCTGCATGACATATCATAGTGAAACTGGCAAAATATAAGGACAGAGAGAATTCTGAAAGCAGCTAGGAAGAAAAGGGCCCTAACATACAAAGGGAAACCTAACAGAGTGGTGACAGACCTATCTACTGAAACTTGGCAGGCCAGAAAGGAATGGCAGGAAATCTTCAATGTGATGAACAGAAAAAATATGCAGGCAAGAATCCTCTATCCAGCAAGCCTGTCACTCATAATGGAAGGATAGATAAAAGTCTTTCCAAATAAACAAAAATTGAAAGAATTCATCACCACTAAGCCAGCCCTACAAGAAATCCTGTGGGGGACTCTCTGAGGGAAGTGTTACAATGAACACAAGATACCAGAGACATCATCACAAGCATGAATCCCACTAAGGACACAATGACTCCAAACCCACATATTTCAATAATAACACTGAATGTAAATGGGCTGAATGCTCCAATCAAAAGACATAGGGTAGCAGGATGAATAAAAAAATAAACTCCATCTATTTGCTGTCTGCAGGAAACCCATTTTAGACTGGAAGATACCTTCAGATTAATGGTAAGGGGATGGAGAAATATCTATCATGCTACTGGAAATCAAAAGAAAGCTGGAGTAGCTATACTTCTATCAGACAACCTGGACTTTAAATTAAAGACAATAACAAGAGATGAACAAGGGCATTATATAATAATTACAGGGTCTATGCATCAGGAAGAACTAACAATTATAAATGTCTATGCACCGAATATGGGAGCACCTAAATATTTAAAACAATTAATCACAAACAGAAAAAATCTTATAGATAAGAATGTGCTAATAGCAAGGCACTTTAATACTCTGCTTATAGCAATGGATAGATCAACCAGACAGAAAATCACTAAAGAAACAATGGACTTGAATGACACATTGGAACAGATGGATCTGACAGATATATATAGAACTTTACATCCTGAGGCCATGGAATTCACTTTCTTCTCAAGTGTGCATGGAAAATCCTCCAAGATAGATCATATACTGGGACATAAAGCAGCCCTCAATAAATATAAAAGAATTGAGATCATACCATGCACACTTTCAGATCATAATGCTTCGAAACTTGAAATCAATCACAGGAAGAAGCCTGGAAAACCTCCAAAAAGATGGAGGTTAAAGAACACCTACTAAAGAATGAATGGGCCAATCAGCCTATTAGACAAGAAATTTAAAAATATATGGAAACAAATGAAAATGAAAACACAACAATCCAAACTCTATGGGATGCAGCAAAGGCAGTCCTAAGAGGAAAGTACATTGCACTCCAGGCCTATTTCAAGAAATTAGAAAAAGCACAAGTGCAAAATCTAACAGCTCACCTAAAGGAACTAGAGACAGACCAACAAGAGCACCCCAAACCCAGTAGAAAAAGAGAAATAGTAAAAATCAGAGCAGAAATAAACAAGATAGAGACCAAAGAAACAATTGAACTGATCAATGAAACCAAGAGTTGGTTCTTTGAAAAAATAAACAAAATTGACAAACCTCTAGCCAGGCTTCTCAAAAAGAAAAGAAAGAGCACTCAAATAGACAAAATCATGAATGAAAATGGACTTATTACAACCAACCCCTCAGAAATACAGGCAATTATCAGGGAATACTATGAAAAATTATATGCCAGCAAATTGGACAACTTAGAAGAAATGGACAAATTCCTAAACACACACTCACTACCAAAATTCACAAGGGAAGAGATAGGAAATCTGAATAGACCCATAACTAGTGAAGAAATCGAATCAGTTATCATAAATCTCCCAAGAAATAAGAGCCCTGGACCTGATGGCTTCCCTGGGGAATTCTACCAGACATTTAAAACAGAATTAATACCAATTCTTCTCAAGCTATTCCAAAAAATAGAAATCGAAGGAAAACTTCCAGATTCATTTTCTGAAGCCAGCATCACTTTGATTCCCAAGCCAGACAGAGATCCAGCAAAAAAAGAGAACTACAGTCCAATACCCTTGATGAATACAGATGCAAAAATCCTCAATAAGATACTTGCAAATAGAATCCAACAGCACATAAAAAGAATTATCCACCAAGATCAAGTGGGATTCATTCCTGAGTTCCAGGGCTGGTTCAATATTTGCAAATGAATCAATGTGATACATCACATCAAGAAAGGAAAAGATAAAAACCGTTGGATCCTGTCGATAGATGCAGAAAAAGCATTTGACCAAATACAGCATCCTTCTTAATTAAGACCCTCGAGAAAGTCGGGATAGAAGGAACTTACTTAAACATCATAAAAGCCATCTGTGAGAAGTCCTCAGCTAACATCATCCTCAGGGGGAAAAACTGAGAGCTTTCCCCCTGAGATCAGGAACACGACAGGGATGCCCACTCTCACCACTGTTGTTTAACATAGTGCTGGAAGTCCTAGCATCAGCCATCAGACACCAAAAGGAAATCAAAGGCATCAGAATTGGCAAAGAAGTCAAACTTTCACTTTTCTCAGATGACATGATACTCTACATAGAAAACCCGACAGACTCCACCAGAAGCCAACTAGAACTGATCCAAGAATTCAGCAAAGTTGCAGGGTACAAAATCAACATACAGAAATCGGTTGCATTTTTATACACCAACAATGAAGCAACAGAAAGAGAAATCAAGAAACTAATCCCATTCACAGTTGCACAAGATTGACAGCTTTTAACAACTGATAATCTTAGAACACACTGGTAAATGGTGGAGGACAGTATTAGATAATTAATTATAATGAGTTCCAGGAGTCATTGCTTAAAAGTTTCATGCTTTCCTTTTTGTTTAAATTGAACTGAAAGCTCGAGGGGCTTCATTAAAAGTCAAGAGTTTTAAACACCAAGGGAATGTAGATTTGTTTACACTTACCTGGTTTTACTGAGAAAGTGGTCCAATGATTATGTATATATAATTAAGATTTAGGACTCAACTTCTCTCCTACAGTGCTAGAGTGATTAAACATAATCCTCTATGGGCAGGCTCTTAAAATTACAAAAATATGTATCCCTGAGGGACTGTGAATGATGAAGCAGTTCCATATAAGTACCTTCCTTCTTTGAAGAAACAGGACACTCTCAGGAATTACAAAACAGAAATGTGATGGAAAACCTGGTGATTGATCCCTCTGATACTGATGCCAGATGGGCAGAGAGGTCAGTGTACCACGAATCTCAGGGCCGGTCTCCAGCTCTCCAGGATGTGCATCATTCGCTATGGCCAACAATTTAGTTGATGGCTAGAATGGAATGTGGCTAAACAGGTTTTGGTTTATTAATTTTTTAATACTTTACTGTCAAGTTAACCAACATACAGTGTATATACAGTGTGCTCCTGGCTTCGGGAGTAGATTCGATTCCCATGATTCGTCACTTACATACAACACCCAATCTCAATGCTCATCCCAACGAATGTCCACCTCAATGCCCATCACCCATTTTCCCTGCCGCTCCGTCCTATCTCCATCAACCCTGTTTGTTCTCTATATTTAAGAGTCTCTTATGGTTTTTGTTTAGATCCCTGATGCTCAGAGTCAACTAAACTCATGTCAGATTGGTGCTACTGAAGCTACCACCATGTAATATCAATTCCTTCTTATTACAGAAAAGAATACTTGTGACCAGAATAAGTAACCTCTCTTAAAACTTGTTTCCAAACTCACAACACTCTGTTTTGTTCTACAACCCTACAAAGACTGATAAGACAAAGGAATATCTCTTCCACCAATGCCTCCCAAAAGTTCAAGAGGCAAAGCAGGTACACTTCAGAAATTCTGAACAGCCTTCTTTGTATCCATAGGAATCACACAGTGCCCAGCATATAGAAAGTACATAATAAATAAATAAATAAATATGTAATGAACCCAGTTATACAATTGTGACTACAATAGTGACTACCCTACATTCTTTTTTTTAAGTTTTAATTTAAATTCCACTGAGTTAACATACAGCATAGTATCAGTTGCAGGGGTACCATATAGTAATCAACACTTCCATACATCACCCAGTGCTCATCACAAGTGCCCTCCTTAATCCCCATCGCCTATTTCACCCATCCCCTACCCATTTCCCCTCTGTAACCATCAGATTGTTCTCTATAATTAAGAGTCCATTTCTTGGTTTTCCTCTGTCTCTCTTTCTCTCTTCCTTTCCTCATTTGTTTTGTTTCTTAAATTCCACATATGAGTGAAATCATATGGTATTTGCCTTTCTCTGACTTATTTTGCTTAGCACGATACTCTCTAGCTCCATCCATGTTGTTGCAAATGGCAAGCTTTCATTTTTTATAGCTGAATAATATTCAATTCTGTATATATTTATATACACTTTCCTTATCCATTCATCAGTTGATGGACAGTTGAGCTGCTTTCATAATTTGGCTATTGTAGGTAATGCTGCTATAAACAATGGGGTGTGTGTATCCCTTTGAATTAGTATTTTTGTATTCTTAGGTAAATACTTAGTAGCGCAATTGCTGGATCATAGGGTACTTCTATTTTTAAATTTTTGAGGAACGTCCATTCTGTTTTCCACAGTAGCTGCACCAGTTTGCATTCGCACCAAGAGTGTAAGAGGATTGCCCTTTCTCTGCATCCTCTCTGACACCTGTTTTTTCTTGTGTTGTTGATTTTAGTCATTCTGACAGGTGTGAGGTGGTATCTCATGGTAGCTTCGATTTAGATTTCCCTGATGGTGAGTAATGTTGAGCATCTTTTCATGTCTCTGTTGGCCATCTGGATGTCTTTCGTATCTCCCATTTTTAATTAAATCATTTGTTTTTTAGGGATTGCGTTTTATAAGTTCTTTATATATATTTTGGATACTAAGCCTTTATCAGATATGTCATTTGCAAATATCTTCTCCCGTTCTTTAGGTTGCCTTTCAATTTTGTTGATTGTTTTATTCACTGTGGAGAGCTTTTCATTCTGATTAAGTCCCAATAGTTTATTTTTGCTTTTGTTTCCTTGGCATTAGGAAACATATCTAGAAATAAGTTGCTATGGCCCATATCACAAAGGTTTATGATTTTGATGTTTTCTTGTCTCACATTTAGGTCTTTCATCTATTCTGAATTTATTTTTGCGTACGGTATAAAAAAGGGGTCCAGTTTCATTCTTTTGCATGTTGCTGTCCAGTTTTCCCAACACTATTTGTTGAAGAGACAGTCTTTTTCCAATTAGATATTCTTCACTGTGTTGTCAAAGATTAATTGACCATATAGTTGTGGGTTCATTTCTGGCTTTTCTATTCTGTTCCATTAATCTGTGTGTCTGTTTCTACACCAGTACCATACTGTTTTGATCATTACAGCTTTGTAATGTAACTCGAAGTGTGGAATTGTGATGCCTCCAGCTTTGTTTTTCTTTTTCAAGACTACTTTGGCAATTCAGGGTCTTTTGCGGTTCCATACAAATTGTATAATTGTCTGTTCCAGCTCTGTGAAAAATGTTGTTGGTAGTTTGATAGGGATTGCATTAAATGTGTAGGTTACTTTGGCTAGTATAGACATTGTAATAACATTTGTTCTTCCAATCCATAAGAATGGAATGTTTTTCCATTTTATTGTGTCATTTTGAATTTCTTTCAAATGTTTTATAGTTTGCAGACTGCAGGTCTTTTGCCTCTTTAGCTAGGCTTATTCCTAGGCATTTTATGCCTTTTGGTGCAACTGTAAATGCGATCAATTCCTTACTTTCTCCTTGTGCTTCATTATTGGTGTATAGATATGCAACAGATTTCTGTACACTGGTTTTATGTCCTGTTATTTTACTGAATTTGTGTATTGGTTCTAGCAGTTTTCTGGTGAGATCTTTCAGGTTTTCTATATAAAGTTTTATGTCATCTGCAAATAGTTAAAAGTTTGACTTCTTCCTTGCTGATTTAGATGACTTTTTTTTCATTGTGTGATTGCTATGGCTAGGACTTCCAGTATTACGTTGAATAAAAGTGGTGAGAGTGGACATCTGTATCTTGTTCCTGACTCTAGGGGAAAGTTTTCAGTTTTTCCCCATTGAGGATGATGTTAGCTGTGAGTTTTTCATAGATGGGCTTTATTATGTTGAGGTATGTTCCCTCTAACCCGACTTTGTTGAGGGTTTTTAATCATGAATGGATGTTTTACTTTGTCAAATGATTTTTCTGCATCTATTGAGAGGATCATATGATCTTATCCTTATTTATGTGGAGCATCACATTGATTGATTTGTAAATATCGAACATTCCTTACAAAGCATGAATATATCCCATTTGCTCATGGTGAATGACTCTTTTAATGTACTGTTGGATTCAGTTTGCTAGTATTTTACTGAGAATTTTTACATCCATGTTCATCAGGGATATTGGTCTGTAGTTCTCTTTTTAGTGGAGTCTTTATCTGATTGTGCTATCAGGATAATGGTGGCCTCATACCATGAATTTGGAAGTTTTCCTTCCATTTGTATTTTTTTTAAATAGTTTGAAAAGAACAGGTATTAACTTCTCTTTAAATGTTTGGTAGATGTCATTCAAAATAGAAGGAGAGATAAAAACCTTTCCAAACAAACAGAAATTGAAAGAATTTGTCACCACGAAGCCAGCCCTACAAGAAATTCTGAGGGGGGTGCTCTGAAGGAAAGGTTGCAAGGAACAAAGATTCCAGAGACACCACCACAAACATGAACCCTACAAAAGATACAAAGACTCTAAACCCACATATTTCAATAATAACACTGAATGTAAATGGGCTGAATGCTCCAATCAAAAGACATAGGGTAGCAGAATGGATTAAAAAACAAAATCCATCTATATGCTGTCTACAAGAAACTCATTTTAAACGGGAAGAACCCTTCAGATTAAAAGTAAGGGGATGGAGAAATATATATCATGCTACAGGAAATCAAAAGAAAGCCGGAGTAGCGATACTTATATCAGACAAACTGGACTTAAATTAAAGACAATCACAAGAGATGAAGAAGGGCACTACATAATAATTACAGGGTCCATCCATCAGGAAGAACTAACAATCATAAATGTCTACGCACCAAATATGGGAGCACCTAAATATCTAAAACAATTAATCACAAACAGAAACAATCTTATAGATAAGAATGTGCTAATAGCAGGGGACTTTAATACTCCGCTTACAGCAATGGATAGGTCAACCAGACAGAAAATCACTAAAGAAATAATGGACTTGAAAGATACATTGGACCAGATGGACCTGACGGATATATTTAGAAATTTACATCCTGAGGCCAGGGAATTTACTTTCTTCTCAAGTGCACATGGCACTTTCTCCAAGATAGATCATATACTGGGACATAAAGCAGCCCTCAATAAATATAAAAGAATAGAGATCATACCATGCACACTGTCAGATCACAATGCTTTGAAACTTGAAATCCATTACAGGAAGAAGTCTGGAAAACTTCCAAAAACATGGAGGTTAAAGAACACCCTTCTAAAGAATGAATGGGCCAATCAGGCAATTAGAGATGAAATTAAAAAATATATGGAAACAAATGAAAATGAAAACACAACAATTCAAAATCTATGGGATGCGGCAAAGGCAGTCCTAAGAGGAAAGTACATTGCTCTCCAGGCCTATTTCAAGAGATTAGAAAAAGCGCAAGTCCAAAATCTAACAGCTCACCTAAAGGAACTAGAGGCAGAGCAACAAGAACGCCCTAAACCCAGTAGAAGAAGAGAAATAGTAAAAATTAGAGCAGAAATAAACAACATAGAGACCAAAGAAACAATTGAACAGAACAATGAAACCAAGAGTTGGTTTTTTGAAAAGGTAAACAAAATTGACAAACCTCTAGCCAGACTTATCCAAAAGAAAAGAGAGAGCACCCAAATAGACAAAATTATGAATGAAAATGGACTTAGTACAACCAACCCCTCAGAAATACAAGCAATTATCAGGGAATACTATGAAAAATTATATGCCAACAAATTGGACAACTTAGAAGAAATGGACAAATTCCTAAACACACACTCACTACCAAAATTCACACGGGAAGAAATAGAAAACCTGAACAGACCCATAACGAGTGAAGAAATTGAATCAGTGATCAAAAATCTCCCAACAAATAAGAGCCCTGGACCTGATGGCTTCCCTGGGGAATTCTACCAGACATTTAAAACAATTAATCCCAATTCTTCTCAAGTTATTCCAAAAAATAGAAAGCGAAGGAAAACTCCCGGACTCATTTTATGAAGCCAGCATCACTCTGATTCCCAAGCCAGACAGAGATCCAGCAAATAAAGAGAACTACAGGCCAATATCCTTGATGAATACGGATGCAAAAATTCTCAACAAGATCCTTGCAAATCGAATCCAGCAGCATATCAAAAGAATCATCCACCAAGATCAAGTGGGATTCATTCCTGGGTTACAGGGCTGGTTCAACATTCGCAAATCAATCAATGTGATACATCACATCAATAAAAGAAAAGATAAAAACCATATGATCCTGTCAATAGATGCAGAAAAAGCATTTGACAAAATACAGCATCCCTTCTTAATAAAGACTCTCGAGAAAGTTGGGATAGAAGGAACCTACTTAAACATCATCAAAGCCATCTATGAGAAGCCTTCAGCTAACATCATCCTCAACGGGGAAAAACTCAGAGCTTTCCCCCTGAGATCAGGAACACGACAGGGATGTCCACTCTCACCACTGTTGTTTAACATAGTGCTGGAAGTCCTAGCATCAGCCATCAGACACCAAAAGGAAATCAAAGGCATCAGAATTGGCAAAGAGGAAGTCAAACTTTCACTCTTCGCAGATGACATGATACTCTACATAGAAAACCCGACAGACTCCACCAGAAGCCTACTAGAACTGATCCAAGAATTCAGCCAAGTTGCAGGGTACAAAATCAACGTACAGAAATCGGTTGCATTTTTATACACCAACAATGAAGCAACAGAAAGAGAAATCAAGAAACTGATCCCATTCACAATTGCACAAAAAACCATAAAATACCTCGGAATAAACCTAACCAAGGATACAAGAGATCTGTATGATGAAAACTATAGAAAACTTATGAAGGAAATTGAAGAAGACACAAAGAAATGGAAAAACATTCCATGCTCATGGATAGGAAGAATAAATATAGTTAAGATGTCATTACTACCTAAAGCACTCTACACATTCAATGCAATTCCAATCAAAAATTGCACCAGCATACTTCTCAAAACTAGAACAAACTATCCAAAAATTTGTATGGAACCACAAAAGACCCCGAATAGCCAAAGTAATCCTGAAAAATAAAACCAAAACGGGAGGGATCACCATCCCAGACTTTAGCCTCTACTACAAAGCTGTCATCATCAAGACAGTATGGTATTGGCACAAAAACAGACACATAGACCAATGGAACAGAATTGAGAACTCAGAAGTGGACCCAAAAGTATACAGCCAACTAATCTTTGACAAAGCAGGAAAGAATATCCGATGGAAAAAGACAGCCTTTTTAACAGATGGTGTTGGGAGAACTGGACAGCAACATGCAGAAGAATGAAACTAGATCATTTTCTCACACCATGCACAAAAATAAACTCAAAATGGATAAAGGACCTGAACGTGAGACAGGAAACTATCAACACCCTAGAGGAGAAAGCAGGAAACAACCTCCTTGACCTCCACCGCAGCAACTTCTTACTTGACACATCCCCAAAAGCAAGGGAATTAAGAGCAAAAATAAACTGCTGGGACCTCCTCAAGATTAAAAGCTTCTGCACAGCCAAGGAAACAACCCAGAAAATTAATAGGCAACCAACGGAATGGGAAAAGATAGTTGCAAATGACATATCAGACAAAGGGTTGATATCCAGAATCTACAAGGAACTCACCAAACTACACGCCCGAAAAACAAACAACCCAGCGAAGAAATGGGCAGAAGATATGAACAGACACTTCTCCAAAGAGGACATCCAGATGGCCAACAGACACATGAAACGATGCTCAGCATCCCTCCTCATCAGGGAAATACAAATCAAAACCACACTGAGATACCACCTCACGCCAGTCAGAGTGGCTAAAATGAGCCAATCAGAGAACTCTAGATGCTGGCGAGGATGTGGAGAAACGGGCACCCTCCTACACTGTTGGTGGGAATGTAAACTGGTACAGCCCCTCTGGAAAACAGTGTGGAGGTTCCTAAGGAAACTAACAATAGAACTCCCCTATGACCCAGCAATAGCACTGCTAGGAATTTACCCAAGGGATACAGAAATGCTGATGCATAGGAGCACATGTACCCCAATGTTCATAGCAGCACTCTCCACAATAGCTAAAACCTGGAAAGAGCCTAAGTGTCCATCAACAGATGAATGGATCAAGAAGATGTGGTTTATCTATACCATGGAATACTACATGGCAATGAGAAACAATGAAATCTGGCCATGTGTAGCAACATGGATGGACCTTGAGGGTGTTATGCTGAGCGAAATAAGTCAGGCAGAGAAGGACAAATATCATATGTGTGCACGTATAGGAGGATTAGGAGGAACTTAACAGAGGACCAAGGGGGAGAAGAAGGGCAGAAATGGTGGGGGAAAGGGAGAGAGGCAAACCATGAGAGACTCTTGAATGCTGACAAAAACTGAGGACTGGTGGATGTGGGGGGGAGAAGGGGTGGGCATTGAGGAGGGCACTTGTGGGGATGAGCACTGGGTGTTATGTGGAAACTAATTTGACAATAAACTATTTGTAAAAAAAAAAATAATAATAAATAAATGTTTGGTAGAATTCACCTGTGGAGCCGTATGGCCCTGGATTTTTGTTTGTTGGGATATTTTTGATTACTAATTCAATTTCTTTGCTTGCTATCAGGCTGTTCAAGTTTTCTATATTTTATGGTTTCAGTGTTGGTAGCTTATATGTTTCTAGGAATTTATCCATTTCTTCCAGGTCGTCAATTTGTTGTCATATAGTTTTTCATAATATTCTCTTATAATTATTTGTATTTCTGTGGTGTTGGTTGTTATTTCTACTTTCTCATTTGTGATTTTATTTATTTGGGTCTTCATTCTTTTTCTTTTGGTAAGCCTGGCTAGGGGGTTATCAATTTTATTAATTTTGAACCAGCTCCTGGTTTCATTGATATGTTTTACTCGGTTTTATTTTGGTTTCTACATCATTTATACCTGCTCTTTATTATTTGGTTTCTATATCATTTATTTCTGCTCTTTATTATTTCCTTCCTTCTGCTGGCTTTAGGCTTCATTTCTTGTTCTCTTTCTAACTCCTTTAGGCATAAGTTTAGGTTGTTTATTTGAGATTTTTCTTGCTTCTTGAGGTAGACCTATCTATATACTTCTCTCTTAGGACTGCTTTTGTTGCATCCCAAAAGTGTTGGACCACAGTATTTTCCTTTTCATTTGTTTTCATGTAATTTTTTATTTCTTTTTTGATACCCTGATTAATCCATTCATTGTTTAGTAGCATGTTGCTTAACTTGTACTTATTTGTGGTCTTTCCAAAGTTTTTCTTGTGGTTGACTTCTAGTTTCATAGCTTGTGGTCAGAAAATATGCATAGTATGACTATGATCTTTTTGTTTTTGCTGAGGCCTGATTTGTGACCCAAATATATTCTGTTCTGGATAATGTCTCATGTACACTTGAAAGGAATGTGTATTTTTCTGCTTTAGGATGGAATGCTTTAATCAAAATTCTGAATATATCTGTTAAATCCACCTGGCCCAGTGTGTCATTCAAAGCCACTGTTTCCTTGTTGGTTTTCTGCTTAGATGATCTGTCCGTTGCTGTAAATAGGGTGTTTAAGCCCTCTACTATTATGATATTATTATCAATGAGTTCCTTTATGTTTGTCAATTTATATATTTGGGTGCTCTCATGCTGGGTGCATAAATATTTACAATTGTTATATCTTCTTTTTGGATATTTCCCTTTTTTATGATATAGTGTGCTTCTTCATGCCTTCTTACCATCTTTGTTTTTAAAAATCTAGTTTGTCCAATGTAAGTATTGCTACTCCAACTTTCTTCTGACATCCATTTTCTTGATAAATATTTCTCTTTCCCCTCACTTTTATTCTGCAGGTGTCTTTAAATTTAGAATGAGTCTCTCGTAGGCAGCATATAGATGGGTGTTGTTTTTTTAATCCAGTCTGACACTCTATGTCTTTTGATTGGAGCATTTAGTCCACTTACATTCAGAGTAATTATTGATAGCAATGGATTTATTGTCATTTTATTACTTGTTTTATCAGTTTGTGAAGATTTTCTCTGATCTTTTCTTGTCTTTGCACTTTTGGTCTTCCCTTTCCACTCAGAGTCCCTTTAATATTTCTTGCAGGGTTAGTTTGGTGGTCATGAACTTCTATAGTTTGTTTGTCTCGGAAACTCTTTATCTTGCCTTCTATTCTGAATGACAGCCTTGCTGGATAGAGTATTCTTGACTGCAGGGTTTTTCCGCTCAGCATTTTTAATATGTCATGTCACTTCCTTCTGGCTTGCCAAGTTTCTGTTGAGAAATCTGCGCTAGACTCATGGGTCTTCCCTTGTTTTGTCTTGCTGGTTTTAGGTTTTTTTCTTTATCACGATATTTTGCAAATTTAGTTACCATATGTATCAATGTTGGCGTGCTTTTGTTTATGTTGATGGACGTTCTTTGTGCCTCCTGGATCTGGGTATCTATATCTTTCTCCAATTTAAGGAAGTTTTCTGTCCCCTTTTCCTATGATTTCCTCAGATAAGTTTTCTGCTCCCTTTTCTCTCTCTTCTTCTGGGACTTCTATAATATGAATGTCATTATGTTTGATGGAGTCCCTGAGTTCCCTGAGTCTATTCCCCAGTTCCCTACTTCTTTCCCTCTTTTGTTCATCTTCATTATTTTACATTATTTTGTCATCTAGGTCACTAATTCATTCCTCTGCCTCCTCTAGTCTGTTGTTCACTACATCAGTTGTGTTTCCAGTCTTGTTTATTGCACCTTCATCTCTGAGTGATACTTTCTTAACTATTTTATCTCTGTGGTAAAGGTCTCACTCACGCATTCCATTCTTTTCTCAAGCCCAGTGAGTATCCTTATGAGTGTTGCTTTACATTCTCCATCAGACATGTCCCTTTTGTCTCTTTCATTTAGATCTCTGGCCATGACCTTATCATGTTCTATCATTTGGGATGAATTCCTCCATCTTTGAATTTTGTCTCTGTCTTCTTCGTTATGTTAGAAAAGCCAGTTATATTTGTTGCTCCTGAAAGTAATGGTTTTATAAGAAAAGGCCACATAAGGCCCAGGGTTGGTGCTTCAAGGAACATCTCCAGTGTGTGTTGTGTGTGCTCTGCTGTTGTGTTTTGGTTGCTCTATCCTTCAGGCCAGTCATCTGTAGAGGATCTTCTAGACTTCTGTGGGCAGTGTTTGGTCCCTGGCCTGCGTGTGGCAAGTTTTAACTAAGTGTGCTCTGGTCTGCATATGAAATGATACCTGACACCATCTCCACCAGAACTGAGGTTCTGTAGAACTCTCTGGTCAGGGAATGTGGTATGGGCAGAGTCTTGTGCTGGTCTTCTTGGGGAGGGGCCGGCCACCTTGGGACTGAAAGAAACTTGAATGAGAAGGGCAGCCAGGCCACAGCAAAGGGGGATGGGTCTTCATGTATGCAAGCTGGGCAGTCAGTGTCATGGCTGAGCTCCTTCCCTCAGGTGGCTCTGTAGTTATGCTGAGGGGCAGGGAAAGGAAATGGCTCTGGCTGGCTCCTTTCTTCCCTGAACTCTGCCTCTCAGAGATACACTCCAAGAAAGCAGAATAATCTCCCCAATGTGGCCCCAAGCATTCTTTTTTTTTAATAGTTTATTGTCAAGTTGGTTTCCATATAGCACTCAGTGTTCATCCCCACAAGTGCCCTCCTCCATGCCCATCCCCCCCTTCCCCTCCCTCCATCCCCATCCATCCTCAGTTTGTTCTCGGCATTCAAGAGTCTCTCATAGTTAGCCTCCCTCCTTCTTCCCCACTATTTTGCCCCTTCTACTCCCGCATGGTCTTCCATAAAGTTCCTCCTAATCCTCCTATATGTGCAAACATATGGCAGCTGTCCTTCTCTGCCTGACTTATTTCGCTCAGCATAACCCCCTCAAGGTCCATCCATGTTGCTACACATGGCCAGATTTCATTCTTTCTCACTGCCATATAGTATTCCATGGTATAGATAAACCACATCTTCTTGATCCATTCGTCTGTTGGTGGACACTTAGGCTCTTTCTATGTTTTGGCTATTGTTGAGAGTGCTGCTATGAACATTGGGGTACATGTGCCCCTATGCATCAGCACTCCCTGTATCCTTTGGGAAATTCCTAGCAGTGTTATTGCTGGGTCATAGGGGAGTTCTATTGTTAGTTTCCTGAGGAACCTCCACACTGTTTCCCAGAGGGGCTGCACCAGTTTCCATTCCCACCAACAGTGTAGGAGGGTGCCCGTTTCTCCACATCCTCGCCAGCATCTAGAGTTCTCTGATTTCCTCATTTTAGCCACTCTGACTGGCATGAGATGGTATCTCAGTGTGGTTTTGATTTGTATTTCCCTCATGAGAAGGGATGCTGAGCATTGTTTTATGTGTCTGTTGGCCATCTGGATATCCTCTTTGGAGAAGTGTCTGTTCATATCTTCTGCCCATTTCTTCATTGGGTTGTTTGTTTTTCAGGTGTGGAGTTTGGTGAGTTCCTTATAAATTTTGGATATTAACCCTTTGTCTGATATGTCATTTGCAACTATCTTTTTCCATTCTGTCAGTTGTCTATTAGTTTTATGGATTGTTTCTTTTGCCGTGCAGAAGCTTTTAATTTTGATGAGGTCCCAATAGTTCATTTTTGCTCTTGATTCTCTTGCCTTTGGAGATGTGTCAAGTAAGAAATTCCTGCAGTTGAGGTCAAGGAGGTTTTTTCCTGCTTTCTCCTTTGGGAGTTTGATGGTTTCTTGTCTCACATTCAGATCCTTTATACATTTTGAGTTTATTTTTGTGTATGGTGTGAGGAAATGATCTAGTTTCATTCTTCTGCATGTTGCTGTCCAGTTCTCCCAGCACCATCTCTTAAAGAGGCTGTCTTTTTTCCATTGGGTACTCTTTCCGGCTTTGTCAAAGATTAGTTGGCCGTACATTTTTGGGTCCAATTCTGAGTTCTCAATTCTATTCCATTGGTCTATGTGTCTATTGTTGTGCTAATACCATACTGTCTTGATGATGACAGCTTTGTAGTAGAGGCTAAAGTCTGGGATGGTGATATCTCCCGAATTGGTTTTCTTCTTCAGTATTAACTTGGCTATTCGGGGTCTTTTGTGGTTCCATACAAATTTTAGGATAGTTTGTTCTAGTTTTGAGAAGTATGCTGGTGCAATTTTGATTGGGATTTCATTGAATGTGTAGATTGCTTTGGTTAGTAATCACATTTTAACTATATTTATTCTTCCAATCCCTGAGCGTGGAATGTTCTTCCATTTCTTTGTGTCTTTTTCAATTTCCTTCATAACTTTTCTATAGTTTTCATAATACAGATATTTTATATCTTTGGTTAGGTTTATTCCTAGGTATTTTTTGTTTGTGTATGTGTGTGCAATTGTGAATGGGATCAGTTTCTTGATTTCTCTTTCTATTGCTTCATTGTTGGTGTATAAAAATGCAACCGATTTCTGTACATTAATTTTATATTCTGCAACTTTGCTGAATTCTTGGATCAGTTCTAGTTGGCTTCTGGTGGGGTCGGCCGGGTTTTCTATATAGAGTATCATGTCATCTGAGAAAAGTGAAAGTTTGACTTCTTTGCTAATTCTGATGCCTTTGATTTCCTTTTTGTTGTCTGATGGCTGATGCTAGAACTTCCAGCACTATGTTAAACAACAGTGGTGAGAGTGGACATCCCTGTCGTGTTCCTGATCTCAGGAGGAAAGCTCTCAATTTTTCCCCCTGAGGATGATGTTAGCTGAGGACTTCTCACAGATGGCTTTTATGATGTTTAAGTAAGTTCCTTCTATCCCGACTTTCTCGAGGGTCTTTATTAAGAAGGGCTGCTGTATTTGGTCAAATGCTTTTTCTGCATCTATCGACAGGATCCAACGGTTTTTATCTTTTCCTTTCTTGATGTGATGTATCACATTGATTCATTTGCAAATATTGAACCAGCCCTGGAACTCAGGAATGAATCCCACTTGATCTTGGTGGATAATTCTTTTTATGTGCTGTTGGATTCTATTTGCAAGTATCTTATTGAGGATTTTTGCATCTGTATTCATCAAGGGTATTGGACTGTAGTTCTCTTTTTTCGCTGGATCTCTGTCTGGCTTGGGAATCAAAGTGATGCTGGCTTCAGAAAATGAATCTGGAAGTTTTCCTTCGATTTCTATTTTTTGGAATAGCTTGAGAAGAATTGGTATTAGTTCTATTTTAAACGTCTTGTAGAATTCCCCAGGGAAGCCATCAGGTCCAGGGCTCTTATTTCTTGGGAGATTTATGATAACTGATTCGATTTCTTCACTAGTTATGGGTCTATTCAGATTTCCTATCTCTTCCCTTGTGAATTTTGGTAGTGAGTGTGTGTTTAGGAATTTGTCCATTTCTTCTAAGTTGTCCAATTTGCTGGCATATAATTTTTCATAGTATTCCCTGATAATTGCCTGTATTTCTGAGGGGTTGGTTGTAATAAGTCCATTTTCATTCATGATTTTGTCTATTTGAGTGCTCTCTCTTTTCTTTTTGAGAAGCCTGGCTAGAGGTTTGTCAATTTTGTTTATTTTTTCAAAGAACCAACTCTTGGTTTCATGGATCAGTTCAATTGTTTCTTTGGTCTCTATGTTGTTTATTTCTGCTCTGATTTTTACTATTTCTCCTCTTCTACTGGGTTTGGGATGCCCTTGTTGCTCTGCCTCTAGTTCCTTTAGGCGAGTTGTTAGATTTTGGACTTGTGCTTTCTCTAATTTCTTGCAATAGGCCTGGAGGGTAATGTACTTTCCTCTTAGGACTGCCTTTGCCGTATCCCATAGAATTTGGATTGTTGTGTTTTCATTTTCATTAGTTTCCATATATTTTTTAATTTCTTCACTAATTGCCTGATTGGCCCATTCATTCTTTTTTTTAAAGACATTATAGTTTTATTTATTTATTTTTTACAAATAGTTTATTGTCAAATTAGTTTCCACATAACACCCAGTGCTCATCCCCACAAGTGCCCTCCTCCATGCCCATCTCCCCTCCCCCCCACATCCATCAGTCCTCAGTTTTTGTCAGCATTCAAGAGTCTCTCATGGTTTGCCTCTCTCCCTTTCCCCCACCATTTCCGCCCTTCTTCTCCCCCTTGGTCCTCGTCAAGTTCCTCCTAATCGTCCTATACGTGCAAACATATGATATTTGTCCTTCTCTGCCTGACTTATTTCGCTCAGCATAACACCCTCAAGGTCCATCCATGTTGCTACACATGGCCAGATTTCATTGTTTCTCATTGCCGTGTAGTATTCCATGGTATAGATAAACCACATCTTCTTGATCCATTCATCTGTTGATGGACACTTAGGCTCTTTCCATGTTTTAGCTATTGTGGAGAGTGCTGCTATGAACATTGGGGTACATGTGCTCCTATGCCTCAGCATTTCTGTATCCCTTGGGTAAATTCCTAGCAGTGCTATTGCTGGGTCATAGGGGAGTTCTATTGTTAGTTTCCTGAGGAACCTCCACACTGTTTTCCAGAGGGGCTGTACCAATTTACATTCCCACCAACAGTGTAGGAGGGTGCCTGTTTCTCCACATCTTCGCCAGCATCTAGAGTTCTCTGATTTCCTCATTTTAGCCACTCTGACTGGCGTGAGGTGGTATCTCAGTGTGGTTTTGATTTGTATTTCCCTGATGAGGAGGATGCTGAGCATCGTTTCATATGTCTGTTGGCCATCTGGATGTCCTCTTTGGAGAAGTGTCTGTTCATGTCTTCTGCCCATTTCTTCACTGGGTTGTTTGTTTTTCAGGCGTGTAGTTTGGTGTAGTAGGGTGTTCTTTAACCTCCATGTTTTTGGAGGTTTTCCAGGCTTCTTTCTGTGATTGATTTCAAGTTTCATAGCATTGTGATCTGAAAGTGTGCACGGTATGATCTCAGTTCTTTTTTATTTATTGAAGGCTGCTCTGTGTCCCAGTATGTGATCTATCTTGGAGAATGTGCCATGTGCACTTGAGAAGAAAAGGAATTCCATGGCCTCAGGATGTAGGGTTCTAAATATCTCTGTCAAATCCATCTCATCCAATGTGTCATTTAAGTCCATTGTGTCTTTATTGATTTTTCTGTCCCGTTGATCTGTCCATTGCTGTAAGTGGAGTATTAAAGTCCCCTGCTATTAGCACGTTCTTATCAATAAGAGTGTTTCTGTTTGTGATTAATTGTTTTATGTATTTAGGTGCTCCCATTATTTGTTGCGTAGACATTTATAATTGTTAGCTCTTCCTGATGGATAGACCCTGTAATTATTATAAAATGCCCTTCTTCATCCCTTGTTACTGTCTTTGCTTTAAAGTCCAGTTTGTCTGATATAAGTATAGTTACTCCAGCTTTCTTTTGACTTCCCATAGCATGATGGATATTTCTCCATCCCCTTACTTTCAATCTGAGGGTGTCTTCCTGTCTAACATAAGTTTTTTGTAGATAACAAACAGATTGATTTTGTTTTTTTATCCATTCTGCTACCCTATGTCTTTTTATTGGGGCATTTAGTCCATTTACATTCAGTGTTATTATTGAAAAATATGGGTTTGAGTCATTGTGTCCTTTGTGGGATTCATGCTTGTGGTGGTGTCTCTAGCATATTGTGTTCCTTGAAACATTTCCTCAGAGAGTCCCCCTCAGGATTTCTTGTAGGACTGGTTTAGTGGTGATGAATTTTTTCAATTTTTGTTTATTTGGAAAGACTTTTATCTCTCCTTGCATTCTGAATGACAGGCTTACTGGATAGAGGATTCTTGGCTGCATATTTTTTCTGTTCATCACATTGAAGATTTCCTGCCACTCCTTTCCAGCCTGCCAAGTTTCAGTAGAAAGGTCTGTCACCACTCTTTTAGGTTTTCCTGTATATTAGGGTCCTTTTCTCCCTAGCTGCTTTCAATATTCTCTTTGTCCTTATATTTTGCCAGTTTTACAATGATATGTCATGCAGAAGATCGATTCAAGTTATGTCTAAGGGGAGTTCTCTGTGCCTCTTGAATTTCAATGTCTACTTCCCTTCCCAGGTTGGGGTAGTTCTCTGCTATAATTTGCTCCAGGACTCTTTCAGCACGTTTCCCTCTCTCTTCCTTTTCTGGTATTCCTATGATATGGATATTGTTCCGTTTGATTGCATCGCTGAGCTATTGCACTCTTCTTTCATGTTCCTGGATCAGTTTATCTCTCTTTTTCTCAACTTCCTCTTTCTCTATAATAGTGTCTTCTAAATCACTTATTCTCCTTTCTGCCTCTTCAGTCCATGCATTGGATGCCTCTGTTTATTATGTATCTCATTTATAGAATTTTTAAATTCATCACAACTGTGTTTGAGCTCCACAGTCTTTGTAGCAATAGTTTCTCTGATGTCTTCCATGCTTTTTTCAAGCCCAGTGATTAATTTTATTACTATTGTTCTAAATTCTTGTTCAGTTATGTTGCTTATATCTGTTTTGAGCAGTTCTTTAGCTGTCATTTCTTCCTGGAATTTCTTTGGAGGAGAGTTATTCTGTTTCATCATTTTGGTTAGCTTTCTATCTCTTGTTAATTTTACAAGCTTGTTGTGCACTCTGCCCCTGCCGGTTCTCCTGTATTAAAGAGGACTCTTCGACTGTTCAGGGCCTATCTGTTCAGGAAGTGTTCTTTGAATGGTGTCTCTTGGTTTCTCTTGTTGAGAGTTTGGTTATTTTGTTTTCCTACTCGTAGTTGTATTTGGGACTCTCCACCAAGTGTACTTTGGCTTGTTTCTTGAGGTAGCCTGTCAGATTAGAATCTACAGGTAGTCACTTCATCTTCCATCTTCCAATCCATTTTTCTTTTGCAAATGGCCACTTCATATAATCTTAATCTTTAAGCAGAATTCAAAATAGGTCCATCTTAGTTCCTTACAAAAGTTAGGGGAGGAATCACTAAAAGACCCACTTACAAGGCAGTTTCCTCTCTTCCTCTATTCAAAGTGAAGCGTGCTAAAAGCTATTTCCTTTGTTTTCAGACCCCAAATCTGGAACAATTCTTGGAAAGCACATCCAAACAATTTTTATCACTCTTCTTCTTTAAATTGGTTTAATCCTTGAGCATATCAAGCTTCTCTCCAGGTGAGCAGTAGGAAGATTCAGTCACAGACTGTAGGGCCCCAAGCATTCTTCAGATCACTGTTACCACATTGTCTGTCGCTGGGTTGTCTGCCTGTCTTCACTCTAAAGGAAGTGCAGTGCCCTCCAGGCTCTATCCCAGGGAAACTGTTAGACCTTTTAAACTCCAGGCTGTAAGCCTGGATGGTTGCAAGAACTCATGAAACTCAGCCCCTCTTGTATGCAAGCCAAAGGATAAACGCTCTCCTTGTGCATTCTCCTGTGGCCTCCTCTCTCACTTGCCCTCTCTGTGACCATGGCTCCCTCCCCTCCTCCTCCATACTACCTGTAATCCATTTCTCCCGTAAACACATCTCCACACTTTCTACTTTCTTTGATTTGCCCTTTTCTCTCCCTTTAGTTATGGAATTTGTTCTGTCAGTCTTCAGGTCATTTTCGGGGTATTTAGTATGATTATATGATTTGGTAGTTCTCTAGTTGTGTTTCATGAGCTAAGATGAGCCTAGGGTACTGCTACTCCACTGTAATTTTACTGAACCCTAACTTACATTCTTAAAAGGAAAATATTTAGCTGGGAGTTTGAGAAACCTTCCAAAGTGCCTTAAAAATTCCATTTCTTAAGTGCCTTAAAAATTTCTTTTTTTTTTTAATTATTTCTGGGAGAGAAAGAGAGACAGCATGAACAGGGGAGGGTCAGAGAGAGAGGGAGTCACAGACTGAAACAGGCTCCAGGCTCTGAGCTGGCAGTCAGCACAGAGCCCGACGTGGGGCTCGAACCCACGAACCGCGAGATCATGACCCAAGCGAAAGTCGGATGCTTAACCGACTAAGCCACCCAGGCGCCCCCTTAAAAATTTATTTCTTCTAAAATACTGAGAAGTCCAGAAGTAAGCAATCCAAAGATAATATTATGGTCATAAAACAAGAACCCAGGCTTATTGGTATCTTTTCAACCCACTAAACTTAGCATAAGATTGTTCTCCTTACTGCAACATGGCTTGGGGGAGATGTGTAGGGTATTATAGTTTTTAAAAATATTTCCCGGAGAATTTATATGTCTCTCTTGTTAATTATGATAAGACAATTTACTTGACAAAAAGAAACTATTTAAATGGCCATCTGGTTCCCAAAATATTTTTAATCTTTTAAAACTCTGGTTACTGTAAAACTCTATTCTTGTTTACCTTGGCCTTCTTTAGTGTCATTGAAACATAACATCAACATTAGGGCAGTTTTTGTCCAAATCTATGAGAAGTTCAGTTTCCTCTTCTTCGTCAGGAGTTTTCTCACAGTGCCCTCAGAGAATGGAAAGTAACTATAGGAGAAAAAAGAAAAAGAATGAAAGGAATTGAGGAAGAAAGAAAATAGCTTTTTATCAAGATTGTTATTAAAATCTGAGAAACATGCTATATTCCTATATATCCAATGGCTTTAAACAAACTCCCTAATAACATCTAGAATAGTCTCTGATTAAAAACATCAAATCTGAATGCTGTGTTTGGGAAAAGGCAAGTGGAATAAAATCCTGCAACAATTTCCCTACTCTCCATGATGCTGGGTGATGTTTATGAACATCTTCCTTTGGTTTAATCTCCTTGCCTCTAACTTTTAGTTTACAAAATTGACCCCTATTTCAAAGAAAAGCTTGAAACTATAAAGTTGATTCCATAGCACCAATGGAAAAAGATGGCAAAAAAATGGCAAGAATGCTCTAATAATAATGTTTTTTTAAATTAGATATCGCCAACTATGTAAATCATACATTCTTAGGATAAAAGCTGTTTTCCACAGAGGCAAACACGCTGCAGTTTCAATGAGCTGTCCCAGGTGCTGAACTTCTACCTTTAATTCTCTTTGATTGAGTAAAGAAGCTCCGTCATTGTGCTTGGCCTAGTTATGCTATGAATACAGTATTGAATTCTATTAAAAAGATAAAACTCTTAAAATAAAACCCTATCCATTACAAAAAATCTTTAAATCATTTTTAATGTTTACTTACTTATTTTGAGGAGGAGGACGGGCAGAGAAACAAGGAAAGAGAGAATCCCAAACAGGTTTTGCACTGTCACCACAGAGCCCCATGAGGGGCTCAATCTCACCAACCATGAGATCACGACATGAGCCTAAATCAAGAGCTGGACTTTTAACCAACTGAGTCACCCAGCCATCCCAAATTTTTAAAAAATGAGGTTAAATTTACATTGGTTGTATATTTAGAAACAAAAGTAAGTCTGTCATTATTCACAGAGTATATCATTTTCCATGTAGGAATTCCAGAAGAATTGATAGTTAAGTATTACAACTAAAAAACTGAGCTCAGCAAAATTTCTGGATACAGTAAATACACAAAAACAACTGTGTGTTCATATAGCAGCAAACAAAATACTAATATATTATAATTGAAACTGCAAAAAACATATAGTACCTAGGAATAAATCTTGAAAAATGTATAATATTCCTATGAAGAAAACTATAGCATATTAGTGAGGGGAATTAATAAAGACCTAAATAAATGGAAAGAGATCATATTCATGATGCATAAAACTCAGTTAAAGTCCCAGCTTCGTGTGTGTGTGTGTGTGTGTGTGTGTGTGCATCCAAACAGTAACAATCTGATTATAAAATTTGTACCAAAATGGCGAAGAACAGCTAAGACTCTATTTAAAGAGACAAGGTGGGAGGACTTGCTCTATTGAATATATGCCAATAAGAGACAAAAGCTACTGCTGATAAGGCACTGATATTGGCTAATACATAAAGAAACAGACTCATGGAACAAGAGAGAAAACACAGAAATACACACATGCCCACATATACTTGCATTAAGACAAAGAATGTGGGGGCAACTGGGTGGCTCAGTAGGTTGAGCATCCAACTCTTGATTTCAGCTCAGGTCATGATCCCAGGGTTGTGGGATTGAGCCCCACAACAGGTTCTGCAGTGGGCATGGTGCCTGCTTTAGATTCTCTTTCTCTCTCTCTGACCCTCTCCCCAGATTTCTCTCTCTCTCTTAAAAAAAAAAAAAGACAAACATTGTGGAAGTAGAAAAATGGCAATATAGATAAACCCGGCTTCCTTGCTCCTCCTTAAAGATCAACAATTGGACAGTTGTTTTTTTTTTAAACAGTCATTTCTGGAAGATCTCCAGAGTTTACTTAAGAAGTTTAAGCAACAGAGTGGAACAAACAAAGAAAAAAATTGAAAAGAGAAAGCAGACATCTTCGTTTGGTCTTCATTATCCCATCTCACAAACCAGCATTGTTCAGCACCAAGAACTAACTTCCCAGCTAGAAAGAGTTCTCCCCAGGAAAGCAATACTGAAGTAAGCACCCAGCTTCTCCAGTCTCTCGGGGGCACTATGCAAAGATCCCACTCTGTTTTCACCCCTGCCAGACTGGCAAAGCTGAGACATAGGGAGCTGGTTAGGAAGGAGAAAAGCAGGAAGCTATTATTAACAGATACACAGTGAGAATAACTGGAGTTCAGAGATACCTGCTCTGCAGACAAACTCAGCACATTTTGCCAACAAAGCCAATGGCCAGCACAACCACCACAGACCCAGATTTTGCCACTTTTCTGCCCTGTAAATATTCATGTTTGCTAAAGCCAGTCATATGAGTCCCTCCGTGTTCCCTTCCACTTCTTTGCTGGTTCCCAGGAACCACACCAACAGTCATCCAAGCCCTCTATGGCTGTGTGAGTGGAAGAGGACACTCTAGATTCCCCCCACTGACCCTCATTGCCACGCTCATGCTCAAAGCCCCTCCAGCTGTGCACCTCCACACACTGACCTATCAGCCACATCCACTGCAACATGCATGCCCCAGGGAAAAGTGTACAGCCACAAGTGAGCACACCAACAGAGAAGGCCTTCACAGCTGCTTATGAGCCCAGATCAATCCTGCCATCCATCACTGGCCAGCATCACTGTGCCCACTTGTTGCTAGTCCCTTCAGTTGTGCATCGGCATGCCCCCATTCCAGGCCCCCCATCATCAACCTCCACTGCAATATGCACACCCAGAGGGAGGGTATACAGCCATGGGAGCACATGGGAGCAGCCAGGGCCTCTACAGCTACCAATAAGTCCATAATTGACCTTGGTTATTGCCACCTCTTGACACTGCTTTGATATTTGCAAATGATATTTGCAAATGACACATCTGATCAAGGGTTAGTATCTAAAATATATAAAAAACTTATAAAACACAACTCTTAAAAAACAAATGATGTAGGGCAAGATGGCGGAGAAGTAGGGAGCTCCATACTTGCACTCGCACCCATGCCTCACACGGAAAAGATCTGAAGCCATAGGGCCTGTACAAAACCCAAGAGATTGGGAGAAAAAGGAAGCAGAATCCACTGAGAAAGCCTTCTAACGTGAGTGCGAACTGGGGAAGATAAAATCGGGCCTGGATCAGAGACTGGAGGGATGGGGCAATCCCCCTCTGTGGGGAGTGAGAGGGGAAAAAGAGAGATAGTCCGAAACATAAAAACCTCCACTCAGGGAAAAACCTCTGCTCGGGGCATAGAAAGACCTTGCGCACAAAATAGCTGCGCACCAGGCACCCACACTCCAGCTCGCCATGAGGGACTGCCTCGCTCCCAGACTGCTTCTTTGAGCCGGCTCCTGGCTGGCTGGGAGAAGCTACGAGCTTGCCACCAAGGCCCTCCTGGCGGGCTTGGACCCCTGGAGAGCCGCGCGCAGGCACCGGGCATCCGCGCTCCTGGCTGGCTGGAGCTCTAGAGGGAAGACAAAGAGCTAAAAACTGGGAGATTTGCCCACAAATTCGGGTTTTGGGTGAAGAGACACAGAGGGACCTCAATTTCCTCACTCCCGCGGGCTCATCGCACCAGGCAGACAAGGCCCCCCGCCCCGCCCAGGTCCCCTAGCCCCACCCGGAGGAGAAGGGAGCAGTGGCTTCTGGCTCCACCCCCAGAGCTAGGCAGGAGGCTTGGAATTGCCCTGAGGGAGTTGCCAGGGGATTGCCTGTGGCAATTTCAGCGGGGCTCTTGGACTGGGATTTGGAGGCTGGGACTGGCCTGGGTTGAAAAGCGCAACAAATGTTGGCTGAGCCCCTGGCCCTGGGAGTTTACATGCCCATAAAAGTGAGGTGGAGTGCCGCCACTCTCCTCCCTACAACAGCCAAGGCAGAACTCCGCCTGACACATTGGATGACACCATGCCCATCCCTGCTTCAGAGCTGCCCTCCTCCCCTTTTCCATTTTTTTTCTTCTTTTTTCCCTTCCTTTTTTTTTTTTTTTTTTCTTTTTTTCCCCAGAACACTGACCTGATTAACTCTGGTCACCGGCGTGCTTAAACAATCACCTTTAGTCCATTCTGTAGATGTAAATTCTACACCTCCCCACCTTTTCATCTCTTTCTCTCAGGAGTAACTGACTATTTAGTTTATCTGGATAACACCAGCATCCCTCTCTCACCTAGCCAACCATACTCCACCCTTTAACTCTTTGAAAAAAGCTTCTTATCCCTTCTGCCTGTTCATTATATTTCCAATTTTGCTTCATCCCCGCCCTGTGTTCTCTCTCGGTCTCTATGCTCTTCAACCAGCACTGCACACACCCGGCTATTTAATTATAGCTGGGAAATCCCGTTATATGCTATAAACCGTTCTTTGTCCATTGGTATTCTTCTTTTTTCCTTTTCTTTTCTTCCTTTTGACCTTTTAATGTATTCTTTGATTTTCTATTATATGCCCTCCCTCCACCATCTTTTCTCTTAACTTTTTCACTTTCCCTCTCGGTTTGCATGTTAGCCGGATTTGTTTGTGCGTTTGTGTGCCCCTGCTCCCTGTGTGTTTGTCAGTCTGTTTTCCTTTCCAGGGCTACCTCAAGAAAGAAGCCAAAGTACACATTGTGGAGAGGCCCAAATTACACTACGAGTAGGAAAACAAAATAACCAAGGTCTCAACAAGAGAGACCAAGAGATACCATTCAAAAAACACTCTCTGAAAGGATAGGCCCTGGACAGTCAAAGAGTCTTCTTGGATATAGCAGCACTCACAGGTGCAGAGAGCATAACAAGTCTTTAAAACTAAAAAGAGCCAGAAAGCTAACTAAAATGACGAAACGAAAAAGCTCTCCTCCAAAGAAATTCCAAGAAGAATTGACAGCTAATGAACTGCTCAAAACAGATAGAAGCAGCATAACTGAACAAGATTTTAGAATAATAATCATAAAATTAATAGCTGGGCTTGAAAAAATATAGGTGATATCAAAGAAACTGGCTACAACAAAACGGAGAATATAAATAGGCATGAAGAATTAAAAAAAGGGATAAATGAGATACATAATAAGAGGCCTCCAATGCACAGATTGAAGAGGGCGAAAGGAGAATAAGTGATTTGGAAGACACCATTATAGAAAAACAGGAAGTTGACAAAAAAAGAGACAAACTGATCCGGGAACATGAAAGAAGAGTTTGAGAGCTCAGCGACATGGTCACCCGCAACAATATCTGTATCATAGGAATCGCAGAAGAGGAAGAGAGGGGGAAAGGTGCTGGAGGAGTCCTGGAACAAATTATAGTAAAGAACTTCCCCAACCTGGGAAAAGAAGTAAACGTTGAAATACAAGAGACTCAGGGCGCCTGGGTGGCTTAGTTGGTTAAGCGTCCGACTTTCGCCCAGGTCATGATCTCGTGGTTCGTGGGTTCGAGCCCCGCATTGGGCTCTGTGCTGACTGCCAGCCTGGAGCCTGGAGCCTGTTTCAGTCTGTGACTCCCTCTCTCTCTGATCCTCCCCTGCTCACACTGCCTCTCTCTCTCTCTCCTAGAAATAAATTTAAAAAATACCTTATAGAAATATAAGAGACTCAGAGGACCCACCCTCAGACGTAATTGGAATTGACCTTCTGCATGACATTTCATAGTAAAAATGGAAAAATATAAGGACAAAGAGAAAATTTAGAAAGCAGCTAGGGAGAAAAGGGCCCTAACATACAAAAGCAAACCTATCAGAGTGGTGACAGACTTATCTACGGAAACCTCACAGGCCAGAAAAGAATGGCAAGAGATCTTCAATGTGATGAACAGAAAAAATATGTAGCCAAGATCCTCTATCCAGCAAGCCTGTCATTCAAAATAAAAGTCTTTCCAAATAAACAGAAATTGAGAGAATTCGTCACCACTAAGCCAGCCCTACAAGAAATCCTGAGAGGGACACTCTGAAGGAAATGTTGCAAGGAACAAAGATACCAGAGACACCACCACAAATATGAACTCCACAAAGGACACAAAGACTCTAAACCCACATATCTCAATAATAACACAGAATGTAAATGGGCTGAATGCTCCAATCAAAAGGCATAGGGTAGTAGAATAGATAAAAATACAAAATCCATCTTTATGCTGTCTACAAGAAACTCATTTTAGACTGGAAGATACCTTCAGATTAAAAGTAAGGGGATGGAGAAATATCTATCGTGCTACTGGAAATCAAAAGAAAGCTGGAGTAGCTACACTTATATCAGACAAACTGGACTTTAAATTAATGATAATAACAAGAGATGAAGTAGGGTATTACATAATAATTACAGGGTCTATCCATCAGGAAGAACTAACAATCATAAATGTCTATGCACCGAATATGGGAGCACCTAAATATTTAAAACAATTAATCACAAACAGAAACAGGCTCATAGATAAGAATGTGCTAATAGCAGGGGACTTTAATACTTCGCTTACAGCAATGGGTAGGTCAACCAGACAGAAAATCACTAAAGAAATAATGGACTTGAAAGACACTTTGGACCAGATGGATGTGACAGATATATTTAGAAATTTACATCCTGAGGCCAGGGAATTTACTTTCTTCTCAAGTGCCCATGGCACATTCTCCAAGATAGATCACATACTGGGAAATAAAGCAGCCATCAATAAATATAAAAGAATTGAGATCATTCCATGCACACTGTCAGATCATAATGCTTTGAAACTTGAAAACAATTACAGGAAGGAGCCTGGAAAGCCCCCAAAAACATGGAAGTTAAAAAACACCCTATTAAAGAATGAATGGGCCAATAAGACAATTAGGGATAAAATTAAAAAATATATGGAAACAAATGAAAATGAAAACACAACAATCCAAAATCTATGGGATGCGGTAAAGGTAGTACTAAGGGGAAACTACATTGCACTCCAGGCCTATTTCAAGAAACTAGAAAGAGCATAAGTGCAAAACCTAACAGCTCACCTAAAGGAACTAGAGGCAGACCAACAAGAACGCCCTAAACCCAGTAGAAAAAGAGGCATAGTAAAAATCAGAGCAGAAATAAACAGCATAGAGACCAAAGAAACAATTGAACTGATCAATGAAACCAAGAGTTGGTTTTTTGAAAAAATAAACAAAATTGACAAACCTCTTGCCAGACTTCTCAAAAGGAAAGAGAGAGCACCCACATATACAAAATCATGAATGAAAATGGACTTATTACAACCAACCCCTCAGAAATAAAAGAAATTATCAGGGAATACTATGAAAAATTATATGCCAGCAAATTGGACAACTTAGAAGAAATGGACAAATTCCTAAACGCACGCCCACTACCAAAATTCACATGGGAAGAGATAGGAAATCTGAACAGACCCATAACTAGTGAGGAAATCGAATCAGTGATCAAAAATCACCCAACAAATAAGAGTCCAGGACCAGATGGCTTCCCTGGGGAATTCTACAAGACGTTTAAAATAGAACTAATACCAATTCTTCTCAAGCTATTCCAAAAAATAGAGGGCGAAGGAAAACCACCAGACTCATTTTACGAAGCCAGCATCACTTTGATTCCCAAGCCAGACAGAGATCCAGCAAAAAAAAAAAAAGAGAGAACTACAGGCCAATATCCTTAATGAATACGGATGCAAAAATCCTTAACAAGATACTTACAAATCGAATCCAACAGCACATAAAAAGAATTATCCACCAAGATTAAGCGGCATTCATTCCTGGGTTCCAGGGCTGGTTCAACATTCGCAAATCAATCAATGTGATACATCACATCAACAAAAGAAAAGATAAAAACCATATGATCCTGTCAATAGATGCAGAAAAAGCATTTGATTAAATACAGCATCCCTTCTTAATAAAGACCCTCGAGAAAGTCGGGATAGAAGGAACCTACTTAAACATCATAAAAGCCATCTGTTACAAGCCTTAAGCTAACATCATCCTCAATGGGGAAAAAATGAGAGCTTTCCCCCTGAGATCAGGAACACGACAGGGATATCCACTCTCACCACGGCTGTTTAACATAGTGCTGGAAGTCCTAGCATCAGCCATCAGACAACAAAAGGAAATCAAAGGCATCAGAATTGGCAAAGAAGTCAAACTTTCACTTTTCGCAGATGACATGATACTCTACATGGAAAACCCGGCCGACTCCACCAGAAGCCTACTAGAACTGATCCAAGAATTCAGCAAAGTTGCAGGGTACAAAGTCAATGTACAGAAATCGGTTACATTTTTATACACCAACAATGAAGCAACAGAAAGACAAATCAAGAAGCTGATCCCATTCACAATTGCACAAAAAAAACCATAAAATATCTCGGAATAAACCTAACCAAGGATACAAGAGAACTGTACAATGAAAACTGTAGAAAACTATGAAGGAAATTGAAGAAGACACGAAGAAATGGAAAAACATTCCATGTTCTTGGATAGGAAGAATAAATATAGTTAAAATGTCATTACTACCCAAAACAATCTACACATTTGATGCAATTCCAATCAAAATTGCACCAGCATACTTCTCAAAGCTAGAACAAACTAACCTAAAATTTGTATGGGACCACAAAAGACCCCGAATAGCCAAAGTAATACTGAAAAATAAAACCAAAACGGGGGGTATCACCATTCCAGACTTTAGCCTCTACTACAAAGCTATCATCATCAAGACAGTATGGTATTGGCACAAAAACAGACACATAGACCAATGGAATAGAATTGAGAACTCAGAGCTGGACCCAAACGTATACACCCAACTAATCTTTTACAAAGTAGGAAAGAATATCCAATGGAAAAAAGACAGCCTATTTAACAGATGGTGTTGGGAGAACTGGACAGCAACGTGCAGAAGAATGAAACTAGATCAATTTCTTACACCACACACAAAAATAAACTCAAAATGATAAAGGACCTGAATGTGAGACAGGAAATCTTCAAAACCCTATAGGAGAAAGCAGGAAACAACCTCCTTGACCTCCACCGCAGCAACCTCTTACTTGACACATCCCCCAGCAAGGGAATCAAGAGCAAAAATAAACGATTGGGACCTCAACAAGATTAAAAGCTGTACGGCAAAGGAAACAACCCACAAAACTAATAGGCAACCAATGGAATGGGAAAAGATAGTTGCAAATGACATATCAGATAAAGGGTTAATATCCAAAATATATAAGGAACTCACCAAACTACACGCCCAAAAAACAAACAACCCAGTGAAGAAATGGGCAGAAGATATGAATAGACACTTTTCCAAAGAGGACATCCAGATGGCCAACAGACACATGAAACGATGCTCAGCATCGCTCCTCATCAGGGAAATACAAATCAAAACCACACTGAGATACCACCTCACACCAGTCAGAGTGGCTAAAATGAGCAAATCAGAGAACGCGAGATGCTGACGATGATGTGGAGAAACGGGCACATTCCTACATTGTTGGTGGGAATGTAAACTGGTACAGTCCCTCTGGAAAACAGTGTGGACGTTCCTCAAAAAATTAACAATAGAACTCCCCTATGACCCAGCAATAGCACTGCTAGGAATTGACCCAAGGGATACAGAAATACTGATGCATAGGAGCACATGGACCCCAATGTTCATAGCAGCACTCTCAACAATAGCCACAACATTGAAAGAACCTAAGTGTCCATCAATGGACGAATGGATCAAGAAGATGTGGTTTATCTATACCATGGAATACTACATGGCATTGAGAAACAGTGAAATCTGGCCATGTGTAGCAACATGGATGGACCTTAAGGGTGTTATGCTGAGCGACATAAGTCAGGCAGAGAAGGACAAATATATGTTTGCACGTATAGGAGGATTAGGAGGAACTTAACGGAGCACCATGGGGGAGAAGAAGGGGGGAAATGGTGGTTGCACGGAGGGGGGCACTTGTGGGGATGATCACTGGGTGTTATATGAAAACCTACTTGACAATGAACTATTTGTAAAAAAACAAACAAACAAATGATGTAATTAAAAATGGGCAGAAGACACGAATAGACATTTTTCCAAAGAAGACGTTGAGATGGCCAATGGAGACATGAAAAGATGCTCAACATTACTCATCATCAGGGAAATTTAAATCAAAGCTACCATGAGATATTACCTCACACCTGTCAGAATGACTAAAATCAACAACACAAGAAAACACAGGTGTCAGAGAGGATGCAGAGAAAGGGGAATCCTCTTACACTCTTGGCGCGAATGCAAACTGGTACAGCTACTGTGGAAAATAGAATGGACGTTCCTCAAACAGTTAAAATGGAACTAACCTACGATCTAGCAAATACACTACTATTTACCTCAGAATACAAAAATACTAATTCAATGGGGTACACACACCCCAATGTTTACAGCAGTATTATTTATAATGGCAAAATTATGAAGAATCCCCAAATGTCCACTGACAGACAAATGGATAAAGAAAAGACATGTATATATACAATGGAATATTACTTAGCCATCAAAAGGAATGAAATCTTGCCGTTTGCAATAATGTGGTTGGAGCTGGAGCATATCATGCTAAGTGAAATAAGTCAGTTCGGGAAAAACAAATACATATGATTTTATTTATATGTGGAATTGAAGAAACAAACAAAAAAAACAATTATAGAGGAAGAAAAGAGGAAAACCAGGAAGAGGACTCTTATCTACAGGGGATAAACTGAAGGCTACTGTAGAGGAGATAGGTGGGGGGATGGGGAAAACTGGAAGTGATGATTAAGGAGTGAACTGATTTGTGGTGAGCACCAAGTGTCGTATGTAAGTGTTGAAGCACTGTTTTTAACACCTGACACTAAAATTACATGTATGGTAACTAAACGGCATTTAAACAAAAACTTAAAATATAAAAAATAACATAAAGGGGGTAGTAAAAGGAGTAAAAAGGGAGAGTTTTCACACAAAAAATATGTAAATTATCTATACACTTCTGGAAAAGATTCTACTTTACTATTAATTTTTTTAATAGTAAAAAAATTTTTTTGAGAAAGAGAACATGGCGGAGGGGCAGAGAAAGGACACAGAGGATCTGAAGTGGGCTCTGTGCTGACAGCAGAGAGCCCGATGCAGGGCTCAAACTCAGAAAGCATGAGATCATGACCTGAGCCTAAGTTGGATGCTTAACTGATTAAGCCACCCAGGTGGCCCCTTTATTATTAATTTTTAAGTGCAATATAAATAGCTGTAAGTGCAAAACTATAACAAACTATAGTTAAAATGTAACACATCTTCTACTTAAATGAGAATTTTTGAAAATGATAATATTGTCTGAGATATGATAAAAGAGCTCTGATATATTATTATTAAAAAGTAATATAGACAATATTATATCTATATTATGTCTTGGGTGACTGAAGATAAAAAGAGGCCTAGTATAGTTTTTCCTGAAGAAGAAAGCCAATTTACTCTATTCAGTACCGGCTTCTCTGCCATTTTTCTATTGAAATACTGGTTTTACTGCACGGAGTTACCAATGTTAACCTATAAATGATTAAAATGTGCAGACCATGGAGCATTCTACTTATTTCCACGTGAATTCTTCATATTTCCTGGCTTTTGAATGTTCACTTTCTACAAATTTTCTATGACTATGTATCCTTGTAAATCCAGTCATATAATTTCCTCCTACTGACCAGTACAAATACAATGGCTTATTGTGAAAAATAAAAAGAGGAAGCTAATCTCACGAACCCAGGTGGATACACTGGCTTCTTTATTTTTGAACCTCTAGCCAAAGAAGTTAAACAATGCCAGAAAAACCAGTAACACCAAGTCTTGGAAAAAATCTAGGAGGTGCATTTTGGAGACATTTATACCGTCTAACCACCAGTGAACCAAGCTCTGCATCTTGGGCTTAGTTTGTGAGTACATTTCCCGACGCCAACTTGAATATGGCTCACCATAATGTCAGAGATGTGAGATGCTTTCTTCAAGTTGGGTCCTTGCCTCCCCTACACATTTAGATTGACCCCCGGGAATGGAGTAGAGTTAAAGCTCATTAACCTCCATGGTAGTTTTGTGAGGCGAGTCCTTTTTTAGGCAATGCATACACTTGGAAGGTATGCAGACCTAAGGCTGGCGGGCCCCTCAGAGCTCTGAATTACTTTAAACATGTTGCTGGCAGAAGTGGCTCCAGCCCACACCTATCAATAGTTCCTTTAAATGTAAATAGACAAAATTCTCCAATTAAAAGACTTAAGGTTCCTGGATGGATAAAGAACAAGACCTACCAATATACTGCCTACAAGAAGCTTACTTCAGAAGTCAGGACACACACAGACTGAATGTGAAGGGATGGAAATAGATATTCCACACAAATGGAACCCAACAAAAGCTGGTGTAGCTATAGTCACATCAATGACATAAGGCAGACAGAAAAAGACAAACACCCTATGACTTCACTTATATGTGAAATTTAAATATAAAGCAAATAAAACAAAACCTCTAATTATAGATACAGAAAGCAGACTTGTGTTTGCTAGAGGGTAGTTGCTTGGTGGGGGAGAGCAAAATGGGTAGTTAATAAGTACAAACTTCCAGCTGTAAAATAAATAACGGGGATGTAGTATACCGCATGAAAAATATGGTCAATAATGTATTAACTTTGTAAACTGACAGACAGTAACTAGATCTACTGTAGTGACCATTTTGCAATGCATATGAATATCAAATCACTATGTTGTACACCTGAAATTAATATAATATTGTCTGTCAATTATACTTCAATAAATGTTTTTAAAAAGAACAACATAAGGGCAGGACAGATGCTGGGAAGTTGCCAAAGTAGTAGGACCCTACGCTCATTCTACCCCACATTTACAACTAAATACCACTTACATCTGAGTGAATAAACTGAAGAGTGATCTGAAGACTCACAGAAAAAGTTCCACAACTAAATATAGAGAAGAAACTGTATTGCAGAGTTTAGAAGAGCAGAAACATGATCAGAAGTTGCCCACAAGAGTGAGGAAGCTGCAAGCACAATGATGAAAAGCATCAAGGAGCCCACACAGGGAAAATGAATCCCCATAATGTCTGGCAACGAAAGCTAGAAAGGGCTGAGTTCTGTGTTTGTATAACCTGCGGGCCTTGGAGCCTGGAGTTTTTGTTTTGTTTTGTTTTGTTTTTTAATATTTTTATTTATTTCTAGGAGAGAGAGAGAGACAATGTGAGCAGGGGAGGGTCAGAGAGAGAGGGAGTGACAGACTGAAACAGGCTCCAGGCTCTGAGCTGGCAGTCAGCACAGAGCCCGACGCGGGGCTCGAACCCACGAACGGCGAGATCATGACCCAAGTGAAAGTCGGACAACCAACCGAGTAAGCCACCCAGGCGCCCCGGAGCCTGGAGTTTTAAAAGGCTGCTGACTCAGCACTGGGTGAACCAGGAGGCCTGGTGATAATTGGGTCCCCTCTCTTAAAGAGATGACAGCCAGGGGAGAGGCAAGAGAATCAACAATTTGCACAATGTCTGGGCAAATATAACGGAGCTCTATTTGTAAGGATTTCAGAGAAGCTAGGGGGCTTCTCCAGGAACGATACAGCTGACTGGTGCCATTTGCCTCCCCTGCACCCAGCATAAACACAGAGCCACCTGCCACAGGTGGTGCTGAACAGACAATTGCTACCTAACCTGCGAGCAGTGTGCCTAACTCAGAATGAGTTCTCTTGAGGACTGGCCCACGGCAAGCCTACTGGCCCCAGCCCTGAGCTCAGGGTGAATTGTTTAATGCCCTGCTCGGCAGCTCTTCACCTCTGTGCACGGATACCATGTCCAGCTGCTGTGGCCCCCTGGCCCCCACCACCGCCACACACATGCACTGCACCACCACCTGCTGCCACTAATGCAGCTGAGATTGGGAGGAGCTGACAGAACTAGCGGCTCAATGCAAATTTTGATAAAACCACTACCCTACCCCCAAGCTTTCCTACAGCCACACTCCCTCAGAGCTGGCTGGCCTGCATCTCAGTAACACCACAGAGAGCAAGCACAGCCTAAAGCAGGCAATCAGTGAAGAATTCTGGACTTAAACGAAAAATGACTCAGACACAATAGCAAGAAGCAGGCAACATACATCAGAGACTCCCCTGAAGTACAAAGTTCTGGTGAACAGGGGACAGTGCATCACGGGGCACCACAGGACCTCTTCTTCATAAAAGTCACTACTTTTAAGAGCAGAAGACATAGATGACTTTCCCAGCACCCCGAAAATGACATAGAGAGGTAAAAAAAAAAAAAAGAGAGAGAGAGAGAGAGAGAAACAGAAGAATTTGTCCTAAGTGAAAGAACAGAACAAAATCACAGGAAGAGATCTAAGTGAAACAGAAACAAGAAGTAGGCCTGATGGAGAATTTAAAGTACTGATCATAAAGATATTCACTAGACTTCAGAAAAGGGTGGAGAACATCAGTTAGACCTCTGACAAGGAGATAAAAAATAACATATCAGAGATGAAGAACTCAATAACTGAAACTAAAAATGTACTACATCGAATAAATAGTAGGCTACAGGAAGCAGAGGAATGCATTAGTGTCCTGAAAGACAGAGTAATGGAAAGCAATCAAGCTGAAAAGGGGAGAGACAAATAGTGCATAGTGACAGTATACTTAAAGAACTTAGTGACTCTATCAAGTGTAATCAATATTAGCATTATAGGGATCCCAGAAGGAGAAGATAAAGAGGGGCATAATATATTTGAATAAATAATGGCTGAAAACTTCCAGAATCTGGGCAGGAAAATAGAGATCCAGATTTAGTAGCCACAGAGATCCCCCAACAAATACAGCCCAAGGAGGTCCACACAAAGATCCACAGTATTTAAAATGGCAAAAATAAAACCAATGATAAAGAAGGAATTTTAAAGGTCACAAGAGGAAAGAAGACACTAACTTACAAAGGAAACTTCATAAGACTATTAGCTGATTTTTCAGCAAAAATTCACAAGCCAGAAGGGAGTGGCATTATATATTCCAAGTGTTAAAAGAAAAACATCTGCAGCCAAGAGTGCTGTATCCATTAAAGCTATCATTAAGAATAGAAGGAGAAATTAAGAGTTTTTCAGACAAACAAAAACTAAAGGAGATCATGACCACTAACCAGCCGTACAAGACATATTAAAGGGGAGCCTTTGAGTGAAAAGACCATAAGAGTATATAAAAAGTAAAAAACACACAAGCAGTAAAAATAAGTATTTCTGTAAAAATCACTCAAGAGATTCATAAGTAAAAGGATGTAAAATATGATGTCAAATATCAGAAACATGGAGTGGAGACAAGTAAATTAAAAGTTCAAAATTAAGTGATCATCAGCTTAATATAGACTAACCATACGCAGATCTTATATATAAAAATGAATGGAAACCATAAACCAAAAAAAAATAATAGATATGTAAAAAATAAAGAGAAAGGAATTCAAGTTTATCAGTAAAGAAAACCAACAAGCCATAAAAGAGAGAAAGGGAGGAAAAGATCAGAAAAAAAAAGTACTACAAAAACAACCACAAAACATATAACACAATGGCAATAAATGCTTATCTACCAAAAAATACATTAAAGGTAAAGGGACTAAATGTCCCAATCAAAAGACATAGGATGACAGAGTATATAAAACAACAAGACCCATCTATATGCTTCCTATAAGAGACTCATTTCAGACCTAAAGAAGACCCTTGCATATTGAAAGTAAGGACATGAAAAATAAATGAATAAAGTAAAATAAAATAAAATAAAATAAAATAAAATAAAGAAAATAAGAGCAGAGAAAAGCATTTATCATGTAAATGGACATCAAAAGAAAGCTGGAGTAGCAATACTTACATCAGACAAATTGACCTTAAAAACTGTATGAAGAGATGAAGAAAGGTACTATATCATAATAGAGATGATGATCCAACAAGAAGATATAACAATTGTAAATATTTATTTATTTATTTATTTATTTATGACAGAGACAGAGCTTGAGCTGGGGAGGTGCAGAGAGAGGGAGACACAGAATCTGAAGTAGGCTCCAGGCTCTGAGCTATCAGCACAGAGCCTGATGTGAGACTTGAACCCATGAACTGTGAGATCATGACCTGAGCGAAGTCAAATGTTTAACTGACTGAGCCACCCAGGCGGCCCTACAATTGTAAATATTTACTCACCCAGCATGGGACCCCAAAATATATAAAGCAATTATTAACAAAAAAAAATGGAACAAATTGATGATAATACAATAGTAGTAGGGAACTTTAACACCCACTAACATCAACGGACAGATCATCAAGTCTGAAAAATCAACATAAAATCAACACGGAAAACAGTAGCTTGAAATGACCTACTGGACCAGATGGGCTTAACAGATATATTCAGAACATTCTATCCTAAAACAGCAGAATAACATTATTTTCAAGTGCACATGGAATAATCTCCAGAATAGTTGGCATATCAGACCACAAAACCAGACTCAACAAATCCTACCATACATCTTTCCTGACTACAACACTTTAAAACTAGAAGTCAACCATAGGAAAAATATTTGGAAAGACCACAAATACATGCAAGAAAAACAATACGCTACGAACAATGAAGTGGTCAGGGTGCCTGGGCGGCTCAGTCAGTTGAGAATCTGACTTCGGCTCAGGTCATGATCTCACAGTTGGTGAGTTCAAGCCCCACATTGGGCTCTGTGCTGACGGCTTGGAGCCAGGAGCCTGCTTTGAATTCTGTGTACCTCTCTCTCTGCTCCTCCCCCACTCATTTTGTGTCTCTCTGTCTCAAAAATAAATAAACATTAAAAAAATTTAAACAATGAATGGGTCAACGAGGAAATCAAAGAACAAATAAAAAATACACAAAATCAAATAAAAATGAAAACACAATCGTCCAAAACCTTTGGGATACAGAAAAAGTGGTTCCAAGAGGGAAGTATAGAGGAATACATGCATATCCCAAGAAACAATAAAAATCTCAAATAAAACCCAACCTTACACATGAAGGAGCTAGAAAAAGACCAACAAATCAATATCCAAAACCAGTAGAAGGAGGAGAATAATACAGATCAGAACAGAAATAAATGATATAGAAACTAAAAATACAGTAGAACAGATCAATGAAATATTTCCGAATAGTCAATAAGTGTGTGGGGTTCTTTTTTTTTTTTTTTTTTGGTTGATTGGTTGCCTGTCCTACAAGAAATGCTAAAGGGAGTCCTTCAAGCTAAAAGACAATAGACAATTAGACAATTAAGAATGCTAGCAAAGGTAATTACATAGGTAAATATAAAACTCAGTATCAGTGAATTTTTAGTTTGTAATTTCATTTTTTTCCATGAGATTTCCAAAAAATACATAAAACAATTTTATGAACTTAAGTTAGTGGACACACAATGTATAAAGACATAACTGTGATAATAAAAATGAAAAGAGGGGGGAAGGTAGGCATATAGGAGCAAAGCCTATGTATTCTATTGGAACTAAGTTGGTATTATTTAAACTACAATGTTATATATAAGATGTTCATTGTAATCCACAGGCAAGCACCAAGAAAATAACTTGAAATTTTATACCAAAAGAAACAAGAGCAGAATCCAAAATGATACACTAGAAAATACTGAAAATAAAAGAAGATAGCTATGAAAGAACTGAAGAATAAAGAATACTTAAGGAATATAAAAAATGAATTGTAAAATGACAGAAGGAAGCCCACATTATTACTAATTACCAGAAATATAAATGGATTAAACTCTTCAAATAAAAGGCAGAAATTAGAAGAATGGATTTTAGGGGCGCCTGGGGTGGCTTAGTCGGTTAAGCGTCCGACTTTCACGGCTCGTGGGTTCGAGCCCCGCGTTGGGCTCTGTGCTGACTGCCAGCTCAGAGCCTGGAGCCTGCTTCAGTCTGTGACTCCCTCTCTCTCTGACCCTCCCCTGCTCACGCTGTCTCTCTCTCTCCTAGAAATAAATAAAAAATATTTAAAAAAAAAAAAAGAAGAATGGATTTTAAAAATGATCCAACTGTATCCTGTACATAAGAGATTTACATTAGGTCTAAAGATACAAACAGGTTAAAAACTATAACCATGCAAGCAGTAACCAAAAGAGAGTTGAGGTAGTTATATTAATATCAAGCAGGGGCGCCTGAGTGCCTCACTTTTTTAAGCGCCTGACTTTGGCTTAGGTTATGATCTCCAGTTTGTTAAGCACCTGACTTTGGCTCCTGAGTTCAAGCCCCACATCAGACTCTACTGTCAGCACAAAGCCCACTCCAGATCCTCTCTCTCTCTCTCTCTCTCTGCCTTCCCTGCCTCACTCTCTAAAAAAATACAAATGTTTTTTTTTAAAATAGACAAAATAGCCTTTAAGACAAAAATTGTTTTGAGAGATACAGAAGGGCATTAGATATTGATAAAAGAATTAATCCATAAAGATACAACATATGTGCACTTAAAATGGAGCCCCAAAATATCTGAAATAAAAACTGACAGGTTGAAGGGAGAATTATACACTTCAGAATAACAACTTCTGACATCAATACGACACTTTTGTTTTGTCAAAGACTTCTAGATTTATTTTTATTTTTATTTTTTTTTTACAAATAGTTTATTGTCAAGTTGGTTTCCATATAACACCAAGTGCTCATCCCCACAAGTGCCGTCCTCCATGCCCATCTCCCCCTCAACCCCCAATCCATCAGTCCTCAGTTTGTTTCTCAGCATTCAAGAGTCTCTCATGGTTTGCCTCTCTCCCTTTCCCCCACCGTTTCCCCCCTTCTTCTCCCCCATGGTCTTCAGTTAAGTTCCTCCTAATCCTCCTATACGTGCAAACATATGGTAGCTGTCCTTCTCTGCCTGACTTATTTCGCTCAGCATAACACCCTCAAGGTCCATCCATGTTGCTACACATGGCTAGATTTCATTGTTTCTCATGGCCATGTAGTATTCCATCGTATAGATAAACCACATCTTCTTGATCCATTCGTCCGTTGATGGACACTTAGGCTCTTTCCATGTTTTAGCTATTGTTGAGAGTGCTGCTACGAACATTGGGGTCCATGTGCTCCTATGCATCAGCATTTCTGTATCCCTTGGGTAAATTCCTAGCAGTGCTATTGCTGGGTCATAGGGGAGTTCTATGGTTAGTTTCCTGAGGAACGTCCACACTGTTTTCCAGAGGGGCTGTACCAGTTTACATTCCCACCAACAGTATAGGAATGTGTCCGTTTCTCCACATCCTTGTCAGCATCTAGAGTTCTCTGATTTGCTCATTTTAGCCACTCTGACTGGTGTGAGGTGGTATCTCAGTGTGGTTTTGATTTGTATTTCCCTGATGAGGAGGGATGCTGAGCATCGTTTCATGTGTCTGTTGGCCATCTGGATGTCCTCTTTGGAGAAGTGTCTGTTCATATCTTCTGCCCATTTCTTCATTGGGTTGTTTGTTTTTCGGGTGTGGAGTTTGATGAGTTCCTTATAGATTTTGGATATTAACCCTTTATCTGATATGTCATTTGCAACTATCTTTTCCCATCCCGTTGGTTGCCTGTTAGTTTTGTGGGTTGTTTCCTTTGCTGTGCAGAAGCTTTTAATCTTGATGAGGTCCCAATCATTTATTTTTGCTCTTGATTCCCTTGCTTTTGGGGACTTTAAATAATGACTGGGAGAACCAGACAAAAGATAAACAAAGAAATAGAACCTATGCAAAACACCACAAGTCAACTTGACCCAACAGATATTATAAAACACTCAACTCAACAATAGCAGAATACACATTCTTCTCAAGTACACATGGAACATGGAACATTCTCTAGGATAGGCCACATTTGGTAACAAAAATGTCTCAATAAATTTAAAAAGACTTAAATTACACAAAGTATTTTCTCCAGCTGAAGAGAATAAAGCTAAAACTCAATAGCAGTTGGGGCGCCTGGGTGGCTTAGTCGGTTAAGCATCTGACTTTATTTCTGCTCAAGTCATGACCTCTTGGTTCATGAGATCAAGCTCCTTATCAGACTCCACGCTAAATGTGGAGCCTGACTGGGATTCTTTGTCTCTCTCTCTCTCTCTCTGTCCCCTCCTTCCTGTCTCCTGTCTCAAAATAAATAAACAATAAAAATTAAAATAAATAATCAATGGCAGGAAAAATAGGAACACTCATAAATATATGATAAAACACCATAATCCTAAATAACCAATGAATTAAAGAAGAAATCACAATGGAAATTAGGAAAAACTTTAAGATGAATAAAAACGAAAACACAACATACCCAAACTCATAGAATGCTGCTAAAGAAGAACTCAGAGGGAAATTTATAGCTATAATCACCTACACTAGAAAAAAGAGAAACATCTCAAATCAATAATCTAATCTTCCATCTTAAGGAAACAGAATAAAAAGAGTGAACAACCTCAAATCTAGCAGAAGGAAGGCAAGAATAAAGCTTATGGATAAACAAAATAAAGAAAGGAGAAACAATGGTTCTTTGAAAAGATCAATAAAATTGACAAACCTTTAGCTAGCCTGACCTGGAGAAGATAAAGAAAAAAGACTCAAATTCCTAAAAATTAAAAAAAAAAAAGTAACAGGATATCACTAACAATCTTACAAAAATAAAAAAATAAGAGAATTCTATAAACAACTGTCTGCCAATAAATTCAACAACTTAGATGAAAAGAACAAATTCCTAAAATCACAGAAACCTCCAAAATTGACTCAAGAAGAGAAAGACAATCTGCATAGGACTATAACAGGGAAAAAGATTGAGTCAGCAATCAAAATACTTCCAACAAAGAAAAGCCCAGGGTCAGATGGTTTCATTGGTGAATTTTATTAATGTTTATAGAATTAACACCAATTCTCCCCAAGCCCCTCCAAAACATTCATTCTATGAGGCCAGTATTGCCCTAATGTCAATGCCAGACAGATAAAAGAAAAATGCAAAATCCCTAATGACTAGAGATGCAAGATCCTCAACAGAAAACTAGCAAACCAAATCCAGCCACGTAGTAAAAGGATTATAGAGTTAAGATGGCAGAGTATTAGGGGGACCCTATGCTTGCTTTTTCCCTCAAACACAGCTAGATAAATACTAAGTCATTCAGAACACCCAAGTAATCAATCTTAGGACTAAGAAAACAAACTGCAAAACCAGAGAGACAAAAGTGACCAGATCATGGAAGGTAGGAGGTGCTGAGAAGTGATTTGGGGGACAAATCATAGGTGCTGTGCAGAGGGGGAGCACTAATCACAGATAGAATAGAGCATGTGCAGCATGCAAGAAATTGTACAAGAAGAGCACTTCCCTAAAACCAGTGACTGGGAAAATGAGAGAGGCTAATTATCACAAGTTTTTATCAGCAGCAGCAGAGCTCAAAGTCTAAAGTTTTAGAAGTCCATCCCATGACCGGGGTCTAACATGGTGGGCTTAGTTGTGCTCCTGCAGAGGATGGCAGAGGCCCAGGAGCAGACAGCATCGTCTCAGGATCCCCTGGATGCACCAGGATAAACCATTCCCTTTCTTGGAGTTCATTTGGGAGAGGTGTCACTGCCTTTCAGAGGACAAAAGACCCAGCAGGCACCATTGAGCTGCTGAGGGCAGCTAACCTATGTGGGATGTCTGCTGTGCTTTACCATATATTCTGAGCCCGTGCACAGTCCTATGGCTGCTTTTCTGGGGCAAAGCAGCACCAGCCACAACATGGCAAGAACCTCCCTCAGAGGATCAGTATGGGTCCATGGCACATTGTGTCCCTAAAATTTGAAGTTTTGAAACCCAGCCACATGCCTGAGATAAAACACAGGAGCACTGTACTGCTGGACTGATAGATGGCTAATAAACAGACAGGGTGAAGGCAGGGATCTGACAGACCCCTGGGACACAAGAGGGGATATTATTCACTCTTCTATGAGGCTTTCTTAAATACTAGCAAATGTGAACTCCCTTCTCCAAGGACCAGAGTGGGTGAATGCCATTTTTTCACCCCTCCCATCAGCACAGATGGACTTCAGAGAGAAACACAATGCCCATAGTGAAGGTCTGAGCCACTTACACCAGGCCCTGCCCTTCTGCACTCTGCAGGTGTTTTTCTCTTTTTCTTCTCCTTCTCCTTCTTCTTCTTCTTCTCTCTCTTTTTTTTTTTTTGGCTTGTTTTTTACTAAGGTCAAGAGTGCCTGAGACCCCATGTGGCAGTAGACCCCTACCCCAGAAGACCGGCCCAAACCCCCTGCATGTAGCAAGTCTACAAATCATAGAGTGCTTCCAAGCTTAAGTTCTAGAAGGAAATAGGATCCAGCCATTTTTTAACAAGAATTCCAAAACACACCTAGTTAAAACTCACCACACACAGGCCCACAGGTCCACAATTGGACTAGGTCCAAACACTCCACTCTGCAGGCAAAGAGAAACTCTGCAAAGGACTTCCCTGAGGGAAAGAGAAGCCAAACTACAACATCAAAGTGCACACACCATACACTAAAAACACTTCCTGGAGTGCCAGGCTCTGTACAGTATATGATCTCTTCTTAATATAGCCATTACCCTCAGGAGCAGGAAATGTAACAGGGCTTCCTAAAATACAGAAGACAGAGCTAGACAAAATGCCGAGATGGAGGAATTCATCCCCTAAAAAACAAGAGGTCATGACCAGGTATCTAATCAAAACAGACATAAGTAATATGCCTGAAACAGAATTTAAAAGAACAGTTATAAAAATACTAGCCAGGCTTGAGAAAGGTATAAAAAACATTAGGAGTCCCTTACTGCAGAGATAAAAGACATAAAAATTGGTCAGTCTAGGGGCGTCTGGGTGGCTTAGTCGGTTAAGCATCCGACTTTTGCTTAGGTCATGATCTCGCGGTTCGTGGGTTCGAGCGCCGTGTCGGGCTCTGTGCTGACTGCCAGCTCAGAGCCTGGAGTCTGTTTCGGAGTCTGTATCTCCCTCTCTCTGACCCTCCCTTGCTCATGCTGTCTCTCTCTCTCCTAGAAATAAATAAAAAAAAAATTAAAGAAAAAAATTGGTCAGTCTAAAATTAAAAATGTTATAACCAAGATGCAAAACAGACTAAATGTAATGACAACAATGATGAAAGAAGCAGATGAATGAATCAGTTAAATAGAAAATAAAATTATGAGGGGTGGAAATGAAGCTGAAAACAAGAAGGAAAGAGAATTATTGAATAAAGAGTTTAGACTTAGGGAACTCAGTGACTCGATAAGTGTAATAACATTTGTATAATAGGAGTCTCAGAAGAAGAAGGGGAAAAGGGAGCAGAAGGTTTATTTCAGCAGATCATAGCTGAAAACTTCCCTAATCTGGGGAAGGAAACAGACACCAAAATCCAGGAGGCATAGAGAACTCCCATCAAAATCAACAAAACCACCCAGACACATTATACTAAAATTTCCAAAATACAGAGATAAGGAAAGAATCCTGAAAGCAGCAAGGGAAAAAAAGTCCTTAACCTAAAAGGGAAAACAAATGAAATTTGCAGCAGATTTCTTCACAAAAACTTGGCAGGGAAAAAGGGAGTGGTATGATATATTCAATGTGCTGTATGGGAAGAATTTGCAGCCAAGAACACTTTATCCAGCAAGGCTAACACTCATAATAGAAGGAGAAATAAAAAGTTTCCCAAACTAAACCTAAAGGAGTTCATAACCTCTAAACCAGTCCTTCAAGAATATTAAAGGGGACTCTCTGAGTGGGAATGAAAGACCAAAAACAACAAAGACTAGAAAGGGACAGAGAAGATCTCCAGAAACACTAATTATACAGGTAATACAATTGCACTAAATCCATGTCTATCAATAACCACTCTAATGTAAATGGATTAAATGCTCCAATCAAAAGACCTAGGATAGAAAAACAAGATTCATCTATATGCTGCCTACAAGAGGCTCATTTTAGACCTAAAGATACCTACAGATTGAAAGGAGAAGATGGAGAAACATTTCTCGGGAAAATGGATGTCAAAAGAAAGTGGGAGTAGTCATACTTATATCAGACAAACTAGATTGTAAACCAATGACTGTAACAAGAGATGAAGAAGGGCAATAGGTCATAATTAAGGGGTCTATCTATCAAGGATATCTAACAATTGTAAATATTTATGCCTCCAGCTTTCTCAAGTTTCTCACCCAAACATTAGAAGTCAATTAATAACACATATGATATAAATAAGTCAGGCAGAGAAAGACAAATATCATATGTGTGCACGTATAGGAGGATTAGGAGGAGCTTAACAGAGGACCAAGGGGGAGAAGAAGGGCAGAAATGGTGGGGGAAAGGGGAGAGGCAAACCATGAGAGACTCTTGAATGCTGACAAAAACTGAGGACTGGTGGATGGGGGGGGAGGAGGGGGGCATGGAGGAAGGCACTTGTGGGGATGAGCACTGGGTGTTATGTGGAAACTAATTTGACAATAAACTATTTGTAAAAAATAAAAAAAAATACACAAATTAATTAAACTATGCAATAGCAAAAAAAAAAAAGAAGTCAATTAATAACAAATGTAAAGAAATTCATTGATAATACAATAATAAATAAATAAATAAATAATAATAAATAAATAAACTGGGGACTTTATCACCCCACTTAAAGAAATAGATCATCTAAGCATAAAATCAACAAGGAAACAATGGTTATGAATGATCTACTTACCCAGATGGATTTAACAGATATATTCATAACATTTCATCATAAAGCAGCAGAATACACATTCTTTTCAAAAGCGCATGGAACTTTCTCCAGAATAGATCCCATACTGCGTCATAAATCAGGCCTCAAAAAGTAGAGAAAGACTAAGATAATACCATGCATATTTTCTGACCATAATGCTATGAAACTTGAAGCCAACCATATGAAAAATTTGGAAAAGCCATACACAAATCAATGAAACAGAATAGAAAAGCCAGAAATAACCCCCCAATTATATGGTCAACTAATGTTTCACAAGCAGAAAAGAATATCCAATGGGAAAAAGACAGTCTCTTCAACAAACAGTGTTAGAAAAACTGGACAGCTACATGCAAAAGAATGAAACTGAACCGCTTTCTTACACCATACACAAAAATAAATTCAAAATGGATGAGAGATCTAAATGTGAGACCAAAAGAAAAACACTAAAATCCTAGAGAAGAACACAGGCAGTGACTTCTTTGGCATCAGTCATAGCAACTTCTTACTAGACATATCTCCTGAGGCAAGGGAAATGAAAGCAAAAATAAACTATTGGGACTTTATTAAAATAAAACGCTTTCAAAAAGCAAAGAAAATAATCAACAAAACTAAAGGCAGCCTGTGGAATGGGAGAAGATATTTATAAGTGCTGTATCAGATAAAGGGTTAGTATCCAAAATTTATAAAGAACTTATCAAACTCAACATCCAAAATACAAAACAGAACAAAACAAACAAACAAACAAACAAAAAACCCAAAGAATCCAGTGAAGAAATGGGAAGAAGACATGAATTGACACTTTTCTAAAAAAGACATATAGATGCTTAAAATCGACATGAAAAGATGCTTAATATCACTCACCATCAGGCAAATATAAATCAAAACCACAATGAGATACCACCTCACATTTGTCAGAATGGCTTAATATTAACAACTTAGGAAAAGCAGGGGTTGGTGAGGATAGAGAAAGGGGAACTCTTTTGCACTATTGATGGCAATGCAAATGGGTGCAGCTACTGTGGAAGAAAGAATGTAAGTTCCTCAAAGAGTTAAAAATAGAACAACCCAGCAATTGCACTACTAGGTATTTACCTAAAGAATACAAAACTACTGATTCAAAATGACACATGCACCCCAGTGTTTATAGCAGCATTATTAACAATAGCCAAATTATGGGAAGAGCTCAAATGTCCATCAACTGATGAATGGATAAAGAAGATGTGGTATACATATATAACGGAATATTACATAGCCATCAAAAAGAAATGTTGCCACCATAAAAGACCCTGAATAGCCAAAGCAATCTTGAAAAAGAAAACCGCAAACCATGAGAGACTCTTGAATGCTGACAAAAACCGAGGACTGGTGGATGTGGGAGGGAGAAGGGGTGGGCATGGAGGAGGACGTTTGTGGGGATGAGCACTGGGTGTTATGTGGAAACTAATTTGACAATAAACTATTTGTAAAAAATAAAAAATAAAAAAAATAAAAGTATTTTTCTTTCAAAAAAAAAGAAAAAGAAAACCAAAGCAGGAGGCATCACAATCCCAGATTCAAGCTGTATTACAAAGCTGCAATCATCAAGACAGTATGGTACTGGCACAAAAACAGACACACAGATCAATAGAACAGAACAGAGAACCCAGAAGTGGACCCACAAATGTATGACCAACTTATCTTTGACAAATCAGGAAAGAATATCCAGTGGAATAAAGATAGTCTCTTCAGCAAGTGGTACTGGGAAAACTGGGGAGCGACATGCAGTAAAATGAACCTGGACCACTTTCTTACACCATACACAAAAATAAACTCAAAATGGATGAAAGACCTAAATGTAAGACAGGAAGCCACCAAAATCTGAGAGGAGAAAGCAGGCAAAAACCTCTTTGACTTTGGCCGCAGGAATTTCTTACTCAACACGTCTCTAGAGGCAAGGGAATCACAAGCAAAAATGAACTATTGGGACCTCATCAAAATAAAAAGCTTCTGGGGTTCCTGGGTGGCTCAGTCAGTTAAGCTTGTGACTTCAGCTCAGGTCATGATCTCACCATTTGTGGGCTCAAGCCCTGTGTTGGCCTCTGTGCTGATAGCTCAGAGCCTGGAGCCTCCTTTGGATTCTGTGTCTCCCTCTCATTCTGCCCCACCCCTGCTGGCACTCTTTCTCTCTCTCTCTCTCTCTCTCTCTGTCTCTCTCTCTCTTTCTCTCTCTCTGTCTCACACATTTTTAAAAAAACATTAAACAAATAAACAAAATAAACAAAATAAATAAATAAATAAATAAATAAATAAATAAATAAATAGCTTCTGGACAGCAGAGGAAACAATCAGCAAAACTAAAAGGCAACCAACAGAATGGGAGAAGATATTTGCAAATGACATCAGATAAAGGGTTAGTATGCAAAATCTATATAGAACTTATCAAACTTAACACCCAAAAAACAAAGAATCCAGTGAAGAAATGGGCAAAAGACATGAATAGACACTTCTCCAAGGAAGACATCCAGATGGCCAAACGACACATGAAAAAATGCTCAACATCACTCATCATCAGGGAAATATGAATCAAACCACAATGAGATACCACCTCACACCTGTCTGAATGGCTATCGTTAACAACTTAGGCAACAACCGATGTTGGCAAGGATGTGGAGAAAGAGGATCTCTTTTGCATTGCTAGTGGGAATGTCAACTGGTACAGCCATTCTGGAAAACAGTATGGAGGTTCCTAAAAAATTAAAAATAGAACTACCCTGTGACCCAGCAATTGCACTACTAGGTATTTATCCAAGTGATACAGGTGTGCTGTTCCAAAGGGGAAGGGAAGCAAAAATAATATAAAACTAGGGAGGAGGACAAAACATAAGAGATTCTTAAATATGGAGAACAAATAGAGGGTTACTAGAGAGGTTGTGGAGGGGGGATGGGCTAAATGGGTACAAGGCATTAAGGAATCTACTCCTGAAATCATTGTTGCACTATAAGCTAACTAACTTGGATCTAAATTTTAAAAAATAAATTAAATAAAAATAATTTAAAAACAAAAGAAAAAAATCTTGCCAGTTGCAACTGTAGAACTAGAGTATATTATGCTAAGTGAAATAAGTCAGTCAGATAAAGACAAATACCATATGATTTCACTCATATGTGGAATTCAATAAACCAAACATTGAACCAGGGCAAGGGGGGAGAAAAAAGAGAGGAATTCAAACCATAAGAGACTGTTAACTATGGAGCACCTGGGTGGCTCAGTTGGTTAAGCACCCAACTCTATTTTGGCTTAAGTCATGATCTCACAGTTTGTGAGATTAAGACGCATGTTAGGCTCTGTGCTGACAGTGCAGAGCCTGCTTGGAATTCTCTCTCTCTCTCTCTCACTAAAAATAAATAAATAAGCTTCAAAAAAGAAAGAGAAACTGTTAACTATAAAGAGCAAAGTGAGGGTTGATGGAGGGAAGTGGGTGGGGAATGGGCTAAATAGGTGATGGGTATTAAGAGGGCACATGTTGTGATGAGCACTGGATGTTATATGTAGGAGGAAAATCACTAAATTCTACACCTGATACCAATATTACCCTGTATGTTAACTCACTAGAATTTAAATAAAAATTTGAAATAAGATAAAATAAAATCTTTTATTTATTTTTTAATGTTTTTTTTTTCTAGGAGAGAGAGAGAGACAGCGTGAGCAGGGGAGGGTCAGAGAGAGAGGGAGTCACAGACTGAAACAGGCTCCAGGCTCTGAGCCGGCAGTCAGCACAGAGCCCGACACGGGGCTTGAACCCACGAACCGCGAGATCATGACCTAAGCGAAAGTCGGATGCTTAACCGAATAAGCCACCCAGGTGCCCCAAAATAAAATCTTTTAAAAAAGGATTATATACCATGATCAAATGGAATTTATCCCAGTAATGCAAGTGTGGCTCTACATGTGAAAATCAATATAGAGGATTCAGGAGAAAGATGATGGAGAGTAGGGAGACTGTAGGCTCATCTCTTCCCATGAATACAACTAGACAACTATCAAATTATCCTAAACACATCAGAAATCGACCTGAAGAATGACAGAAGAAATTCCACAAATAAAGGTAGAGAAGAGGTCAAATCAAAGAAGGTAGGAACCATGGAGATGTGGTTTAGGAGAGAAATGGGTCTTAGATGCTACAGGGGGTTGGAGATATGGTAACAGAGAAGGGCAAGAGAGAGAGGAGCACACAGGGGAATGCCTAAGGAGAACATTTCCCCATAGATGTTGACTTGGAAAACAAAAGAGGTTGAATTTTTTTTAACTTTTACAACCAGCTAGGCTTAAAGCCTGGAGTTTTAAAGATCAACAGACTTGGCTTGGATAGAGTCCAGAAGGCATTGCGCTGTTTCTGGAGAGAAGGCAGGCAAACAACTTGGGGACAGACAGTGTGGAAATAATGATCTTAAGAGTGCCTGGAGCACACAGTAGGGAGATTAATTTACTCTGAGGATTTCCCTGAGAGGCAGTGTTCATGAACATACCTCTCTGGGAACAAAGGAGCTGGAAAGTGTCATTTCCCACCCCTGCCCCCAGCATAAAAGCAAAGCCACCTACGTGGCACACCTCAGCACAGGTGTGCCACCTACTTAACTTGCTTACCCTAAGCCCCACCCCTTTGCACTCTTGTGGAACTGCCCTTCTCAGTCAAGCTTGCCTCAGTCCCAGAATTATGGCCCCCTTCTGCTGAAACCCCTGCTCACATCACAAGTCAGTTTCAATTGTGAAACTCCTCAGTTCCAGTGGAGGTGGTGACAAGTCTCATTTCAAAAGCAGATCAGAGCCCACCAAGTTAAAACTTGCCACTCAGGCCAGGAACTGAACACTGCCCACAGCAGACAAGAAGAGCTCTGCAGATGACTGGCCTGAAGGATAGAGCAGCCAGAACACAAGAGCAGACCACACACGGCATGCACTGCAGACATTTCCTGAAGTGCCAGGCCTTGGGCACTATCTGATCTCTTTATCACAAAACCATTACTTTTAATAGGAGACATAATTGGCTTTTCTAAAGCAGAGAAGCAGGAAGAGACTTAGACAAAATGAGAAGAAGAATGTATCCCAAAAGAAAGAAAAAGATAAGGCCGTGAACAGAGATCTAGGCAAAACAGATACAAGTAACAGACCTGATAGAGAATTTAAAGCAGTGTTCCTAAAGATATTCACTGGACTTGAAAAGAAAAGTGGAAGGCATTAGTGAAAGTCTTACCATAGAGATAGAAGAGTTAAAAAAAAAAAAAAGAATCAATCAGAGATGTAGAATGCAATGAATGAGATTAGAAATAAGTTTGATACAATGAACAGCAGGCTGGAAGAAGAGAGATGAATTAATGACCTAGATGAAAAAATTATGCAAAGCAATGAAGCTGAATAAAAGAGAAAGAAGAAGAATGCAACATGAGAATAGACTTAGGGAACTTAGTGACTCCACAAATGTAATAATAACCATATTATATAAATCCCAGAAGAAGAAGAGAGAGAGAGAAAAGAAAGCAGAAAATTTATTTGAATTTGTAATGCCACAAACTTACCTGGATAAGGAAACAGACATCCATCAGGGAGTCACATAGAACTCCTATCAAAATCAACAAAAGCACAGTGTTTCTTTTGGCTAAGCACCCAACTTTGGCTCAGGTCATGATCTCACCAATCCTGAGTTGGAGCACTGCGTCCAGCTCTGTGCTGACAGCTCAGAGCCTGGAGCCTGCTTGGGATTCTGTGTCTACCTCTCTCTCTCTGCCCCTCCCCCCCACACTCTGTCTCTCGTTCTCAAAAATAAAAAAAAACATTAAAAACTTTTTAATAAAAAAAAGCAGGCCCACACCAAGACATACTGTAATTAAATTTGAAAAATATAGTGATAAGGGAAAAAAACCTTAAAAGCGGCAACACAAAAGAAGTCCCTAACTTACAAGAGAAATACATGAGGTTGGCAAGGTATTTTTCAACAGAAACTTGACAAGCCAAAAAGTAGTGACATGATATATAAAAGTACTGAATGGGAAAATCTGCAGCCAAGAATACTCCATCTGGCAAGGCTATCATTCAGAATAAAAGGATAGAAAAAGAGCTTCCCAGACAAATAAAAACTAAAGGCATTTGTGACCACAAAACCATCTCTGCAAGGAATATTAAAGCAGACTCTGTGAGTGAAAGGAGAGACCAAAAATGACAGTATAAATGCAGGAAAACCAAAGCAGTAAAAATGAATATTTCTGTAAAAAAACCAGTCAAGAAATTCACAAAAGTGGGGATTAAAATATAATAATATATACATAAAACATGGGGAGGAGAAAATAATGGGCTCAAACTTGAACCATCAACTTAATACATCTGCAAAATGCCATATGCAGATGAGGTTAAATACAAATCCAATGGTAACCATATATCAAAAACCACTAATAAACATGCAAAGGATAAAGAAATCAAAATATATCACTAATGAAAATCAGCAAAACAGGAAAGAGAGAAAGAAAGTATCAGAGAGGGTTGGAGGCAAGATGGCGGAGAAGTAAGGCCCTCCGTACATTTCGCCTGCACCCATGTCTCAAACAGAGAGGGTCTGAAGTCTTAGGACACTGAGCCACAGGTTTTGGGAAGAGAAAGAGACAGAATACACTGGGAAGGAAACCTCATAAGTGCGTGAGTGTGAACTGGGAAAGATTAAAGCAGGATGGGACCCAGAGATACGGAGGGAGGGGAAGGAACCCGACCTGCGAGCAGCTGCAGAGAGTGATAAACCGGCGAGTGGTGGCGAGCTGTGGCGGTCCAGGGGAATGGAAAGAAAAGCTGAGATTGCTCATAGAAATGTCCCTGGAGAAGAGAAAAAACCTCGGCTTGGAAAGACAGTGATTTTTAGCTCTGGCTGGGGTGCTGACTTTAAAATAGGTACCCTGGTCCCAGAAGGTGTCAGGAAAAACTGAACTGCCGTGCGCCCCACATTATCCATGGCAACAGCAACCCGGTGAACTGGCAGCAACGCCTGCGGAGGCGGTCCCAGAGCCGGGTGAAGCGGCAGCAGCGGCGCTCTGAAGCGGCAGCAGCAGCGACCCGGTGAAGTGGCACCGGTGCCCAGTGAAGTGTGCCAGTGCCCGATGAAGCGGCGGTGGCGCGCTGCAGCGATGCAGACTCTACAGACCTGAAGTTGCTACATTCCCTGAAGGAATTAGGGTTGTATCCCTGCTTGAACTCGGTGGATCCGAGGCTGCGACACTTCCCCGACCCCCACTCAACCCCCAGGCAACAGGGAAGCAGCGACCAGCGGGACTGTTCGGGGGCAGTGTAACAAAGCCTGCGGACTGGGACCTGGAAACAGGCGGGGTGTGGGACATAGAACTCAGCTCATCTTGGCTACATCCTCAGCACAGGGAGATTGGACCCAAAGAAGTGATTTACAATGCTTGGTTGAGAAGGGACTAGGGCGAAGCATTCTTCTCCCCACAACCACCAAGGAGGGGACACAGGGAGGCCAGTGGTCACAGTGGAGACAAGACCTGCCTACACCAACCACGCCCATCCCCTCCAGAGAGCTGTTTTGTTGTTGTTGTAGCTGTTTTTACTTGAGCCTGGGTTTGCGTCTTTATTGGTTTTGTCTGTGCATTTGTGTACCTGTGTTCCCTCTGTGGTTGTCTGTTTTCTTTTTCCAGGGCTGCCACAAAAAACAAGCCAAACTACACATGGTGGAGAGTCCCAAATACGACTACCAGTAGACAAACAAAATAACCAAACGCTCAACAAGAGAATCCAAGAGACACCATCCAAAGAACACTACCTGAACAGATAGGCCCTGAAGAGTCAAAAGAGCCCTCTCTAATACAGTAGAACTCACAGGGACCGTGTGTACAACAAGCTTTTAAAATTAACAAGAGATAGAAGGCTAACCAAAATGACGAAACGGAAGAACTCTCCCCCAAAGACTCTAGGAAGAAATGACAGATAGAGAACTGCTCAAAACAGATATAAGCAACATAACTGAACAAGAATTTAGAACAATAATCATAAAATTAATAGCCGGGCTTGAAAAAAGCATGGAGGACATCAGAGAGACTATGGTTACAAACAATATGGAGGTTAATAATACTTATGGTGAATTAAAAAATGGGATAAATGAGATACATAATAAACTGCAGGCATCCAATGCACGGATTGAAGAGGCAGAAAGGAGATTAAGTGATTTAGAAGACACTATTATAGAAAAGAAAAAACTGAGAAAAATAGAGATAAACTGATCCAGGAACAAGAAAGAAGAGTTTGAGAGCTCAGCGATACAATTAAATGGAACAGTATCCATATCATAGGAATTCCAGAAAAGGAAGAGAGATGGAAAGGTGCTGAAGGAGCCCTGGAACAAATTATAGCAGAGGACTTCCCCAAGGGAAGAGGGAAGTAGAAGTTGAAATTCAAGAGGTGCAGAGAACTCCCCTTAGACATAACTAGAATCGATCTTCTGCATGACATATCATAGTGAAACTGGCAAAATATATGGACAGAGAAAATTGTGAAAGCAGCTAGGGAGAAAAGGGGCCTAACATACAAAGGGAAACCTATCAAGAGTGGAGACAGACTTCTCTACTGAAACTTTGCAGGCCAAAAAGGAATGGCAGGAAATCTTCAATGTGATAAACAGAAAAAATATGCAGCCAAGAATCCTCTATCCAGCAAGTCTGTCATTCAGAATGGAAGGAGAGATAAAAGTCTTTCCAAATAAACAAAAATTGAAAGAATTCGTCACCACTAAGCCAGCCCTACAAGAAATCCTGAGGGGGACTCTGAGGGAAGTGTTACAATGACACAAGATACCAGAGACACCACCACAAGCATGAATCCCACGAAGGACACAATGACTCTAAACCCACATATTTCCATAATAACACTGAATGTAAATGGGCTGAATGCTCCAATCAAAAGACATAGGGCAGCAGAATGGATAAGAAAACAAAATCCATCTATTTACTGTCTACAAGAAACGCATTTTAGACTGAAGATAACTTCAGATGAAAAGTAAGGGGATGGAGAAATATCTATCATGCTACTGGAAATCAAAAGAAAGCTGGAGAAGCTATACTTCTATCAGACAACCTGGACTTTAAATTAAAGACAGTAACAAGAGATGAAGGGCATTATATAATAATTACAGGGTCTATCCAGCAGGATGAACTAACATTTATAAATGTATTCGCACCAAATATGGGAGCACCTAAATATTTAAAACGATTAATCACAAACAGAAACAATTTTATAGATAAGAATGTGCTAATAGCAAGGCACTTTAATACTCTGCTTACAGCAATGGATAGATCAACCAGACAGAAAATCACTAAAGAAACAATGGACTTGAATGACACATTGGAACAGATGGATCTGACAGATATATTTAGAACTCTACATCCTGAGGCCATGGAATTCACTTTCTTTTCAAGTACGCATGGAAAATCCTACAAGATAGATCACATACTGGGACATAAAGCAACCCTCAATAAATATAAAAGAATTGAGATCATACCGTGCACACTGTCAGATCATAATGCTTTGAAACTTGAAATCAATCACAGAAAGAAGTCTGGAAAACCTCCAAAAATATGGAGGTTAAAGAACACCCTACTAAAGAATGAATGGGCCAATCAGCCTATTAGAGAAGAAATTGAAAAATATATGGAAATAAATGAAGATGAAAATACAACAATCCAAACTCTATGGGATGCAGCAAAGGCAGTCCTAAGAGGAAAGTACATTGCACTCCAGGCCTATTTCAAGAAATTAGAAAAAGCACAAGTGCAAAATCTAACAGCTCGCCTAAAGGAACTAGAGACAGACCAACAAGAGCACCCCAAACCCAGTAGAAAAAGAGAAATAGTAAAAATCAGAGCAGAAATAAACAACATAGAGACCAAAGAAACAATTGATCAATGAAACCAAGAGTTGGTTTTTTGAGAAAATAAACAAAATTGACAAACCTCTACCCAGGCTTCTCAAAAAGAAAGAGAGAGCACCCACATAGACAAAATCATGAATGAAAATGGACATATTACAACCAACCCCTCAGAAATACAGGCAATTATCAGGGAATACTATGAAAAATTATATGCTAACGAATTGGACAACTTAGAAGAAATGGACAAGTTCCTAAACACACACTCACTACCAAAATTCACATGGGAAGAGATAGAAAATCTGAACAGACCCATAACTAGTGAAGAAATCGAATCATTTATCAAAAATCTCCCAACAAATAAGAGCCCTTGACCCGATGGCTTCCCTGGGGAATTCTACCAGACCTTTAAAACAGAATTAATCCCAAATCCTCTCAAGCTATTCCAAAAAATAGAATTCAAAGGAAAACTTCCAGGCTCATTTTATGAAGCCAGCATCATTCTGATTCCCAAGCCAGACAGAGACCCAGCAAAAAAAAAGGAGAACTACAGTCCAATATCCTTGATGAATACAGATGCAAAACTCCTCAACAGGATACCTGCAAATCGAATCCAACAGACACAAAAAGAATTATCCACCAAGATCAAGTGGGATTCATTCCTGGGTTACAGGGCTGGTTCAATATTTGCAAATCAATCAATGTGATACATCACACACACAAAAGAAAAGGTAAAAACCATATGATCCTGTCGATAGATGCAGAAAAAGCATTTGACCAAATACAGCATCCCTTCTTAATAAAGACCCTCGAGAAAGTCGGGATAGAAGGAACCTACTTAAACATCATAAAAGCCATCTGTGAGAAGCCCTCCGCTAACATTATCCTCAATGGGGAAAACCTGAGAGCTTTCCCCCTGAGATCAGGAACACGACAAGGATGTCCACTCTCACCACTGTTGTTTAACATAGTGCTGGAAGTCCTAGCATCAGCCATCAGACACCAAAAGGAAATCAAAGGCATCAGAATTGGCAAAGAAGTCAAACTTTCACTTTTCTCAGATGACATGATACTCTACATAGAAAACCCGACAGACTCCACCAGAAGCCTACTAGAACTGATCCAAGAATTCAGCCAAGTTGCAGGGTACAAAATCAACATACAGAAATCGGTTGCATTTTTATACACCAACAATAAAAAAACAGAAAGAGATATCAAGAAGCTGATCCCATTCACAATTGCACAAAAAACCATAGAGTACCTAGGAATAAACCTAACCAAGGATATGAGATCTGTATGATGAAAACTATAGAAAACCTATGAAGGAAATTGAAGAAGACACAAAGAAATGGAAAAACATTCCGTGCTCATGGATTGGAAGAATAAATATAGTTAAAATGTGATTACTATCCAAAGCAATCTACACATTCAATGAAATCCCAATCAAAATTGCACCAGCATACTTCTCAAAACTAGAACAAACTATCCTAAAATTTGTATGGAACCACAAAAGACCCCGAATAGCCAAAGTAATCCTGAAAAATAAAACCAAATCGGGAGATATCACCATCCCAGACTTTAGCCTCTACTACAAAGCTGTCATCATCAAGACAGTATGGTTTGGCACAAAACAGACACATAGACCAATGGAATAGAATTGAGAACTCAGAGCTGGACCCAAAAATGTACAGCCAACTAATCTATGACAAAGCCGGAAGGGTATCCAATGGGAAAAGACAGCCTCTTTAACAGATGGAGCTGGGAGAACTGGACAGCAACATGCAGAAGAACGAAACTAGATCATTTTCTCACACCATGCACAAAAATAAACTCAAAATGGATAAAGGATCTGAACGTGAGACAGGAAACCATCAAAACCCTAGAGGAGAAAGCAGGAAGCAACCTCCTTCACCTCCAACTGCAGCAACTTCTTACTTGACACATCTCCAAAAGCAAAAGAATCAAGAGCGAAAATAAAATATTGAGACCTCAACAAGATTAAAAGCTTCTGCAAGGCAAAGAAAACAATCCATAAACCTAACAGACAACCGACGGAATGGGAAAAGATAGTTGCAAATGACATATCAGATAAAGGGTTAATATTCAAAATCTATAAGAAACTCACCAATTTCCACACTCGAAAAACAAACAATCCAATGAAGAAATGTGCAGAAGATATGAACAGACACTTCTCCAAAGAGGACATCCAGATGGCCAACAGACATGTGAAATGATGCTCAGCATCCCTCCTCATCAGGGAAATACAAATCAAAACCACACTGAGATACCACCTCACACCAGCCAGAGTGGCTAAAATGAGCAAATAAGAGGGCTCTAGATGCTGGCGAGGATGTGGAGAAACGGGCACCCTCCTACACCCTTGGTGGGAATGTAAACTGGTGCAGCCCCTCTGGAAAACAGGGGGATTCCTCAAAAAATTAACAATAGAACTCCCCTATGACCCAGCAATAGCGTTGCTAGGAATTTACCCAAGGGGTATAGGAGTGCTGATGCATAGGAGCACATGTACCCCAATGTTCATAGCAGCACTCTCAACAATAGCCAAAACATGGAAAGAGCCTAAGTGTCCATCAACGGACGAATGGATTAAGAAGATGTGGTTTATCTATACGATGGAATACTACATGGCAATTAGAAAGAATGAAATCTGGCCATGTGTAGCAACACGGATGGACCCTGAGAGTGTTATGCTGAGGAAATAAGTCAGGCAGAGAAGACAAATCTCATATGTTTGCATGTATAGAAGGATTAGGAGGAACTTAATGGAGGACTATGTGGGAGAAAAAGGGGGGAAATGGTGGGGGAAAGGGAGAGAGGCAAACCATGAGAGACTCTTGAATGCTGAGAACAAACTGAGGACTGATGTGTGAGGGGGGGAGGGGGGAGATGGGCATGGAGAAGGGCACTTGTGGGGATGAGCACTCGGTGTTATATGGAAACCAACTTGACAATAAACTATTTGTAAAAAAAGAAAAGAAAAGCAAAGAAAGTATCAGAGAAAAATTTTGAAAACAACCATAAAAGAAATAATAAAGTGGCAATAATACACACCTATCAATAATTACTTTGAATATGAATGGACTAAACATTCCAATCAAAAGACATAGGATGACAGAGTACATTAAAAAAAAAAAAAGCAAGATCCATCCACATGCTACCTACAAGAGACTCATTTCAGACCTAAAGGTACCTGCAGATTGAGTCTGAAGGGATGGAGAAACATTTATCATGCAAATAGATGTCAGAAGGAAGCCAGTGTAGCAATAGTGATACTAGATAAATTAGGGTATAAAACAAAGACTATAAGAAGAGATGAAGAAGGACAGTATATAATACGAAAGGGGATAATACAACAAGAATATCTAACAATTGTAGATATTTATGCACCCAACATAAGAGAACCAAAATATACAAAACCATTAGGAACATATGGAAACATATGGAACATAAAGGAACTAATGATAACAATAATAATAATAGGAGACTGTTTAACATCCTACCTACATTGATGGGAAATCATCTAAACAGAAAATTAATAAGAAAACAATGGCTTTATGACACAGGACCAGTTGGACTTAACAAAAACATTCAGAACAATCCACCATAAAACAGTGGTATATACACATTCTCTTCAAGTTCACATGGAACATTCTAGAGAATACATCACATATTAGGTCACCAAGCAGGCCTCAACAAATACAGAAAGATTAAAGTCAGACCATGTACCTTTTTGGACCACAATGCTATGAAACTAGAAGTTAACAATAAGAAAAAATCTGGAAAGATCACACATATATGCAGGTTTAACAACATGCTACTAAACAATGAATTAGTTAACCAGGAAATCAAAGGAGAAATTTTAAAATACATGAAAACAAATAAGAAGGAAAACACAATGGTCTAAAACCTTTAGGATGCAGCAGAAGTGGCCATATGAGGGAAGATTATAGCAATACAGCCCTACATCAAGGAGCAAGAAAAATCTCAGGTAAACAACCTAATTTTACACCTAAAGGAGCTATGAAAAGAACAACAAAAGACACCTAGATCCTGCAGAAATAAGGAAATAATAAATAATAGAGCAGAAATAAATGATATAGAAACTAAAAACCAATAGAACAGATCAACGAATCCAGGAGTTTGTTCTTGGAAAAAATAATGAAATTGATAATTGTCTAGCTAGACTTAATCAAAAAGAAAGGAGAAGGGATACACACACATACAAATCACAAATGTGAGAGAAAAAATAACAACAGATACAAAAGCCGCAGATACAAAAACAATTATTCGAATATTTTGAAAAATTATATGCCAACAAATTAGACAACATAGAAGAAAAGTATCAATTCCTAGACACATATAATCTACCAAAACTGAAAGAGGGAAAAACAGAACAGATTAATAGCCAGCAAAGAGAATAAATCAGTAATCAAAAAACTTGCCAAAAACAAAAGTCCAGGCTTCACAGGCGAATTCTACCAAACATTTAAAGAAGAGTTAATACTTATTCTTAAACTATCCCAAAATATAGAAAAGGAAGGAAAGTTCCACAGTCTACGAGGCCAGCAATACCCTGATACCAAAATCAGATACACAACAAAGAAGATATACAAAATCAGTATAAATGATGAACATAGATGCAAAATATCGACCCTATGTTGGAATATTTCTTTGGATCCCATTTCTGGCACAATCTGTGAAACAAAATTTCAACTGAATAAATTTAAATATCTAATTGGCTTTATTCAATACTTCCCGAGCAGGCAGCATTCCACCTAGCAAGTAAAAAGAAGCTCTGAGGAGCTGTATAAAATGGAAGGCTTTTATAGTCAGAAATGGGAACGGGACAAAGAGGTTATTAGCAAAAGAAAAGAAAGAATTGTTTCAAGCAAGGTTATCTTTCTGTGAGGGAAAAGCAAGAGATCTTACCATACAGATGACCTCACTAGTGTTTAGTGTTGATCAGGAAGTTATAAACTGATTGATTTAAAACTCCACTCCTGGGGCGCCTGGGTGGCTTAGTCGGTTAAGCGTCCGACTTTCGCTTAGGTCATGATCTCGCGGTTCGTGGGTTCGAGCGCCGTGTCGGGCTCTGTGCTGACTGCCAGCTAAGAGCCTGGAGCCTATTTTGGAGTCTGTGTCTCCCTCTCTCTCTGACCCTCCCCCGCTCAAGCTGTCTCTCTCTCTCTCTCTCCCCTAGAAATAAATAAAAATATTTAAAAAATTTATTAAAACTCCACTCCTGAGAGACTAAAACTGCAATTAGGTCAGGAATAAAGTCTTGGTGGGGCTTAGCACAAGTGACTCTATTTGAAGTCACTCTTTTATTTTTAGTACTGCAAATAGTTATTATCTACTATGTGCTAGTAATTATCTACTAAACACAGAAACACAGTTGTCTGCATTGGGATACAAAAGCAGACAAGATAGAGAGTTCACTCCTCTTGTAAAATTACAGTCTTGTAGGGGAGATTGCCAATAACCAAGTAAATAAATAAACTGAACTGAAATAAAAATACTCAACCCATCAACATAGAAACAGGGCATAGTCTAGGCAGAGTCAACAATTACAAAGTCTCTGAGACAGAACGGGGCTTGAGGCTCTTAAGGATGGGGACAAGGGAGGAAAAAGAAAAAGAAAAAGTAAAAGGCAGCCAAGCATAGAGTTAATTTTCTATTACAGCCACAAAGTTACATTCTTAATCATGTTGAATAACTGAAGTGAACACATTAGGCTAAAAATGCTTTTATTTTAACACTTTTAAATTTCTTTTTAGAATTTTTCACCTTTTTAAGACTTACAGTATATAGAAATTATAATTTAAATCCCTTGTGAAGTCAAAGAATTAGTTATAACTGCTTCTTATGCTGTGCTATACAGGTTCAAAATCTGAAGTGTTTAGCTGAATCTGTACCAGTTGCAGAACATACATAAAGGTTGTATTCCTTTTCTTTTATTGAACTAAGGTTGAAAGGTTGACAATGCTACATCAGTTTCAGATATACAACATAGTGATTCCACAAGTCTACATATTATGATATGCTAACCACAGTGTAGTTGTTATCTGTCATCATACACTATTACAATATCATTGACTATATTACCTTTGTTATACCTTTTATCCCCATGACTTATTCCATAATTGGAAGCCTGTTACCTCCCACAACCCTTCACAATTTTGCCTCTATCCCCACCGCCACCCCCTACCCCTCTGGGAACCACCCATTTGTTCTTTGTATTTATGGGTCTGTTTCTGCTTTTTGTTCGTTTTTCAGATTCCACACATAAGTGAAATCATATGGCATTTACCTTTCTCTTACTGACTTATTTCACTTAGCATAATGCCCTCTAGGTCCAACCACCCCTACCCCTCCATCAACCCTCAGTTTGTTCTCTGTATTTAAGTTTAAGAGACTCTTACGGTTAGCCTCTCCCTCTGTTTTTTTATTTTTCCTTCCTTTCCCCTAAATTCATGTTTTGTTTCTTAAATTCCACGAGTGAAATCATGTGATGTCTGTCTTTCTCTGACTGACTTACTTCATTTAGCATAATACACTCTAGTTCCAACCACATTGTTGCAAATAGCAAGATTTCTTTTTCTTTTTTCGATCACCGAGTAATATTCCATTGTGTGTGTATATGTGTGTGTGTGTATGTATATATATATATATATATATATACATGTATATATATATATATGTATATATATATATATACATGTATATATATATATATATATATATATATATATATATACCGTATCTTCTTTATCCATTCATTAGTTGATATGCATTTAGGCTCTTCCCATGATTTGACTATTGTTGATAATGCTGCTATATCATTGCGGTGCATGTGCCTCTTTGAATCAGCATTTTTTATCCTTTGGATAAAAACTAGTAGTGCAAATGCTAGGTTGTAGGGTAGATCTATTTTTAATTTTTTGAGGAACCTCCATACTGTTTTCCAGAGTGGCTGGACCACTTTGCATTCCCACCAACAGTGCAAAAGTGTTCCTCTTTCTCCGCATCCTTGCCATCATCCATTGTTTCCTGGGTTGTTAATGTTATCCATTCTGACAGGTGGGAGGTGGTATCTAATTATGGTTTTGATCTATATTTCCCTGATAATGAGTGATGTTGAGCATCTTTCCATGTGTCTTTAATTTGGATGTATTCTTTAGAAAAGTGTCCATTCGTGCCTTCTGCCCATTTCTTCACTGGATTATTTGTTTTATGGGTGCTGAGTTTGATAAGTTCTTTACAGATTTCAGATACTAACCATTTATCAGATGTTGTTTTCAAATATCTTCTCCCATTCCATAGGCTGCGTGTTAGTTTTGTTGACTGTTTCATCACTGTGCAGTTTTTTATCTTGATGAGGCCCCAATAGTTCGATTTTGCTTTTGTCTCCCTTGCCTCCAGAGATATGTCTAGTGAGAAGGTGTTGCAGGCAAGATCAAAGAGGCTGTTGCCTGTATTCTCTTCTAGGATTTTGATGGTTTCCTGTCTTACATTTAGGTCTTTCATCCATTTGGAGTTTATTTTTGTGTATGGAATGAGAAAGTGGTCCAGTTTCATTCTTCTGCATGTCACTGTCCAGTTTTCCCAACACCATTTGCTGAAGAGACTGTCTTTTCTGTCTTTCCTGCTTTGATATTGGCTATACATTTGTGTTTCCATTCCTGGGTTCTCTGTTCTGTTCCAAGATCTATGTGTCTGTTTTTGTGCCAGTACCATAGTGTTTTGAAGATTGTAGCTTTGTAATACAGCTTGAAGTCTGAAATCGTGATGTCTCCACGGCTTTGGTGTGGGGAATAAGCTTAGGAATTCTCTGAGCTTGCACCAATGGTTAACAAGGCATAAAGAAATAGAAAGCCACATGATGAATGCATCCAATTTCAGGTACAAGAATAGGTAAAAGAGATTAGGTAAACAGGGCAAAGGCCCCCAGTATAGGACAAATGTATAGGAATAGGAAATCTTAGGATGAAAACATCCAAGATTAAGTAAACAAGATTAGGTATTCAGGGTGGAAGTGCCCCCCAACTTAGTGCAACAGCAGAAAGCTGCTTTCAATGGAAGGAAGGACAAAAATAGGAAAACAGGGCTATAGACCTCAGCAGGGGAAGTTGCCTGGAGAGGAGCTAATTAGCAAAAGAAAGGTGCCTTGTTCAAGGGAATCAAGAGCAAAAATGAACTATTGGGACCTCATCAAGATAAAAAGCTTCTGCATGGCAAGGGAAACAAACAATAAAACTAATAGGCAACCAATGGAATGGGAAAATGTAATTGCAAATGACATGTCAGATAAAGGGCTAGTATCCAAAATCTATAAAGAAATCACAAAACTCCACACCTGAAAAACAAATAATCCAGTGAAGAAATGGGCAGAAGACATAAACAGACACTTCTCCAAAGAGGACATCCAGATTTCCAACAGACGCATGAAATGATGTTCAGCGTCCCTCATCATCAGGGAAATGCAGATCAAAACCACACTGAGATACTACCTCACGCTGGTCAGAGTGGCGAAAATGAACAAATCAGGAGACTATAGAGACTATAGATGCTGGCGAGGATGTGGAGAAACGGGCACCCTCCTACACTGTTGGTGGGAATGTAAACTGTTGCAGCCCCTCTGGAAAACAGTGTGGAGGTTCTTCAAAAAATTAACAATAAAACTCCCCTATGACCCTAGGAATTTACCCAAGGGATACAGGAGTGCTGATGCATAGGGGCACATGGACCCCAATGTTCATAGCAGCACTCTCAACAATAGCTAAAACATGGAAAGAGCCTAAGTGCCCATCAACGGATGAATGGATCAAGAAGACGTGGTTTATCTATACAATGGAGTACTACATGGCAATGAGAAAGAATGAAATCTGTCCATTTGTAGCAACGTGGAGGGAACTTGAGGGTGTTATGCTGAGTGAAATAAGTCAGGCAGAGAAGGACAGATTCCATTATGTTTTCAGGTATAGAAGGATTAGGAGGAACTTAACAGAGGACCATGGGGGAGGAGAAGGGGAAAAAACAGTTGGGGGGAGGGAGGCAAACCATGAGAGAACTTTGAATGTTGAGAACAAACTGAGGGCTGATGGGGGTGGGGAAGAGGGGAAGAAGGGTGAAGGGCATGGAGGAGGGCACTTGTTGGGATGAGCACTGGGTGTTAAACCAACTTGATAATAAACTATTTAAGGGGGAAAAAAAGGTGCCTTGTTGACCCTGAGGTAGCATGCTCTGTCTGTCTTGTCCCCTAGGTAAGTTTAAGTAAACAGATGCAGCTCTTCATGCCTGCCATAAACAATCATCTGCCTGAGCAGATGATTTGTATTGTATTGATTCAAACCCCTAACACCACATTTCTTCGAACCCCCCTTTCCCTTACACCCATGAGTTAATGTTCATGGTTTCATTGTCTCTTTGTGCATGTCCATCTCTCTTGTAAGCCTTCTGATCTTAATAAAAATGGAGCAAGGACCCTTACTTGGAGCTCTTGTCTCCTCCCGGACATTAGCCTCTCTCGCATTTTAATTGTGTGTCAACTCTCTTGCTGGACAAGAAAGAACTCCAGACCCAGAGTCTACAACACTTTGGTTTCCTTTTTGAACCTTTCCTTTTGAACCCCTTTGGCTATTCCAGGTCTTTTCTGGTTGCATACAAATTTTAGAATTGTTTGTTCTAAATGCTGGTGTTATTTTGAGAGGGGTTGCATTGAATGTGTAGGTTGCTTTGGGTAGTATAGACATTGTAATATTTGTCCTTCTAAAAATGAGCATGGAATATCTTTCAATTTCTTTGTGTCTTCTTCAATTTCTTTCATAAGTTTTCTAAGTTTTCAACCTATAGATATCTTTTACGTCTTTGGTTAGGTTTATACCTAGCTATCTTATGGTTTTTGGTGCAATTCCTTGGTTTCCCTTTCTGCTGTTTCATTATTGGTATAATGCAACTAATTTCTTTATGTTGATTTTATATTCTGTGACAATCCATGTATCAGTTCTAGCGGGATTTTGGTGGAGTCTTTCGGATTTTCCACTGAGTATGAGTATGATGTCATCTGCCAAGAGTAAAAGTTTATCTTCTCTGCCAATTTGTATGCCTTTTCTTTTTTTTGCTGTCTGATTGCCAAGGCTAGGACTTCCAGTTCTATTTGAACAATGGTGGTGGGAATAGACATCCCTGTCATGTTCCTGATCTTGGGAAGAAAGCTCTCAGTTTTTCCCCATTGAGTATATTAGCTGTGGGTCTTTTGTATATGGCCTTGGTGATGTTGAGGTATGTTCATTCTATCCCTACTTTCTTAAGGGTTTTTATCAAGAAAGTTTGCTGTATTTTGTCAAAAAATGCCTCTTCTGCATCTATTGAATGGATCTTAGAGTTCTTTTCTTTTACTAATATGGTGTAGCATACTTTTATTAATATGATTTGCAAATACTGAACCAGCCTTGCAGCCCAGGAATTATTCCCACTTGACTGTGGTGAATAAATCTTTCAATGCACTGTTGAACTTGATTGCTAATATGTTGTTGAGAATTTTTGCAACCATATTCATTAGGGATATTGGCCTGTAATTCTACTCTCTAGTGGGGTCTTGGTCTGGTTTTGGAATCAAGGTAATGCTTACTTCACAGAATGAATTTGGAAGCTGTTCTTCCATTCTATTTTTTGGAACAGTTTAAGAAGAATAGGTATTAAGTCTTCTTTAAATGTCTGGTAGAACTCTCCTGGGAAGCCATCTGGCCCAGAACTCTCATATGTTGGGATATTTTTGATTACTGATTTAATGTCTTTGCTGGTTATAAGTCTATTCAAATTTTCTATTGCTTCCTGTTTCAGCTTTGTAGTTTGTATGTTTCTAGGAATTTTTCCACGTCCTCCAGATTGTCCAGTTTGTTGGCATATAATTTTTCATAGAATTCTCTTATAGTTGTTACTATTTCTGTGGTATTGGTTGTTTTTGTTTTTTTTTTTAAATTTTCTACTAGTTACATCTTTTTTTTTTCCCACCCCTCCTCCCCCCCACATCCACCAGTCCTCAGTTTTTGTCAGCATTCAAGAGTTTCTCATGGTTTGCCTCTCCCCCTTTCCCCCACCATTTCCGCACTTCTCCCCCTTGGTCCTCTGTTAAGTTTCTCCTAATCCTCCTATACGTGCACACAAATGATATTTGTCCTTCTCTGCCTGACTTATTTCGCTCAGCATAACCCCCTCAAGGTCCATCCATGTTGCTACACATGGCCAGATTTCATGCTTTCTCATTGCCATGTAGTATTCCATGGTATAGATAAACCACATCTTCTTGATCCATTCATCTGTTGATGGACACTTAGGCTCTTTCCATGTTTTAGCTATTGTGGAGAGTGCTGCTACGAACATTGGGGTACATGTGCTCCTATGCATCAGCATTTCTGTATCCCTTGGGTCAATTCCTAGCAGTGCTATTGCTAGGTCATAGGGGAGTTCTATTGTTAGTTTCCTGAGGAACCTCCACACTGTTTTCCAGAGGGGCTGTACCAGTTTACATTCCCACCAACAGTGTAGGAGGGTGCCCGTTTCTCCACATCCTCGCCAGCATCTAGAGTTCTCTGATTGGCTCAGTTTAGCCACTCTGACTGGCGTGAGGTGGTATCTCAGTGTGGTTTTGATTTGTATTTCCCTGATGAGGAGCGATGCTGAGCATCGTTTCATGTGTCTGTTGGCCATCTGGATGTCCTCTTTGGAGAAGTGTCTGTTCATATCTTCTGCCCATTTCTTCACTGGGTTGTTTGTTTTTCGGGCGTGTAGTTTGGTGAGTTCCTTGTAGATTCTGGATATCAACCCTTTATCTGATATGTCGTTTGCAACTATCTTCTCCCATTCCGTTGGTTGCCTATTAATTTTCTGGGTTGTTTCCTTGGTTGTGCAAAAGCTTTTAATCTTGATGAGGTCTCAACAGTTTATTTTTGCTCTTGATTCCCTTGCTTTTGGGGATGTGTCAAGTAAGAAGTTGCTGCGGTGGAGGTCAAGGAGGTTGTTTCCTGCTTTCTCCTCTAGGGTGTTGATAGTTTCCTGTCTCACGTTCAGGTCCTTTATCCATTTTGAGTTTATTTTTGTGCATGGTGTGAGAAAATGATCTAGTTTCATTCTTCTGCATGTTGCTGTCCAGTTCTCCCAACACCATCTGTTAAAAAGGCTGTCTTTTTTCCATTGGATATTCTTTCCTGCTTTGTCAAAGATTAGTTGGCTGTATACTTTTGGGTCCACTTCTGAGTTCTCAATTCTGTTCCATTGGTCTATGTGTCTGTTTTTGTGCCAATACCATACTGTCTTGATGATGACAGCTTTGTAGTAGAGGCTAAAGTCTGGGATGGTGATATCTCCCATTTGGTTTTATTTTTCAGGATTACTTTGGCTATTCGGGGTCTTTTGTGGTTCCATACAAATTTTAGGATAGTTTGTTCTAGTTTTGATAAGTATGCTGATGCAATTTTGATTGGAATTGCATTGAATGTGTAGAGTGCCTTAGGTAGTAATGACATCTTAACTATATTTATTCTTCCTATCCATGAGCATGGAGTGTTTTTCCATTTCTTTGTGTCTTCTTCAATATCCTTCATAAGTTTTCTACAGTTTTCCTCATACAGATCTCTTGTATCCTTGGTTAGGTTTATTCCGAGATATTTTATGTTTTTTTGTGCAATTGTGAATGGGATCAGTTTCTTGATTTCTCTTTCTGCTGCTTCATTGTTGGTGTATAAAAATGCAATCGATTTCTGTACGTTAATTTTGTACCCTGCAACTTTGCTGAATTCTTGGATCAGTTCTAGTAGGCTTCTGGTGGAGTCTGTCGGGTTTTCTATGTAGAGTATCATGTCATCTGAGAAAAGTGAAAGTTTGACTTCCTCTTTGCCAATTCTGATGCCTTTGATTTCCTTTTGGTGTCTGATGGCTGATGCTAGGACTTCCAGCACTATGTTAAACAGCCGTGGTGAGAGTGGGCATCCCTGTCGTGTTCCTGATCTCAGGAGGAAAGCTCTGAGTTTTTCCCCGTTGAGGATGATGTTAGCTGAAGGCTTCTCACAGATGGCTTTTATGATGTTTAAGTAGGTTCCTTCTATCCCAACTTTCTCGAGGAGTCTTTATTAAGAAGGGATGCTGTATTTTGTCAAATGCTTTTTCTGCATCTATTGACAGGATCATATGGTTTTTATCTTTTCTTTTATTGATATGATGTATCACATTGATTGATTTGCGAATGTTGAACCAGCCCTGTAACCCAGGAATGAATCCCACTTGATCTTGGTGGATGATTCTTTTTATATGCTGCTGGATTCCATTTGCAAGGATCTTGTTGAGAATTTTTGCATCCGTATTCATCAAGGATATTGGCCTGTAGTTCTCTTTTTTTGCTGGATCTCTGTCTGGCTTGGGAATCAGAGTGATGCTGGCTTCATAAAATGAGTCCGGGAGTTTTCCTTGCTTTCTATTTTTTGGAATAGCTTGAGAAGAATTGGGATTAATTCTGTTTTAAATGTCTGGTAGAATTCCCCAGGAAGCCATCAGGTCCAGGGCTCTTATTTGTTGGGAGATTTTTGATCACTGATTCAATTTCTTCACTCGTTATGGGTCTGTTCAGGTTTTCTATTTCCTCCCGTGTGAATTTTGGTAGTGAGTGTATGTTTAGGAATTTGTCCATTTCTTCTAAGTTGTCCAATTTGTTGGCATATAATTTTTCATAGTATTCTCTGATAATTGCTTTTATTTCTGAGGGGTTGGTTGTAATAAGTCCATTTTCATTCATGATTTTGTATATGTGGGTGCTCTCTCTTTCCTTTTGAGAAGTCTGGCTAGAGGTTTGTCAATTTTGTTTACTTTTTCAAAAAACCAACTCTTGGTTTCATTGATCTGTTCAATTGTTTCTTTGGTCTCTATGTTGTTTATTTCTGCTCTAATTTTTACTATTTCTCTTCTTCTACTGGGTTTAGGGCGTTCTTCTTGCTCTGCCTCTAGTTCCTTTAGGTGAGCTGTTAGATTTTGGACTTGCGCTTTTTCTAATCTCTTGAAATAGGCCTGGAGGGCAATGTACTTTCCTCTTAGGACTGCCTTTGCCGCATCCCATAGGTTTTGAATTGTTGTGTTTTCGGTATTGGTTGTTATAGCTCCTCTTTTGTTTGTGATTTTACCTATTTAGGTCCTTTGTCTTTTCTTTTTGATAAATCTAGCTAGGAGCTTATGAATTTTATTAACTCATTCAAAGAACCAACTCTTAGTTTAATTGATCTGTTCTACTGGGTTTTTATTGTTGTTATTGTTTCTATATCATTTATTTCTGCTCTAATCTTTATTATTTCCCTTCTTTAGGGAAGAAGAAATCTGGCTTTAGCCTTTATTTGCTCTTTCTTTTCCAGCTCCTTTAAGTGAAACATTAGATTGTGTATTTGGGAACTTTCTTGCTTCTTGACATAGGCCTGAACTGCAATATACTTTCCTCTTAGGACTGCCCTTGCTGCATACCAAAGTATTTCGACTGTCATGTTTTCCTTTTCATTGACTTCCATGTGTTTCTTATTCTGTCTTTAATTTCCTGGTTAACCCATTCATTCTTTAGCAGGATGTTCTTTAACCTTCATGTATTTAAGGGCCTTCCAATTTTTTTTCTTGTGGTTGACCCCAAGTTTCATAGTGTTGTGATCTGAAAATATGCATGGTGTAACCTCAATCTTTTATACATGCTGAGGGTCATTTGTTACCAAGTATGTAATCTAATCTGGAGAATGTTCCATGTGCACTCGAGAAGAATGGGTATTCTGCTGGTTTAGGGTAAAATATTCTGAATATATCTGTTAAGTCAATCTGGTCCATAGTATCATTCAAAACCATTACTTCCATAGTGATTTTCTGCCTAGATGGTTTGTCCATCGCTGTAAGTGGGGTATTAAATTTCCCTACTATTATAGTATTATTGTCAGTGAGTTTCCTCATGTTTGTTATTGATTTATATTTTTGGGTGTTCAAGTTGGGGGCATAAATATTTATAATTGTTAGATTTTCTTGATGGAAAGACCCCTTAATTATGACATAATGCCCTTCTTCATCTCTTGTTACAGTCTTTCTTTTAAAATCTAGTTTGTCTAAGTATGTCTGCTGTGGCTCTCTCTCTCTCTCTCTCTCTCTGTCTCTCTGTCTCTCTCTCTCTCTCTCTTTTTACAAATAGTTTATTGTCAAGTTGGTTTCTATATAACACCCAGTGCTCATCCCCACAAGTGCCCTCCTCCATGCCCACCTCCACCCTCCCCCCCACACCTATGAGTCTTCAGTTTGTTCTCATCATTCAAGAGTCTCTCATGCTCTGGCTTTCTTTTGATGTTCACCAGTATGATAGATGGTTTCCATCCCATTACTTTCAATCTGCAGGTCTAAAATGAGTCTTTTGTAGGCATCATATAGATGGGTTTTTTTTTAATTAATGTTTATTTATTACTGGGAGAGAGAGAAACAGGAAGAGAGAGCATGATTGGGGAAGGGATAGAGAAAGGGAGACACAGAATCTGAAGCAGGCTCCAGACTCTGAGGCTGTCAACACAGAGCTGGATGCAGGGCTTGAAATCACGGATGGTGAGATCATGACCTGAGCCGAAGTTAGATGCTTAACTGACTGAGCCACACAGGTGCCCCTAGATAGATTTTAAAAAATACATTCTGACCCCCCCTACATCTTCTGATTGGAGCATTTAGTCCATTTACATTCAAAGTGATTACTGAAAGATATGAAGCTAGTGACACTGTGTTACCTGTAGAGTTGGTGTTTCTGATGATGTTCTCTGGTCCTCTGTAGTCTATTGCTTTGGGTTTTTTTTTTTTCCTCCACTCAGAGAGTCTCTCTTAAAACTTATTGCTAGGAATTTACCCAAGGGATACAGAAATGTTGATGCATAGGAGCACATGTACCCCAATGTTCATAGCAGCACTCTCCACAATAGCTAAAACCTGGAAAGAGCCTAAGTGTCCATCAACAGATGAATGGATCAAGAAGATGTGGTTTATCTATACCATGGAATACTACATGGCAATGAGAAACAATGAAATCTGGCCATGTGTAGCAACATGGATGGACCTTGAGGGTGTTATGCTGAGCGAAATAAGCCAGGCAGAGAAAGACAAATATCATATGTGTGCACGTATAGGAGGATTAGGAGGAGGTTAACAGAGGACCAAGGGGGAGAAGGAGGGCGGAAATGGTGGGGGAAAGGGGGAGAGGCAAACCATGAGAGACTCTTGAATGCTGACAAAAACTGAGGACTGGTGGACGTGGGGGGGAGGAGGGGTGGGCATTGAGGAGGGCACTTGTGGGGATGAGCACTGGGTGTTATGTGGAAACTAATTTGACAATAAACTATTTGTAAAAAAAAAAAACTTATTGCAGGGCTGGTTTGGTGGTCACAAACTCTTTTAGTTTTTGTTTGCCTGGGGAACTCTTTATATCTCCTATTCTGAATGACAACCTTGCTGAATAAGTAATTCTTGGCTGCATATTTTTCTCATTGAGCACATTGAATATTTCCTGCGACTCCCTTCTGGCCTGCCAAGTTTCAGTGGACAAGTCTGCTACTAATGTTATGTGTCTACTCTTGTAGGTTAAGGCCCATTTGTCCTTAGATGATTTCAGAATTCTCTCTTTTGTTGTATTTTGCAATTTTCACTATGATATGTCATGGTTTTGACCTGTTTTCATTTATTTTTGAGGGGAATTTTCTATGCCTTTTGGACTTGGATGCCTGTTTTCTTCCTCATGAGGGAAGTTCTCACTTATAGTTTGTTCAAATAAACCTTCTGCCCCCTTTTCCCACTCTTCTTCTTTTGGGACTCCTATGATACAGATTCGGTTTCATTTTAGGGAATCACTACGTTACCTATGTCTCCCCTCATGATCTGATAATTTCCTTTCCCTCTTCTTTTCATGTTCATTATTTTTCATAATTTTATCTTCTATATCAACTATTCTCTCCTCTGCTTCTTCAATCTTCGTTATGAGTGTATCCAGTCAGTTTTGCATGTCAGGTATACCATTTTTTATTTCAACCTATCTACATTACGCCTTTGATCTCTGCAACCAGGCTTTCGCTAGTGTTTTCTATGAACTTTTCAATAGTAGTATTATGACTACTGTCCTAAGTTCTTGTTCAGATATATTGCTTATATTTGTTTTGAGCAAGTCACTGGCTGTGATTTCTTCTTGACCTTTCTTTCAGAGAGAATTCCTCCCTCTTGCCATTTTGGCCAAGTTTCTTTCTTTTGCATGTTTTAAAAGCTTGTTATGTTTCCTGCACCTGAGAGTAATGCTATACTAAAAAGAGGTCAAGCACTGTCCAGGGTCTGGCACTTCAGGAAATGTTTCTGGTGTATGCTGTGTGTACTCCGTTCTTGTGTTTTGGCTGCTCTTTCCCACTGCTCAGTCCTCTGCATAATTCCTCCTTGCTTGCAGTGAGGGGCGTTGGACCTTTAACCAGGTGTGCTTTGACTTGTAAGAATAACTCTGGAAAAATATGCAGCCAAGAATTATTTATCCAGCAAGGCTGGATAGTATAGGCTTAGCACAAAACCTCACATACAGTGGTTACTTAGTAGATATCAATAAGGAAATCCTACCCAGAAGCCTCATATATTCAGATATGTGTTCATTCATGAGTTCAAACTATGGCAGATACCAAGGTTTCAGGAAGTTTGGATACTAAATCATAGAGAAAATACTTCAGTTCTAAAGAAAAATGAGGTCATTTCAATTCACTGATAATTTCACTGTTTTATTTGTAATGCTTATTGGACAGTGCATTCATTTCTTAGCTTGAGCAAATCTCTCTCCAGTTTTTTAATGCCGTCAGTAGACGATAACTTTAATTCCAGAGGGTTGTCAATCACAAACTTACATGTCTTAGAACAGTGCTAGCCTCAGTTATAGTTTTTAATAAATGACAAGAATCAGGAAGACACAAGTTCTTTAGAATCCTAATTAATGGCTTTTACAATAAATGTTTACTATCACAGATAATGGTTTCAGTTTCCTGCCAAACCTACACAATGAGGAATATTTTCTTCCAGAAGACAGAAAAAATGGAATATTCCTTTTAAAATATTATGTCAATCCATGACCCCAAAGCATAACATAATCATGCATTTCTAATCACTAAATTAAAGCTTTTTATATAGGTAATATAAATACAAGCAGTCATTATTAAAGTAGAAAATTAACACAAAGCAAATGTAAAAAGAAATTTCCTCTAAGGTGAAGGTAACATGGTTTCGCATAATTTGTAAAATAAACAGCAATTCTCCACCAGAGTCATTTGGGAAATGCCCAGGAGCACAGTTATCAGGGGAGGTGATGGCTTTGCCCACAGAGGGACTCAAGTTTACACAGAGGAGGGTTGAAAGAAGGGAACAAAATTCAACTGGCCTCCTAGGTTCACGTGGAAAGACAACCCCAATTTAGTTTTTGTCAAGTGCACAGGGAGGTAGCTTTATGGATAAAAGCAGGATTCCAGACAGTTAGACCAGTTCTTTGAATCCAAGGGAGATGGACATGCCATTGTCTCTATAGCCTGGCACCCCAAAGTAGGAGTGGACCCCTCTGAGGCACTGACAGGTAAAGTGCATCTATTCTGCTGGTATACACATCAGTGATTCCTGTTTTGAATCTGTTCTTTGCTAGATAAGGCCAGGGGTACAATTTCCTAGCACACTAAATCAATTATCAGGTTAGTAACAAAATCAAACTATTTGTCTATTTGGATGATCAGCTGTTCACCTGAATTAACCAGCAGCTAGCAAGAGTCAAGAGCCCTTATTAATAAGCCAAATGTTGGCTGAATTGATTGGTTAGTTGATTGACCCCTTAATTCAGCTAAGAGAAAGGATCCCATTCAGATAGCACCTGAGTAATTTCCTGCTCTCCCTTGCTTTTTTGTTAGTGAAAGCAGCAAAATCTGTAATTATTCACTGAATATTGTTTTTACTTTGCTTTGTGACAAGCGTCTTCCCTTTCCTACAAATTTTCAGTGTGTGTGTGTGTGTGTGTGTGTGTGTGTGTGTGTGTGTGTGTGTGTCTTGGGGGAACGGAATGTTTCCCAATTAGAAAAACATTTGGAGGGGACATGAAAAATCATCAAATCCAAATAATTCTCCAGTGTTTAGGTCTTCTTTAATTGTCTTCATAATTTATTCTTGTTGAACGTCTCTAGTGAAGGGAAGTAGATATCTTCCTAAAAGAGCCCATCTATGTTTAGATAGCACTAACTGCTAACACAACTGGGAAGAAAAGAGGGAATGGAAGAGGAAGAGTTGAAGGGGAGAGGAGGGGAGAGGGAGAAAGCTCTACCATTTATTGAGCACTTTGACCCAGCCTTGTACCAACATAAAGTACAGGCATATGGTGTTGTTCGGGCTTGTGGCTCTGGGGTCCAGCAACATAGAGGAGCAGAGTTAACATAGGAGAGTGGTTTCCTCACCCTGTTAAGGAGACAGAGCAAGAGACAGTGGCTGCATGTTAGGGTAGGGAGGCCAGTATCATAAACCTCTCTGCTGCCCTACAAATCCTCATTTTCATCCCCTGGAGGCAGGAGAATTCCTCTTCCCTTGAAGGTTATAAAATGCCTTTGCTTACATATCTTTGTGGTTGAGTAGGGATTGGAATCCAGGCCTATTTAGTTTTAGAGCCTGTGCTCTCAACAAGACATCGCTAATTAGTTCTGTCCTATCTCCCACTGGCTTTCCCTCCTTGGTCATGTCTCTGCACCGCATCCAGCCAGTACAGCAGCCCTGCAGCAGAAATATAACTGCCTCGTGGAAGGGGAGCAATAATTCTCCAGGCACATTCTCAAAAGTGTTCTTGGATTTTTTTAAGGTAATAAGGTGACTTGACTTTTTAAGATTATAAACAAAGGGCATAAAAATAGCAGTGTGAAAGCAAGTCCAGGAGACAGGTAGAGAAGGTTGTCAGAGTTTGTAACTCTTCCTGGGATGGTTCCCTTATCAACAACAAAGACAGATTCCCTCTCCCTGAAGTTAAAACCTGGATGATAGGCTGCTTCGTGGAAACTTTCCTCTTCCTGCCTCTGAGACTGTGCAAACTAGCCTACGTACCCCGGCCTCATAAGCAGCAGTGTTCACAGTGAGGAATAAGGGATTGAGTGAAAGTCTGAAACTCATCTCTGCCACTTTCAAGCTAATGATCTTGGGTAAGTTATTTAACTTCTTTGTGACTAGTAAGTAAGGATAATAACCCACCACAGAGGGTTGCTGTGATGACAGTTATATTTTTCAGCACTGAGGACAGTGCCTGGGATCGAGTAATAATAACCTCATCAAGGGCAGAAATAGCAGCAGCATCTGGAAGTCTGGCTGTGCTCTGTCAGAACCGAGGACCTCCTTCTGAGATCTCAGACCCTTATTTGTGCTTTGCAGGGGATGGAGAGAAGTTGTGTCTCTGTGTCTTCCCTGTGCTACACTCAATGGGCTCAGAATGCACATCACCAGTCCTGGGTACAAGGACTCTCAGTCAGCCCAAGTTCCAGGTTAGTTCTGTGAACCACGTGGAAAGCTAGAACTAGGGCCCCACGAAATGGTAGGACACTGGGTCAATTTTAAAATGGGATTAGTGTACTGCCAAAAGCTGGTAGTATGATAAGAGATCACTGGAAGAGCTTACTTACTCACAAAATTACGTGCACAAACACTGCAGTATGTGGGAACACACTGGGATTTGTTGCCAATATCTTCTTCAAAGCAAGAGCAATGTCTTGGTAAACTTAAGTAATGTTGGCAGCCCTAAATAAACCAGTGATTTCACAATCTCTGTGTTTATGTCTTTGCGCATGATAGGCACATGGTTAAGTTTTTCTCTCTCCTGGTATCCCATTTCACAGATGAGAAACTATGTCTCAGAGAAGCTAAACAACTTGTTCGAGTCTGACCCTTATAGAGCAGCACCCTTGACTTTGTATAGGGCTCCCTAGCCACTCCTGATAACTTCATTATGACCCTCACATAGTACTTTCTGTCCCTGTATATGGGGTTTCCCATCTCTGCCTGCAGCAATAGGGTCCCTCCGCAACTACCTTAATAAGCGTGTAACAGGTCCAGTACAAGGGTATTGAGAAGAGTCACATGGTTTCAGCCTCAGGCTCTGTCTGATTTCTTGAGCAGGCTCTCTCTCTATCCTGAACTTCAGAGGAGGGCCTGTGGCTTAGACCAAGATGTAATTGGGGGGAGACCTGGGCTTTCCCTACTACTCAGTTGGCTAGTAGCACACCATGCCATAGGCTCTGTGGTTCTGAATCTTCTTTTCCCATTTACTGCTGCCTGACGTAAAATCTTTTTAATGACCTGATTTTATTTTTTTAAAATTGTGAGTGAAAAACACTCCTGCCTCTGCATTATACCAGTATAAGCACTGACCTCAGAATCAAGAGAATCTCAAACCTCACACTCATGTGATTTTCTCTTGCTCGGGCTATGGAAACGGTAACAGAAATAAGACACTTATGTCTCAAGTCACTAAGAAGCTGAAAGGAGAAAAATTCATATTAGGTAGGATAGGGGCCGTTTCTCTGCACATAACCAGTGCTTGGGGAGGAGAGGAGCGTTCTTTGTCCTGGGTCCTTGATTCTCAGGTCCATCTGGGAGTTCACGAACTCTTTGGAATGTGCCTACCTTCCTTTTAGATCTTTTCTTCATATAACCCTCCAAGCTACCATAGTGCGTTCAGGATGAGACAGGATGTGATTCTCCTTTCCTTTCTTTTTGCTTTGTCCTTCCTCCCTTTTGTGTTCTTCTTCCCCTTTCTCCCATGTCCTACTTTCCCCAAAGCCTGACATTGCTCCTGATTAAATGAAGATATACGCCTGACATTGCTCCTGATTAAATGAAGATATACACAGGTAGGAAAAGAAGGGGACCTGAAACAGTCACAAGTTCTTACTGTAAATTCTTTTCTTTCCCATTTCAGGCTTTGGGGGAAAAAAAACAAGACACTCCTCCACCCAAGTAGAAACTCTTCCAAAAACCTGTATGGGGAATAAAAATCATCCACTGTCAGCCCATGGTCTATGTGTAAGCTAGAACTTCCTGTGCTTTGCATGTCTTATCACTGGGTGCTCTAAGGAAAGCAAAGGCATGGTGATCTCACCCTGGGAAAACCAAACAACCATCGTGGAATTTGTACTTCGAGGATTTTCCTCCATCCGACAGCTAAATATTTTCCTCTTCATGATGTTTCTAGTTTTCTACATCTTAATCATTTCTGGAAACATTCTCATTGTTCTGCTAGTTTTGTTCAGCCATCACCTCCATACCCCCATGTACTTCTTCCTGGTGAACTTGTCTTTTCTAGATATCTGGTATACCTCCAACACTGTCCCCAAGATGTTGCTGATTATCATAGCAGAACAGAAGACCATCTCTGTGGCTGGGTGCCTGGCACATTTCTACTTCTTTGGGTCCCTGGCTGCAACAGAGTGTCTGTTGCTTGCTGTGATGTCCTATGACCGATATCTGGCCATCTGCCAACCTCTCCACTATCCCATCCTCATGACTGGCCCCCTTTGCATTAAGCTGGCTTCCAGCTCTTGGCTCTGTTGTTTCCTCCTCACAGCAATCAGTGTGGTCCTACTGTCTAGACTACCTTTCTGTGGATCCAATGAAATCGATCACTTCTTCTGCGACTTCACCCCTCTGGTCCATCTCTCCTGCACGGACACTTCACTGACTGAGACCATTGCCTACGCCACCTCTTCTGCAGTAACTCTGCTTCCGTTTCTCCTCATCACAGCCTCCTACTCCCGCATTCTTATTGCTATCTTACGGATTCCATTGGGTACAGGCCGGAGAAAGGCCTTCTCCACCTGCTCTTCCCACCTCACTGTGGTCACCGTGTTTTATGGAACACTGATTGCCACATACCTTGTGCCTTCAGCCAGTTCTTCACAACTCTTGCGCAAAGGATTCTCTCTGCTCTACACCATCCTGACACCCATGTTCAACCCCATCATCTACAGCCTGAGAAACAGAGACATCCATGAAGCCCTGAAGGTGTGCCTGAATAAGAAGCCAGATTTCCTCCTCAGATGATGCAAAAAGGAAAAGTTCTGTATTTGTCCTAGGGAGGATGAATTGGATTGAATAATTTAGATTCTACATAAAGGGCACTAACTACACCAAGAGTTGTTAAATGTGGATGATCATATGCCTCTGGAGTTCTGACAACCTCAGGGGAATTGGTGTCCCAGGAAAGGTCTATGTAAGTCAGGTTCTGCTCCACTGTCTTCAGGAGACCTGGATCTTTTGTGTAAAAGTTCACCTTCAAAATGAGCTGCTAAGGCTGGTTGCTCATCTATTCAAATATTCATTAAGGTCTACTATGTTGGAGGCACGGTAGGTAGGTACTCCATACAGGTGATAAAAACGAACAAAAGCAGAGGCAGTCCCTGCTTTCACTGAACCCACAGTCTATGGGGGGATGAAAAACATTAATCAAATAACTAACGTAAAACTACATACATAAATATAAAACTACATTTGTGACTCAAAATTAAAAATCATAAGATGACTACTACAAACCCATTAGAAGGCCAAAATCTGGAACACGGACAACACTAAATGCTGGTGAATGTGTGGACCAACAGGAAGTTTCATTCATTGTTGGTGAGAGTGCAACATGGTGTAGCCACTTTAAAAGACAGTTTGGAAGTGTCTTACAAAATGAAATATACTTTTACCATACAATCCAGCAAATCACACGCCTTGGTATTTAACCAGATGAGTAAACTTATGTCTACACACAAAAAAACTTTTTATGTGGGTGTTTGTCGCAGCTTTATTCATAAATGCCCAAATTTTGAAGCAACCAAGATGTCTTTCAATGGAAAGTGGAAAAATAAACCGTGGTGCCTTCAGACAATGAAATATTATTCAATGCTAAAATGTAATGAGCCATCAAGTCCAAAAGACATGGAGGAACCTCTAAGTAGATGTAATTAAGTGAAAGAGGCCAATCTGAAAAGGCTACATACTATAAGATCCCAACTGTATGACATTCTGAAGAAAAGGCAAAATGATGGAGATAGTAAAAAGATCAGTAGTTGCCAGAGGTTAGGGCTGCAGGAGACATAAATAGAGAGCACATGCTAGATTTTAAGGCAGTGAAACTGTTCTGCATGATGCTACGAAGTGGATACCTGCCATTATACATTTGGCAGAAGCACCAGAAGTACAACGCCAAGAATGCACTCGAATGAAATTATGGACTTTGGGTGATAATGATGTGCCAGTGTAATGATGTGCCAGTACAGTGACTGTAACAAATGCGCCGCACTGGTGGGAAATGTTGATAATGGAGGAGACTGCGAGTGTGAGGATTAACCTTAAAAATAAAACTGCCAGTTATCTTACCAGCAAAAATGGATTTATTGGGGGCATAGTAGAGAACTGCAATCCAGAGCAAGCAAGCTATTACAGAACCGTAGGCAAGTGTGCGGAACAAAGAAGAGGAACACTCATTTACAGAGGAAGGGAAAGCTAGGAAGGCTGTTACCAACAAAATGCCCACTGTAGTAAACTGGGAGTTCAAAGTATAGTGGCTTTTCATTGGCTGAACTGTGAATAAAGGCTCTCTTCCTCTCCTGCTGGGGCAGTAAAGTAGGAGCCATGTGCAGGATTCATCTCTCCTGGTTGGATGTGTAGTTGACGAGTGGTAGGGCATTCAGAGCTCCCTCTTGCTGGTCTCTCAACTCCATTCTAAAGGAGATTTCCTTTTATTAACTTTCGCTTCACCCTTTAGGGTAAGATGTTTCTCTGAAAGCATTGCTGATCAGGAGTCACACTGACTGAGCCACCCAGGTGCTCCCTTTTTTTAATTTCCATTGAAGTTAAGGGCACCTTATTGTTTCCATAATGTTCCAAAGTCATGAGCTACCCCAAAGGCATATCGACTATTGATATAAATGTTTGCAGTTTGCCCTTGCTATGGTACAAGCTTGAGTAAGGGCATATAACTCAGCCTGCGGGGCTGAAGTAGACAAATGTAAAGATGCTGTTTCGGTGACTTCAAAAGGAACTGAAAACAGCACATCCAGCATAACACTTACCATTTTAATCTTTTAAATAAGAACTATCAGTAAACCATTAAAAAGTCTGCATTGGTTAGAGGAGTTTGCTATAAATCACCATAGGGATTCAAAACATAATCTGCCAGAATTAAGCAGTTATAGGGATTTTCATCTTGTAGGAGCCCGACAGTGACCACGAGAAAGAATGGTTAAGGAAGCAGAGCATGCTTGCAAACAGGATGTTCTGCCAGGAAGCCTGCACACGATATCCAAGGTTAACGATCCACTCGCATACGAGGGAACGTGCCCTCCCTGAAAATAGGGAGGAGGCTGGAGTTCTGGGCAGGCTTCTCAGTAAACATGCTGTGGTCAATTCCTCGCTTTGTTCCTCCCGTCCTTGGAAAAAGAATGCGTTTCTTTGATTTTGGTATGTGTCCAGCTACCGGGGTATAAAAATAAACCGCACGAAGGCTCGGGGAGAATTTTCTCCCTCCGGCCGGAGTTGTGTCTTTGTCTGTCTTTTGTGTGTCATTTCGTTTGCAACATCTGGCACCCAAAGCGGGGAAAGAAGCAGAGGGCGAACGAAACCGAAAAGGTGAGTATCCCGTGGGGATTGTAGACCCAAGGCAGGGAAACTTTCGGGAAAATTATGGGGAATTCCCCATCAGCAAAGTCACAATACATGGAGCTAGTCAAAGGACTTCTCCACTCCATCGGGGTGAAGGCATCTAGTGCTGTTTATATGAGTTATTTTACCTTGTGGAGCAGCATTGTTATGGGTTTAAGTGCCAACCCAAAGTACAATTAAACTTAAAGGAATGGAAATTAATACAAAAGGAATTACCGCGACAACATCAGAAGGGTAACATAATTCCTTTGAAATTGTGGACTCTATGTAGTTTTATCACTCAAGCACTTGCATTGCTTTCTACAGATAGTGAAACTAAATCTATAAAATCTGAGGTGATTTATGAGGAAATCCCTAACGAAAAACAAAAAGAATCAAATACTGCCGCTTTAAATGACGTTTCTGCAGCCGCCGCTTTGCATTCCAGGGATGGGGAATCAGATATCGAATCTGATAGTTCTAGTGAGTCCTCCTCATCGTCTGACGGGAACAACGAAGTTGATAAAGTGACCCGACTTTTTCAACAATGGTGGAAAACACAAAATGAAGGAACAAATTCTCAAAAGTCATGATTGGGTCCCACCAAAAGTAATAAACACCTCACAGATACTGAATAGTCAAAGCTGTAATTGTAATTGGTGCTTATGTGATGATGCTACATGTATTGTAATACTTCCATCCCTTACTCCTTAAAAACCCTATTTGCTATTGTTCTTCGCTTCATCTTCCTACCACGACACTAATAGGCAAATGAGCCCCTGCTCGAGCTTGTAATAAAGACTCTTTTGTATTTGCATCGGTGTCGGCTCCTTGGAGGTCTCTGGGAACTCGCAAATCGGACACAACATTAGCTCTCCCGGGATTCCCCAGAACCCCCGAGCTGGAGGGTCATCCAGCTGGTAAAAATCTCTTTCTGTTGTGTTTATCTGTGTAACTCTGGTCTCAATACAAATCTATATTAGGCGACCAAAGGTGGTTAGGGCGGACGCGCTGGGGGGGCCACGGTCGCAGGAGACCTGGAAGACGCTCCAGGCTCCTTCTGTATCGGAGGGGAAAAAATGTCCAGTGGACTGCCCCTAACCTGTATTCTGTATTGGTTCAGAAGGACAGGGCAGGTTGTGCCCAGGATCCAACCGAAAGCCTTCGTCCCAGTTTGTTTCTTTTCCGTAACGCCGCCGTCCTAGTTTCAGTTTCATTTCCCCGCGCAGCGAACTTTGTTATCTGTCTCTCTGTGTGTGTCTATGACTATCAGTTGTGGCTGTTGGACTTTTATTACTGGGCGACTAAGACTGGCAAAATGAGACAGACACCCTCTAAACCCCTGGACCTATTGCTCACTCACTTCAAGGATATCAGAGCTCAAACACACAATCTATCCGTGAAAAAATTTTTTCTGTTCCCGGGTGCCTATTGCCAAGTTCCTGCTCTGCATTCGCGAATGACCTTCTGCTTGGACACAGCCTTGTGTGTGCACGTAGGCTGTCTTAACCTTGAGTTTACTACTTGGTCAGCACCCTGGCTCGTTTACAAGCTTAGGATGTTCCGGCTCGGAATGCATCCTACGATTAGGGACAGTCAGCCTGGGACAGGCCCTTCATTGTCAGCCTGGGACAGTAGCCCCTTTGTTTTCCAACAACCCTTAAAAATGACTACTACATTAGGAATAACCAAACCTTTAATGGTGTCAGATTTACACTCTACAACTTCAGGAAGTGCTGCTGCTCATTTGCCTCTCACTGAAAATGTTCTTTTGTCTCCGGGAGGTGGCATTTATAAATTAAGAACCAACATATTTGGCCCATTGCCTAAAGGCACCTTTGGCTTAATATTGGGCCGCAACAGCACAGTTTTAAGAGGTCTAACTATAATTCCTTGAGTAATAAACTCTGATTTTATTGGAAAAATTTTAATCATGGTTTCTACTTCTATTACGCTTTCACTATTGGCTGGAGAATGTATAGCACAAATACTTCTTTTATCTTATCTTCCCTTTTCTACGCTTCCTAATGAAAGGTCAGGAGGTTCTGGAAGTACTGGGCAACACATATTTTGGGAGATACTCATCAAGGATTCTTACCCTGTTCTTTCTTTAACCATACAAAAAAGGAACTTTGAAGGGTTAATAAACACAGGGGCAGATGTTTTGGTCATTTCCTCTCAACAATGGCCCCAGGACTTTTTTCCTCTAATGCTGACAGGATTAGACTCTATTACAGATGTTTAAAAAAGTACTCGTCCTTTACAGTGCCAGTTTCATAATAAAAAAACAGTTTTTGTCACTTTTTATATTGTTAATATACCTATTAATATATGGGGAAGAGATCTTCTCTCTCCCATGGGGGCTTCTGTAGCCATTCCGTCCAAAAGCTACTGGCTACTACTCAAATTCCTCGAGCACTCCCTTTAAAATGGATAATTAATACTCCTAAATGGACTGAACAGTGGCCATTACCAAAAATAAAACTCGAGGCCTTAGAACAATTAGTATCAGAGCAACTTCAACTTGGCCATATAGAGCCCTCTACTTCCCCTTGGAATTCTCCTGTGTTTGTTATAAAAAAAAATCTGGAAAATGAAAAATGTTAACTGATTTAAGAGAAGTTAATAAATGTATTAAACCTATGGGAGCCTTACAACTGGGCCTTCCTTCTCCCACTCTTATTCCTCATAACTGGTCTTTAATGGTACTAGATCTTAAAGATTGGTTTTTTTTTTTTTACTATTCCTTTACATTTACAAGATAAAGATAAATTTGCTTTCACGGTTCCTGTTCTTAATCACACTCAAACCTGTTAAGCGCTACCAATGGACAGTCTTACCACAGGGAATAATAAATAGTCCTACCTTATGTCAAGAGTTTGTAGCTCGTTCTTTACAGTCTATCCGTCAAGAGTATCCTAATTATATTCTCTATCATTATATGGATGATCTCTTATTGACAACTCTCAGTATTACTGAATGTAATAAATTCTTCTTAAAGATACAGGAAGCTTTAAAACAATATAACTTACATATAGCACCAGAGAAAGTTCAAAAGGATTTTCCCATTTCTTATTTAAAAACAATATTAAAACAACACCAAATCCGGCCTCAAAAATTACAAATTAGAAGAGACCATTTAAAAACTTTAAATGACTTCCAAAAGTTATGAGGAGATATTAATTGGCTATGCCCAGTACTTGGGATTCCTACTTATCAATTACAACACTTATTTTCTACTTTAAAGGAAGACACAGTTTTAGATAGTCCCCAAATCTTAACCCCTTTGGCTTTACAAAAACTTCAATTTGTTGAACAAAAATTAAATAATGTTTTTTAACATATATTTCTGCTTCTCAACCTATTTCATTCATAATATTTCATACCCCTCATTCTCCATCTGGTGCGATTACTCAAAAAAAAAAAAAAAAAAAAGAAGTAATAGAATGGGTTTTTTTACCCAACAGTTTCTCCAAAAAATTAACTACATATATGGATAAATTGGCATTTCTTATACAAAAGGGTCACAATCATATTCTACAATTATCAGGAAAAGAACCACACCAAATTGCTACTCAATTAACAAATACTCAAATATCTTTATGCTTACAATTTAATGAAAATTGACAGATTTCCCTTGCTTCATTTCCTGGTTCATTTTCTAATCATTATCTGTCATCTAAATTCATTGATTTTCTTCAAACTAACCCCATGATACCTCAGTCTCCGATTTCAAATGTTCCAGTTAAAGGACCCACTGTTTTTACTGATGCAAATAAAAACACTGCTGGATATTGGACTTTTGAACGTTCTAAAGTCCTTCCCCATTCGTTCTCCTCTGTACAGCCTGCTGAGTTGTGGGCTATTTATTTAGTTTTGCAAAATTTTCCTCAACTTCCTGTTAATATTGTTTCAGATTCTCAATATGTTGTTCTCTCTTGTCTACAGCTTCCTCAGGTTTCACTGCCTATAACTCTTAAGACAGATATTGATAAATTGTTTTATCAGGTACAACAATCGCTCTTGTGGCGTTCAAAATCAATTTTCTTTACTCATATCTGTACACATTCCGCCCTTCCTGGACCCCTGTCATTTGGAAATGCTACAATTGATGCATTACTTTATCCTAAAGAAGCAGCAAAACAAGAGCATCATCTGCAACATACTAACTCTAAAGGATTAAAAAAGTCTTATGCTATTACTCAAAAATAAGCTCAAAATATTGTTCACTCTTGTTCCATATGTGCGCCTTTTACCTTACCATTTACCCCACCAGGTGTCAACATAAAGAGGATTACAAGCAAATCAGATATGGCAAATGGATGTAATTTTTATTTCATCTTTTGGACAACAAAAATGCGTCCATCATACTATAGATACATGCACATATTTCCAATGGGCTACTGCATTACATTCTGAAAAAGCTGACACTGTTATTACTCATTTATTGTCTTGTTTTGCAATTATGGGGGTACCAATTGAATTAAAAACTGATAACGCACCTGCCTACCAATCTGCAAAATTAGCTCATTTTTTATCCCAATATCATATAACTCATACTTTTGACATCCTTATAATAGTCAAGGACAAACTATCATTGAAAAAACTAATCGTACTTTACGTGAATATATTCATAAAAAAAAGAGAGGGGGAACAGGAGAGATTCATGAAACCAAAAGACATCTTGAATAAAACCTTACTTACTTTAAATTTTCTGAGTATTTGGAGCAAAGAAAATCTATCAGCAGCAGAATTGCATTTTCGAAGGAAAGAAGAGGATAGGAAGATCTTGAATACACTCATTTGGTATAAAGATAAAGAGAAAGGTTGGATTCCAGCATCACTGATATATTTGGGACGAGGTTATGCTTTCATATCTGTTGATAATTTTAGGTTTTGGGCCCCAACTCGATTGATCAAGATTCATAATGGATGACCACTTTGTGCGAAAATTTGAAGAGCTTTCTGCACAGTGGAGCTTTACCTTCCCTAACCGATCTGCGTCCCCTCCAACATGGGGGCAACTGAAGAAGTTTACACAGGAGGCTGAGAAAACTCTCACTAATCCTGGTCAACCTTTTAATTCTACTAATCTGCTGTTGGCTATGTTGGCTGTAATTACCTGTCAGGTAATGTATGCACAAGCGATAGAATATACTTATTGGGCTTATGTTCCTAACCCTCCTCTTGTGAGAGCTGTCTCTTGGGGTGAACCTGAAGTACAGGTATGCATCAATAAAACTGCATTCTTCCCACCACCGTGTGTGGAGGAATTGAACATTTATATCATCATATTAATCAATAGAGCATAAGTAATGTTACTGTTGCAGTGGAGGGCCTCCCCTTGTACATTGGAGGACATCCCTTTTGCCTCTCTACAAGAAAGCATAATCGTCACTCTTATAATACTTGGGGGGTAAAATATAATAATTATCATCCTGCTGTCTTTACTGTGCTTGTTTCCACCAGGGGATTCAACACCTCTATGACCCCGATGAGTCACCATCCTGATACCTTTATACCATTATGCCTTTCTAATTTTTTTATTCCTTCCTTAGAATCTTTGGAATGGGAAAGTTGCCGAGGTCATAGGCCTTTTAAGGTCATGAACTATTCTGGATTTGTTATTGTAGATTGGAGCCCTGATCATGGCCAAATTTTATAAAAATGGTCTAACAAAACTCTCAAATGGCATCAGATTAATGGTACTTTAACGGGTAACGGTAATGAAACCATAAAATTGCAGCCGTTTGCACTCATTCGCCCTCAGTTGCAATTGTTAAGGTATCCCCACTTTCAAGGGAAAATTTGGAAATTATGGACAGTTTCAGGGAATCTCACTATATGGTCGGGAAACTATACTTTGAATATGACTGACAGTTCACGTCTCTTTCATGTTAACTTGCATGTTAATAAATCTTATTTTGCTATGGCTTGTCTAAAATACCCCTTTGCATTGTTGTATGGGAATTGGACTTGAAATGCTTTAGAAGGATCTATATCATGTAATCATTGTAATTTAACACAATGTGTAAATCAGTCATGGTGGAAAAATTCTGAACCACAAACCAACAACTCTAATTTTTCATTGGTGGTTGTTAAAACTCGAACCGAAGTATGGCTACCTGTAAATTTGACAAGACCTTGGTCGGACTCTTTTACTGTATTTCATTTGGTGGCTGCTGTACAGACCTTACTTCACTGATCCCGACACATGCTTGGAGTAATCATAGCTTCAGTTCTTGCAGTGGCTTCGGTTACTGCAACCACTGCCGTGGCCGGACTTGCTTTGCATCAAAGAATCCAAACAGCACACTTTGTACAGGAGGGGCATAAAGACTCATTTATTATGGCAACAACAACGAAATTTGGATACACAACTTACAACTGATGTACTCAATCTTCAACATACTGTTTCTTGGCTTGGGGATCAACTAACTGTCTTATCCACAAGAAGTATGTTAAAATGTGATTGGAACTCCTCTCAATTATGTATAACACCTGTGCCTTTCAACATGAGTGAAGGCTGGGAAAAGGTGAAACGGTCATTAGCAGGACATCAAAACCTAACTAAGGAAATTATGGAGTTAGAGCAGCAAATTTTGTCTACATTTAGCAAAACGCTACCTGACATTACTGGGTCTAATCTGTTAAAGGATTTACAGGAAGGGGTAGATAATTTGAATCCTCTTGGGCATGTATCTACCCTAATTGGAACTACTTTCGGAAATACCTTGTTCATAATATTCTTATGCCGTGTTATTATTCTAGTCTTCCGGTGCTGGAGATGAAGGCAACAACTAAAAAAGGATAGACAACGCATTCTTGCTGCCTTACAGCTTGCTACTACTTCTCAGAAAAAAGGGGGAGATGTAGGAGCCCGACAGTGACCACGAGAAAGAATGGTTAAGGAAGCAGAGCATGCTTGCAAACAGGATGTTCTGCCAAGAAGCCTGCACACGATATCCAAGGTTAACGATCCACTCGCATACGAGGGAACGTGCCCTCCCTGAAAATAGGGAAGAGGCTGGAGTTCTGGGCAGGCTTCTCAGTAAACATGCTGTGGTCAATTCCTACCTTTGTTCCTCCCCTCCTTGGAAAAAGAATGCGTTTCTTTGATTTTGGTATGTGTCCAGCTACCGGGGTATAAAAATAAACCGCACGAAGGCTCAGGGAGAATTTTCCCCTCCGGCCGGAGTTGTGTCTTTGTCTGTCTTTTGTGTGTCTTGTCTTTGTGTCATTTCGTTCGCAACACATCTGGATCCAAATGTAATCCTTATGCTGAGATCAGGTGGCTTAAGTGTCCCATGTGAGTTAAGCAAACTGCAATTTTTCTTTGGAAACTTTATGTCCCTTTAAGGCCAAAATTTTCAACAGGTAGAAGAGGTTTGATAAGGGGAGCAAAGTTGCAAATCGTGTATATATGACAACAAAGTAGAGGCCACAGAAAATTTTCTATCGTCCAAGACAGCTTCTAAGGTTTGTGAAAAGAATTGTCAGTGAAACCCTGAGGCCTTACTGTCCAGATGTAATTTCTTCTTTCCAAGTGAAAGCAAAAGATGTTGGCTATCCTTATCAACTGGAATACTAAAAACATAACACATAGGTCAATGATAGTGAAAAATGTGCTTTTAGTGGGAAGATATTTGCAGCACAGAGTGTTTAGGAACAACAAGGTACCAAAGGATAACAATCGTATTATTGCTCAGAGGTCCTAGAAAAACCACCATCGTTTCGCTCGGGGTTATTTCACAGGTAAAATAGGGATATTACAGGAACTAGCACAGGGGATAATGAGGGCCTGAAATTTGTAGTCTTCTATTATGGGTCTGATGCCTTAGAGAGCTTCCATGTTTCGAGGGTATTGATTATTTATGGAAGAAGGTTTTGAGGGATCTCTCTGAATCCTAATAGCAGGTTCACTGTGAATTCTGCCAATATCAGCTGAGGATTTTGCCCATAAAGAAATGGTACCTGATTCAACAAGAATAAATAAGCAGTGTCCCCAGACTCAGCTATAGTGTCAGAGATAGAACTAATAAAGATGCCAAAGGATCATTTAATTCTGCTGGTTGGCTATTTTGATGACTATTGTCAAATTCTAGAGTTATTTCCCCTTCTGGGAGAAAGAAATTCTGGCATGATGTTTCTCGAAGATATCTCAGCCCAAAAAATTAACAAGGTACAGTAACGAAGGAGAAAAGGAGTTGTGTCCGTCACAGAGCCTACACAAAAGGGAACAGGTTTGGAGATAGAAACGTGTTGAGGTTTGTTAGAGACCCTCACAATTTGAACCGTGTTAATGCTTTGAGGCAGGGGCTACTTTACAGCAGTGGACACTTCCAGTGTTCAACAGGGACAGAGATTAATTTCCAGTCTGGAGAGTGGTTTCTCCAAGCTGATTAAGAAGGAGGATCCGGAAGAGCCCCTACGCTTCCTCAGAGCCCCGTAACTGAGAATTGGGAGGACATCGGAATGACTAGCTAGAAGGTTGAAGGTGCCTTGAGCATTTAAATTCATAACAATCTTTTTTCTCAATGTTCCGGCTCTTGGCAATAAGAGAAAAAGTAGGAGGTGGGGAGGGGAGGTAGATGGGTTGCTTTTGTCCAGGGGCCTTTATTTACCTGAGCTGAAAACAGAATTTTAGCACTCTTTCTTTTAGGTGACTCATCTGGGATGTGACAGAACTGGTTTACCAAATGAACTAAACTTGGAGTTGGTAGTTTCCCATTCCATCCTGGTCCTTCTAACCAAAAGAGAATGATCTTGGTTCAGCCTATTAAACATAGAATTAGATGCTACCCAGGTGGATTCAACATCTAAATGAAGACCAGAATTTTCTTAAAAGGCAGTATGGAGTTGACTGTAATAGTCACAGACAGGTCCATCAGGTTTTTGTGTGGAAACCTGGATTTTATTTCAATTACCAGGCTTAGGAAAACCTACTACAATTGCTCAGTGGAGATTTCCAGCAAGTGTTCTAACATCTCGCCAAAAGTTGGGGGTCTGTTTCGCTAAAACCCCTTCAGGATTTTCCTCTGGCCAGTTGCACACGATGTTTGGCCAGCAAGCATGGGACCATATTGATATAAATCTGAGAAATTAGGTGGGTGAGTTTGAGTAACTATGCTAAACTATTCAGCAAACTTTTGGAAATCCACAGTCACTTTACAAAACTTTAACTATTGCTTAGTCCAGAGAACATAAGACACGTGGGATTTACTTAGATCCTCAGAAGACTGAACTTTAAAGAGGAAGGATTTAATAGGCTCAGAAGAGGAGGGATATGGAAAGAGAGGTTTGACAGAGAGAAGAGAGGAAAATGGTGCCAGAGGTGGGGCCTGAGCACAAGGCAGATGCAGACAAAGATGGATGGGGGCAGCACATGGTGAGGGGAGGCCTCAGAAGTCATTTTGAGGTCTTTCAATTGTTTGCCTCGCTTAATTTAGAAATAGTATTTTTGCAAAGAGGCAAACTTAGACTCTGAAAGCTTCTGGAAGCCTCAAGGTACCATTTAAAATAGATATCCCTGAGGTGCTTGGATGGCTCAGTCGGTTGAGCATCCAACTCTTTTTCTTTTTCTTTTTTTGGTATCATCTTTCATTTTTTTATTTTTTTAAAATAGTTTATTGTCAAGTTGGTTTCCATATAACACTCAGTGCTCATCCCAAGTGCCTTCCTCCATGCCCATCATACCCCTCCCCCTCCCCCCACCCCGTCTGTCCTCAGTTTGTTCTCGGCATTCAAGAGTCTCTCATGGTTTGCCTCCCTCCCTCTCCCCCACTATCTCCCCCCTTCTTCTCCCCCATGGTCTTCCATTAGGTTCCTCCTAATCCTCCTATACGTGCAAACATATGGTATTTGTACTTCTCTGCCTGATTTATTTCACTCAGCGTAACACCCTCAAGGTCCATCCATGTTGTTACACATGGCCAGATTTCATTTTTCTCACTTCCATGTAGTATTCCATTGTATAAATATACCACGTCTGTTGATGGACACTTAGGCTCTTTCCATGTTTTGGCTATTGTGGGGAGTGCTGCTATGAACATTGGGGTACATGTGCTCCTATGCATCAGCATTTCTGTATCCCTTGGGTAAACTCTTAGCAGTGCTATTGCTGGGTCCTAGGGGAGTTGTATTGTTAATTTTTTGAGGAACCTCCACACTGTTTTCCAGAGGGGCTGTACCAGTTTACATTCCCACCAACAGTGTAGGAGGGTGCCCATTTCTCCACATCCTTGCCAGCATCTAGAGTCCTCTGACTGAGCATCCAACTCTTGATTTCGGATCAAGTCAAGATCCCAGGGTCATGGGATTGAGCCCCACATCGGGTGTTGCACTGACGGTGCACACACACATATGCACACTCTAAATAAATAAACAAATAAACTTAAAAAAACAGGTATCCTATTCAGGCTTTTTGTGTGCTTGTTTCTTTTGGAGCCATAGCTTTCTAATTTGATTTTTAGTAAAACAAGTTTGGGGAGATGACAATTTTCCATAAAAGCCACTGAAGTTCTAAATTATTTTGGTTAAGGCAGTCCACGTTGTTATAAAGGTGCAGGAGGGGAGGGAGGAGTTAAGATGGAGGAGAAGTAGGTGGACCAGACTTACAAGTGTGTTTTCCCTTGTAACCCAAACATGGCTCTATTAAGGCCAGAACACTTGTAATGCCCAGGAAATCTATCTCTGCTTCAACTTTTTTCCCACCCCTTTCATTTTTCTCTTCATATGGGATCAGGTCCCCTTCTCTTTCCTTTTTTCCAGGGTTACTGCAACAAAAAATCAAAGAATACCTGGTGGAAGGTCTAAACAATCCACCACTATGAGTAAGAAGGAGCTTTATAGAGGACTGACCAGTGGGATAAAGCAGCCATATATGCAACAACACAGTGCATGCACCAGACTACAAAAACACTTCCTGAAGTGTTAGGCCCTGGACAGTGTACGACCCCTTTTTAATATAGTAGTTCTTACAGCTGCAAGACACATAACAAGCTATTTAAAAAGGTAGAAGGCAGGGGCACCTGGGTGGCTTAGTCGGTTAAGTGTCCGACTTTAGCTTAGGTCATGATCTCGCAGTTCGTGGGTTCGAGCCCCGCGTCGGGCTCTGTGCTGACTGCCAGCTCAGAGCCTGGAGCCTGTTTCAGTCTGTGACTCCTTCTCTCTCTGACTCTCCCCTGCTCACGCTGTCTCTCTCTCTCCTAGAAATAAATAAAAATATTAAAAAAAAAAAAGGTAGAAGACAAAAACCTAGCCAAAATGATAAAATGGAAGAATTCACAAAAGAAATTCCAGGAAGAACTGACAGCTAAAGAATTGCTCAAAACAGATATAAACAATATATATGAACAAGAATTTAGAATAACAGTCATAAGACAAATAGCCAGGCTTGAAAAAAGCATAGAAGATAGCAGAGGATCTATTTATGCAGAGATCAAAGACCTAAGAAATCATCATGATGAATTAAGAAACGCTATAAATGAGATGCAAAATAAGCAAGACGCAGTGACAACAAGGATGGAAGAAACAGGAAAGAATTGGTGAAATACAAGATAAAATTATGGAAAATGATGAAGCTGAAAAACAGAAGGAAAGGAAATTACTAGACCAAGAGGGGAGAATTAGAGACCTAAGTGATTGAATGAAATGAAATAATATCCATATCATAGGAGTTCAAAAAGAAGAAGACAGACAGAAAGGGGCAGAATGTTTATTTGAGCAAATTATACCTGAAAAATTCCCTATCCAGGGAAGGAAACAGGCATCCAAGTCCAAGAGGCACAGAGAACTCTTTTTAAAATCAACAAAAACAGATCAACACCACGACATTTCATAGTGAAACTGGCAAAATACAAAATAAGGAGAGAATTTTGAAAGCAGCCAGGGGCAAACAGACCTTAACCTACAAGGGTAGTAGCAGACTTGTTGACTGAAACTTAGGAGGACAGAAGGGAGTGGCAGGAAGTATTCAATGTGCTGAATAGGAAAAATATGCAGCCAAGAATCCTTTATCCAGCAAGGCTGTCATTCAGAATAGAAGGAGAGAGAAAAGCTTTCCCAAACAAACAAAAAGAAGTTCATGGTCATGAACTAAACTAATCAGCCACTAAACCAGCCCTGCAGGAGATCCTAAGGGGGAATCTGTGAGTGGAAAGCAGCAAAGACTACAAAGGACCAGAGACATCACCACAAGCACGAAACATACAGATAACACAATGACACTAAATCTGTATCTTTCAATAATCACTCTGAATGTAAAAGGACTAAACGCCCCAATCAAAAATACTGGGTATCAGAATGGATAAAAAAAACCAATCCATCTATATGCTGCCTACAAGAGACTCATTTTATACCTGAGGACACCTTCAGATTAAAAGTGAGAGTATAGAGAATCATCTATCATGCTACTGGATGACAAAAGAAAGTTGGATTTTAAAATGAATACTGTAACAAGAGATGAAGAAGGGCAGGGGCACCTGGGTGGCTCAGTTGGTTGAGCGTTCGACTTTGGCTCAGGTCATGATCTCATGGTTCGTGGGTTCGAGCCCCATGTCAGACTCTGTGCTGACAGCTAGCTCAGAGCCTGGAGCTTGCTTCAGATTCTGTGTCTCCCTCTCTCTCTCTGACCCTCCCTTGCTCACACTGTCTCTCTCTCTCTCTCTCTCAGAAATAAATAAAAACATTTAAAAATTTTTTATTAAAAAAAAAAAGAGATGAAGAGCATTATACTGTAATTAAGGGGTTCATTCATCAAGAAGAACTAACAATTGTAAATGTTTATGCTGCCAACATGGGAACACCCAAATATATAAATCAATTAATTACAAACATAAATAAATATACAGACAATAATACCATGATTGTAGGGGACTTTAATACTCCACTTACAGCAAGAGACAGATCCTCGAGGCAGAAATCAGTAAGGAAACAATGACTGAATGACACACTGGACGAGGTGGACTTAACAGATATATTCAGAACTTTTCATCCAAAAGCAGCAGAGTACACATTCTTCTTGAGTGCACATGGAACATTCTCCAAAATAGATCACATACTGGGTCACAAAACAGCTCTCAACAAATATAAAAGGATTGAGATCGTACCATGCATATTTTTCAGATTACAATGCTATGAAACTCAAAATAAAACACAAGAAAAATTTGGAAAGCTCTCAAACACATGAAGGTTAAAGAATATCCTACTAAAGAATGAATGGATCAACCAGGAAATTAAAGAAGAAATTAAAAAATATATGGAAGTTGGGGCGCCTGGGTGGCTTAGTCGGTTAAGCGTCCGACTTTCACTTAGGTCATGATCTCGCAGTTCGTGGGTTCGAGCCCGCGTCAGGCTCTGTGCTGACTGCCAGCTCAGAGCCTGGAGCCTGTTTTGGAGTCTGTGTCTCCCTCTCTCTCTGACCCTCCCTGCTCACGCTGTCTCTCTCTCTCCTAGAAATAAATAAAAATATTAAAAAATATATATATGGAAGCCAATGAAAAGGTAAACATGAAAGTCCAACCCTTTGGGATGCAACAAAGGCTGTCTAAGGAGGAAAATACATTGCAATCCAGGACTATGTCAAAAAGCAAGAAAGGTTTCACATATACAACTTAACCTCCCACCTAAAGGAACCAGAAAGGCAGCAGCAAAGAAAGCCCAAAGCCAGCAGCAGAAGAAAAATAATAAAGATTAGAGCAGAAACAAACAACATAGAATAAAAAAAAAATACCAGTAGAACAGATCAATGAATTTTAGAGCTGTTTTTCTCAAAGAACAACCAAAATGGATAAACCCCTAGCCAGACTTCTCAAAAGAAAAGAGAGAGGACCCAAATAGATAAAATCATGAATGAAAGAGGAGAGGTCAACAACCAACGCCACAGAAATACAAACCATTATTAGAGAAAATAATGAAAAATTATATGCCAACAAACTGGAAAATCTGGAAGAAATGGACAAATTCCTAGACACTCACACATTACCAAAATGTAAATGGGAAGAAACAGAAAATTTGAACAGACCCATAACCAGTGAAGAAATTGAACTGGTTATCAAAAATCTCCCAACAAGTAAGAGTCCTGGGACAGATGCCTTACCAGAGAAATTCTACCAGGTATTTAAAGAAGGGTTAATACCTATTCTTCTCAAGATGTTCCAAAAAATAGAAACGGAAAGAAAGCTTCTAGACTCATTCAATGAGGACATTATCTTGATTCCAAAACCAGATAAAGACCCCACTGAAAAGGAGAATTATAAGCCAATATCCTTGATGACCATGGTTGCAAAAATTCTCAACAAGATACTAGCAAATTGAATTTACAGCATATTAAAAAGAATTAGTCACACGATCAAGTGGGATTCATTCCTGGGCTGCAGGGCTGGTCCAATATTTGGAAATCAATCAATGTGATACATCAGATTAACAGAAGAAAGGATAAGAACCATATGATCCTGTCAATAGACCAGAAAAAGCATTTGACAAAACACAGCATCTTTTCTTAATAAAAACCATCAAGAAAGTCAGGATAGAAGGGACTTACCTTAACATCATAAATGCCATATAAGAAAGACCCACAGCTAATACTATCCTTAATGGGGAAAAACTGAGAGCTTTCCCCCTGAAATCAGGAACACGGCAGGGATGTTCACTCTCACCACTGTTGTTTAACACAGTGCTGGAAGTCCCAGCATCAGTAATCAGACAACAAAATGAAATAAAAGGCATCCAAATTGGCAAAGAAGTCAAACTTTCACTCTTCACAGATGACATGATATTCTACATGGAAAACCCAAAAGACTCCACCAAAAAACTGCTAGAGCTGGTACATGAATTCAGCAAAGTAACAGAATATAAAATCATTGTACAGAAATCGGTTGCATTTCTATACAGCAATAATGAAGCAGCAGAAATAGATATCAAGGAATTGATCCCATTTACAGTTGTAACAAAAACTATAAAATATCTAGGAATAAACCTAACCAAAGAGGTAAAATATATGTATGTTGAAAACTATAGAAAGCTTATGAAAGAAATTGAAGAAGACACAAAGAAACTGAAAAAACATCCCATGCTCATGGATTGGAAGAATAAATATTGTTAAAAAGTCGATAATACCCAAGCAATCTACACATTCAATGCAATCCCAATCAAAATAGCACCAACATTCTTCACAGAACTAGAACAAATGATCCTAAAATTTTATGGAACCACAAAAGACCCCAAATAGCCAAAGTAATGTTGAAAAAGAAAACCAAAGTTGGATCCATCACTCCAGCTTAAAATCCCAGACATTAAGCTGTATTACAAAGCTGTAATCATCAAGACAGTACGGTATTGGCACAAAAACAGATACATAAACCAATAGAATAGAGAACACAGAAATGGAGGCACAAATATATGGCCAACTAATCCTTGACAAAGCAGAAAAAAAGTATCCAATTGAAAAAAGACAGTCTCTTTAGCAAATGGTGCTGGGAGAATTGGACAGCAACACGCAGAAGAATGAAACTGGACCACTTTCTCATACCATACACAAAAATAAATTCAAAATAGATGAAAGACCTAAATGTGAGACAGTAAACTATCAAAATCCTAGAGGAAAAAAAACAGGCAATAACCTCTTTGACAGAGCATAGAAAACAGTCAACAAAACTAAAATGCCAACTGATGTAAAGGGAGAAGATAATTGCAAATGACATACCAGATAAAGGGTTATTATCCAAAATCTACAAAGAACTTACCAAACTCAACACCTGAAAAACAAATAACCCAGTGGAAAAATGGGCAACAAACATGAATAGACAATTTTCCGAAGAAAAATGTCTTTGGAACACTTTTCCAGTGTTCCTTCAAGTAGCCAAATGGCAAACAGACACATGAGAAGATGCTCAACATTGCTCTTCATCCGAGAAATGCAAATCAAAAACCACATTGAGATACAATCTCATACTTGTCAGAACAGCTAAAATTATCACTCAGGAAACAAGAGGTGTTGGTGAGGATGTGGAGAAAAGGGAACTGTAGGTGGGAATGCAAACTGTTTCAGCCACTCTGAGAAACAGTGTGAAGGTTCCTCAAAAACAAACAAAGAAATAAACAAACAGAATTAGCCTACAATCCAGCAATAGCACTACTAGGAATTTATCCAAAAGATACAGGAGTGCTGACAAAGGGATACATGCACCCCAATTTTTACAGCAGTGCTATCAACAATAGCCAAAGTATGGAAAGAGCCCAAGTGTCTATTGACTGATAAATAGATATAGAAGATGTGGTTTATACATAATATGGAATACTACTCAGCGATTAAAAAGAATAAAATCTTGCCATTGGCAACAACATGGATGGAACTGGAGGGTATTATGCTATGTGAAATAAGTCAGAGAAAGACAGATATATGATTTCACTCATGTGGAATTTGAGAAACTTAACAGATAAGTATAGGGGAAGGGAAAGAAAAAAAAAAGATACAGAGAGGGAGGCAAACTATAAGAGTTTCCAGAGAACAGAGAACAGATTGAGGGTTGATGGGGATGGGGTCTGGGAGGGGGGGTGGGGAAAATGGGTGATGGGCATTGAGGAGGGCACTTGTTGGGATGAGCACTGGGTGTTACATGTAATGTATCCAATTACAAATAGAAGCTCCAACAAAAAAAGCATTCCCCAAAGTTGAGATAATACAAAATGCAATTATAGAATTTAAAAACTACATTTTGGACACTGTTTTAACCTTAGTGTTTAACAAATTTAGATTCTCGAGTTTGTAAGATAAATTTTATGTATTTTTGTTAGCTTCTCTGAAAGCATTTGAGACTCCATTCATTTAATATATTGACTAGAGTTCCAAATTGTTTTGATTTAAGTACAAAAAAGATGTGATATATATAATGAAATATTACTAAGTCATAAAAAAGAATGAAATCTTGCCATCTGCAACAATATGGATGAAGCTAGAGAGTATTATGCTAAGCAAAATAAATCAGTCAGAGAAAGACAAATACCATGACTTCACTCATGTGGAATTTAAAAAACAAACAAACAAAAAAAGCAAAGGGAATAAAAGAGAGTGAGGCAAAGCACGAAACAGACTTTTAACTTTAGAGAACCTACTAATGGTTACCAGAAGGAAGGTGAGGGGCTGGGTTAAATACCTGATGGGGATTAAGGAGTGTACATGGCGTGAGCACTGGGTGTTGTATAGAAGTGTTGAATCACTACATTGTATACCTGAACCTAATATTATGCAGTATATTAATTCACTGGCATTTATTTATTTATTTATTTATTTATTTTCACTCAGAATACACACTGCTTTAATGATCATTTCACACAGGTGCAGAGTAATAAAATACAGTGATATATTCAATAGGTTGGCAAAATGTGAATGTTTCTAAAATTGCAGAATTTATTTGATGGAATAGTATCTCTTCTCTTGAGAACTTATTAACATAAAATGATATTCAGAAAGTTATATGTCTAAATCATCACACCAATAATACATAATCCAACTCAATTTTCAGAGGAGAGAAATTTAAATCAATGATTACCAAGGGAATTTATAGAAGTTTTGGTAAATAGTAATATTTTAATGTTTCATTTCATTGTATTAAGTAGCAAAACACTTTTCAAATACAACGGTGTCCTTCATTCTTTTTTGTTATTATGGGAACATAGTTTTATTTTTAATCTGCTTAAAAATGTAGAGCCATCCTGGCATCATTTAATGAGTGTAAATGTAACAAAGAATATGACAGCTTTATTTAGAAAGTATGATTTACACTCAAGGATGCTAGTCAAAGAGTAGCAATTGTGTGAGCTTTATGAAAACCCACACTGTACAAAGTCCTCTGATTATCTGTCCCCACTCTTTAGATCTCACAAGAAGGTCTACTTTGTCATTCAATTCCTGAAGAACTTTGCAAAAGTGGTTACTTTGCATTCTTACTAATGGTTGTTTCCCCTAGTGCTTCCCCTAGTGATTTATGTCAGTATGGAATTCTCTGGTAGCCAAAGAAAAATGATGATTATCATTTTCATAATTCACTGGCATTTAAATCAAAACTTTTAAAGAAAGAAAATTCTTACTGGAAACAAAAAGGGATGGACATATCCTCCTTTATAAAAATAAGTTGGGGAATATATAACCTATCTTTGAAAGAAAATAACATTTTCATAAATCAGAAAAAAATTAAAAATAAAACATTAACTACCTTCCTACATAATCTCAGCACACAAGCACATATACCCAACATAGAGCCATACACGTGCTGTGTATGTCCAGACATCACATGCATAAACCTTATAATACACTTGTACAAATCCCTCATCAACACATCGTATGAATTTTGGTACCAAGTGGGTATGGAACAAAAGGATATATATGATAGATCAATAGATCGATAGGATAAATATCCTCAAATAGAATATGACAAATATGAATATCCTGGAAGTACTATTATTACTAAACCTTCATGATATCACTTTCCATACTTTAACCCACCCCTAGATGAGGTTCCAATGTCAACAGGATACCCAAAAGATTACAACATCATCTCCACAAATGAAAACATTACATTATATGACTAGTATTTAACAAATTTTCCAGGCTTTCCATTTTTAGCAATTTTTGTATGAGACATAAAGATTTACAATGTAACAACACACATGACACTTGGTACCCCAAGGTTTCATCAACCTACTTAACATCTGAAGAATTTTAGAAAAGAGGAAATGGAACATTTGCACCCACAGATTTAGACTGGAAATTAAAAATAGGACCAACATTGCTTACGCAGCCAGACCAGCCCACCACTTCATCCATCAACTAGCCCTTATTTACATGTACCAAAAAAACACACATTATTAGATGAAACCATTATGCCCTAATTGGACATTGACGTGTCTCAGGGGCTTTAAAGGTAATTTTACCACACACTTACACAGGGACAATGCTACAATACCAATGCTTTTAAAACCAATTTTTCTATGCTTTCAACTGAACCGTATAGCAGCACACACTATGGGGCACTTTTATGCAGAATATTCAGAAAACCAGCACCCAAACTATCCATTTGGAATAATTCACGCTTTGGTTTACAGGGCATGGACATCACCCTGAAGGACTAGTAAATTTCCCTAGAGCAGGAAAGATAACCTCAAAGTCAGTTTTTGAAATTTTCTGCATACCAAATCATAATAGAATGGAATCAAAACTCTTGAACAATACCATGATTGGACAACTCCCACGGAATGGGATAGCTGAATTTAAGTTATACCTCAGTAACACAGCATATAGTATATAATGGAATGAAGACACAAACAGAGGTTACACATGGATGCCACACAACACCCCAACCATTGAAGACATCCCCATGGAACACATCATTATTGTACCACACCGTCATGGAGTTGACATCTCTTCCAGGATTAACACTTTTGGATATGATTCAGGCTTATCAAAAATTGAATGCAATATTACCTGGTAGAATATATTGAGAGACAATGTTTATGGATTGAGATATTACCTGTTATGGAGTTTCCTACTGCAAGCTAACATGACACTTAACAAACTACCAGTTAATATAACTAATTGTTGGAAATCTGGTCACTCTGTAGTTAAGGCAAAATGGTTCTCAGAACAGTCTATGACAACCATACAATCATACCTAAATGAGAGGCACGTGAGAGGCAAATGGGGTCATACGGTCTTTACCTGTGATCATACTCTAGATAATTTTAATAGCCTTGCACCTCTAAGTCCAGCCTCCTTAGGTCCTTTCACACCCACATAATATAAGATACAAGTCAATTGCCAATCTTGCAATTCTATCCTAATATCAAAATCTAAAGTCAACTTATATAACAAAGGAAATGATCATATTGGCATGTTCATTGGAACAATTAGATGCAATATATTTTTACTATCCTATGGTTAATAAAACCTCAATTATACAAGGAAGATCACAAGCATAATGGGAAACATTAGGAATTGATTTTAATGCAGATCTAGTGACACAGATTGATCCAGGTGTGCAACACCATTTCTTTTTATTGATCCAACCATCAGATGCACAATGGGTAGAATACACATGGTGAGCACATCACCCTGTCTATGAGAATATAACCAGGACTGATTGATCAATACCAATTTACATAGCTAAAGACGTTGCCTTTGACAAATGTGATGTATCACACAATAGTGCACGCCCATGTATTACTGAAAGGGGATATTGGAATACTACGTATTGTATGAGAACTTTCCATTGGAAACCTCAATGGACACATGGCATTACTGACCCAACACCAAAAATTCTCAAACCAAATGTGTTTGAACCTATATTACTTAACCCCATGAGAACTGCATACAAATTATGTGCCATAGAGTTGAAATAACCTTTCAAAGGACAATTTGATTAGCTCCATATACAACCTGAATGTAAAGTTTATGCAAGACAGCTAGGAAGAGCCACCCACGAATGGCCCGCCTTGCTACCATCGAGAGAATTAGACTTAGAATACTTCTCCAATTCAGGTAGGCCTAGACATCATCTCTAACTTAATTATTTCTGGAATTCAAGAAGGAGAAATCCAGACTATTAAGCAGGATCTATCTGTGTTTAAAAAACACGTGAACCCCTACTTAGCGCAGTAGGAAATTTAGGTTCCAAAAATGTCCTCAGTGTTCAAAGAACTACATTCTATTGTCTCGGCTATACATGATTACCATGACCACCACCTGGAGCTTAACTATAACACTGGCCATAGGCTCCAAGCCTTCCAACAGAATTTGCTCAATCTTAGAAATTTCTACATAAGAGAACAGTTAAAAAATAATTGCTATAGAGTCAATAACCTACTGGAGAGAGTATGGAATGATATCAGAAACATTATTATAACAGGTAAAATGTATTCTTGGACTGAATGGAGTCTCTCTTACAGCTAGACACTTCCAGACCATCGGGTTGTGACAATACAGGACAATGTAAACTTTCACTGTCGGGACTATTAGGGTGTCAAAGTCTATTAGCACATGCCACATACATATATGAAAAGTACATGGTAACACAGCTCTTTTGACAACCATGTACCCTTCTGGATTGACAGATATTTACTACCCAGAGAGATGATATTTCAATGGTCTAATGACACGTATTATACCTAGTGTGAATTAGAAATCAGTGCTAATCCGTATCCTTTTACAAGAATGTCCATGGAAAATTTATTCCTGGACATGGGACATTTTGATGGAACAATTGGTGCTAAGAACTCCTAGAGTCATATTTTGTAATCACCCTATAATCACTGATAACTGTCATCGCCACGGACAATGAGTGCATTAAAATACTGTATGCTATTAATGTGACATTGAATAATGCTACTATGATGGGTACTTTTATCTCAGAATGCTCATATAAAGATTTTCCAGCGTACCTTGGGTAAAAACTGACAAAATTGGCACACTTTTCGATGAAAGCTTAGAAGATCCCAAAACAGCCCATAAAACCTAGCAGCCCACAAAACAAGCTAACCCGCTTTGAACATGCTGCACAGGCCATTCATGCACCCTCAGAACTCATCAACACTAACCTAGCTGCATTAAAGAGAGATATACAAATTTTACATGTTAAATATTCCTTCCTGGAATTGCTAACAAAACCTTTTAAACATGTGATTTGTTCTGCTTATATTTGTTCTGGTCTGTGTATAACCCTTTAAAATACTTAAAGGTGGGATGGAATCATTTCTCTACTCATATTTGGAAATCCATTGAGGAAATCCTTCTATTGCTTTTAGCTATTATTTTGCTCCATGTCTTATTAAACATGCTATTATAGGGGCGCCTGGGTGGCTTAGTCGGTTAAGCGTCCGACTTTCGCTTAGGTCATGATCTCACGGTTCGTGGGTTCGAGCCCCGCGTCGGGCTCTGTGCTGACTGCCAGCTCAGAGCCTGGAGCCTGTTTCAGTCTGTGACTCCCTCTCTCTCTGACCCTCCCCTGCTCACGCTGTCTCTCTCTCTCTCTAGAAATAAATAAAACATTAAAAAAAAAACACATGCTATTATCATGCTATGGGTCCTGAGGCTTAAGAAGGGAACATTACAAACAGACTGATTAACCACACCCTTGCCATTCTTTTCTGTGAGCCTATGATCAAGGTTTCATTTGTATTTGTGGACTTCTACCTACCTGTGCTTGACAAGATTATTTTCAGCTGATTGTTCTGTTGATTTCTTACCTTACTTTCCTTACTTCCTAAGGTATTTTAAATTACCTTAATACTAAATTTAGATTCAGTTTGGCTTTTCTTACTTGACTTAATTTTTATTAAATATGACTTTGGGCTTCAGTTTTGATTCTGATTTGACTTTATAACCTGATTTGACAGACATGTGATTTAATCCTTAATTTTGGTTTACTCTAAACTGATTTTTTTTTTTTTATTTCTAGGAGAGAGAGAGAGAGACAGCGTGCGCAGGGGAGGGTCAGAGAGAGAGGGAGTCACAGACTGAAACAGGCTCCAGGCTCTGAGCTGGCAGTCAGCACAGAGCCCGACGCGGGGCTCGAACCCACGAATCGCGAGATCATGACCTAAGCGAAAGTCGGACGCTTAGCCGACTAAGCCACTCAGGCGCCCCTACTCTAAACTGATTTACTCTAAACAATCGAACTTGTTTTATTTGGTGTGATTTTCATTTTACGATGTCAGTTGACATTTCATAGGATTTGAGACTGATTTGATTTTGTTTGATTTTCATTGGAACCATGACTGGATGACTTAGATTTGCCTTCATCCAAGTTAGCAGAATAAAACCACAGTGCAGACTTGGTTAAAGATGTATTTGATTCCTGAATGACCCTTACCGTTAGTCATGAGGAATGTCTGGGTGCAATGTAGAGAATAAGATGGAGTCACTGCTGTCAAGCAATGACTCATGTCAAGCAGTAACCTAAGCAGCCAAAGCATTGCAGCTAAGACCAGATATCAATGAAACCAGCACAGGCTGACTGCTCAGAACCGAAAACCAGCGAAGCCAAGAGAGCCTGGAAGAACGAGAACTGATCATCACCTGAACCAGAAGAGCCGGGCAAAGTCCCGAGACTGATTAAACCCCTTTTAAAAAGAGAGTATCTTCCTTAGCAAACTGTCAGACTCTCTGGACGTTGACTCTTCCACGTCTGGCCACATCAGAAAGCCAAGTGTCGCCAAAGGTTCTGCCTGATTGATCCCTGAACATTATAGAGGTCCTCCACTGCCTGAAAATAACAGACCATAAACACGAGAGCTGACCTGGACCCTACCGCCGCCTCATCTCAATTGCGAGCTCACAGATTGACTTCACATTTGATTTGTTAACTCTTACCCCTTATTGTATCTTGTTTGTTGTGTGCCTTTGTATTATGCTTTGCACGTATGAAGGCAAGTTAAATGCATAGTATAATCTATGGAGTCTGGAACCTTGAACCTGCTTTCAGTTTTGCTAACCTTGCTCTATGATTGAATAAAGTGGACATTGTCGAAAAGACACAACTCATGTGTGCGCCTTCATAGCGTGCTCACGACAGGCGGGAAGAACACAAAAGAGAATGAACACAAAAGAACAGATAAAAGAGAATGAAGCTTGCAATTGAGGAGAAAACTTACCCTCAAACTCACGGGTGGGCGAGGAAGCCAGGAGCTCAGTTGGCTAGGAGCGTAAAGGCACCTGTTTACTCACCAGCCTCAGAGCTGGGAGTCTTCATCCAGCTTCAGGCGGCCAAGTAATGTTAACCTTCAAAATAAAACTGCCAGCTGTCTTGCTAACAGAAATGGAGTTGAGAATAGCACAGAATTGCAATCCTCAACTAGCAAGTTACCGCAAAATAACAGGCAAGCACAGAGAACAAAGGAGAGGAGGGCCCTTTTATAGAAGAAAAGTGGGAAGTTGGGGAGGCTGTTCTAAACAATAAATTCAGTGGGGTAAACTGGGAGTTGGAAGTGTAGTGACTTTTCATTGGCTGAGTTGTGATTGTCTCTCATTGGGTGGGCTGTTGCCAGGCAAAAGGAAGAGACTGCATTCTTTCCGAGGGGAGAGTAAAGTAGCATCCATTTCTTCCTGTTGGGGAGGCAATTGACGGAGTGGTGAGGCTTGAGAGGTCCCCCTCCTGGACTCCCGAATCCATGCTAAACAAGGTTTCCTTTTCCTAATTTGCACAGCGGCCAGGGGATAGATAGAAGAGCTCTCTGAACCTTCCACTCAATTTTGCTCCAAAAATAAATTTATTTTACTATTTTTAAAAATATAATGTATCATCAAATTGGTTTCCATACCACACTCAGTGCTCATCCCAACAAGTGTCCTCCTCAATGCCCATCATAACAATAGCAATAATGATGAGATATCAATTATCCATCAAGAATTTGGAGCTTCCCCTTTCTTTCTCTGGAGTAGATTTGGTCCAGGCAGAGCATATTCTAATGCCTTGCACTGGAGAATTTCCCAGTGGGAAGTGAAGGTTTGGGGAGATGAGGCTAGGCAGAAGACCCACAACAATATCATGGTGCTCCTTCTCCCAGCCTGCTATAGGGGCAGGCTAAGTTGGAAACGAGCTTTGTAGTTGAGTGCCACCCACCCTCCACCCCTCCTCCAGGCCCTCTGCCAGGGTCTTGCCCCTACTCACTCCCTTTCCCTCCGCACGTGCTCTCAGGACTTAGAACACAGGGTGTGGTGCCCATGTGTTTGTTCTTTCCTCTGTGCAACTCTAAAGAGCTGAGTTGACTTGGGAGTAGAAAAGCCGAGCTCAGCAACACACACTCAGATGCTGCTTGCCTCTTCAGCTTCTCAGATTATGCTCCTCCAGTGCCAGGGATAAGAATATGTCTTGCCCAAACTTTTCTCTTGAAGCATTCCTGGGTGTTTTTGAGTTAAGCAAAGAGGTTATGTACCTCATTCATGGAGGTTACTCAAAACCCTGACTGGAAACAGTACATGTAAGTCTGTGCTGGGCATCTGAAAGCATTCTCAGGCTTTGCTTTTTTTTTTTAATGTTTATTTATTTTTGAGAGAGAGAAAGAAAGCATGAGTGTGCAAGGGGAGAGAGAGAGAGAGAGAGAGAGAGAGAGAGAGAGCCTGATGCAAGGCTGGAAATCACCAGCCATGAGATCATGATGTGAGCCTAAATTCAATGCTTAACCACTAAACTGTCTGAGCCATCCAGGAGCCCTGGATGAAGACTGAATTGTGCTCTTTCTTGTTCATCCTGTAAACGCAGAAAGCATCGTAAGATCATCTTAGGGTACTCCTGATAAAAGTAAACATTGTCAGCTTTCGGAGTGCCTGGGTGGCTCAGGCTGTTAAGCGACTGACTTCAGCTCAGGTTATGATCTTTCAGTTTGTGAGTTAGAACCCCGTGTTGGGCTCTATGCTGACAGCTCAGAGCCTGGAGCCTGCTTTGAATTCTGTGTCTCCCCCTCTCTCTGCCCCTCCCCTGCTCATATTCTGTCTCTCTTTGTCTCTCAATACTAAATGAAAACGTTAAAAATTAAAAAAACAAAAAACCATTGTCAGCTTTCACTCATCCACAGGTGCAGCAAGTGTTAGACTATCAGATTAGCTCCGTGCAAGCTGGATAGCTGGAAAAGTAAGCAGGCTTCTGGCCATGGGCAAGTTTTTAATTTGGGCTCTGCCACTTTCTTGCAGTCTGCCCTGGGCAAGTTACCTGAATGAACCGATCTTCGCCTTTCTCTAGCAAAGGAGAAGCCATGCCCATTCCACAGTGCCGCTAGGTAAGAACATGCAGAGTGTGCTGGCTGGACCACAGGAAGAGCTCAGTCATTGGTAGCTCTTGTGACCCTGCTTCTACGCTCCGAATTCGGGCTTCTGAATTCTACGTTCAGAATTTTTAAGACCCAGAGGAAATGTGTGGATTACCTAGTCTATTTTCTTTCACAGAGAAGTGGTTTAGATGGACTTTCCCCGGATAATTATAGTACTACTAGAATCCAAAGCTTTTGTTTCTGAATCCAGGCCTCTTTCCCCTATGCCACACCACTTACCAACACTCAGTGGCTTTTCTCCTTGTCTGGGGACCAGAAGGAGCTCCCCTGCGTATGCCAGAATTGCCTGTAGGATTACCATTTGCCTATACTTGGTTAGGAGAGGGTGTCATGTGTCACAGTGCACAGAGCTGTTGACAGCGCATGCCATCCCCAAGCCCCACATTGTCCCTCTTATAAGTTCACAGACTCAAATGAAGTAATGAAGCCTCAGGGTGTCTGTGTGGCTGTCCTCTGAGAAAAACATTTCCCCATTATTCTTTTCACAGGAAGCCACAACTCTCAGCCTCCCAAATGGGGAAGAGGAGCTGTGGGGCATCGAACTGGTTTCCTATTTCAATTGAGCCATGGCAATGAAACCCAAAGCCTGCGGAGTCTTTCTCCAAGCTAGTGAGGCCTGAAGGATGGGAAGGCCAAAACTCTGGTCCCACAACTGAACACAAACCCCACCACTGCCAAGGCAACCAGGAGCCAGTGTTTTCTCTCCTTAGGATTGGACAAAGAAGCGTAAGAAGCCACCAAAGGTGGGAAAGTAGGAGCCCCACCCCTATGTTCTCTGAGAAGATCTGTTTTTATCTATCTTAGTTAGTGCTGTTCCATTTTAAGCTTTATTTGAATAGTTTTGCTGCTATGTGTGTATACTCATACACACACACACACACACACACACACACACACACACGACTTTTTTTTTTTTAACTAGACCTTTCCCTTTTAGCTTACCTTACTTCCCCTGCTGGAAAGATAGACAAAAATGAGGAGCTCACATTTGGATCAATTTATACCCTGTAAGGCCAAGGTCAGTGGGTGTGCCCTGAGAGGAGAATAAAGAGAGAGCTTCTGGGAAGACCAATCTTCTATAGATGTTTTTTGAGCCTCTATATCTCTGTAACTGACTTGTCTATAAGTTGAGTCTCAAAGCAACACTTGCCAAGGACATTCCCAGGCTTATCGAGGATGCCTGTCTTTGGGGGGCGCTGGATACCCCAAGTTAGCATGGCCGCACCCTGATATATTTGTTCTTTGTGCCTCAGGACTATATTGGCCTGCAAAAGAAGCCTTTGTCACCCGGGTTTAGGTCCCTTTTGAGGAGAAATAAAGAGGATGCTACATAATGACCTCTAAATTCCTGATTCTTATCCTAGGGCAATGCAGTTCTTTGCTGATAAATGGGAGGGGATATAGATGTCCAGTCAAGGCTGGATGGGGAGGGGCAGGTTAGGAAAGGAGATCATAGTCACTTCTGTCATCACAGAGTAACTGCGTTTGCAGAAAGACCTGTCACTCTGCTCTCTGAGCTCAGGCCAGAGGCCAAGAACGCCCATTTGGTCTGCGCTGCAGTGTCATGCAATTTTGGTGGTTTCTTACTTATCCATACCCACTTGAGCTCAAAGAAGATAGAACCTTAATAAGAGAGAGTCATAACTTCCATGTGGAAATTGTGAGTCTTCAGCGCAAGGGGACCACTCTGTGTGCATTCTCCTGGAACTGAACCTAACCATATCCCTAACCACGGAGTGAGCTAATGATTGTACTATCTGCTTAGCTCCTATCTAGCCGACAGACCTGGAGCAAGAAGCCCACTCTCACCAGACACCAAGTCCGCTGGTGCCTTGGTCTGAGATTCCCCAGTCTCCAGAACTGTAAAAAATAAATTTATGTTTATAAACCACCCAGTCTATGGTATTTTTGTTATAGTAACTGGAATGGACCAAGTATGTTTTTTATTATAGCTATAGTAACCAACCATGATATTGCCTTGCTCTTGGGGCTTAATGCAATGTGATGTAGATTGGCAAGCATATATCTGCGGCAGTGCCCCATGACACTATTGTCCTAGGTGCCATACTGCCAAACAGTTACATGATGTCTGCAATACAGCTACTTAGTTTAAACCCTAAGAATGATACGGGCATTAGACAATATCTACCCAATTGCCAGATTTTTAAGTCATTTCTCAACATGAATGGTTTTTTGTAACTCTGGAAATATTCATAACATACAAAGCCAAATGTCAGAATCCTAAGTGCCTATATTTATTTCTAAGATATAATAGCAATCAAATTGCACGAAGAATTTTCTTTTTCCAAATGATACTCTATTGTACTTGCTTCAAAACTCTAACCTCAGAGTCCATAAGCAAAATCTACTGTGTTGCTCGTTAGCTTGAGTTCCCTCACTTGAAACCTACAATCTTGCATTTGCAAGCATCTGTCTCTCCCAAACACTAATATTCTTGCATATTTGAGTATTTTATGTGGAAAAAAAATGTTAGGACTTTTGTTTTCCTCTCATATTTCAATAGTGACTTTTTTTCTAATGATAAGAACAAACTCACTCCCCTAGAAAGCTTTAAAGAAAAGCAATAAGCCTGATCAAGGACCGATGATCTCTCTATGTCTACGTGAGATTTTGTCCAGTTGGAACGCACTTTGGCAGGTACTATTGTGTGATAACGGAGCCTTGATCATTTGTATTTCCACTCCCACGTGCCAACTACAAGTCTCCTAAACTCCCAGGTGCCACTGTGACCCCCTGTAGCTTGAACAGTAGACCCTGCATTGAGAAGACTGAACTGTGAGTCTAAGCTTCTGCTAATCTCTTTCCTGATCTCATTTTTCTTTCTTTCTTTCTTTTTTTAATGTTTATTTATTTTTGAGAGAGAGACAGAGTGCAAGCCGGGAGGGGAGGAGCAGAGAGGGAGGGAGACACAGAACCAGAAGCAGGTTCCAGGCTCGGAGCTGTCAGCACAGAGCCTGAGGGGGGGCTGGGACCCACGAACTGTGAGATCATGCCTGAGCTGAAGTTGGAAGGTTTAACTGACTGAGCCACGCAGGCACCCCTGATTTCATTTTTCAAAGCGTTTGAGCATTCTCCTGGACTATTCAACAACACAGTCTGCCTTGACATGGTATTATTCTCAGGGTTTTTCCTTGTCTCTCCAAATGGATTGTAAACATCTGATGGTCAGAAATAGTTTTAGTTCTCAATAAAATCTTATAGGTTTGGGGCTAAGTGGATATACAATTCTCCTCTCTTACCTGATTCCCAGACCACAGCCACGTCTGTCAGGCACTTAGGCCAGACCTTCCCAGAGGGACGCAGAGAGGGAGTAGTTAAAGGGAAAGTTTTCGGGGTGCCTGGGTAGCTTAGTCGGTTAAGCGTCCGATTTTCGCTTAGGTCATGATCTCGCGGTTGGTGGGTTCGAGCCCCGCGTCGGGCTCTGTACTGACTGCCAGCTCAGAGCCTGGAGCCTGTTTCAGAGTCTGTGACTCCCCCTCTCTCTGACCCTCCCCTGTTCACGCTGTCTCTCTCTCTCTCCTAGAAATAAATAAAAAACATTAAAAAAAATAAAAATAAAGGGAAAGTTTTCTACATGAAAATGATTGTCCGTTTCTGCTGTGAGCAACTCTTATCTTGAGATGTTCTCCCTGATAATCCTAAAATGCCTCTCTCATAACCGCTTCTCCCTCCACAGATGTTCATTCTCCTCACATCTCTTTCTCGAACTTCCTCTTCCCTTTTCAAATCTTTGGTTACCCTAAACTTTCAGGCCTCACACTACCTAAAGCTATTTGAATATTTATAGAACATCTCTTGCATGCCACATATAATCCTCCAACAGCCACAGAGAAACACAGAACCAACCTCTGGAGTGTTGTGTTGATAGGGAAGACAGATAATTATAAAAAACAATGAGTGACAAGGGGATGCATGTGGGTAATGGGAGCGTGTAGCAGGAGTACCTAGTCCTGTCTGGAGGGCTTCCTGGAGAAACTGAGATGTGGAGAATGTGTAGGAATTAGGCGAAGAGGTGAGAGGATATTCCTGAGAGAGGGAGGAGACAGAGAGATTTGTTTCAAGCAACTCAAAGGAATTCAGCATCAAGTGTGGCAGAGCCATGGTGTTGGGGGTGGGGGAGGGAAGGCCAGCTGAGAGCTCTAGGAGTTAATAGGAGCTGCTTAAAACCTAAGGGGATGGGGCGCCTGGGTGGCTTAGTCGGTTAAGCGTCCGACTTTCGCCTGGGTCATGATCTCGCGGTTCGTGGGTTCGAGCCCCGCGTCGGGCTCTGTGCTGACTGCCAGCTCAGAGCCTGGAGCCTGTTTCAGTCTGTGACTCCCTCTCTCTCTGACCCTCCCCTGCTCACGCTATCTCTCTCTCTCTCCTAGAAATAAATAAAACATTAAAAAAATTAAAAAAAAAAAAAAAAAAAACCTAAGGGGAGCCTGGCTGGCTCAGTGGGTGGAGCATGCAACTCTTGATCTCAGGGTCATGAGTTTGAGCCCCACCCACACTGGGTGTGGAGTTTACTTAACAAAAACAAAACCAAACCAAAAACCTAAGGGGGAAACCATTGAAGAGTTGCAAGCTGGGGAATGACACGATTAAATTATCATTTTTACAAGGCTTTCCTTGTTAGGGTCAGCGAGAAAGCATCCAAGGTGATCTTGAAGGAGGCAGGGATGCCGTAAAACAGGTAAGAAATGAGGATTCGTGTATGGGATCTGGAGTAGGAGAGAAGTTGCCTGATTCAAGAAATATTTAGGCAAGTGTACAAGTTCTAGGACTGGGTGGTTGATAATATGGTTATGACGTAGGGCAGAGGGGAGGCTAGGAGGGCGCCTGACTTGGACAGCATGGGGGCTCGCGGGGCCTTTCCCTGAGCTGCTGAATACCGGAGAGGAGCAGGCTTACAGCAGGAGGATGCCCAGTTTACTCAGCCGAATGTTGTGCTCTGGACTTAAGGTACTTGCGTGGAGCTCAGTGAGAACTCGGGTTACACATAAAGCTTTGTGAATCTTTGGCACAAAGAGATAGTATTGGAAGCCACGGAAAATGTGAGTCAAGCAAGACGTCTTTCCTCAGCTCTTCCACCTCAGGGTCCTATCATCGTGAGACCAGCCCTGAGGGAGGGGCACTGCCTCCCCAGACCAATGCCAGACAAGGAAAGAATTTACAGCAGCATTTCCTAAGGTGCAGATATGCTGGAAAAGTGTTCCCTGGGGAAAACCACACACCCACATGCACACATACATGTTGTTTCATGACCAAATAAATTTGGAGAAATCTGTTCACTTAGAGATTATTAAGGACTGACAAGTTCTGCAGTAAAGAGCCTTTTCCTCTTTAACTCACCCATTGTCCATGAGCCAGGCTTGGTCACAGGTGATTCTGTGAATCACATTTACAGAAACTGACTGTGTCAGGGTGAAGGAAGTGAGAGAAAGCTAGCCTTTCCCGGGGATGCGTGTTTCTTAGTCAAGCACTGGGGAGAATGTCCGTTTCTTCATTTATCACATAAAAAAATTGTATCTCAGTGGTAGGTTCCACATTTCACAGCTGGCTACGTTGGGGTTATCACTTAACCCCTAACTGTTTCAATTCCAGAAAATCCGAGTAGACACAGCATAGAGAAAACTGGCAATATAATTTTCAAAATCTAAACTGGTCTTAGGATTTCTAAAAAACCATTCTCTGTGACTTTGAATTTGAGTCCCAACTGTGCTATTTCTTTATCCAGCAAGGCTGTCATTCAGAAGGGAAAGGGATAACGAGTTTCCTAGACAAAATTAAAAGAGTTCATGACCACTAAACCAGCTCTGCAAAAAATTTTAAGGGGGATTCTTTGAATGGAGAAAAAAAATAAAAAGACATAGGGCATCAAAATGGACAAAAATAAAAAAAACAACAAGATCCATCTATATGCTGCCTAAAAGAGACTTATTTTAGACCTAAAGACACCTGCAGATTGAAAGTGAGGAAATGAAGAACCACCTATCATGCTAATGGACATCAAAAGAAAGCCAGAGTATGGGGCACCTGGGTGGTTCAGTACGTTAAGTGTCCAACTTCGTTTCAGGTCATGATCTCATGGTTCCTGAGTTCGAGCCCCACATGGGGCTCTCTGCTATCACTGCAGAGCCAGCATACGACCCTCTGTCTCCCTCTCTCTCTGCCCCTTTCAAAAATAAATAAACATTAAAAAAAAAAAAGAAAGCCGGAGTAGCCATACGTATATCAAACAAACTACATGTCAAAACAAAGACTGTAACAAAAAATGAAGAAGGGCATTATATCATAATTAAAGGGCCTATATATCTAGATCTAACAATTGTAAATATTTATCCCCCTCAACCTGGAACACCTAGATATCTGAGTCAATAAATAAACATAAAGAAACTCATTGATAATACAATGATAGTAGGGGACTTTAATACCCCACTTTCATCTAAGCAGAAAATCAACAAGGAAACAATGGCTTTGAATGACACATTGGACCAGACAGACTTAACAAATATATTCAGAGCATTTCATCCTAAAGCAGCAGAATACACATTCTTCTCAGGTGCTGATGGCACATTCTCCAGAATAGATCACATACTGGATCACAAATCAGACCTCAACAAGTGCATAAAGATCATGATCATACCATGCATACTTTCAGATCACAATGCTATGAAACTTGAAGTCAACCAACAAGAAAGAATTTGGAAAGAACACAGATGCATGGAGGTTAAAGAACATCCAATTCTGGTATTAGTTGTATGATCTTGAGGTAAATATCTAACCTTTTTGAATCTCTGTTTTCTCATCTATTAGTGGGGATATAACAGTACATATCTAAGCAGGATTATTAGATGGTACCATTAATAAACTGAAGTGGAGAGGCTGAGGTTGTACCTCAGAGCTGGAAGAGATAAAGCTGAAATTCAAACTCAGAACTCTGAGTCCTAACTCTGGGGCTCTGTTTACTAACCAAGTCATTTCTACCAGTGTCCTTTGGATTGAGCCTTGGGGGTTACCCTTGAAAATAACCTTATACAAGGAAAATCCAGGTCCCCCTGAGACACAGAAGTCTAAAAATTGCAGCCCAGTCCAACAGGAGATGAGATATCTTCTGGAAGGCAGCTAGAGAGATGGTGGGCAGAAGGCCAAGTGCCTTATACATCCTGTCTTAGTCCTAGAGAACTTTTCAAAAGAATTATTCTTGGGTTCTACTCTAGTCTCAGTCTATCAAATGGAGGGTCGGGCATACTTATTCTTGAGCAGGTAATTCTTGATCTACAGGTAATTCTGAGGTGCCTCCTCAATTGAGAAGCACTGACTTTTTCTAGACGAAAGTCAATGCCAAAGTCACCCCAGAACCCACCAGTACTCACTGATTAGTGCCGGGACCAGCTTGGTCTTTGATTTTTCCTGTGTTTCATAGAAACAAGATAGTTGTGTGGGTCATGGGAGTAGGTGTTTCACAGGCCACAGGGGAAGGAGTGTCTCTGTATTTCTGAGGCTAAAGAAGGCAAGCAGAGCCTCACTTCCTCTCTTCAACTGGGTTTCCTGTCGTCACAGTGTGAGCACATTTATTTTCCCTTCACTTCTCCTTTTACACAAATAGCCCCGGACATCCGTGTTACACAGGCCACCACAAGTATAGTCACTACTCCTGCCTGAAGAACTGAGGGAAAGTGCCTGCAAAAGGTAAGATTGGCGATGTTTTAATCGGGCTGGAGAGTAAAGACTTGAACCATGTTAGGTGGGATGAAGGATCTTCTTAGGAGTCTCCATATAGCTCTCTAGTAAGCCTAAAACCTCCTGCAACTTCTATTTCACAAATATTTAGTGCAAGAAAGTAAAAAGACCAAGATCCTAGCACTCTTCAAAAGCAAGCAGGCCAGAAAGACTTCTCAATTAACCGGTTCCTCTTATCTAATATCTCTTTGGGTCAGGGCATTTGTGTCCGTAAATTGCTTCAGAACTTGAATTTTTTGTGTGTAGTCATTTCTGATGTCAGGAGCCTTCTGTGTGACATGAAATTGTAGAGATTTCATACATGTTCAGGTTCCTTAGAAGATTGATCTTGGGACTTTTAAGTGAGGAGAGAGCCAACAGCCAGAGCCATTAAGAAAGGCAGCCGGAAGATGGCATTTCTTAATTTAACAAATTTTTATCAATCTCCCTGTGATTACTCAGAGCCACTAAATAGAAGGACAGCTACAAATGACAACACCCAGGTCAGAGTCAGGAACACAGAGAATGCCCACTGCCTGTATATCAAGAGATAAGAAAGAGCTGAATACCCCTAAGAGATGCTTAGATTGATTGTTTTCAAATAGCAGGAAGAACATTGTGATCCTCAGGGTTCTGCCTAATAAACTTGAACTTAGTAAGCAAAATGTAAATATTGATAAACATAATATGACATGCACCAACCAACAAAACTTGATATTGTAATGATTTCTGATTCATGCCATGTAACTAATGACTGGGGTCTCATGGACTCAGAAGGTCACAGCCAAGCTTTGGTCCTGGATTTCTGTGACTAACATAGCAGTTACCGGAGGTCAGGTGACCACAGGAAACACTGAATATGAGAGCTTTCTCCTTCCCAGACCTGCGAGAATCTCAACTGACCATACCCTGGAGGGGAGAGAAAAGTCCTCAAGGACCATACCCTCCATCTAACAATGAGGGATGGCAAAGCCACCAAGGGCTTTAGATTCCCAAAGCACCTCAAGGGCCATCGAGCCACGAATTTAAAAATAAAGGCTATACTTCTTATTCTATTTTTTAAAAGATTTTAAGTAGTCTCTACGCCCAACATGGGGCTTGAACTTACAACCTTGATATCAAGAGTCTCATGGTCTACTGACTGAGCCAACCGGGCACCCCAAGACCAAACTTTTTAATGAATTCATTTAATAATTATGTGTTAAGTGTCTCTGGGAGCCAGGTGCTGTGCTCTGGAAGATACTGGTGGGGAGGCAGAGCAGCAAAGTACAGATTTGTCCTGAAAATAGTCCTGCCCGTAAGGAACTCCGGTGGAAGATAAGATATATCTGATGTGGATGCAAGTGCTTTGGAAGAGAACTGAGCAAAGGCAGAGTCTTAGCTGCTGACTGAACAAAGAAGTTTTACTTCTCAATCTCCACCAGAATCTGTACTGTTTTGAAACTGCGGTTGGTTTGGAGCAGAGACTGAGCTGAAGCATGATTTCCTGTGTTGTTTTCCCTGTGAGCCAATTAAGAGTACTTTGCCTTTAAATGAAAGAACTGGCCTCTTTATACCCCCAAGGCATGATCCAAAGCCCACCCCTTTGTAGCTGCTGCTGCTAAACCACTTCACCTTTGGTAATTGAACAGCACAAACTGGCAAGGTCAAGCTCCTTGGGTCTTTGAGTCCTGGTGTCCTCTGGTTGACCTCTGACCGCCCGGAGGGCTTCAGACTCCAGATCTGAAGCCTGTTCCCCTTCTTCAGTCCCAGCCCACAGCATATGCAACAGCTAAAGGTTGTACGGAGACAGGGAAAACTTGTGCTTCTCAGTCTCAAAGCGTTTGCAGATTCTGGTGGGAAGCACAGACGCGACCACACACAAATACAGGACATTGTGATCTTACCAATGAAGGGTAAGTGCACAAAATGTGGTAGGCATGTTGGAGTGTGCCTTGGGGAGGAAGTGGCTGCTTTGGATTCATTTTCAAAGAAGTATGAGTTTGCTATGGAGACCAGGGGGTAGCGGCATCCCAGATGGGGCACAGTATATGCACACCTAAAGACGTGTGACCCCCCACCCCCAGATATATTTGAAATGAGAGTGAGCAAGTGGTACAAGCCATGGCTGCAGGAGCACAGGAAGTGGAAATCTCCCTCTCTGACTTGGTTCTAGGGACCTGGCACCAGAAAGCAAGAAGCAAGATCAAACAACTGGGTGGGTACTAGGGCTAGGGCTACACTGAGACGTCAGAATTGATGGGATGTGGCTTGAAATGAGGCCGAAGGAGCAGATTTCGTAATCCTCAATTTTGCTTTCCTCCAGATTAGGGTGAAATTTGGAGGTTATTTTCGCGGTTATGGCCTCTCTCTCTCTCTCTCAGCTTCCGTTCCAGGAAATGCTGTGTTGATTTAGTTACAGTGGTTTGATCTGTGTTCCTATATTAGTCCTCCCCCAGCACTTCCTGTACTGAGTGAGCACCTAGTGTGCGCAGATCACCCTGGGTGTACAGACCAGGTATCTGCCCCCAGGAAGCTCCTGGCCCCAGCTGTCACTGCAGGTACAAAATCCTGAAGCAAAGAAACAGAGACACAAGACTGCTACACAGCATGGGCCTCCAGGGCTCCTGGGCCAGAGGAGACAAAGATTACAGCTGGAGGATGAACGTGGAAAGCTGTCCTGACACAGGCTTTGAGAAGAAGGAAGCCATTTCCAAAGCCATTGGGCGAGTGCTCAGAGTGGAGGCCATGGACCTCTGTGCCGGGGTACAGAGGCAAGTCCTCTATTCAGTCCCCATGTCACAAGCACACAGGAGGCTTCCTACCCACGCAGTAACATCAGTACATCGTAGCTATGGCCAAGAACTATAATCGTTTAAAATAAGAGTCCTATTTTCCAAGAGTTAGAATGTTGTTACTTAAATGGAATTTAGAGATTATTTAAGTTCAAATAAAGTGTTCTGCTCACAGTGAGAGCCCAGAAAATGTTAGCTATTCTTGTAACATTCTGAACTGATTCTTTTCCAGGTAAGGCGAAACTTGTCCAAAATCATAAAATTAGTTAAATAGTAATTCCTGATTCTCAGTGGAATGCTCTTTCCTTCCCTTTATGCTATATACTCTCTTTTCTTATAAACTTCCTAGAAAACAGGCATCATTAGACTATCTTCTTTGTTTACATAAAGAAATCCCCATTGAATGTGTAGATTGCTTTGGGTAGTAATGACATTTTAACTATATTTATTCTTCCAATCCATGAGCATGGAATATTTTTCGATTTCTTTGTGTCTTCTTCAATTGCCTTCACAAGTGTTCTACAGTTTTCCTTTAGAAAGAAAAAGAAATCTCTCTCTTGATCTGATTAGCTTTGGTTCCACGTAAAGAGAAAATTATCCCTTTTTAATGTTTCAGAGATGACATATTTCTTTCCAAAAAATCTGGGTATATTTACGGTGGCCAATACATTTTATAGAAATAAACCTCTTCAGTGATTCTGTCACTGAAATAGAAGAGGAACAGTACAATATAATGATGATGATGATGATGATGATGATGATGATGATGATAAACAACTCATTTCTCAATATCAATGAACATATCTAAAAATGCACAATTACATTCTTCAAGGATAAAAAGTATGAAAATTGATTACATTCTGTTCATGGTATTTGTAATAATACTATTGTATCTTTTCCCCTCTAAGTTCAGAAATCATTTTCCCATTGGAGTTATCTTTACTTATAAACATGAAGGATCAATAATACAGTACAAAAATAAATGTTAAAGAATGAAAAAAAAACTAGTAATGGATTCCTAATAATCCATTAATAGAATCAAAATGCCACCCTATCAGGAAAAAAAATGTTTCATTTGACCAATAATTTAAGAAAAGTTTAGGTTACCATAGAATAATACGAGCCAGTATTAAGTCCTAAAATTTCAACCTACTCCATGATGGAAACTAAAAAATACCATGAAGATGAACCCAAACCCTTGCTTGTGGAATAAAGTTCATGACTATTCTTATTAGAGACTTATCACCCCCAAATTAACCCAGGAGAACAGAGAGACCTGACTGTTTAAAGTTATCTTTGACTAAAACATGAAGTATTTGACCCACTTGACCCTGATCCTCAATTTGTTAATCCCTAACATTGCAATCATTCAAAAAACCATTTAATAATAACTGCAGCCCAAAATGCTAAATTTATCTAGATTTATTGAGCCCATGCTTATTTTCTGTCAATTTATTAAATCACAAGTGTATGTCTATGTACAGTCTTAACAGTGTAGTCATTTAAATGGCAGAGAACAACTCTAATTCAATCAACTCATGGATATTGTTTGCAAGGCACTATACCGACCTCAGGAAATATTTAACCTTTACTATGATTATAAAGACTATAAAGAAGATAGTTAAAAATAAAATACAAATAAATCAAATTCTGGGAAAAAAAAGAAATTTCCAGTACATTTTAATATAAGCAAACATAAAGAATATAACTTAATTATAAATCCAGTTAATCTGAAATGAATATGCAACTCAAATATTTAAAATATATTTAATTTGGGCTGCAGTTATTATTAAATGGTTTCGTTTCACATTTTGTATTTCAGGAGAACTAGATTGGGGAGTGGGGGTGAGAAATTATTCTGATACCTCGTGTCTTTTAAATTTGAACTCATGGCTTAATAATCTATATCAGGAGCAAATAGAGGCTCTAAAGAATTATCCCACCGTTTGTTCTTCTAAAAACAGCTCTTGTGGAATCTCAGTATTTATGCCATTAGGGAATTATGTCATGTAGATCATAATTCCTTAGATCATTTACTCATATTCAACTCCCTCTATGTCTCTTTAAATTCAGACTTACAGAAAACTTGCCAAAAAAAACCCCAAGAATTTCTGAACCCTCTCCCACCTTCACCTAGGGTTCCCAAATATGAATCTTTTATCACGTTTTCTTTATCTTTCCTTGGTTTTCTTTTGGGGGGGTGATTGCTGGCCTAATATCCTTTCCCACAGAATACTTTACTGTGTATTTTCTACAAACAAAAACATTTTCTTACATAACCATTTTAATTTTATTTTCATAAATTCAAAATAGGCAACTTACACTGATGCAGTACTGTTAACCATCTATAGATTTTATTCAGATTCCATCTGAATTAGTATCCCGTTAGTATCTTTATGGAGACTGGAAATCTCTGATCATACCGTGCTTTTAACGCCCTGTTTCTTTAGTCTCCTGCCTGGAACAGTTCCTGAGTCTTTCTTTGAATTTCATGACATTGATATTCTTGAAGCAAACAGGTATGCTATTTTCTAGAATGTCTCTCTATTTGGTTTGTCTCATATTTTTTCATTACTAGATTCAGGTTACTCAGACTTTTGATGGGAATACCACAGAAGTAGCTCTTATTGCCTACAAAGAGCCTTGTTCTCTTTGGACGTACCTTGCCCGAATGCACCATAGATGGGTTTCTAAGACAGGGACCCTTCACAGGAAACCTCCCTATATTTTTAAGGTAGGGAAACATGTACTCTAAGAAATGAGCCTCCAAGATAAGCTGGATTTGTCTTTCCTCATTTTTTCCCCTCCTCTTTGCTTCTTCCTTCTTTCTCTCTTCTACAAATTACTAATTTCTCTCCCCGATCGCAGCTTTGAAAAGGAAAGAGTTTTCACCAGACTACCATTTCAGGGAGACCTAAGATGACAAACACATTCTTTTCACAAAGTGATGGAGAGATGAAGGAAACTAATGCATAAATGTGGGTGGCTTGGTTTGGTCTTATTTGAGTATCAACTCTCCCCCTGCAAGTGCTTATTACTCCCTCAGAGTGACATACTTGCATAACTGCCATTCCTCCTCAGCCCCTGCTCACAGGGGTTCACATTGAAGACTGGAAAGAGTCCTCCTGAGGCTCCTCACCCTTCAGGGGGTGAGTTGGACTGGGAAGTGGGAGACATAACTTGGAGCCTGGGGTAGCAGAAGGAAGGTGGGCTGGGAGTCTGAGAGACCTTGCCTGGTGCCCTGTTCATTAGCTGGGTGACCTTGTGCCGGTAAATAAGATATATTTGTGAAGAACTTGGCATTTTGCAGGTTTCAGTGAATTCCATCATCTATTTAAATTTATTTTGGTCTTAATTTGGAGGCCTTCTTGGAGAACAGATTCTCTTTCTTATTTAGAAAAATCTTTTGTTAATCAAGGCCCCACTTTTCTTCACTGACGAACTAGAAACCTCCACAGGCTCTGTGTAGAAAGGTCTAGGAAGCCAGTAGTCACCATGATGAATACCTGGCCTTCTGTGTAAGCTGGCAAATAGATCCATATAGAGGAAACTGTATAGAAAGGTGCTCACCAAAAATGCCAGTTGCGGTTATCTTTGGATGTGGGGTTTTAGAAGATATTTATGCTTCCCACTTGTACTTTCTTTATTGCTTGAGTTTTTTTTTTGCAGAGGGTACACAAAGCTTTTTTTTTTTCTTAAGTATTTACCAAAAAATGAAACTAGCAAAGAATCATTAAAGGCCTTTTGGTCCCCGATATATTTTATTCCTGAAAATCTAACAGGAAGCCCAGGGTTGCCCTTAGGAATGGACTGGTAGGAACGCTCTGAACTTGATTTTTTAGTCAGTGTTCACTGAACCAAACACGCTGATGCTGAACCATCCAGGAAGTGTTATTTCATTTAACCTCGTGAATACCCTATGAACTGTATGTGAATATCACTATTTTAAGGATGAGGCAGTTGTGAAAGAGAGGTAACACAGGCTACCCGAGGCCACGTTTCTGACAGGCAGCACTACCAGAATTCAGAACTCAGTTCATCTCATTCCATTACTGGTGTTTATCAAACTATGCTCCATGGAGCACTGTGTTCTTTGAATTGTTATAAGCAATCTTCAGTATAAGAATGGGCATGTAGTAACAATGTACATTCGTGTACAACAAGTTTCTCAGAAGTCACTCATTAAAAGAACAGCTTATTGCTTTTTCTTTTATTTTTATTTCATCCTGTTTACTTTCTGAATTATTTGACCATGGATTCCTTTCATGCCTTGTGGTTTTGTTTGTTTGCTTGTCTTTGTTTGGAGAATACGTATTAACATCTCATCAATATAATAGTCTGTGTAACATCAAAGCTATCTTACTGTGGTTCCAAGACTGGATCCCATAAGGCTATGTTGAATTGATAGTTTTTTGAAGCTTCTGTCTCAGCCTTAGCCATCTCTTTGTTTTTTAAGTTTGTTTGTTTGAGAGAGAGAGAGCTTGAGAGCAGAGGGAGCAGAGAGAGAGAGAATCCCAAGCAGGCTCCATGCTGTCAGTGCAGAGCTCAAGGAAGGGCTCAAACTCACAAACCAAGAGATCATGACCTGAGCTGAAACCAAGAGATGAACGCTTAACTGACTGAGCCACCCAGGTGCCCCCCAACCTTAGCCACCCCTAAGCTTGACTGAATTCAAGACTAGATTTGATGACCCTGCAAGTATGGGTTAAGAAAAAAAGGGGGGCGGAGAAGGGATTGAAATAGAAATCCACAAGATGGTCTACTAGTCCAAGGTCTTTGCCTGGTGGAAACTAAAGAGTGAGCTTGGTCCCTGGCCTGCACAGTGCGCCGTGGGAGGTGGTCACAGCTAACTGCAGCTTCATCACAGGGGCTTTCTGGAAGTTGATGTCAGGGACTTTCTTCACCGAACCATGAGTCATGGGGCTGGGCCACAGACTTTGACTGCAAAGAGGTGTCAGTTCTTCCAGACCTGGGGGTCAGAAAGGGCAGGAACTCAATAACCAGCACAGTCACAAGGAAGAAGTGGGGGGAGCAGAGTGCTGTCCTATCTGGGCTAAAACAAAAAGTGGGGCCATCCCTGTGTGTGGTGAATGTACTGACAATCTTCATCAGATGGGCAGCTTTTCTCCTTTGACTGGTGGGAGTCTCAGCAAATGGAAAATCAGGGAAAGAGAAAGGAGGGGTTCTTCTTCCCGTCTGTGAAGGGAAGAATCAGGAGGGCTATTTGCTGGTCTCTGGGTGCCTCATTAGTTGGTGCTTAGTGGACACCTCATTTACACGGGCCTGAAGCAGGTCTCACAGGATCCCAGGATGTTGGGGCTGAGGTGACCTTAGCAGGCATCTGGCCCAGTCTTCTGTGTACATTATTGGCCCATGTCCAAAAGCTTAGCTTATTGGCGAATAAATCTGAAGCCCAAGGCTTCTGATACTGCAGTGTCATGTTTATTCCACTGTACCAGATTATTTAGGGTTCATGGACAAAGGTTTATTGAAGAATCTTCCTATTTTTAGTGTAATCAGGGGACTGTGTTAGATCTCAAGAATTCAAAGATGAATAAACTAGCTCCTACCCTCAAGGAGCTCACATTCTAGAGAGGAAAGAGATAATTATAAAACAAAGTGGCTAGGGCAATAACGGAGATGTATAGGTGTTACGGGTACTCATTGTGGGGAGTAGGCTTGGGTGTAGACACAATCAGAGAGGGCTTCCTGGAAGAGTGACACTGGAGCTGAGTGTCAGGATGAATAGTAGCTAACCAAATTAAGGGCTCAGAGGCAGAGAAAGGAGCAAATTCCAGCAAAGAACCCCATGAGCACAGGAAAAGAAGGGGGCCCTAAAACAAGTACTCGATGTTGCCTGCTAGACAGAGGATGTTGCCATGAATTTGGAGAAATGGACAGGAACAAACTAGGAAGGGCCTTTTGACATATGCATACATGCATAAAACTGTCACAACAGTCACAATAACATAGTCATCACTTCCAAAAGATTATGTGTGGTCTTTTGTAATCCCTTTCTCCTGCCTGTCTCTATTCTCCTTTTATTCATCTAACACTGCCATTACCACCACTTTCTTCTACCTCCCTCCGCAATCACTCACCTTTTGCTTTCTGTTGCTATGTTAGTTTTCATTTCCAGGACTGTGTATAACTGGAACCATACAGTATGGACTCTTCTTTCAGTCTAGCTTTGCTCATCCACCATAGTTATTTGGAGATTCATCTATGCTGTGTTGGGTATCAACAGTTCATTACTATTTATTACAGAGTAGAGCACCATGGGATAGCTATATCTCAGTTTGTTTTTCCATTCATCTGTTGATGGACCTTTGGGTTGTTTCCAGTTTGGAGCAATTATAAATAAAGCTGCGATGAACATTCCTAGATAAGTCTTTGTACGATCATATGCTTTTTGTTCTCTTGGTAAATACCTTGGAGTGGAGTGGTTGAATCGTATGATAAGTGTATGTTTAACTTCTCACAAAACTGGCAAAATGTTTTTCAAAGTGGGTAAACCATTTTACATTTTCACCCAAACCATATCCTCATCAGTCCCTGGTATGGTCAGTTTTTTGTCTTTGTTTGGTTTTGTGTTTTTAATTTTAACCACTCTAGGAGGTAGGGGTATCTCATTTCTCTAATTTACATTTCCCTAATGATTAATGAAGTAAACTACTTTTTCATGTACATATTCTCCATCCATGTGCCTTCTTTGAGGGAACTATCTGTTCATATCTTTTGTCCTTTTTTATTTTTAAAAATTGTTTACTTATTTATTTTGAGAGAGAAAGAAAAAAAGAGAGAAACAGCAGGGGGAGGGGCAGAGAGAGAGAAGGAGAGAGAAAATCCCAAGCAGTCTCCACACTGAGTGTGGAGCCCAACATGGGGCTCAATCTCAGATCTCACAACTGTGAGATCATGACCTGAGCCGAAATCAGGAGTTGGATGCTTAACTGACAAAGCCATCCAGACACTTTTGTCCATTTTTAAATGGAGTTGTTTGTTTTCTCAGTTTTGAGAGAATGGTTCATCTATGTTGTGACAAATGGGAGGATTTTCTTCGTTTTCATGGCTGAATAATATTCGTGTGTGTGTGTGCGTGTGTGTGTGTGTGTGTGTGCATGTATAGATTTTCTTTACTGAAGTATAGGACATAGGTTGTTTCCATGTCTTGGCTATTGTAAATAAGGTTACAGTGAACATGGGGCTGCAGATATTTCTTTAAGACCATGATTTCCTTTCTTTTGGATATACACCCAGAAGTGGGATTGCTGGATCATAGGGTAGTTCTATTTTTAATTTTTTTATTTTTAGAAACTTCCATACTGTTTTCCATAGTGGCTATAACCAATTTACAGTCCCACCAACAGTGCAGTGAGAGTTGTCTTTATCCATATGCTCTCCCCCTCATTGCACTTGTTATCTCTTGTTTTTTTGATGATAGCCATTCTAACAGGTATGAGGTGATACCTCATTGCAGTTTTGAATTGTATTTCCCACCCTGAGGGTTAGTGATGTTGAGCATCATTTCATGTACCTGTTGGCCATCTGTATGTCTCTTTTGGAAAAAGGTCTTTTCACTTCTTCTGCCCATTTTTAAAAAAAGTTTTATTCATTTATTGTGAGAGAGAGAGAGTGGGGAAGGAGCAGAGAGAGAGGGAGAGGGAGAGAATCCCAAGCAGGCTCTGCACTGTCAGCATGGAGCCTGGTGCAGGCTCGAATTCCCAAACTGTGAGATCATGAGCTGAGCCAAAATCGAGGGTCAGAAGCTTAACCAACTGAGCCACCCAGGTGCCCCCTTCTGCTCATTTTTAAAATCAGATTTTAGTTTTTGTTTATTGCTATTGGGTTGTATGAGTTCTTTATATATTATGGATATTACTCTCTTACCAGAAATATGATGCAACCATTTTCTCCCATTAAGTAGGTTGTCTGCTCATTTTGTTGATGGTTTCCTTGGCTGTGCAGAAGCTTTTTAGATTGATGCAGACCAACTTGTTTATTTTTGCATTTGTTGCCTTTGTTTCTGGTGTCCTATCTAAAAAATCCTTGCCAAGACTAAATGTCAAGGAACTTTCATTTTATGTTTTCTCCTAGGAGTTTTGTGGTTTCAAGTCTTAGATTCAAGTCTTTATACCATTTTTATTTTATTTTTGTGATTGGTGGAAAATAGGGGTCTAGTTCAATTCATTTGCACAGTGGCTGTCCAGGTTTCTCAACACCATTTATTGAAGAGACTGTCTTTTCCCATTGTATGTTCTTGACTCTTTTGCTTCAAATAAATTAGCAATATATGCGTAGGTTTATTTCTGGACTTCATATTCTGTTCCATTGAGTCATGTGTTCGTTTTATGCCAATACCATACTGTTTTAATTACTATAGCTTTGTAATAGAGTTTGAAATCAGGAAGCATGATGCTCCTAGTTTTGGTTTTTTTTTTCTCAAGATTTCTTTGGCTATTCAGGGTCTTCTGTTGTTCCACATAAATTTTAGGATTGTTTATTTTCTATTTGTGAAAAATGACATTGAAATTTTTATAAGAATTGCATTTAATCTGTGCATTACTCTGGGTGGTATGGACATTTTCACAACATAATTCTTCCAATCCAAGAGCATGGAGTATCTTTCCATTTATTTGTGTCTTCTTACATTTATTTTGTCAATTTCTTGTTGTTTTCAGTATCCAGATCTTTTACAACGTTGGTTAAACTTATTCCTAAGCATTTTATCCTTTCTATTTTATTTTTATTTATTTTTTGAGAAAGACAGAGCGCAAGCAAGGGAGGGACAAAGAGAGGGAAACACAGAATCTGAAGCAGGGTCCAGGCTCTAAGTTGTCAGCGCAGAGCCTGATGCAGGGTTTGAACCCATGAACTGTGAAATCGTGACCTGAGCAGAAGTTAGACCCTCAACCGACTGAGCCACCCAGGCACCCCAGCCTTTTATTCTTTTTGATGAAATTTTAAATGAGATTCTTTTTAACTTCTCTTTCTGACAACTCATTACTAAACATCCTTTAATCCAATTGGCTATCTTGTGTCATACCTGGAATATTTAGATCATTTCATTTACTGTGATATTAATATGGTTAGAGTTGAGAATATTTACTTTCTATTTTCCCCATCTGTTATTTGTTTTTCTTTTAGTCTGTGCACATTGCTATACCACAATACTACAGATTGGGTCATTTATAAACAAAGATATTTATTTCTCACAGTTCTGAATTCTGGAAGTCTGAGATCGGGATGCTAACATGGCCAGGCAAGGCCACTCTTTTGAGTTGCAGACTTTTTGTTATGTCTTCACAAGGTGGAGCTGGGAAGCTCTCTGGGGTCTCTTTTATAAGAGCTCTAATCCCATTCAGGAAGGTTCTACTCTCATAACCTAACAGCCTCCCAAAGTCCCCACCTCCTAACACGATCACATTGGGCATTAAGATTTCAAGACGGGGATGTTGTGGGGACACAGACATTCAGACCATAGCAGTTTTTTTTTCTTTTTCTTTCAATTTTCTTTCAATTAATCCAGTATTTAAAAATAATTTTTATCTCCTCTTTTGACTTATTTGTTATAATTCTTTGTTTTGTTATTTTAGAGATTGCCTCATGGCTTATACTGTACATCTGTAACTCATCACAGTCTATCTTCAGGAGACATTACCACAACACATACAAGAACCTTATAATAATATATTTCCATTGCTCCCTTCCCAGAGAGTTCCTTTAAGACTAAATAATCACGGGTTCCATTTACTGAGTGTTGGTCATATATCAGTCTCTGTAAGATCATTTAATCTTCACCACCCTAGGAGGCATAAGTAGTTATCCCATTTTACGCAGGAATAAATTGTGATTATAGTTGTTAAGTTTCCAAATCTCACATAGCTGTTTAGTGGCATATGTGAAAGCTGAATTCAAGTTTGATCTCAAAGCCTATGTAGTAAATCGTCATACTTTTTTTTTAACCTCCCAAATATATCCAGACACATTTATAATCCAATCGATTTTGTTTTAACTTGGTTAAAATAATGAGGAAGTATTAAGAATAATCCTGAGGGTCAAGACAAGAAGAAGGGGAAAGAGATGGTCAAAGTAAAGAAAAGGGAAAATAGTACAAAGTAAATATATGCATTTGGTCTTTTCAACAGAGAAGAGTACTCTCTTGTGGAATACAAATAACTCATCAGGTTTATTGACAGCCTGAATGACCTATCCCTCAAGGCAGTCGTCTGATTTCTGGCTGCTGTTAAGAGGGCATAAGCAATGGATTATACAAGCAATCTACATACTAGAAAAGGCATAGTTCTAATGGGAAAAACCTAACAAGTTGACATTCTGCTTTATAAATCAGTCTTATGTGCAGTTTTAAAATATGAGTTACTCTATGGATCCTAATTGTGTCTGACAAGAAAATTCACAATTGTGTATCTAGATCTCTAGAACTGAGGACGAGGCTTTGCTCAGTGGGAAATGAAATTATAGTTTTTTAAAAATCAAACTCCAATGACTATCTCTTCATTTCTCCATTGGGTATTTGTTAGCCAGTTTTACCTCTGCTATAAGATTCCCGTCTTCTGGACGGTGGCTGCTGGATAGTCATTGTCACATGTAGAACAGAAAACATTCATAAAATTTTATCTGATTTCTGTAAAAGAATGAATCAGATAGAGGTATGTTCCCCCATTTTCATGTGCAGAGGTTTATAGACGATATGTAATATGTACGTGCATATCAGGGCATTTAAGGAAGAGACTGATCAAGTCACTGACCGTCTCCACAGCTGATTAAGCAGCTGATTAATTCCCAACCGCTGGTCTGCCTTCTTGAGTGAGCACCCAAGCACTAGTCTCTGAGAATTGACCTAGTGTGTGTCACTGTGACTCACTCTCCTCCAAGAGCACCTCTATGGCTTTCTTCTATGGTGCTTAATTCAGTGATAAGCATTCTTAGCTCGCTGAATTGGAGCAAAAGTGAGGCTCCAAGATAAACCAATTGGTGCCTCAGTTCAGAGACTGAGAGAGCAGGAAGTTTGGGGAAACTTCCCAGAGGAGAGTCACGGCTCAAACCCAAGGTGATGCTAGAGATTTTAAACCCCGAACATTTGTGCTTTCTGTTCTCTGGTGCCAGGTAACTTACTTCCTCTTTTCCCTCACTTTTTAGGGCAAGAATATCCCAGCATAGGCATGAGTGGCTTGAAATTGCTGAAGTACATTCTGTTTTTCTTCAACTTGCTCTTTTGGGTAAGTGTGTCTCTTCTGATCATGGCTGAGCTCACCTCCTTCCAGCCACCCTCTACTTCTCTGTCCTCTACTGAAGAGTCTGCTATGAAGAGCAACCCATGCATGTCTGAGTGACATAACCGGCTTAGAACAAGGGAATAATCATTTCCTCCCCTCTTCCCATCCTGCCATAATATACGCCTGTAAATTTGGAAAGTACCCGTGCAGTTATTTATCAGCATGCCATTTTTCTCTCTGGGGACTTTAGGCGACCGCTGCTCACTGCTGACATCTATGGGTGAGAAACCTGACACTGTCCGTTCCATGGGCAAACGACTTTTTCTTGCTCTCCCCTCCCGCTAGTCTCTCAGACAAATAGCTGATTGAAAGGAAAGTCGCCTTTTGGGGGAAAGTTTCACTGTACCAAACTCAGCAATTGAACTTCAAATAGAGAATTGGTCTGTACTCATGTGTCTATGAGAAGATTCTTAAAAGTTTGGCTTCTCTAGTTTTCTGCCTAGTAAGATAAACTTCTCCACCAGGGTGTCCCCTCTACCCAGTAGTGGTTTCCAAAGGGAAGACCATTTGTAAGCCGTTGCAAGAATGAGGAGTAAGGGATCTGAAGCATGAAGATACTGTATTACTCACAGGAGTGAGCTTCCCCTGGTAACTGATATGGGTAGGATGAAGCAAGAGTGGGACATCACAGGAGGAAGCAAGGGTTACCTCTCTTCTGGATGCATGGGGGAAAGCTGGGTTGTTCATGACAGTCTTAATAGAACCAATGGAAAGGGCCAATTCTAATTTTAAGTGAGAATGTGAGCAGATATTCAAGAGTGTTGTGTGATTCTTTCTTTCAGTTTTGTGGCTGCTGCATTTTGGGCTTTGGGATCTATCTCCTGGTCCACAACAGCCTCTGGTCGCTCCCCTTCTTCACGCCGGGCAATGTGCTTGTCATTGTGGGCTCCATTATCATGGTGGTTGCCTTCCTGGGCTGCATGGGCTCCATTAAGGAGAACAAATGCCTGCTTATGTCGGTGAGTCCCTTGCAGCAGATGTGGTACCCTAAGTAGAGGGACATGATGCCTTGGGCCCCAGGCGAGACATTTCTTGGTGACTAACCTATGGGCACAGAGAGATCATGGGAACGTAGGATTAGTACTTAAGGTCAGCCAAATCTGTCTAGACCAATAGTATTTTGTTTGTTTGTTTCTTTCTTTCTTTTTTATTTCTAGGGGAAAGAGAGAGAGCGTGAGCAGGGGAGGGTCAGAGAGAGAGGGAGTCACAGACCAATAGTATTTTGTTTCTAACTGGGATTCCAGGGATGGGTGGAAGAGGACATTGCTATCCTCTTTCGGATTCATTTTACAGTGTTACTATTGACCCATGTCATAATTTCCCTTTATGGCATTTTATTTCTCTATGTCTGGTTGAAATCAAGTGTCATCCATCTGTCCAAGTGCTTTGCACCGTAGTATGTATTTTGAGGATCTGAGTCAGTGACTAAGTGACAGAAAATCTACTCTCTAGATTCTTCTGGGTACTGTGACCCTCGTAAAATAGCAGAAGATGCTTGTGCATCTCAAATCTGCACCAGGCACACTATAGTGTGATGGCTCAGCTTAGGTGAAGGCCTAGGTGATCTAACATGAGAAATGCTAGCGCTTTTCAGTTGTTCCCTGTCAGTTAAGTATCCTGAGGAGAACCCATAGGCTTCGGTTTTGTTTGTAAGCTCTATGAAGGAAGTCCCCTTATTTCTCTAGTGTACCCAGAATAGTGCTTGATATAACACTGCCACTCCATCCATAAGTGTTCCCAGTTGCCTTGGTTCTTCCTTAAGTCATTGGTTAATCTTTCCTTTATGAATCAACTCTTAAACTGGAACCAAGAGATAGAATTAAGAATTCCCTGTTCTCGGATAGTTCTCAGGTTAATGGCAAAAGATCGGAGATGATTGACATAGGGAAAAGGTAAAACAGGCAAAATTAGTGTTGGGATAAAAAGGTGAAAGAGAGGGGATAAGTGAAAATGTGTTTTTGGTTGTGTGTGATTAGTATAAAAGGAGTAAGCTTCTACAGTTGGAGAGAGAGAAGGATTAGGAGTGTGATTAGAATACCCCTTCTCTCCATCTGTACAGGGCTCCTCTCAGCTTCCACCATCACCTGCTCCCACCCCACAGTAGCTGAGCTTGCAAGAGAGGACCAGACCCCAAACTCTAAAGACATATAGTTTTGTTTGCTGGTCTTTTGCTCAGCTTGCAAAAAGCTGATGCTATAATTGCTTCATTGATTCAACAAATAGTATTGCATATGCGTTATGCACATGGAATTGGATAGGTGCAATGGGAGGGGGAGAACAAAGTTAGAAGACAGTTGATCTGCCCTCTAGAGACATGGGATCTAGTTGTAGAAAAATGACATATATCCTTCACAAAAAAAGAAAAGGCTTATGGAAGCCTGAGCAGACAGGAACAAGAACCTCCTCATGTGTGTGGAGACACACCTAGATGTTCCCAGGGTGGAGTGGGAGTGAGGGAAGACTGGGATTAGCATTGTGAGCATGTCTCTGCTTTGCCTCAGTTCTTTATCCTGCTGCTGATTATTCTCCTCGCTGAGGTGACCTTGGCCATCCTGCTCTTCGTGTATGAACAGAAGGTAAGCTATAAAGAACACAATTCATTGTTGTATTTATGACCATCGAGAAGAACGTTGGCACACAATAAGTCCTATAATAGACGTAGAAGCAAAGAGGAAGGATGGAAGAAAAAAAGCAATTGTAACTGGGGAGAGGAAAACATTTCATTAAGGAGATTGTGATTGAGTCATACTTTGAAGGATGACTAGGAAGAGCAGTAACAAAAGTTTATCTTCCTCCTACTTACTTTTCTCCATGTTTGGCAATAAAAAATGTCTGTCTCCATGCCTAAGAGAGCCCGTGCTTTGATTGTCCCTCTTCCTCTGAAAAACCAGAGTTCTAGAAAGACAAGAGGTCACCACCACGTATTTCTTCCTGCAATACCATCCGAGTCTCAGCACATATTCCTGTATATATACTCCCTTAGCTCTGAGGAGGTCATTTGGAAGGGAGGAGCAAATGGGACCACTAGCCTATACTAGAAATTGCTTATTCCTTGAGCTCACCTGCTTTTTATACTGTCTCCTCTGCTGGGATGTGCCTGCCTAGCTGAATAAGTATGTGTCTGAGAGCCTGACTACCAGCATCCAGAAATACCACTCGGACAACAGCACCAGGGAGATGTGGGATTCCATCCAGTCATATGTGAGTATAGATGAAATCCTTCTCAGCTCAGCCAGACTTGATTTTCCAACCTCAGTCCCTGGGCGGGGAAGGAGGTGGGGTTGAAGGAACTTTCTTTCTTGAAAGTTCCAGAATTTAAGGTCCACAGCCCCTAGGTCCAGAATAATGTTTAGCAGTCACAAACTGGAGAGCACAGGAATCAGTCTGATTGGTACAATATTGTCTACATTCTCTCATCCTTCCCATTCTCAGGTAGGCTTATTGTCTAAGTCATACTGAGATGTAAGGAAGACTCAAACATGCCAGACTAAATCCCCTGTGTGTTTAATTTTTCATCTGTAAAATGTGAATAAATTAAATATGCCCTCTACTTCAAGCAATCTTATGTGATTTACATGGTATGACGGATTTGAAAGTATTTTGTTCTCAGGAGCCACGTAGTAGTCAAGGTAATTCTGGGTTTTCTGCTAGAGTCAGATATGAAGGGTCCACCTTTTCTCCAAGGTCCAGTTTTCTTGCTGTTGGCTTTCTAACCATCACATTCTTGGGTACTTGGCTTTTAGCTGCAATGTTGTGGTGTAAACGCCACGAGTGATTGGCACGGTCACCCACCAGCATCTTGCCCCTTGGATCCACAAGTTCAGGTAATATTTTTTAGCAACCTTTCTGGTATTAACCTCTTTGGTTATGCTTTCAATTATCTTAGAAATTCCATTCCTACCGGGCTTAGTCCTCCCAGCCAGAAACAGGGAACCTCAGATAAAATAGAGGCCAGAGAGACAACCCAAGTAACTAAACAAAGTAGAAAAAAGTTGTCCAGACAATTAGACAAAAGAAAAAACAAGGAACAAGCTCATTTAGACTAGGAAGGCCGCCACAAATCCTGGGACCCTAAACTATTAGATTAGAGGGGGAACGTTTATGTGATGATAGTAGTAGATCTACATTTTTCTTGAGCAAAAAGTAGGTCGTATTATTGAAAGAGAAATTTGTAAAGTTGAGGTAGAAAAGCTCCTCCTTTTTTGTGTTTCTTTTCTCTTCTTCCTTGGATATGGCAGCATCAAGTCCCTTGGTGAAATGAATGATAAGTGAAGGAGTGAGGAGTTGGGGAGAGAGAGTGGCAGAACTGTTGAAACAACCTTTCCACTTAATTCAGACCTCCAGATTAAGCCTGGAGAAGAAGCCAAGATCATATCCCCACAAGGTCAAGTTCCTAAATTCCTGTTGCCCCATGCTATCCACTTTGGGGATTGTTTGAACATCTCCAGACAGTTTTTGGTCTACGAAGAAAGACTGAGACCAGCTAGAATTGCCCTGGAGCTTAGTAGGGCCATGGTAGATTTACATCTCAGCATAAGTGCATAGGATCTATTCCCATTTATTAATCCCAAGTCAGCAGTGAGAGTTCAAAAAACCTAAGGATATCTATTGCTGAAACGCCTCTCAGGAACTAGTTTGACTCAGTGTGCTAAGATCTAGGACTTCAGCATGAGGCGCCACTCTAATGATAACAACACCAGAAAGGGCTCTGTTTAATATTCGCTGCTTTATGCCTGTTTCTTCAACCATAGAAAGGCAACAAAAATGGTCTAAGTCTCTTGGCATAAGGCAAAGTATAAACCATCTTCTGAAATTAGCCTCCTGATAAAGTCAGATAATATAGTGTTATCATTTGTACTTGTAATTTTTTTAGGGTTGCTATGTAAAAGCAAAACAGTGGTTTCATTCCAATTTCCTGCATATTGGAATCATCACTATCTGCGTATGTGTGATCCAGGTAAGAACTTAACCACAGGACTATAGTGAAGATTAAATTATTTAAGTCGTGTAAGGTGTTAGAACAGTACCAGGTACATAGCACATGGCTCAATAAATATGAGCTTCCCCAGTCACATAGCAAATGATGTCATTACTAATTTGAGGCATACAGAAAATATGGTGTAAGATCTATCTGGTCAACTTATCCCTAAGAGATTTGATTGCTTTATAGTCAAATTAAAAGTCATCAAGCAGACTCCTACTTTGGGGGGTATGGAAAAGCTTGCAATAGATAAACATTCTATATGAAAAATTGGCCTGGATGCTAAGCAAGAGTTGATGATAAAAATTATAATCAATTTCTTCCTTGTTTCTCTGCTTAGTCAGGGGTGAACTGAGGGTAGTTTTGTGTTCTTTTTCGTTATGGGACATTTCTATTATTTTCATATACAAGTGTTTTGGATATGTCACAGAATAACTAAGATATTAATCAAGAAGTTCAGAGGGAAAAAAAAAAAGAAGTTCAGAGGGTAACAGTTTTTCTCTGCTTGGAAACCCAGGAGTCCCAGAGCATGGGTAGAGACGGCTCACTGCACAGTGTTGATGTGTGCAGAGCTTGACTCTACAAGTGACTTCTTTTTTTTTTCTTTTTTTTTAATGTTTTATTTATTTTTAGGAGAGAGAGAGAGACAGCGTGAGCAGGGGAGGGTCAGAGAGAGAGGGAGTCACAGGCTGAAACAGGCTCCAGGCTCTGAGCTGGCAGTCAGCACAGAGCCCGACGCGGGGCTCGAACCCACGAACCGCGAGATCATGACCCAAGCGAAAGTCGGACGCTTAACCGACTAAGCCACCCAGGCGCCCCTACAAGTGACTTCTTAAGGAGACAAAGATGTCCAACACTCTATCCTGTACAGTTGTGACTGTCTTTCTAAAGCTAAAGAAGGGAAATGGAGAAGGAATTGGAAGTGATGGCAGGAAGTGTGGTTCCCATGTGATGGATACTTTCTTTTTCTCTGGGACTAATCCCAGGGGTTATGGGAGAGATGGCTCCTATGAAGACCTCACATTTTCCCCACTCTTTTCTCAGGTGTTGGGGATGTCCTTTGCGCTGACCTTGAACTGCCAGATTGATAAAACCAGCCAGTCCCTAGGGCTGTGACTTCCTACTGTCTTGTGCTGAAGAGGCTTATTTCATCCCTGGAAATCCAAAGTCATTTATAGCATGAAGCCCTAAATGATCACCTCTTGGACTGGTGTCTTTGTCCCCCTTTCATCCTTTCCCTGTTTTGGTCTCTGCCTCTTACAACCAGAAGAGAGATATATTTGCTAGTCATTTCCCATCTCGGGCAGCAGAACAATCATTCAGCCACTCACTGAGGCACCTATGTCCCTCACGGTGGTGACACTAATACCCGAGCATTTTTCAGACATGAGAGGCCAAGAGAACCTCTGGCACTAATGGTTCAAGATAAAAGGATGGGTTTGGGTCTTGAATTTTTGCATCTTCTCATTGTCAAATAACTCTCTAGCCTTTAAATTATGCCCAGTCCACTCTCCAAAGTCAAGCAAAAGACCCACTGAAGGGAGCTCTGGGGCAAACACATTGGACCACTGTTACAACCCACTGCTTCCTTTTGGCTGGGCATGGGCCTTGGCTCCAGGAATGACAGAGTACTCTTTCTCCAAAGGATAAGGTTTCTTTCAACTTCCTTATTAAGGGCCTTATGGATTCACTCTGTCCTTCCAGAAGAAACTATCTAGTGATTCGAATCCTGACTTCAGCGAATCTCTTGGCCTTTGATTTACATAGCTGTGGAGGAACTCAGCAGGGCCAGTATCTCTGGTGGCTTGGCTGATAATCACATTCATAGGAGCTCTGGTGTTATTTTTCTATCAAATAAGGTTTTGTTAATGTACTATTTTAATTCTTCAATAAATAAAATAGCTTGTGATCTCAATCATTACGTTCTCTTTCTTATATCTGAAATACATTTTTTTTGTGACTCAGTCTGAATGTCCTGCCAGCAATTGGTTGGTTATCATTCATCCAGTGATCCCTTTGTCTGGATAATTCCTACCCTCTCTCTAAGGAAGTTTTCCTTACTATTACCAAGTTTAATATCTATTGAGGTCTTTGTAAGTATGATACAGTTTGCTAAGAGCTTTACATACATCTCCCCATTTAAATATTAACAACATGTCTTTTGTGAGTACGTCCATAATGCACTCATAAAAACTTCACAGATCTAATTACATTCTATTTTAATTCCTCTTTATTTGTCTCTATTAATTATTGGCCTGATCAAGTTAGGAAAAGAAAGAGAGAAGATAAAATTAACTATAAGTAAAAATTGTGTCATAGACACAAATACAGTTCAGATTTTAAAGCCCATGAAAATATATGACAAAAAAATCTAGGCCAATCATTTTGTGGAAAAAAATGTAGTTGCTATAAGCATTTTTCTAAAACAATAGAAATCATCTAAATCGATTCAAATAGGAAAAGGAGATTTCTGTTTCTGATAGGATAGCACAATATTTCTAGACCAAATTGCCACTATAAACAACTAAAGTGCTAGATAAAAGCTTTAAAACATTTTATTAAGAGCACTATTTCGCTGGAATGAAAGTAAGGAATACTCAAGCCAGAGACTTTGTGATGATGGGAACCAGAGAGGTAAGAAGAATTTGAGGACATTTGCCAAACTAGATGAACTTGGATTTCAGTTTCCGTGGCACATGGCATATAGGGGGCAAAGTTCAGGGTCTGTCTAAGGTGGAGAGTCTAAGCAGAGATCTTTCCTCTCTTAAGTCAGAGGCACCAATGTGCTGCATACACCTTATTATAACAGTAAACTAGAAATACCACTCACTTTGACCAATAATTACATGAAAATTGGTCTGCAACTTGGCAATTGAGCAGAGGAAGGCAATAGCCTTAAAATGTTGAATCTTATAATCTGACCATTTGACCTAACATGCAAATTAATATAATGTTGGAGTCATCTGCAAACTCTCAAACTAAAACTTTAGTTTAAAACAGTCCCAAACAAAATACGAATCAAAACCACACTGAGATTCTACCTCACGCCAGTCAGAGTGGTTAAAACGAGCAGATCAGAAAACTCTAGATGCTGGCGAGGATGTGGAGAAACGGGCACCCTCCTACACTGTTGGTGGGAATGTAAACTGGTGCAGCCCCTCTAGAAAACAGTGTGCAGATTCCTCAAAAAATTAACAATAGAACTCCCCTATGACCAGCAATAGCACTGCTAGGAATTTACCCGAGGGATACAGGAGTGCTGATGCATAGGGGCACATGGACCCCAATGTTCATAGCAGCACTCTCAACAATAGCCAAAACATGGAAAGAGCCTAAGTGTTCATCAACGGACGAATGGATCAAGAAGATGTGGTTTATCTATATGATGGAATACTACATGGCAGTGAGAAAGAATGAAATCTAGCCATGTGTAGCAACATGGATGGAAATTGAGGGTGTTATGCTGAGTGAAATAAGTCAGGCAGAGAAGGATAAATACCATGTTTGCATGTATAGGAGGATTAGGAGGAACCTAACGGAGGACTGTGGGGGAGAAGAAGGGGGGAATAGTGGGGGAGAGGGAGAGAGGCAAACCATGAGAGACTCTTGAATTCTGAGAACAAACTGAGGACTGATAGGTGGTGGGGAGGGGAGAGGGGAAATGGGCATGGAGGAGGGCATTTGTGGGGATGAGCACTGTATGTTATATGGAAACCAACTTGACAATAAACTATTTGTAAAAAAAAAAAATTAAATAAATAATAAATAACTAAATAAAACAGTCCCAAACAAGAAGTTATCCCAAACTTTGGCAGAAGCAAAATGCACACTTTCTGAATGAGCCCACAATAATACCAATAATATTAATATTAATAATAACAACTAAAGTCTCCATGAATCTCAAAAAGCACATTTTTAATGAAATTGAACTACTCACAAATAAAATTCACTAAAAATATAAGAATACAAGGCACTATGAACCTAGAGAATCAATAAACAATAGGAATGGATCCATAAAACTTCAGATATTGTAGTTACTTGAAACAAAATATAATTGCCATGTTTTTCTGTATTTAAGAAAATAAAGAACAGCTCTGAAATGTGTGCAGAGAAAGAATGAAAGAAAGAAAGACTAAGCATTTCTATTTTTATTTTTGAGAGGGTGATGGGAGGCGGAGGGAGAAATAGAGAATCTTAAGCAAGCCCTACGCTAGTATGGAGCCTGACGTGGGACTTGATCTCAGAACCATGAGATCATGACCTGAGTGGAAATTATGAGTCAGATGCTTAACCAGCTGAGCCACCCAGGGGCCCCTTAGCATTTTGAGGAATGAAAATATATAGTTGAACTTTTAAAAAATTAAATGGATATGTTAAAAAATTAATGTAAGGGCACCTGAGTGGCTCAGTTGGTTAAGCATCTGACTTCAGATCAGTTCATGATTTCACAGTTTGTGGGTTCGAGCCTTGTGTCAGGCTCAAAGGAGCTTGAGGGAGATAGGTATTTTCTTAATTCATGCTTTGAAAGGTGAAATGTACATGTTTCAGTATAACAGAATAATGATAAAATAATGGTGAAAGTCAAGAGAGAAAAGACAACATTATAAACATATATGATAAATGTAAAGAACAAAATAAGAGGGTAGAAGAAATCTTAATTTATCAGTAATTAAATTAAATGTAAATGGATGATATTAACTAGTCAAAAGACAAAAATTGTTACACTGGATTAAAAAATCAAGCTATGTCTTGTTTACAAGAGAAATATTCAGTTTTCAAAGGATTAAAATTACAATATGTTCTTTGTTCAAAATTCATTTAGATTGTTAATCTAAAAAAAGATAACAAAACATGTTTATTTATAAGTGAGGAAATACACTTCCTAGACTCCCATGGATCACAGAAGAAATCATAATGGAAATTCAAAAATATTTTGAACTGAATAATAAGACAAGAATAACATACAAGGATCTATGGGAAACATGTAAATCTTGGAAAGAATTTAAAACCTTTAATGAATATATTAGAAAAAAGAAAAGATGGGGTGCCTGGGTGGCTCAGTTGGTAAAGCGTCCAACTTCAGCTCAGGTCATGATCTCGTGGTCCATGAGTTCGAGCCCCACATTGGTCTGCCTGCTGTCAGAGCCTGCTTCAGATCCTGTTACCCCTTTCTCTGCCCCTCCCCTGCTCTCTTTCTCTCTCTCTCAAAAATAAAGAATAAAATTTTGTTATATGCAACAATGTGGATGGACTGTGAGTTCAAGCCCCGCATGGAGTTCTATGATGACAGCTCAGAGCCTGGAGCCTGCTTCGGATTCTGTGTCTCTCTCTCTCTCTGCCTCTCCCCCAGTCATATTCTGATTCTCTCTGTCTCTCAAAAGTGAGTAAACGTTAAAAAAAATTAGAAAACAAACACAAGCAAAGCCCCAAGTTTGTTCTTTCAAAAGAATAATAAAATTGACAAATCTCTGGTGGTAAGACTGGGAGGCCAGGAGGAGGAAGGGAGGGAGAAATGGAATTGAAAGCGGGACATCGTTGCAGATGCTACAATGACATCAAGCAGATAATAAGAACATCATCTATCAGAATAAGCTAGATAATGATGCAGGAACAGAAAACAACAAAGATTTACTTCTTGCTTTTGTTACGTGTTTATTACTGGCAGGGGCCTCTTCTCTAGAATATGCATCTAAGTTTAGGTTAGGGAAGAGGCTTTGGCTATTTTTGTTCGCTGATGTATTACCAGTAAACAGGAATGGAGAATGTATAGTTCGATGGAAGCTGCTTCACCTCCAATGAGGGAGTGAATGAGAAATTCCAGTTTCAAGAGCGGGAAGGAAGCAATAAAAAAGAGCCGTATAAAGAAAACAGAACTTTCCTTTCTGGGTTACTGGATCACTAGCTAGACTGTTACGTGGCCGCCTCTAATTGCAGTGAAGCCTGGGAACATTACGGGTCAAACAAAATTTACCTTCTGATGGTAAAGGAGAGAGTGAATACTGGGTAGATTGCTGATAGTGCCTGCCATGAGAACCATATCTACCACATTTTCACAAAAAGTTTTTTATAAGGACAACAAATATTATAAACAATTCAGACAAAAAATTATTGTTACCTAAAGTAGCCCAAACTTTCATAATTTCTATTTTTGTTTTGGAAATACTAAGGGGAAAAAAACAACACAGCTTTTACTTTGTTATTTTTCCAAAGACATACAGATGGCCAATAGACACATGGAAAGACGCTCAGCATACTCAACATCAGGAAATAAAAATCAAAACCATAAGGAGATATCACCTCACATCTGTCAGAATAGCTAGAATCAAAAAGACAAGAAATAACAAGTGTTGGAGAAAAAAGGAACTCTCATGGTGGGAATGTAAATTGGTGCAGCCCCTGTAGAAAACAGTATGGAGGTCCTCAAAAAATTAAAAATAGAAATGCCATATGATCCAGGAATTTTATTACCTCGATATTTATACAAAGAAAACAAAAACACTAATTTGAAAAGATATATATACCATTGTTTATCACAGCATTATTTACAGTAGCCAAGATATGGAAGCAACTCAAGTGTCCATCAGTAGATGAATGGATAAAGGAGATGTGGTATATATACACAATGGAATAATACTCAGCCATAAAAAAAAAAAAAAAAAGAATGAAGTCTTGCCATTTGCTTTGACATGGATTGAGCTAGAGATTATTATGTTAAACAAAATAAGTCAAAGAAAGACAAGTACCTCATGATTTCACTCATATGTGGAATTTAAGAAACAAAACAAATGAGCAAAGGGGGAAAAAAGAGAGAGGCAATTCAGGAAACAGACTCTTAACTATAGAGAACAAACTGGTAGTTATCAGAATGGTGGGGGTGTGTGTGCACTAAACAGATGATGTGATCAAGGAGTACACTTGTGATAAGCACCGGGTATTGTATGAAAGTGTTAAATCACTATATTGTACATCTGAAATTAATATTGCACTATGGTAACTAACTGAAGTTTAAATAAAACATAAAAAACTAGACAAATGGTGGTGCCTGGGTGGCTCTGTCGGTTAAGCGTCTGACTTCAGATCAGGTCATGATCTCACAGTTTGTGGGTTTGAGCCCTGTGTCAGGCTCTGTGCTGACAGCCAGCTCAAAGCCTGGAGCATGTTTCAGATTCTGTGTCTCCCTCTCTCTCTGACCCTCCCCTGCTCACACTTTCTCTCTCTCTCAGAAATAAATAAAAAACATTAAAAAATTTCTTTAAATAGACAAATGAATAAAGAAATTGTGATATATACATACATACATAATGAAATATTATTCAGCCATAAAAAAGGAATTAAATTTTCTCATTTGCAACAACATGGGTGGACCTAGAGAGTATTACATTAAGTGAAACAAGTCAGAGAAAGACAAATACCATATGATTCCACTTATATGTGGAATATTAAAAAACAACAAAACAAACCAAAAAAGGAGAAACAGATACATAAATACAAAGAAAACTTAGTGGTTGCTGGGGGTGGGGGATGAGCAAGATGGATGAAGAGGAGTAGGAGGTACGGGCTTCCAGTTATGGAATAGATAAGTCATGAGGATAAAAGGTACAACATAGGGAATATAGTCAATGGCATTGTAAAAGCATTGTATGATGACAGATGGTAACTATATTTGTGTTGAGCATAGCATATAGACTTGCCCAACCACCATGTTGTATACCTGAAACTACTGTAGCATTATGTGTCAATTATACTTCAATTTTTAAAAAGACATTATAAGGTTAGGGTAATGAAGGCAACACAATATTGGCATAGGGATAAACAGACCATTGGAATAGAAGATGAAATACAGAAACGCTTATAGATGTATGTAAATGTGATATACAACAGATGTGGCATAGAGAACACTGGAGAAAGGATGGATTTCTTTTTTTTTTTTTTTTAATGTTTTATTTATCTCTAGGAGAGAGAGAGAGAGACATTGTGAGCAGGGGAGGGTCAGAGAGAGAGGGAGTCACAGACTGAAACAGGCTCCAGGGTCTGAGATGGCCGTCAGCACAGAGCCCGACGCGGGGCTCGAACCCACGAACCGCGAGATCATGACCTAAGCGAAAGTTGGACGCTTAACTGACTAAGCCACCCAGGCGCCCCAAAGGATGGATTTCTTACTACGGTTCTATGACATTTGAGTATCAGTATGAAAATAAATAAATATACCCACACAAAGATCTCTTCATGATAAGGTGAAATAAATTCTTAACTCTGAAAGGGGAAATTATAAAATTTTTAGAAGATAATGTAGGAAAATTTCTTCATGATCTTGGAGGAGATAGGACTTTTCAAAAATGTGACTCAATAAGCACAAAAGGAAAAGACTGATTAATTAATTACAAAATACTAAGTACACAAATCACAGAGGAAGAAAAAATATTTGCTTCACATACAATGAACAAAAATCTCATATTCAAAATATATAAAGAACTCGTATAAATAAGAAATATACAGTTTATAGAAATTTATAAACAATTTACAGAAATATCTAGAGAAAATAAGCAAAAGACTTGGCATAGCACTTCACAAAAAAAGAAATTCAAATGATCAGTAAACATATGATAAATTATTCAAACTCATTAGGAATCAAGGAAATAAGATACCACTATGGACATATCACTTTGGATAAACAAACAAGGAACTGACTAGTTTCTGTGTTACATAGAATGTGGAATATTGGGAACTCTTATTAAACCGCTGATAAGTATATAATACAATCCCTTTACAACAGTGTGACATTTTCTATGATGTAATTCCACTCTTAGGTAAGTCCCACCAAAATGCATACTTACATGCACAAGGGCACAAATGTAAAATTTATTTTATAGATGCATTGTAACAGTCAAACACTGGGAAAAGACCTATGTCTATCAACGATAGAATGGATAAGTTATGGTATACATATAAAGTGAAATACCACATGGCATTGGAAATGAATGAACTAATGGATGAATCTTTAAAACATAATATTGAGTGAAAAATCAGCACACTGATAAATTCATACAGTTTGATTCCATTAAGCACTTTTAGAGTGTTATATTTCACACTGAGAAATATTGTTAATTACCATTTGATATATCAAAGATACAAGCTATTTAGAAATAAACCTTCAAAAAGTTGTGCAACACCTTTGTAGAAAATATTTTAAAACTCAATAGAAAGCCATTCTCCATAAACAAATGGAGAAATGTACCATGAATAGAGATTCTATCAGCATTGTATACATGTCAATTATCTTCAAATGTTCCTATTGATTCTATTCAATCCCAATACCTGACCAAAATATTGCATTATGAAATTCAACAAGATGTATATAAATGTATATAAACAAAATGTATATAAAATTTAAAAGATCAAGAATTCAAAACCACTTTTGATAAAGAGGAGTAAGAGTACTTGCTAAGATTTATATTAAAGCTATTGTAATCAAAACACAAGCATTTACTGATACATAGGTATACCAATGGAACCTAAGAGAAAGATAAGGAAAATAAGCCTCCACATATATGGACACCTGCTATATAATAAAGTTATTATTCCATGCCATTCAAAAAAAGATGGACTTCCTCATTAAGAATGCTGGATGCAATTGGTTAAACATATGGAAAAAAATGAAATTGAGCTTCTTATTCACACTACACACAAAAATCAATATGAGGCAAAGAACAGTCTTTGAAACCAAAATTCTAAAACTCATAGGAGAAATTTTTGGAGAATTTATTTTTTTATTTTTTTAAACATTTGTATTTACTTTTGAGAGACAGAGATAGACAGAGTTCAAGTGAGGGAGGGGCAGAGAGAGAGGGAGACACAGAATCCTAAGCAGGCTCAGACTATGCTGACAGCTCAGAGCCTGACGCAGGCCTCAAACTCACAAACCGTGAGATCATGACCTGAGCCAAAGTCAGATGTTTAACCGACTGAGCTACCTAGGCACCCTGAGAATTTCTTTATAAATTCAAGAGTAGTGTAAAAAAAAAATCAAGAGTACTATATCAGAGTTCAGTCAAATCTCAGAACTACTAGAATGTGTGTGTGTGTGTGTGTGTGTGTGTAATGATTTGTTCCAGGAGTCTGATCTTCTTTCTGATCTTCTTGCCTCCTTGTGAGGAGATACGTTCTTCCCATTAATTCTGTAACTTGAAGCCACAGTGAAGAAAACCAGGAAGATGAACGTAGTGTAAGGGAGAGGGAGGACAAATTAGAACACACAGGCACAAGCTGAAGACCACCACAACAGACTGAAATCTGTGTCACTTCTTGTTTTGATCTTGATGGTACTCATGTCCTCCAGAAGCCAAGGCTCATTTCCAGAGCTAAACACAGTCACATGGCTGAGGAGTAAGAGAAGTTGAAGAAAGATCCAGGGGAAGATAAAGTAGTTTTGGATCTGGCCACTGTCTCATGCCAAGATGAGCCAGTAGATCAGAGACACATGTAGAAGCTACAAGATGAGTACTCCTTCACTTCTGCCTTCCCAATTCTCCTACAAGAATCTCTTTGTAACCCTAACTGGAAATATACACCAAAGGGAATTCTGGGAAATGTAGTCCAGCCTAGTCAAACTGACACAGTACAAAGCCAACAAAGGTAGGAATATTGTTCTTAAAGAAGACACATGAACAGTTGTAATAGTACATGTTTAAGTAATTTTATTCAAGAGGAAGAGATGAAAAGTATATTTTCTGGGCTCTTGAGTATTTGAGAATATGTTTTTCTTGGTATCATACATCATTCAAAATACACATATAGAAAGTTCTTGATTTACATTTTTATTCCCAGAAATCTGTAAATGTTGTGTTATTTTTTTCCCCTTAGTATTTCCAAAAAAAAACCAAAAAGTATAAATTATGAAAGTTTGGGCTTCTTTAGGTAACAATAATTTTTCTGTCTGAATAGTTTATAGCATTTATTTGTTGTCCTTATAACCTAAACTGTTTGTGAAAATGTGGTAGATACAGTTCTCATGGCAGGCACTACCAGCAATCTACCCAGTATTCACTCTCTCCTTTACCATCAGAAGGTAAATTTTGTTTGACCTGTAATGTTCCCAGGCTTCATTGCAATTAGTGGTGACCACGTAATAGTCTGGCCAGTGATCCAGTAACACATGAAGGAAAGTTCTGTTTTCTTCATATGTTTCTTCTTTATTGTTTCTTCCTTCCCGCTCTCGAAACTGGAATTTCTCATTCACTCCCTCATTGGAGGTGAAGCAGCTTCCATCAAACTATTCATTCTCCATTCATGTTTACTGGTAATACATCAGTGAACAAAATAGCCCAAAGCCTCTTCCCTAACTTAAACTTAGATGTATAATAAAGTCTTTTGTATACCAACATATAATAATAGAATTAAATAAGTAAAATATGCAGAATATTAATAATGATGAGGGTTATGGGAAAAAATAATATCAGAATATGGAACTGCAGGAGGCTGGTGGACGCAAAATTAAACAGGGTGGTGGGGAATGCTTAATTGATGAGGTGACATTTGAGTAAAGACAAAACATGTGAGTGAGCAGGCCTTGCAGGTAGCTATAGGAGAGACAACGAATGGTAGTCAGGAAACACTAATGCAAGCGCTTGAGCCAGGAATGTGCCTGTTATATTTAAGGAACAGCAAGAAGCTAGTTTGGCTAAAGTTTAGTGGGGGTGGGGGCACTAGCAGGAGATGAGGTTAAAGAGAAAACAGGGAGACAAGTAGTGTAGGGTTATTAGGCCATTGTGTAGAATTTGGCATCTACTTTGAGTAAGATAGAAAGCCACGAGAGGTTTGTTTTTTTTAAAGTTTATTTAGAGAGAATGCGTATGTGGAAGAGGCAGAGAGAGAGGGAGGGGGGGAGAGAGGATCTCAAGCAGGATCCATGTTGTCAGCCCAATGTGGGGCTTGATCTCATGAACCATGACACCAAGACCTGAGCCAAAACCAAGAGTCCATCGCTTAACTGACTGAGCCATCCAGGTGCCCCACAAGCAGAGGATTTTGAACAGGGGAGGAAATGTTCTGATTTACATTTTTTATTATTATTACTATTATTTTGTTTTTTATTTGAGAGCGAGAGAGAGAGGGAGTGCACACAAGCAGGGGAGAGCGGGATGGGGGGGGAGAGAGAGAGAGAGAGGGAGAGAGGGAGAGAATCTAAAGCTGGCTCCACCCTCAGCACAGAGTCTGACACGGGGCTTGGTCCCATGACCCTGGGATCATGACTTGAGTCGAAATCAAGAGCAGGGCACTCAATCGACTGAGCCACCAGGTCGCTCCCTGATTTACACTTTTAAAAGATTTTCTTTTGTTCGTTTTTAACATTTTTGCTTTGATATAATTTTAGACTTACAGGAAAAAAATGCAAAAATAGTAGAGAAGATTCCCTTAGGTCCTTTATCCCACTTCTAAATGTAACACCTTATAACAAGAACAGGAAATTGACACTGGTGCAATATTATTAGCTAAACTACAGGCCTTATTCAAATTTCACATATTTTTTTCCCACCTATGTCATATTTCTGTCCAGAATCCTATCATAGGTCCCTAGGTCCTATATTGTATGTAGTTGTTTTGGGTTTTTGCCCTCCTTAGTCTCTCCAGTCTGCAACAGTTCATCAGTCTTTTCTTTGTCTTTTGATCTTGACACTTTTGAAGAAAGGTAATCTGTAATTTTATAGAATGCCCCATAAATTGAGTTTACTTGATAATTTTCTTTTTCTTTTATGTGATACTTTTTCATACTTTGGAAAGAGTTTGCTAAGGCCACCATAACGAAATACCACAGATTAGGTGAATTAAACAACAAAAATCTCTTTTCTCACAATTTTGGAGGTTAAAAGTCCAAGATTAAGGTTCCAGACAATTCAGTTTCTCATGAGAGTCTTCTTCCTGGCTTGCATATGGCAGCATATCTGCTATGCCCTCACATAATCTTTCCTCAATTTGAGCATGCTGGGTCAGTGCATTTGTGCTGGGGTGGGGGTGTGGAGAGAGAGAGGATGCACTCTGATGTCTCATCTTACAAGGACACTAATCCTATTGAATCTGGGCCCTATCCTTATTCTCATTTAACCTTAATTACTTCCTTAGAGCCCCTATCTCCAAATACTGCCACTCTGGGGGTTAGGACTTCAATGTATGAATGTTTGGGGAGAAACAAACATACATAATAGAAAGGTTTTTGTTTTGTTGTTTTTGTTTTTGCTTCTTAAAAGAGAAAGCGAGAGAGGATCTTAGGGAGAGGGAGAATGTTAAGCAGGCCCCACGCCCAAGGCAGAGCCCAAGGCAGAGCTCAGTCTCTCAACCATGAGATTACGACCTGAGCTGAAATCAAGAGTCAGATCCTTAACCAGCTGAGCCACCCAGCCACCCCAACCAAAAGGTTTTATATTTTTAGAGACCACTACCCACACAAAAGATTATGCATTATATAATGGGATTGTGATATTGGTATATCTTATTACTGGTGATATTTACCTTGATCTGCTAGGTTTCTTCACTAAAAAGTTACTATCTCTACATTTATAGTTAATAAACACCTTTGGGAAGATACTTTGAGACAGCAAATCCAGTTTCTCCTCATCAAACTTCCGCCCACTCATTTTAGCATCCATTGGTGAATCTTCCTTGCAATAGTTATTGGGGCATTTGCAATAATTCTGTATTCCCCATTTCTGTCTACATCTAGTAATTGGAATCCAACTGTAAGGAAGAGCGGTCCCTCCTCCCCCAGTTATGTATTAGACTTTTATACATACAGATAGATTCCCTGGGTATTATCTAAGCATTAAAATCAAATACCATCATTATTCATTGTTGAAAATATCCCAGTTTTGGCCATGAAGAGGTCCTTCAGATTGGCTCCTGTTTTAGATACGCCTCCATCTTGGGGGTAACATTTTCTTACCTTCTGACATCACGAGATATTCTAGGTTCATCTTGTATCTTGCAATAGTTATTGGGGCATTTGCAATAATTCTGTATTTCCCATTTCTGTCTACATCTAGTAATTGGAATTCAACTGTAAGGAAGAGCGGTCCCTCCTCCCCCAGTTATGTATTAGACTTTTATACATACAGATAGATTCCCTGGGTATTATCTAAGCATTAAAATCAAATACCATCATTATTCGTTGTTGAAAATATCCCAGTTTTGGCCATGAAGAGGTCCTTCAGATTGGCTCCTGTTTTAGATACGCCTCCATCTTGGGGGTAACATTTCCTTACCTTCTGACATCACGAGATATTCTAGGTTCATCTTGTATTTTTCTTGCCTGTCCTGGAATCCACTTCTCCAAGGAGCTCTGATTCCTTTTGTTGAAGAATGATGGTTAGAAACCAAGATTTGGTGCTAGGTGTGCTCATTGTCCTGGAGTGTCACTGCTTCTAGGCCCTGTCAATGAAAGCTAGGAAACATATGAATGTATATATGTATGCATAATCTACACATATACCCACATGTATATTTATGTCTGAAAGCATATTTAAAAACCTGAGTTTAAACTAGTGCCTCTTATTCTAATCTCATACTACAGGGTTTAGCTTAGCCTTCCTCCCTAGGTCTTCCTCCAACAGTAAGAAATCTGTCTCTCATTATCTATATGTACATTTTTGTTCAATTCTGAAATACAAATGAAAGTGGTATGCTAACTCATAACTCTGTGGGAAACACTTTTACTAAGTAGATTACAGCATTTAGGCCTTAGATTAGCTTTCTTTCCCATCCCCTTAAGTGTGCTCATGTTATTTTGTAACGTATGCTTTTGTTAGTTAGTATTTACATTCTATTTGAGGAGCCCCTATTTCCTGGTTGGTTTTAATCATTTGTTTCTATGGGGGTATGTAAACGATATGCAAAACATTACCACGATTCCAAGAATCAGAGCTATAGCAAAAGATACAATCAGAGAAGTGTTATTGTACTTCATCCCTGCTAACCCATTCCCATTGTCCTCTTCTCTTTCCCTTAGACTCAGCCTTATTTTTCGCTTATCCTTCCTAATTTCTTTTGTATAAATGAATACATGTCTATATATTTTCTTGCATTTCTTCTTACATGAGGGGTAGCAAGCTATATATATTCTTTTGAACTTTGCTTTTTTACTTTACAGTATGTCTTGGAAAACACTCCATTATCAGTTAAGTTCTTCATTCTTTTCTTACAGCTACTTAGTATTCCACTGCGTGCCTATGTCGTATATTTTTCAACCACTCTCTTATGAATGGGCATTTGGGTTGATTTCTATCCTTTGCAATTTAAAAAAATGCTCTAATTAATAAACCTTTGCATATATGTTTTAATATTGTTGGAGGCATATCTTCAGGGTAGATTCTTAAAATTGCTGCTGCGTTGGTTGAAAGGTTTCTGAGATTTTACTAGACACTGACAAATTTCTCTCTAGAAGAATTGAAGTAACTTGTATTCCCATCAGCAATGTATGAATATGCCTATTTCCTCACAACATACCAACATAACGTGTTGCCATATTCTTAAATCTCTTCTCCAATCTCACCAATGAGAAATGGTTTGAGTGGATTTAATTTGCATTTGTCCGGTTCTGAGTGAATGTGAACATCTTTTATATGTTTGAAGTTATTTTAAAATTTTGTAAGGTGAATTGTCTGTTCATGTATATTCCCATTTTTCTACTGGGGTTTTGGTCCTTTCACCCTCCTCGCTTATACTTTTAGCAATATCACTCAGGAATTGTGCTAACTATAGGTTATAGGAGGATAATGATAGACACAGGGAGATAGTTGGTTATTTCAATAATCTAAATGAAATAAAGCAAGGTAGGCATAATGTGGTGATGAGCAACGGTCTGCCTGCAGGTATCATGTGAGTGAATGTAAACCAGAAAGTCTTCTTAACATACATATTGTAGGGTATGACCAAAAGAGATCAAAGTGGACTCCCAAATGTTGTCACTTGAACAAGTGGAAACCTAGATTTGTCATTAACTTAGATAGATGAGATCTTGGTTGAGGCAAAATTTGCGTGTGGATGATAATCAGAGGCTGGGTTTGGCCTCTGTTAATTTTGAGATGCCAGTCAAACTTCTAAGCGGCGATGTCAAGAAGGCAATTGGATATACAGTGCTGAAGGTCAAAGCAGAGTTCCTGAAGATAGTGTGCATAAACACTGATGCGTAAGAACTAGACAAGGTCAACACATGAGTATAGATGTAAAGATAAAAGACATACAAGCACTGAGCTGTATAAGTAACTCCAAAATTAAGAATCAATAATAAGAAATCATGAAGTGATAAATGACAGTAAAGTAGCAGGAAAACAAGATTCAAGTGCTAAGCTGTATAAGTAACTCCAACAATAAGAATCAACAATAAAAAATCATGGAGAAGATGAAGAGTCAGCCAATAACGTAGTAGGAAAACAAGATTTGGAAGCTGAGTAAAAAACACATTTCAATGACTGATAAAAACTGTCAAATGCTGACAGGTCAAGTAAGATAGAGACTAAGAACTGACATTAGATTTAGCATATATGATGGTTGTTGGAGACCTTTAAAAAGTTTTAGAGGAGTGGTAAAAAGCCTAATTTGAGTGAATATCAGACTGAGAGAGTAAGGGTTTGAGAGCATCAATATTAACAAACTGGGGATCTTGCTGTAAAGGATTCAAGCCACATTTCAGCATAATGATATGTAGTAAGAAGAAATGTGGATGCCTGATGATGCATGATCAGCAAAACCTTAATATAAAGAAGTAGAAAAATCAAAAGGAGAAAGTAGGCTAAAACAAGCAGGTAAGAAAATGAAATGAAATGGAAGATGAATGCAATATGTCAGGGTGATTGTAGTTGAATTTAACAAACACTGTTATTGTTTACTATGTGTCAGACACTTCAAGGATTTATAAATACAATTCATTTAATATTCATTTCTTCCAATCGCAAAATTTATGGTTGTCCTTTTTCCAACTTTTAAATGCACTTAGATATGAGCCCACAATTTTACCCTCTGTTTATTCCATCTCCCTAAGTGATGTTATTCAGACCTATGACTTCAAATATCTCTTTAATAATAGCCTTTAGTTATGGATCTCTAAAGTAAAGAAGTTAGAAAAAGAACACCAAACAAAGTCTAAAGGCAGAAGAAAGGAAATAATAAAGATGAGAGCAAAAATAAATGATATAGAAACATGTCAGCGAAGCCAGAAGCTGGTTCTTTGAAAAAATTAATAAAATTGACAAACCTCTAGCCAGACTTATCAAAGAGAAAAGAGAAGGGAATCAAATAAATGAAATCACAAAAGAAAGATGAGAAATAACAACAATACAGAAATACAAACAATTATAAGAGAATATTATGATAAACTATATGCCAACAAACTGGATAACTTGGAAGAAATGGGAGATCCCTAGAAACATAAACTACCAAAGCTGAAACAAGAAGAAATCAAAAACTTAAAAAGATTGATAACCAGAAAAGAAATTGAATCAGTAATTTAAAAAAATCTCCCAACAAACAATGTCCGGGGCCAGATAGCTTCACAGGTGAATTCTACTAAACACCTAAAGAAGAGCTAATAGTACCTATTCTTTTTAAACTATTCCAAAAATTAGAAAAGGAAAGCTTCCAAATTTATTCTATGAGGCATTACTCTGAAACCAAAACCAGAGAAAGACTCCACTAAAAAAGAGAATTACAGGCCAATATCCCTGATGAATATGGATGCCAAAATTCTCAATACTAGCAAACCAAATCCAATAGTACATTAAAAAAAATCAACCAAGTGGGATTTATTCCTTGTTTGCAAGGTGGTTCAATATTTACAAATCAATCATGATATACCACATTAATAGAAGAAAGGATAAGAACCATATGATCTTTTCAATAGACGTAGAAAAGGCATTTCACAAAAAGTACAACATATTCATGATAAAAGCCCTCAATAAATTAGGTTTTGAAGGAACATAGTAAAGGCCATATATGAACAACCCACAGCTAATACTATCCTCAATGGGGAACAACTGAGAACTTTTCTTCTATGGTCAGGCACAAGACAGGGATGTCCTCTCTCACCAGTTATTTAACATAGTACTGGAAGTCCTAGCCACAACAATCCGACAACAACAATAAAAGGCATCCAAAATGGCAAGGAAGAGGTAAAATTTTCAGTATTTGTAGATGACATGGTAAACTATATCTAAAACCCAAAAGACTCCACCCAAAAACTGCCAAAGCTGATACATGAATTCAGTAAAGTCACAGGATACAAAATCGATGTACAGAAATAAGCATTTCTATGTGCCAATAATGAAGCAACAGAAAGAGAAATTAAGGAATTGATCCCATTTACAACTGCACCAAAAACCATTAAGATACCTAGGAATAAATTTAACAAAAGAGTCCATCACATTATTTCTAAGCCTCAACATTAATTTTAATTTTTTTTTTTCTGAGAGAGAGACAGTGTGAGCAGGGGAGGATCAGAGAGAGAGGGAGACACAGAATCTGAAACAGGTTCCAGGCTCTGAGCTAGCTGTCAGCACAGAGCCCGATGTGGGGCTCGAACCCACAAACCCTGAGATCATGACCTGAGCTGAAGCCAGATGCTTACCCGACTGAGCCATCTAGGCACCTCAACATTAATATTTTAGCATGAGGAGAACATGAAGTTTCAAATTTTAATATTTTAACTTGCTGTATTTTTAAGTTTTCTACAATGCACATGTACTGCTTCTTTAATGTTTTAAGAATTTTCAAAGGAGGTAATGATTCATGAAACTATATTCCCACTGATAGATAAATTAAGACAGCTGCTGACCAACCGCTAGATCTCGCAACATGGAAGTCACTGGTGTCCCTGACAGAATCTGCTTTGGTGGAGCAGGGTAAGAAAAACCTGACTGGTATAGTTTGGCAGTTCCCAAAAATGTTAAACAGAGGTAGGGTATGACCCACCAATTACACTCCTAAGTATACAATCAGAGAACTGGAAACATACGTTCACATAAAAACTTAAACCCTAACATTCATAGCAACATAACATCCTAGTAGCCAAAAATGTAAACAACCCAAATATCCATACACAGATGATGGAAAACAAAGTGTGGTGTATTCATACAATGGATTATTATTCAGCAATTTAAATAAGATTTAAATATTAATACATTCTACAGCACAGATGAACCTTGAAAACTTTAAGCTAAGTGAAAGAAACCAATGAAATAAGAAAACACTGAATGACTCATACCACACTTATGAATTTCCACAAAAGGCAAATGCATAAAGTGTGTTAGTGGTTGCCTAGGATTAGGAGTAGGAGGGTCTGGGCAGTGACTGCTATTAGGTAAGAGGTTTTTTGAAGTGAGTGAAGAAAATGTCCTAAAATTAGGTCATGTTGATGGTTGCACAATTATGTGACTAAAATAAAAACCACCGAACTGTACACTTTTTAAAGAGTGAATTTATGGTAAGTGAAGTATCTCAATAAAACTGTTACAAAAAATCTAAAAGGCAGAATTTAGTTGGTCAGTTTGCACTTGTTTTACTCCCTTCTCAGTATGCACAGGCTGTATGTGACCTTACTTCCAGCGATTTATTCATCTTTCTTTTGGTACACTTTTCCTCCTTCCCATTAATCCCTGTCCACACACAAATCCCAAATTCTCTGAATCAAACAAAACCAGACAGAAAAATGTTTGCCTCCATTAAGAAAACATTTTACAATTTTAAAAAGTATTAAATGTGGCCACTGTTCAGATTTAATTTTCATACCATGTTACATATGTACATATTAAAAAAAAGAAGAAAAACCATTTGCCTAGGAATATAAATGTATCACTTTAAGCAAACATTGTATAGCCTGAATTCTAAAACCCATTTTGGACTATACAAAACTACTTTGTAAAAGCCACAAAACAAGTATCCCTTAACTCTCGAGAAATGTTCAGGTATTTAAATACTGCTATTACATATTTCTTCCATGAAACTGAAAAAAAATGACAACAATTGTATCATTTTACGGATAGAGACTGAGTACATACATAAACCCATTGGCAAAGCTAAGTTTAGAGCCGATTTCCTCTCCTGGATTGTATAATTTCAATAGTATACAATAATTATCTACTGTTGGAATAACACCTGAGTGGTTCAACTAAAGATGCATACATACAATAACAAGAACTCTGCACAAATATTCAAACTTGGGGATTTCTAATTAAAATAATAGAAAAATAGAAAATTTTTCCTTCCAAAAAAAGGTATCTAGACAAAGATTCAGATACCCCATGTAGATTATTAACAAGTCATGTTAATCAACCTTTTTTGTAGTCCTTAAATAAAACTTAATAATCAACTGATGAAAACACAAGTTTCATATGCAAAGAACACCTTAATACATCTCTAATTAACCTAATGCAAAAGTATATGGAAAAAAATGCAGCTATTGCAGTCTTTAAAAAGAGCAACATTTTATTATTTCTGGTGCATCTTCTTTCGCATTTCTTCAAGAGCTGCTTCTTTCTCTCTCAGCACTTGCTTAAGTCTTCTTATTTTTTCATCTCGAATGGTTTCCTCTAACTCTGGTGGTGCCATGAGGAAAATATCTTCAGTAAAACTTTTATTAAAAGAATGGCTTTGTTCAAAAGCTGCATTTGAACTCAATGTGCCTTTTTCCTGGTTCTCAGGGGTACAGTGTTCAACCTCAGTTGTCTTTTCTTCTCTAGTTTTGTTGCTGTTTGTAAGAATGTTATGGTGTGATACATCTGAAGTTGGTAAAATACTGCTGACAAGTTGGGAATTGGTAACATTAGTTCCTCCGTTTAGAGCTGTGTTATAAGCACTCTCGGTTTTTTTCTTCTTTGTGCGATCCATCTTTTTAATGGTTTTTGCTTTTCGTTTCTTATCAAAACCCTGTTGTTAAGTTGAGTAAGATTTCAAAAGAAAAACAAATTATTGCCACATAGACAGTATGCTCTCAAATTTTTAACAAAGTATTTGCAGGTGAGAAATACTTATCAATTAAATTCAACTCAACAAAATAGACTGAACACTATAGCAAAAAGTTGTTTACCACTGTACGATATTAAAATGAACAGCAATGTCCTAATAATATTCACTGAGACTAATTGCTTAATTCACATTTTCCTGCTTCAATATTAGACCAGCCACTTATAAAGAACTTGAGAAACGGAACTGACTTAATTTTTTGTCTCCTTTTGCACAGTAGGCACATATATTATATGGAAGATTTTCATTGGGAATGGTTGACCAGTCTCTGATCTAAAGTTCAGAATATCACATAGTATAATAATGCTATATTTCTAAGTAAAATAGGCAAAGTCATAGGGACTATTTTTTCATCATTATTGACCAAGTTAGTTTTTTAAAATGTCTGTTTTAAGGGTGATACTGCAATGAACATTTGCATGCTTGTATCTTCCCTATACTTGGATTATTTGTTTTAAATATGTTCTTCAAAGTAGGATAGCAAGTTTAAAAAGTTATGGCCATTTTCTTACAATTTTTTGATGGAAAACAATAAACAGGTGAATAAAAAGACTTAAAACACCTTCTATTAACTGAAGATACACTTTTACCTTTGTATATATGGTTCTCTTTAACACTGATTTGGTATAATATATACATATATGCCAATTTGAAGACAACTACCATTCATATTAATGCACAAGTCTAAAAAACAAATCAAGAAAATACACTCATGAACATCTGTAGTAACTACAAAGGACACTAAAAAGGTATTACCTGCTTTTTCTTTTCCTCCTTCTCTATAAACTCTGTCTGTTTGTAAGTATTGCTCTTCACCAAACTGCTGAAGGAATCAAAACCTTTTCCAGAGCCCAAATGATCAGGAATCCGAGTAAGGCACACTCTCAAATCTTTAGTGAGACCAAATATCTTTTTAAATTCAGCATCATTCTTCACATGTGATGCCTTATTGCTTCCTCTTTGGGAATAGCTGTTGTCATTCCTTTCTTGAGGAACTTTTTCTAATGTTGATGCCATCTCATTCTGGATCTGCAATTAAGAAAACAAAACACACAAACAATACTGCCAATTATTTAAGCTATTTCATCAGACTGGCAACTAGGTGCTCGTCTCCTCTTACTTAAAAAAAAAAAAAAAAGTCATACTCTAAAGTCCTAAATGGTTGGTTTGCATTACCCTTGCCCTACCACCCACACTCAAAAAAATGAATTTAACTGAGTACAGACTTAAACTGTTTCTCCACAATCTCTCATTTACTTTGCTTTCTTGTACTAAAAAGGTTAACAAATAAGAATACAGACTAATGACAAGTTAAAAAATAATCTATATAACTTTAGTTGGAAGTTGTAGTCTTCTGGAAAAGTCTTATGCCTTTAATCAATCTTAAACTTCAGAATTTACCTCCTTTATATCTCTGGAAGGGGAGAAACACTGACATTATTAAGACCTCTAAGTAAGGAAAGAGTGGGCATAAATATTTAGTGAGCACAGACACACACATCTTAAGTAGAACAGAAAGGTAACTATGTGGATATGTTGAATAATTAAAGAGTCAGAAAGAAGGGCTTTAAAAAAAAAAAAAAGGAAACTTGTCTACTTAAAAAACAAAACAAAACCAAAGATGTTGATAAATCCTTTTTCCACAAATGACTGAAAGGTACTAATTAGCACCACCCTACCCCCTTCTACCCTCTACCTAAAAAACTGCCAGATATTTCCCTACCATCACAAAATAAACAAACAAAAAACCCAGCTCTCCTATATGCATAATATCGATCTTTTCACATACTAACAGTAATAAATACATGTACGGACACAAAAATTTCCCAAGTTCTGAATTCACATGATCTTTCACCAATAAACCTTCTTGCTCTGTGAGTTTTTTGTTTGTTTGATTTGTTTTAAAGATTTGGCATGCCAAATGATTTAAGAGAGAGATACTGCTTGGACTCTCTCAATTATCCTCCTCAAACATTTCCTTCAGATGAAAGCTTTGACTTAATTAAGCATACATGTGTGTATGGTATGTGTGTGATGGAGTGGAGGATGGGAGAAGAAGGGGGAAAGAGGCATCATAGGTAACTAACTTTGAGAATTAAGAAAGAAAAATTTTCTATATAGACAGAGAAAAAGAACACCCTGACATGGGAAAATTACCTTTGGTTCTTGGTCTCTGAAAACACACTGTTGTGAAGTAATAGTTGTTGCATCAACAGAGGAACTTATTTTCTCTATGCTCTGGATGGTATTTCCTTTTCTGGGGGCATTCTGTACTGTACTAAATCCATCTGGAAAGTCTGGCTTTGTGAATAAAATCTTACTCTGTTTTAAGTAGTTAATGGGTTGATTCATATTATGTGGGTCTGGGGTAGAAAGAGATGGTTTCTCCACTTTTTTATTCTTCTCTGCCCTTAGATTGATCATGGAAGCAGGCTGAGTATTTGAGAGTGATTTTGTTTCCATCTGGTAAGATTTACTTTTAGCCAAAACAATATTTACAACCTCTCTGGATATTTCTGTGACTGGGCTTGAACTCACTATATGTGATGTATCTTTTCTCGGTGGAATATCAGGAGAAACAGAATTCAGTTGGTCAATTTGTGACGGCAAAACATCTGTCCCCTTTTTAGCCAACAGATAGACTTTCCCATTAAACATAACCAAAGCATTATCTTTAATAGGCATACTTTTGGATTGTGTCCCACTAGGACTGACAGTGCTCAATGCTGGCATATTTATAGTATTATCTCCCAAACTCTTCCTATCTACAAAAGTTTTTAAAATCTTTGAAGCCACATTATTTGAAGACTTAACAGGAACAAGAGATGGACTGCAAGGCTGTAGATTTTCTTGAAAAATCCATTTCACAGGAGCAGCTTGAGAATGCTGACCACCTTTTAACTGTGTCTCTTTAGCAACATTCACTGGTATTTGTGTGGTATTTAGTATCACTGGCTTTGCTATTTCTGTAACAGGTTTTGGATAAATGTTTTGAAAGTTCTTGGTAACTACATTTTTCACTGTATTTACAGGAGATACGTAAATAACGGTTGGTATTTGGGAGGCCTCAACTGTTCCTGAGGTACTTGTGGTTGCAGTTGCAAGTATCTTTTGCTGAACTGAAGGAGGCAATGAAGACGCTGGTACAGATTTCACTTCAGCATGGGCTGGAATCTGTAAATGATGCCCAGAAGGCAAAACTGGAGACTTCACAGTCATTGGAAGACTCTGAGTATTTACTAAAATATAAGGTGAATCATTTTGTGTTGAGGAGGGAGAAACAGCAAATGTTTGCATGGTGAGTCCATCAATTTTCACACCATGACTCTGAACTTTAGAAACTGATGAGGTAAAATTTTCAGTTCCCACAGAAGTAACTCTAACTTTTTCTGCTGTATCTACTGTTCTTGTAAGAAAATAGTTTGAAGAACTGGCTGGCTGAAAAATGGGCAATTGAACTGATGCACTTGTGGAGGAGCTGGAAATCTGAGTCTGAAAAGTAACTTGAACTGGGCTTCCTGTATTCCCTTTCAAAGCATCAGACATGACTGAAGATTGAACTAGCGGTATAAGATTTCCAGAAGAATTAGGAATTGGAAGTAATTGCAGAAGATTTTTTCCATCCGAGCCAATCGTCTGAACTACTTGGTACATGCAGCCTGAAACACTTAAAAGAACATTGAGTAAATAAATAAACATACTAGACGGTATATACATTTTATTTAAAAACAAATATTTACAAGTATTATTTTAAAAAGATAAAAATTTATAAAATATGATAAAAGTATATCATTTGTCACTTTGAGTTTTCAAAGTGAACTAGTGCAAAACAGATTTTGAAGTAGAAGTGACAATCAAAGATAATGATCAGCTTTGATTTAGAATTTCTCATATGATTAAGCAATGGGTAAATTAAACTCTTGTAAGGTTTTACCCCGTATAATATTATGCCTACTAGAATATGTTCCTCTTAAGCTATGAGCATCCTCCCTTCTCTTTTTACTTGAATTCTTCCCTCTTGTTCTCCTCCTTTACCCTCAATCACCAGGATTCTCATTTCACCTCCATTTATGTTTATTCTATTTCCCTCACTCTTTTCTGCCCTCTATTCAACCTGTTCCGTGCTTTCTACTGACAATGACTCACAAGTCCTACTGTCAGACATTCTTCTTTTGTTTAAGGCATTTCTTATGATGATACCTTAGTGTGCCACATTTTTGAAGACTAAATGGAGTTACTCATGTAGGAACCATTTTCTTCTTTGACTTGTTTCAGCACATTTGAAGTTTGGTGATAAACAGCCCTTGGTATGGAAATTACTCACATTAGTTCCAACTCTCTGTCTGTCAATCCACACACATAATAGCAACACCATTTCAGCTAAATAATTTTCAGTGAATGTGGAACACACTGGGATTTTTTTTTTTTACCTAGCCAATTTTGACCCTGATACTTATGAGCCGTATCTTAGTACAGATTATCTGATTTTTTAAAAATCCAAAATATACCAATCTGTCATGTAATCAATTTAGAAGATTTCTTAAATGCAGAGATCTCAAGTTATTTATGACTAAAACCACCCTTTGGTTCCTGGAAAACACTAAGCCCTTATTGGACTCAGAGTCATCACACATGCTATCTCTCTACATAGGTTGTCTTCTCCCACCCATATAACTCAAGTCTCAGCATAAATACTTCTCAAGAGAGATATTCTCTGACCACCTTAACTGTTTGTGCCCTTCTTTCACAATTAGCTTATAATTAGCTACTTAGTTATAATTTCCTTCATGCTATATTATAATTTGTCAATATATATTAATCTTTTTATTCATTTGCCTATCGACTATCTCTCATGCTAAATTCTAGCAATATAAATGCAGAGTTCATGTCCAACTGACAGTGTGGCCATATATGACAGAGATCAAATGAAAACAAAACTCTAAGACAAATAATAATAATAATAATTAGAACTCTCAATGATATAAAGGTGTGTTTTACTGACAGTAGGCATTTTTAAAACCTTAAATATTACTAAAATCAAAGCCAAAAATTCTATGTATTCTAGGAAGCCCTGGAACAACTATTTTACCTTTCCGCAACCCAAAATAATATAATTGTGTCTTTTTAAATATTTAAAACTTTTTTTAGCCACTTGATAGTGCTTCGAAATGTTAAATTTACTTTTAGTACATTATCTCTAAAGAGAAGCATGAACATGAAGTAAGAATTCTTGCTTTCAGGACTTAAAGACAAAAGCCTACCTTCATCAAGTCCCCCCCCCACCCCAATAAACTAGACTAGAACTTATTTAACTTTAATTGAAATATCAGTATCCATAAATTGTTTTATTATAAGTACACAGTCACACTCATCTTTAATGTACTACTGTAAAGACTGCTCTCACACATGCTACAATAGCAGAGTTGAGCAGTTACACTAGAGATGATCACATGGCACACAAAATCTGAAATATTTACTATTTGGACCTTCACAGAAAATGTTAGCTTGCCTCCAAGCTAGTCAACCCACAGTCCCGAAAAGAGCTTAAACTGCTGGTTGTATGGGCATGTAAATAGGCAATTATCATTAAGATAAATGATACACTACATTTCGATGAAAACAAAAATGCTTCCTCCTTTTCTTAAAATATTCTCTTCCCAAGGTTTCCTATATATGAAATTCTCCTACTTCTGTAATGATTCCTCAGTCTTGTCAACTCATACATACTACTTAAATCAACCTTCAAATACTAGAATTCACCAAAGCTGAGACTGAATTCTCTCCCTACTCTGTAGGCTTTCCCTAATTACTTTTTTTATGTGCATGACTTCAATTATATTATCATTTACACAGCAACAATTAAAATATTTATATCGGGGCGTCTGGGTGGCTTAGTCGGTTGAGCGTCCGACTTTCGCTTAGGTCATGATTTCACAGTTCGTGGATTCGAGCCCCGCGTCCGGCTCTGTGCTAACTACCAGCTCGGAGCCTGGAGCCTATTTGAGTCTGTGTCTCCCTCTCTCTCTGACCCTCCCCTGCTCATGCTGTCTCGCTCTCCTAGAAATAAATAAAAATATTATAAAATAAATAAGTAAAACAAAATATTTATATCTTAGCTCTTTTGAGACTTAGGCTTACATATCCAATTTCCCTTATGACATTTCCATTAAGAATTTCAAAAGCATCTAAAGCTCAACATGGTTTTGTCCAGTGTTTTTTTTTTTTTTCTATAATAAACAGCATACCATCTATCTCAGATACCTAAATCAGAAAAAGCAATCTCCTGTTTTCTGTCTGTATTCAATCCATCACAAAATCCTGTCGATATTATCCCCTAAATTTCCCTTGATCTTTTCAATTCTTTCCAAGTCATCTGTCTCCATTCTAATTCAAGCAAACATCATCTCTGGCTTGGACTATTATAGCAGCTTCATAACTGGTCTTTTTATTTTATGTTTATTTTGGGGGGTGTAGCACAAGTGGGGGAGGGGAAGGGGGAGAATGGACAGAGTATCCAAAGTGGGCTCTGTGCTGACAGTAGAGACATGAACTTTGAGATCATGACCTGAGCTGAAGTGGAAAGCTTAACTGACTGAGCCACCCAGCCGCCCCATAACTGGGTGTCTTTATTTCAGCCACATCCTCTCCCTTTGAAAGCTTTCAGCACACTAAAGCTGGCCCTTCCTTGCTTAAAATATTTCAGCAGTTTCCCATTTTCTTTGAGTAGTAGAAAGAAAACCAAGAGATTCTGATGCAATGGAAGCCAAAGAAGACAGTTTCAAAAATCTTGGGCAATTCTATTTATTAAAAAAAATTTTTTTAACGTTTTATTTTATTTTTTGAGAAACAGAAAGAAACAGGGCACAAGCAGGGGAGGGACAGAGAGAAAGGAAGACACAGAATCCAAAACAGGTTCCAGGCTCTGACTGTCAGCACAGACCCAAGGCGAGGCTCAAACCCACAAATGTGAGAATTTGAGATCAGGACCTGAGCAGAAGTCAGAGGCTCAACCGACTGAGCCACCCAGTCGGTGGCTTTTTAAAAGTTTGTTTATTTGTTTGTTTGTTTGTTTGTTTTGAGGGGGGAGAGAGAGAGAGAGAGGGCAAGTGAGCATGAGCAGGGTAAGGGCAAAGATAGAGAATCCCAAGCAGGTTCCACACTCAGTGTGAATCCTAACACCAGCTCAGTCTCATAACCACAAGGCCATAATCTGAGCCAAAATCAAGAGTTCGATGCTTAACCAACAGCCATCCAGACACCCCTGAGAAATCTTATTTAAAACTTTCTGAAAGGTCAAATAGGATGTAAATTAAAAATGTACTTGCATGGGGCGCCTGGGTGGTTTAGTAGGTTAAGCGTCCGACTTCTGCTTAGGTCACGATCTCGTGGTTCATGGGTTCGAGCCCCGCGTCAGGCTCTGTGCTGACTGCCAGCTCAGAGCATGAAGCCTGTTTCGGTCTGTGACTCCCTCTCTCTCTGACCCTCCCCTGCTCACGCTGTCTCTCTCTCTCTCCTAGAAATAAATTTAAAAAAATAAACTCAAGAGGAGAATATTTATCCTATAATTTAAAAAAAAAAATGTACTTGCATGAGTGGTATGAGGGTCAATAAGGGCTTTAAAAGAGTAGTTTGGTGGGGGAGAAATGTTCTGGAGGATATTAAGATAGAAAATACAGCCAGCTTTTAAGAACTTTGACTGCAAAAGGGAAGATAAAGACTGGAAAGTAGATGGAGGCAAATGGGGCCAAATAAGAGATTTTTTTTCTCTTTTTAAGGTTAGATGAACCAGAGCATATGTTAATGTGCATATGAGTTGTCAAGTGGAAGAGGATAGAAGGGCTAAATGAATGTAAGTTTTGATAAGGAGATAGGAAATGGGAACTAGCAGCCAGGTAGAGGAACTGAACTTTAAAGGGGGTAAAGAAATACCTTCTTCCACTGCCACTGAAAGAGAGGTTAGGCAAATCTGCAGTTAAGTTTATAGCTTTGGTGTCAAGAGGTTGAGGTAATTCTAATATAATGGCTTTTATTTTTCTGTGAAAAAAGCATTACGTCATATGCTAAGTATAGGAGCAAAAATAGAAATTTGAGGCAAAACAAAAAGATTTGAAACAGTCTTTAAAAGAGAACAAGATGACCTCAGACAAAATCAGTCATCAGGTAGTGCTGATGGCCCAAGGCTATACGTAGTGAGACCAATCTGTGCTCTTGTGAGATTTTCTTGTTTCACTGGGTATAAGCAAAGAGAAAGCAAATTCAGGGCCAGGGTGGCTTTAGAAGAATGGCTGGGGGGAAAAAAACTCAAAGAGAAACAAAAGAGTTTATGATATTGGTAAAAATTATTAAAATGATTTACAGAATCTAAACAGGATGAGAAGAAAATAAGAACACAAAAGGTGAAAGTGTAAGGAGAAATTAAAGGGATTATTGGACTGGAGGGCCAGATAAAGTTAGAAAACAATCAGAATGGGAGTATTTAAATAAGCAAACTAGAAACATAGCAACTGATGTTTAAAAAAAGAGGATGCCTGAATCAAGAATTGCACACATGCAATTTTATCTGACAACCAGGACTACAGAAGTGGATGAATGGCGATAAATGGGGGAGGGGGGGGAACTCTGTACTGAAAGACCAGATGACAAAGAGATTATTCATATAGATGTTAAAGTCATGTAAGATTAAAGAAATGATTGAGATCTATGTGCCAAATTTGATGACACGAAGTTGGTAATGATGTTAATGAACCACAATTAACTTCTGCCATCTACCAACTTCCTATCACTGATATGCCAAAAAGTTGTCTCAAAATTCACTCTCTTCTGCAGTCTATTTGCTTTCCCATTATTCTACTAACTTTCATTCTCAAAGATCACCAGATATGTTCTCACAGTTAAATCTGTCTTTATTCTATCCTCAATCTCTATGGGATCCCTGCTGAAACGGACACTGCTAGCTAGCTAATTATCCATCATAAACAGCTACCTAACATGATTTCCATTATGTACAAGTTGCTTGTTTTTCTTAATGTTTTCTTTCTTATTCTGCATTTTAAGCATCCAACTATGACTATTCCCCAAAGCACAATTCTTCACCTTGTTTCTCCTTCAAGACATTCTTCCTTAAATATTATACCAACTGTTTCAACAACTGGGTCAATTGCTTGCACTATTTCCTTCAACTACTCCTTTCAATAAGCCTCACAGTTATATCCATTACTCCTATCCCCTAATATTGGCCTTGGTTCCATATTTGTTATGCTCTACCAAGATCTTTCACTTTTAATGCCATGACTTTTTTTTTTAAACCATGACTTTAAAGTAAAAATTACTCTCTACTGAAAACTAGTACTCTATCCTACCATCTAGTCATGTCAGCACTATTATCTCCCAAGTCACTTTGGTTTTTTAAATCACCTACTCATTCTTGACACCTTTATCACCCTTATTTACCTCTGATTCACCTAGAGTGCCTTGTATATATGTTTACAAAGTGTAAACATTCAATAAATGTATAGTGAATGAATCACTACATCCGTAAAGGTTTTTTTTTTTTTCCTTTTTACAGCTCTTACTCATTCTTCTGTTTCTTCCTCATTGCCATTTCCACTACCTAGATCAGACATGCATTACCTAAGACCTGTCTCATCCTCATTATCTCATTCCTGTATCTTGCTGTGACTTTTAAACTAGTTTTTCTGACTGCAGCCACTACTATTATGTATCTCTGGCAGAATAAATCATTGTTTTCATCCTGTTACCTCCTTTCTCAAAGTTCCAATAATACATTATTGCCAATTCAGCTTGACTTGAAAATTACCTAAAATCTAGATAACCAATCTCTACACCAGTACCATCTCTAACTTCTAAATTTAAAAACTCTGATCTTCCCAGAGAGGTATCTTTGCCATTCTGGATTATCCCATGTACAGCATTTACTTCAAGTATTCTTCAGGTTATTTTTTTTCTTCTCCAGCAATTTAAAACATAGCTATAAATTGAGGATCAATTTCATCTTCTCCATGAAATATTTGCAAGTCAATCAAACATTAATTTCTTCCAACTTGAAATCCATAAACCACTCCCATTAGTGCAACTAATGCTAGGAGTTATACACTGCCTTCTAAAAAATGAATAAAATACTGTTTTTCTTAGTTAGAGGCTATATCGTTTGCTTTGTAATTGTTCTCCCAATAACAAGTAGATTAGGGCCTCAAAAAATTATATGAAAAATAATGTAGCCTTTTCAAATCTCTATTTTAACTGAACTGTCTTAATACCTTTCCTTTAGTCTTGTTTGGCTTATTTATGCACTTTACTTATCAGTAATATCTAGCTCTCAAATTAAAAGCTTCAAAGAGCAGAACCTATGCTTTTATAATCATTTGCATATGGGCATGCACATTTTTAATTAGTGTAGTTTTTAAACAAATGACACAGGCTTCTTATACTTCATTCACATGCTTGATTATACGGTATCTAGGTTTCTGCTTTACAGAAAACACTTATACTGCATAAACTACTTTCAAGTCTAATCACTGATTAGACTCTTCTCTTCCATTTCCCCTTCAAAAGGAGAAGGAAAATACAGTTTGTTCTATGTCATTATATCAACAGAGATTCACATAATATACCAGAGACATAAATCCCTTAGGGATAAGTTATCCAATTCACACGTATATCCTCTACACCTAAGAGAGTAACTGGTACATTGTAAGCAATAATTTTAGCTGAATTAACTCCTGCAAGTCATCATTAAAAATAAACACACACACATGACTTCCTAGTAACAAATGGAATAAGTTCTAAATATTAAAACTGAAATGCAAAATGCTAAGGAAAGGAATAATAAATCAGGGTGAAATCCACCCTTCTCTAATCAATACACTTTTTTTTTTCAGATCTAGAAGAGATCTTCCATGAGAGTAACTATAACTAAAACCTTATAAAGATTCTGTTTTCTTAAAAATCATATTCTGCAGGCTAATGTTAGAACTAAAATTAGAACCAGATTCTGCATCCCATGCTCTAGTTTTTCACTTCAAGATTTCAAAAAATCATCAATGTGTTAATTCCTTTAAACCAACTGGTATTTGAACTGAGAAATTACACTGGAAAAACAGTAACAGTTTAAGACATTGAAAGGTAAAAGAGGAATACAAGAGAAAAATTACAGGCTTCTAATCTTGGCTCTTCGAATTATTAATACATTTTAAGAAATTTACTTAAACTCTTTGAATATATTTCTTCATTAGCAAAATGGGGATGATAAAGCTTGCTATAAGAAGCAAATGAAATGATTAGCTGGAATTATGATAAGTTCCCAATAAATGCAAGTTATCATATTCCACTAAAATATACAATTGGTGTCCAAGAATAAGTAAGTGAATCAGGTAATTTTTGACAATGTAAGAACTTTAATAAAAAGGTATGAGAACTTTAATTTAAAAGTATATTAAGCATACTTATATAAGTTCTGACACTTTAAAAAATTCTAATATCAACATAAAACATTCACAAGTAAGAAATGGAATGATAAAAATTTCACAGGCTATTGAACATTTTGCAGATATATTTGCAAAATGTATTTTTTCAACAGCTAAAAGACCTTTTCTTCCATCTTACTATCTATGATTTAACATTATGTACGTATACAATATACATAATGTGACAATATATACAATACTATATACCACATAATATTATATACATAATAGATACATTATTATAAATAGTTGTCATTAACTCTAATCCTAACAAACAGCCCAGTAATGTGAGTATTGCCATTACCATTTTGTAGTTTGAGGTTTGGTAATATTAAATAACTTATGCAGAATTACATGCTCCCATGGGCAATCCCATCTATGTATTTTCTTGTATTTATTTTAACATAAAGCCAACATAACAGGGTCCAAAAAATTCAACTGCATGAAGTGAGAGATTAATGACAAACAGATTTCAGTTAGCCTGTAAGGTATACACGTCGATGTCTTTTTCTTACACACCCAAATAGTAAAGAGAAGAACACTTACAAGGTACAAAACTAAATGCATAATAAACTGACAATGAAACATTACGTTTCTAACTAAATCAAGCCTGCTGCTGAGGACACTCATTGTAGCTCCCCTTTTAAGAACAAAGGATTAAGAGCAGACAGAAGCCAATTGCCAATCATATCCCAGCTCTTATTATTGAGAGGTGTATAATCACAGGCTTTTATTACAGGCTTTTATTATCTAAGCAGATGACTCAAGTCTCTATTTTCAGCTCTGACTCTGCCTCAGTTTCAAATTCAAATACCTCTGCGATCATTTTTTTTGGAGTGTTCCCCATCTCCATTAACTTGCCAATATCTATCGAGAGAACTGACATTATAATTGATTTCCCTTTCTTTGTGCCAATTCACCAACAAAATGTGCCTATTTTCCCTTTCATATTTCTCTGAATCCAACCCTTATTCTATATCTGCTAGTTCAGGCCTTCAGAATCTCTGAAAGGACAACTTAAGTAGAATCTTTATACTCCTGATCCCTCGTTCCCAAATCCACACCGCCATCAGTTATCTAAAATGCACATGGGAAGTGACAATCCTTTTCTTAAAATCTTTAGTCATCTCCAGTAGATGAAGCCTACTCTCCTTAGCAGAGCAAACCAAGAACTTATGAGCTATTTATCCTGCTTATAGTAGAGAATCAAACAAAAATACCAATAGCTAATAATAAACCATACTGGCACTTTATTTACCAATTCCCTCTGCTTGGGCACAGCCTGCATTCATCGTTAACTGGGAAGCTGTTATTTACATTCCCTAACTCAGGTGCTCCCCCAAAACCTTTTCTACAATTTCTTTTCTCTAAGCCCTGACAGCATCCTGTGCAGAACGCTATTTTAAAATGTATTACATCATCTTCCCCTAAACTATGCGGGTTTTCATGGGCATGGTTCATATCCTCTTCTTTAGTCAGTCTCTCCATTTAACACAGTCTATCCCGTAGCAGGCACTCAGTGAGTATTTTTCAACAAAATGTCTGAACTATACGGATAATAATGGTAAAACTAGGACATAAACCTAGGTCGCTGTAACTCCAAAGTTTACATTCTTTATACTTATACCATTCAAACTCTTGTTTTGCTCTTTGTAAATAAAGCCCCAATCTAAATAAGCTTAATGCCTACTATCACAAATATCTTCCAGATTTTTCCTTTAGACTCTAAGAGTAAATTTGGAAATACGTTAAGCAATAAACATTCTGTAACGCAATGTTGAAAAACTCTACAAAAGCAGCAGTAACTCAAGAAAAATCCAAGTATCAATAGAAAATAAGAAAACCATACACTCATTTTAAGTTTGTGAAGATAATGATTCAGTACCATCAAAAGCATTACCAGAGAAGTATGAAAACTAAGCTTCCAATAAATTCAAGAGCTAACAGAAATCAAATGATTTATAAAATTATACTTGTACAGCATGCAAATTGTTACTTACAAAACAGAACAGAATGCAAAGCAATAACCAAAATAAGAGTCAAATAGCTTTAGAAAGGCATCTGGTAAATGTCCCAAATATGTGATGTCAAACCCCGGTGATTGAAGAAATAAATGCATTTAAAGATGATGAAAACAATGCATAAACCAATGAGTAAATGAACCCCCAATGACTTATGAATATAACCAAAACATAATTCAATTTGTAATGTTTTAAAAAATGCCAAATATAGATAGCCAAAGGTTGAGAAACCGGATAAAAGAGTTAAAATACACAAGTAATAAAAACGTTAAGTTCTTACTCTTATTTCTAATATTGAAAAGCAATGCCTTAAGTTAGGGTAAGTCAGATGTAATCAAATATTCAGGTACCAAAACAAGGGAGAAGAAAGGAACCATCATTAGAAAGTAATTCTACTTTTGAATTATCTATACAGAGCAAGACCTCTGCCTCTCACCCAGCTTCCAACAAAAGTAAACCAACAAACAATATACGTACACACAAGCTGGCTCTTTTTACTATTTGAAACACAGTGGTTCTTTCTTCGCAGTTCTTCAATACTGTTTTAGTTCAAGGTGCTTAGTTATTTCTTCTTAGAATATTGGGCATGCTTTTCAGTCGTTATTATAATTCTGTGTTGTATCTCCTTGTGATTAAAAGAAACCTACTTCCTGGGATAAAATTTGTACAGACACAAACTTGTAATCTTATAATAATAATAGCTAAACGCATAAATAGTGATTTTCTGTTTTCCTATACCAAATATTTCACATACACTTATTTTCTTAATTCTTAAAATATCTCTAAGTGCTTTTACTGGAAAGGAGACTGGAAAGAAGGTACTTAGTCTTACAACTAGTAACTGTCAAAGTTATGATTAAATTTAGGCGGCCGGATGTTCTTCAAACACATATCGTCTTCCGTGAATTTTATATCTCAATTTCCATGCTTTCTTTACATTTTTCTTCTGCAGAGACCCGTAAGTTTTTTCTCACCACTTATTATACGTCTACTAACTATGGAGTCTACGACTTAAAATATTCGATCTTCGCTAACAATTTTGTTCGCATTTCACTTCATCTTGACCAACATAACCTTTTCTTAAAAAAAAAAAAAAACTGAGTCAGTGAAAAACTATTTTGTAAATGTGCAACTACCAACGTCTTCAGAAATACTAGAATCTCCCTACGTCAAACATAGTTCCTCTACAGAGACATCCAATTAGAGATGGCATTCTCATTACACCTGCTTCAATCACTCTGTCCCAAAGGATCGATTTTACACGAAAATTACTCTCTCTACTTTTCTTTCTCGCCATACAAAACTATTATTTGAATTGTGAAAAATCCATTCCTTCATTCCAGATCCACTTTTCAGTTTCTAAATTCATATACTCATCAACTACACAATTTTTTTTTCCTTTCCTTCTCGTTCTCTTAAACACTAGCTACTTTTCACGGATGGTCCAGCGCCACCTGGGTTGCAATTGCTAATCCGTGCTGGGCGCTGCGTGTTTTTCTGCGAGTGCGCGAGAATCTTCCAGAAGGTTTTGGTCACATAGGAGCGTCGGCCATGTTGAATTTCCTCTCCCGTGGAGATCTACTATGTCGCCTACGTAACTTGAGACGATGGAGTCCTGCGGAGCCACAGCCGAGGAGTGCCTGCGTCAGGCTCTGAAGAAGAGACTTTACGTTTCCAAGAAGAGCGCGCTCTGGGGGTTCTGGGTGCCCCCAGTGACGAGCACTTGGCCCGCAGTCGCTCCCACTACGGAGTCAAGCTCATTTGACTCGCAGAGTCCGAAAACGACGGCCGACTCGACACCCTGCTAAGAGACGGGCAAGGAGCGGGTGTTGTCGAGCGAGATTCGAAACCGGTACTTACCACTTCGAGGCGTTGCCTGACTTTTCCTCTGCAGGTTTCAGGAAGACCCTCCGTAGGTTATTGGACATTTTAGGGGGGGTGGGAGGGGCCAGCACATCCAGGAAAGTGGGCAATGGGGGGCCGAGGTCCTCCGGGGGGCGAGAACCAGAGCGAGAGAATGTTGGGCTGCTGGTGTCCCGGAGCAACTCGGACGGGTTTCGATGCCGAAAAGAGGACGACGGCAGGCTACAGCGGGGGGCGTAAACCCAGCCTTCGGAAGGAGACGACGCAGTCACCAGAAACCGGAAGGATCGAAGCGGCGGACGACGCCGCTCCGGACCTAGGCTTTGAGAGGAGCCGCCCGAGTCTCCACCCCCGCGAGCCTACGGCACCGCTCCCGAGCCACCGGAGTCAGCGTCGGAGGCGTGGCCTTAATGGCGCCGCCCTCGGCACTGTCGGGTCTGAGGAGAAGCTCGCGCCGGACGCGCTCGGCTGACCCCGCCCACCGAAGCTGCCAGCCCGGCAAAGCTCAGTCAGCGGCTTCCGCGATCGTCACATCCGGTTGCCAAAGTGACTGGCTCGCTAAAGCGCCGCCTTTGTAAAACAATCCAATCGCAAGTGACGTTCGCTAGCTCTCCTTCCGGATGAAGTAACGAATCACAGAAGAATATTCTCAGGATACCTACGCAAAATAAAATGTTTCCGGGGTCAGTCATAAATTTTCTGCCTTTGTGTTCGTCGCTAGTTAAGTTCTTCTTTCCTGCCAGTGCTGTAAAAGACGTCGGAGGGCTGTTTTGGAGTCGCCACGCACTGGTGGTGTGCGAACCTTTTAGACGCCTGCCTGTAGCGAGCGGCGTATTTATAGCTCCTTCCTGGAGTTTATCGTGTTGTTGTTTTTTTTTTCCTCTTTCTTGAAGCTCTGCCTCTACTCTTAACCTAACCTTTACCTCCACCACACGTTCATGACTCGGTCAAAATTATTATTTATGGACATACAGTTAAGTAGTTAATTCTTTAAAAGTTTCACTTCCCATATAGGTTTGCTTTTTTTTTTTTTTTCTTTCTGCACCTTCATTTGGTTCCAGAGAAAAACTTTTCAGGAGTCTCTTTATTCCTGTTGTTAAATAACTTACTTGAGAAACAGGTTAAGTCTCTGGGATAAAGAGTAAAGACGTTCTAGTTCAGCTGGGGCTAGAAAGAAGTTGTCGGAGGAGGGGTTTAGAGGATCGTTTTATCAGGTATAGGCAATAAAAATGTAAACTGGTTCATACTGACTGTTCATATTTACAAGACAGACATAAGGTGGCTAACTCAAAGGTTTCTGTTCGTTTTTTGAAAATGCAGGTTAGTCATTCCCCTAACTCCTTAATGAGCTAATACAGATTAAGGAATTTAATGTCCTGATCCATTAACAGAAAGCAATGCTTTCCAACTGCTGTTACATTTTGTTAAAGGTTAGTTTCAGTGATACAGAATCCAGTATGTCTAACGGGCTTTTATCTTTCAGTCAAATATCTCCCATACTGAAGAGGGGGCAGCGTGATGAACCGCTTATACTGCCTTGATTTCAGTAATCCTCATATCGATGAAAGCAAATTATTTGAATAGGTTGCCCATTCTTGGCTTCTTCCGTGTTTTTATCATTTATTTCTTACTTTTTGCATTCTCAGTTATCCCCTTATCCATCATCACTTTCAATCAATGAAATTCATTGTCACCAATTGAGTTGCCTGGGAAGCAAAATTCTTTGGTCTGCCAAAAGTTTATTAGGGATCAGGAAATGGGGAAAGGAGAAAAAAGAAGTAAAATTGGAAGGAGGGAGAGGCACCTGGATGGCTCAGTCCCTTAAACATCTGACTCTTGATTTTACTCAGAGTATGATCTCACAGTTTCATGAGTTTGAGCCCCATCAGGCTGTGTGCTGGCAGCGGGGAGTCTGCTTGGGATTCTCTCGAAAACGCCCCCCCTACCACTCACACTGTGTCTTTCTCAAAATAAATAAATGAACTTTAAAAAATTTGGCGTGGGGGGGGGGATCTAGGTGGCACAGTTGGTTAAGGGGCCAACTCTTGATTTCACTTCAGGTCATGATCTCATGGTTCATGGGTTTGAGCCCACATTAGGCTCTGTGCTGACTGTGAGGAGCCTGCTTGGGATTCTCTATCTCTGCCCCTCGTGTGTGTGTGTGTGTGTGTGTGTGTGTGTGTGTGTGTGTGTGTGTATCTCAAAATAAATAGATAAACTAAAAAAAAAAATTGGAATAGGGAGAAGTTAGTTTGTGATGCCCTGTGTCAACAAAGGCCTTAGCTCATCCCACAAAGAGCTCTAAAATGCAATGCACGTTCAAAGTTCTCCCCAGTAGGAATGCAGGCTTTGCCAAGGAAAAGTGTATAACCTGAGGCAAGGAGGATCTCCTTAGTCAAGGCAATTACTCAAGGAGGTTGATAGCTGAGACATGTCGGCTGGCAACATTCCCAGCAACTTGGGGAATAAGACCTTTATTCCTCAAGGGAGTTCCTGGAGCTACATCACAGCGCCCACTGTATTCATTAAGCCCCTCAATCAACTGTTGCAATTAATGCTGTTTTTCTCACAATTTGTTCAGATCTGTACTCAGCAGCACTATTTTTCTTTTCATCTTAAGCTTCTTTCATCATTATTTTTATCCAAGTATACTTAACACACAATGTTACATTAGTTTCAGGTGCACAAAATAGTGGTTTGACAATTGTATACATTATCAGCAGTATTATTAATTATTCCTTCACTCCTGGTGCCACTGGGAATATACATTCTCAGTTTTCCTCCTACTTTTTTGTCTACTATGCAGTCTTTTTTTTTGGAGGTTCATGCCTCCCTTCTCAGCCATTAAATAAAAGAGTTTCTTAATTCTTGATCATTGATCCTCTTATTTTCTCAAGCTTTCATGCTTTTTCAAATAATTTCAGCCATGCCCATGGCTTTAATTACCACTTCTACTCATTGTTATGCTAACTACTTATATACTACCATATGCCAAACACTATTCAAGTGTTTTACAAATAGTAACTCGTTTACTGTTAGCAACTAGTAAGAATTACTACAGATAAAGAAACTGATGGACAGAAAATAACAACAGCATAGATAAAGGGATAAAAGGGAGACCAGAAAGAAATTAGAGCATATTAATATACATATATTAATATATTAGAGCATCTTAACATATATATATATTTAAGAGAGAGAATGTGAGCATGAGCAGGACAGAGGGGCAGAGGGAGAGAGAGAATCTCAAGCAGGTTCCACAGTCAGCATGGAGCCCAATGTGGGGCTCGATCTCACAATTCTATGATCATGACCTGAACTGAAATCCAGAGTTGGATGCTCAACTGACTAGGCCACCATGTAGGTACCCCTGAAATATATATCTTGATAGCAAAAGATATTGACAAATGTAAGCAACAACTGACAGAAATGAGTAGGTTCATAAGCAAATAAATGAAAAGGGTGATTTTACAACACACATCTCTAAGAAAGTAATAGTTGAAGCAGACAAAAAATAAGATATGAAATTTGTAAACAATACAATAAACCAGATCAAGCCCGTAGATATGTAAATAACTCCATTTGATGAATAGTTCACCATTATATTTTTAATTAATTTACTTAAGTAATCTCTACACCCAATGTGGGAAGTCACATGCTCTTCTGATCAAGCCAGTCAGACACCCCAGTTCTTTTTAAGCATATGTAGAATATGTATAAAAATAAGCCATGTATTAAGTAACAAAGGAAGCCCTAATAGTTTCAAAGGATCAGTACTCTACAGACTATGCTTTCCAGCCACAAATTGATTAAATCAAGTTTAGAAAATACAGAATAGCTTTAAGACATTTTGAAACTAAGTAAGTTTTTACTAAATTATCCTTGAATTAATGATGAAATGATGGAAATTAAATGACAAATATATTTGTCATAAAATAAGAATATTAAAAACAAATGAGTTAAACATTCGATTTAAGAAGTGTTGGGGAAAAAAACAAAACCAAGAGAAACAAGAATAAGTGAAGTATATAACAATAAAAAAATTCATTAAATTCACAAGACCAGAACCTGTTCTTTAATAAGATCAATGGTAGAATTAAACTGTTAGCAAAACCGACCAAGCAAAATGAAAAGACGCAAGTGAGGAAAATACAGAATAAAAAAGAGAAAATAACCATAAATACAACAGAGATTTTTCTTTACAAGTATTGTGAATGGAAATTATAATATAACACTGAATCCTTTTACAGTGATGAACTACCATTAGCTGCTAGTTCCTTTAAATTATAAAAGGGAAACGTATTTTAAGAACTAAGACAAATTTTGAAAACTGAGGGAGCTGAAAGCTGTGTGGTTTTTTAAAATGTTTGTTTATTTTTGAGAGTGAGTGAGACAGAATCTGAAAGAGGCTCTAGGCTCTGAGCTGTCAGCAGAGCCTCACACGGGGATGACACTCATGAACTGTGAGATCATGACCTGGGCTAAAGTTGGATGCTTAACCAACTGAGCCACCCAGGCACCCCTGAAAGCTATCTTAAAACAATGATGTGTGGGGCAAGGCTAAGAAGGTAGCCACAGTCTGAGGTGGAGCACAGTTAGAGGACACAGTGAAAGAACAGGTGGGAGAAAGGAAGTTTTAAATGATTTCTGTTGTCTCTCTCTCCCACACTGCCTTGGGACAATCAATGTCTGTCTACTCAGAAGAAATTTAAGGAAGTAACCCAGATCTCTGGGTAAGTCAGCAAAAGAACACTGCTGAGGTGAGACATTGAATAAAACTAATTTTACTCAGAGATGCAGGTGTTCATCTCACTATATCTTTCTTCCTCAAAATCCCAAGACAGCTCACAGTCTAAGGACACAGCCTCCTCCAAAATTACGCCTTCTTTAAGTCCAGTAAGACCTTGACAGGACGAGTTGGTTTGTGGGGAGGCGGCAAGTGGGAAAAATTAACTGGTCTGAGGATCCCTAGAGTTCTCTGTCCTAGAGCTCAACCCACCTACTCCCTCCTTAATTCTACTAGGAAATGGCATAGATAAGGGTCAGGTCTTCAGCCCTTGCCCAAAATACATCACCAGGTAAAACAGCCACAAAACCAACAGGGGAATATGACATCACAAACCACAGTAACTAAAAACTGAAGGAGTACAGCTCTCAGAAGAAAGCAGATGGAATTACTGAAACAATACATCTGGAGAACAGTTACTAAAACAAACCAAAATTTTGTTTTATTTTTTAAAGTTTTTTTTTTTAAAGGTTACTTAGTATTTATTTTGAAAGAGAGACAGTACAAGTCGGGGAGGGGCAGAGAAAGAGGGAGAGAGAGAATCCCAAGCAGGTTCTACACTTACAGTGCAGAACCCAATGCAGGGCTTGACCTCATGAACCAAGAGTTTATGACCTGAGCCAAAATCAAAAGTTGGATGCTTAACCTGGGCTACCAGGTGTGTTCAGACCAAAATTTTAAATATGCACTTTCAATCAAATTAAGATCAAAGTAACAGGAAACTGCACTCTGTCTCTCTCTCAAAAATAAAAACACTTAAATTTTTTTAAAAAAGATAGGAGTAAAGGAGATAAGAGAAAGATATAATAATAGTGAAATTAAGAATAATTAAGAATATCAAAAAGAGGGGCGCCTGGGTGGCTTAGTCGGTTAAGCATCCGACTTTCGCTTAGGTCATGATCTCGCGGTTCGTGGGTTCGAGCCCCGCGTCGGGCTCTGTGCTGACTGCCAGCTCAGAGCCTGGAGCCTGTTACAGAGTCTGTCACTTCCTCTCTCTCTGACCCTCCCTTGCTCATGCTGTCTCTCTCTCTCTCCTAGAAATAAATAAAACATTAAAAAAAATTTTTTTTAAAGAATATCAAAAAGAAAGAGAATTTCTTAGAAGCTTCCAAGAGGAAGAGTATGTTAGTTATGTAAAGCTAAGTAACAAATTATCACAAATTAAGCAGCTAAAAAATTCCCACACGTTTATTATCTCACAATTTTTTTGGGTCAGAAGTCCAGGCACAGTTTAGCTGAGTTACCTGCTTTAAGGTGTCTCACAGGGCTGCGATCAAAGTGTTTGCCAGGGCTGGGGGTCTCATATTCGCGAGTCAACTAGTCAAAAATCCATATTTAAGCTCATGTGGTTGTTGGTGGAATTCAGTTCTTGTGGCTGTTGGACTAAGGGCCTCACTTTTTTGCTGGTTGTTTTGCCACAGGTTTTTCTCAGTTCCTTGCTACGTGGGCTGTCAGAACAGATTTTATTCAGTAACTACTAACAATAGTGGAAAGCTCTAAACCTCATTCCAACTTGTGCAGAAGTGACTGGTTGTTTTAAAAAGGAGTAGGGGAGGGGTGAGTGAGGGCTCAAGTAGAGTCAATGAAGTGAAAAATTATAAAAGGTTGGTCATTGTAAGTATAATTAGGCCAGCGATGTCTGCTACCTGGCAATGATAAAAGTTAGATTCCATGCTCCCACAGAGCCTGGGAGATGGGGTCCTATCTCCCTGACAATTATATTTCAAAGCAGTTACTTTCAGGTCCTTGAAAAAGACACATAAGAGTTGTAGGAGATACATATACATCTCAAAGAGACAGAGGAAGGATTCATAATTGTAAGCTCTTTTTAGAAAATGCTGTAAGAGAGAGGTTAGGGACCTATCATTAGGTGTTGGTTAGAAAAGACAGTAAATTTTCCTGGCAGTATTGAAATTTCTCAGGCAGGCATTTTAAAGGATAGTTAGGGCCGTGCTAGGGATACAGTTGTATGTTGCTGAAAGTCATACTAGAGTTTGGTTGCCTCTTAGTGAAGATATTTGGATGTACGCTTAACCAACTGAGCCACCCAGGCACCCCAGCAAACTAGAATTTAAATAAAAAATTGGAAAAAAAAACCCATAAACTTATATCACTAAAGATTTGAAAAATTGACCAAAGATAATGGAAAGTACAAACCCTGTAGAATCTAATAATCCCCAAATGTCTTCCAGATAATGTCCAGCATTCCACTGGAAGAACACAAGTCATCTTATTTTTTAAAATTTAATATCAAAGTTAGTTAACATATAGTATAATAACCGTTTCAGTAGTAGAATTTTTTAAATGTTTATTTATTTTTTGAGAGAGACAGAGCGTGAGTGTGGGAGGGGCAGAGAGAGAGACAGAGACATGGAATCTGAAGCAGGCTCCAGGTTCTGAGCTGTCAGCACAGAGCCAAATGTGGGGCTCAAACTCATGAACTGCGAGATCATGGCCTGAGCTGAAGTCGAATGCTTAACCGACTGAGCCACCCAGGCACCCTGGATGAAGTCTTTATGTGCTAAAAGCTTATAGAACCTCAAAGCATCCCAAATTTGGCAACTTGCTTTATCAAAGCCAACAAGGAAGAGTCTCACATCAAGATGAAAGTCATAATCTTACTTAGCATAAACAAAGAAGTGGTATCTCATCACCTTTAGTGAACTCTATTGGTTAGAAGAAAGACACTAGGCCACCTACACTCAAAAGGAGATAATTACACAAGAGTGTGACTACTAGCAGGTGGGATCATTGGAGACCATCTTGGAGTTGGCCTGCCACATGAGCAAGCATTAAAAATTTTTTTGCCAGCTAGTATTCTTATAATAGTCACTTTAAATTCTAGTTTAGACATCTTACTTATATCTGTGGTGATTACATCCCTGGCCATCATTTCTTCCTGTTCTTTCTTTTGGAGTGAACTCCTTTATCTTGTTATTTTGGAGAGAAAAAATTAATAAGATAAAAAGTAAAAAGTAAAAAAAATTTTAAAAATCAAATAAAGGAAGCTAGATCTTAGGGGTGTTTCCATCTGCTTGTTGAGTGAAGGTTGATAGAACAGAGAAAACAGAGAAGGGAGAAAAAGTTTAAAAATTTTTAAATAAAAGAATTAATAAAAAAGAAGAAAATAAAATAGAATAAAAACTAAAAATAGAAAAATTTGCTCTTGGGGCGCCAGGGTGGCTTAGTCGGTTAAGCGTCCGACTTTCGCTCAGGTCATGATCTCGCGGTTCGTGAGTTCGAGCCCCATGTCGGGCTCTGTGCTGACTGACAGCTCAGAGCCTGGAGCCTGTTTCAGTCTGTTGACTCCCTCTCTCTCTGATCCTCCCCTGCTCACGCTGTCTCTCTCTCTCTCTCTTCTATAAATAAATAAAAAAAAATCAAAAAAAATTAAAAAGAAAAGAAAAGAAAAGAAAAATTTGCTCTTTTTGTATCCAAGAAATAAAAAAGAAAATAACCTAAGCAAAACAAGAAGCAAAGAAAAGAAATAAGGAAATCTGCAAACAGAATGAAACCTGAATGAAGTTATATCCAGTTTCCTTTAGCACCGAAACTTTGCAGAACTCTATAGTCTGCACACTAATAAGCTGGTGGAGGGGATTTGTGCTGGTCTTCTGGGGAATGTGCGTGGAGCGCACAGGTGAGTGAGGCTTGGTGTAATGGCTCTATTCTTCATTTGGTGGCGCTGCTTAGTTTACTGGGTTGATCTGTGAACGTGCACACATGCTTGTAAGCACTAGAAGTGAAAATGGCTTCACACACCTCCCTAGTCTCTGGTGCAGGAACCACATGCCCTCACCAATTTGTGATTAAGCACCCCTCCTTTGCCTCAGGCCTCTGTCGGCTCCCTGCCTCTACCCTGTCCATGCCCAAGCTCTCCACCTGCAGGTAGCATATCTCTCCAGTTTTATTTCAGATGGGACTGTGTTTCATAACCCCACACTTCAGAGACCCTTGCAGCCTGGAGCTGCTCCAAATCTCTGGGGGAGTGTCTCGCTGAACAATGGCTGGGTGCTGGCTTCTCCAGAAAACGTTAGCACGATCAGAGGTCCAGAGTTTATGGCAAATCATAACACATAGCTGGCATCAGGTTTTGCTTCCTCCAGTGTCTTTGTTCCAGTATCAGTAAACATGGCTGATCTCCAGGGTCCTCCAGGGAGGCCATATGGCCTCTACCAAATGCACTCCAGTCAAGGGAACTGATTCTCCCTGTGGCACACAGATCCCCTCACACCACACTGCCTGCTCCTGGGATTCACCCTACTTCCTCACCAGAGCACCGCCAGGCACTGAGCTCTGAACCTTTAGACTCTGTACTCGACTGTTTATAAAATCCTGGTGGTACTGAAAACCTCTTCTTTCTCCTTGTCAGTGGTTTTGGGGAACAGATTTTTTTGTCCAGTCCCCTGCGAGTGTTTTCACTTCTTTCTCTCTCTTTTCTCTCCCGTTACTTTTTTGTAGGTAGTGTTTTTCTTGCACAATCCTGATGCACTGCACTCTCCCCTTTCTCTTCTCTTTCTGTCCTTTCTCCAGGAAAATGGCTCTCTATCCTCTGGGTATCTTCAGCTTTTCTGTCCCCCAATTCACCTTTCCACACTGAGTACCTGCCATGTTCTCTGACTCCAAGTATGCAGATTGTTGCATTAATCCTCAGATCAGTTTCCTAGGTGTTTGAAATGGTTTGATGCTGATCTAGCTGCATTTCAGGGAGGAGACAAACTCAGGGTCCCCATATTATACTCCGTCATCTTAACTCTTCCCTCCTCAAGCATATGACTCTTGATCTCAGCTCAGGTCTTGATCTCAGGTTCTTGAGTTCAAGCCCTGCATTGGGCTCCATGTTGGGCGTTAAGCCATTATTCTTCACTAGTATTCAGGTCACAAAATCAGGAAAGATGTAGGACCTTCCCCACACAAGAGTAAGCAGCCATGACAAGCAGGTAATATGGGATCTCTGATTGGATCTAGATCATGGGTTGATTGTATTAAGATATAATTCAGGACCAGCCAGATGAGGAGATGCAGAGGGCCAGGTGTGGGGAAGGTGTCAGAACTTTTGTGGCATCTCCAGGTGCACCTCTCTCCCCAAACCTCCATGTATCCACCAACCAGTAAATTCTTTTCTCTGTATTTAAGTCTCTTATGGTTTGCCTCCCTCTCTGGTTTTATCTCTTATTTTTTTCATTTTAACATTTTTGAAAATTTTTCTGAAATAACCAATAAATTTATATGCAGCAAAAATGTCATTTAATATGACATACAAAGCTTCATAAGAATTTTTGCACTATTAGATGTTTATCCAAAGGATACAAAAACTCTGATTCAAAGGGGCACATGCACCCTGATGCTTACAGCTGCATTATCAATGATAGCTAAATTACGGAAAGAAGATGTGGTATGTATATATATGTAATATATAACACATAATATAATATGTATAATATGTATGTATTATATACATAAAGGTATTATATATATAATGGAATATTACTTAGCCATCAAAAAGAATGAAATCTTGCCATTTGCAACAATATGGATGGAGCTAGATTGTATTATGCTACGTGAAATAAGTCAGTCAGAGAAAGACGATTAGCATATGATTTCATTCGCATGTAGAACTTAAGAAACAAAACAGATGAACATAGGGGAAAGAAAAAAAAGGAGAGGGAGACAAACTATAAAAAACTCTTAATTATAGAGAACAAACTGAGGTTTTCTGGGAGGGAGGTGCACAAGGGGAAGGCTTAAATGGATGACGGGTACTAAGGATGCACTTGTGATGAGCACTGGGTTATATGTAAGTGATGAATCACTAAATTCTACTCCTGAAACCAATATTACACTATATGTTAACTAAAAATTAAATAAAAACTTGAAACACTAAAAAAAGAATTTTTTACTCTAAGACAAAATATTTTTTATTAAATACTAAAATGATAAGAAAAACAATTCCAGAAAACATTGAAAAAATAAGAAAAGTACAGTTAGTTCTTCTATAATGTTGGTTCTAAACACATGATTTGATCCTATACAATTCTATGGAAGAATTTGAGCATGATATGAATTTTGTATTTCCTTAAGCACAGTTTCATGCTTGAGAAACACTAGGTGAATGCATAAGACTGTACCCAGCTGAACTAAGAGGTGTAAGACATAAAACACATGCTGTCACATACCTCAAGGACAATGATTCATGCACATGCACATCTGTTATTACAACTGTCCATCTTATGTCAGATAACCCTCCTACCAGAATTCATAATACTTCACAAGTTGCAGCTTTTCAGATGTCCACCTTGGCTGCTCAGCCCCCACACATTCTCTTTTTAGTTTTCTCCTCTTTCCTGTCAGCCAATTTGTATTTTTGTCTCTATGTGCTCCATTACTCCACTATTTCTCTCTCTTTATCTCCAATTTCTTGTTTTTTATAAAAATCTCTCCCTGAAAAAAAATCTCTCTTTTGTTGTCTTCCTCACCTATGCAATACATTGGGGGCAGGAGATGGTCAGGCTTGCAGGAGAATGGACATGCACTCCCACAATGAATCTCAGGTGTTTTACAAGACAAAGTACCACGTGTATTATAATAGTCATATATTTATTAACCATTTAACATGTTAAAAATTTTGTTAGAGACAAAAATACAAATACCATAAAATTTGTGGCTTATAAACAACAAAAATTTATTACTCATAGTTCTGGAAGCTGAAAGTCCAATATCAGGTGCCAGCATGGTAGATTCTAGTAAGCACCATCTTCTGAGATATAGAGTATTGAATTCTCATCGTATCTTCATAATGCAGAGAGCAGAGAGAAGAAGCAAGCTTGGTCTTAACTCTTATAAGGGCACTAATCACATTCATGAGGACTCACCTACATGCCTTCTTCCAATGATAGTTAACTCCCAAGGTCCCCATCTTCTAATACCGTCACATTGGAGAGGGTTGTTGGTAGGGTTTCAACATACGAATTTTTGGGTAAACAAATATTTCATCCACAACAGACTGTGATCCTTGAAAGATGAGTAACAAATGAGGTAATCATCAGGATACAGCTTTGAGAGAGTTTCCAGACCACAGCTCAGAAAACTGAAACTGAGGCAGAATGTGGCAAACTAGCCGAGTTGAGAAAATGGAGCTAAGACTCCAGGAAAAAAAACCATTTTGAATAGATAAGAGAGACTATCAGAGAGAGGAAAGAACTGCATATGAGAACCCCAGAGATCTGCTGACAATTTGTCTTGAATATTCAGTAGAGAACTGCTAAGCAAATACCTGTAAGGAAATAATCCAAAGCTGGATAAAGAACCATCCAAAATGGGGTGCCTGGGTAGCTCAGTCAGTTAAGCATCTGACTCATGGTTTTGGCTGAGGTCATGATCTCGTGGCTTCATGAGTTCGAGCTCCACATCGGGCTCTGCACTGATAGTGCAGTGCCTGCTTGAGATTCTCTGTCTCCCTCTCTCTCTACTCCTCCTCCACTCACGCTGTCTTTGTCTCTTTCAAAATAAATAAATAAACTTTAAAAAATTAATAAAGAATAATAAAAATTTTAAAAAAGAATGATCCAAAAGGAATAGAGGAAAGAGCATCTGACACACAGGGCTGGAAATAGTACCCATTCCCACATCTAGACTGGAAAAACTCATATTTCATGGGTGTTGTGTAGGGCCCTTCTACATTCCAGATCCACCTAATTAATCATAAAAACAAGACTTCAAATATCAAACTGTTTCCAAGTAAAATAAATGTGTCCCAGAGCAAAATTCAAGTAAATGTGTAGCAATACAAAAATGTCCAGCACCCCACAAGGCAATAGCCACAATGTTAGAATCCAATCCAAAATTACTAGGCATACAAAGAGACCATAAAATACAATCTCTAATAAGAATAACCAATCAAGCAAAACTAAGACCTGGATGTTAGAATTAACAAAGAAGGATATTAATATAAATATTATAAATGTATGCCATATGTTCAAAAAGTTAAGTAAAGATACAGAAGATATTTTTAAAAATCCAAATAAAATTTTCCAGAGAAGAGTTACAATGCTGAAACAGAAAAAATACACTGGGTTGGAACAATGGAGGATTAGATATTTTAGAAGAAATGGTAAGTGAACTTTATTTTTTTTTTAATTTTCTTTATTTATTTCTAGGAGAGAGAGAGAGACAGCGTGAGCAGGGGAGGGTCAGAGAGAGAGGGAGACACAGACTCTGAAATAGGCTCCAGGCTCTGAGCTGGCAGTCAGCACAGAGCCCGACGCGGGGCTCGAACCCACGAACCACGAGATCATGACCTAAGCGAAAGTCGGACGCTTAACCGACTAAGCCACCCAGGCGCCCCAGAAATGGTAAGTGAACTTTAAAGCTTAGAACCTAGGTGTGCTTTTTGATTTATCTTACTTAGGGTGTATAGAAATTCTTGAACCTGTACTTTTTTTTTTTGAACCTGTACTTTGATCATTTTAATAAATTTTGGAAAATTCTCCACCAATATTTTTTTCAAAATTGCTTCTTAGTCTGTCTTTCCCCCTCTCTCTCCTTCTGTCTCTTTTCCTTTCTTTGTCTTCCCTTTACTCTCTGTCTTTCACTCCCCCTACACACATTTCTGTATTTCAATTACACTTATGTTAGAATTTTACCAATGTCCCATATGTCTCCTATGATCTATTCAATATTTGTTATTTATTATTTTCTGCATGCTTGATTCTGAATATTTTTTCTCTCTTATTTTCCAGTTTACCAATCCTCTGTACAATGATGTCTAATAAACTATGTTACCAGTCTATAAAACTATCACTTTTAATTTAGTAGTTTCCGTGGTAGAACTTCCATTTTAATTGTTTTTTACATTTCATATTTCTAATAATTTTTGTTTTAAAAATTATATTCATATGTCTATTAATTATACTTTAAAATACCATTTGTTAGGGATACCTGGGTGGCTCAGGTCATGATCTCACAGTTTGGGTTTACATCATAATCTCACAGTTTCATGAGTTCAAGCCCCACATCAGGCTCTCTCCTGGCAGTGCAGAGCCTGCTTGGGATTCTCCCTCTCCCTCTCTGTCTGCCCTTCCCCCACTTGTGCTGTTTCTGTCTCTCTCAAAATAAATAAATAAATCTTAAAATAATAAAATAAAATACTGTTTGTTAATTCGCAATCTAAATCATTTCAGCATTTGCTTTATTGTCTATTTTGTTCTCGTTTTTGTCATTTGCTACTGTTTTATAAGATGTGTTATAATTTTTTGTTGAGTGCTGGACATTGTATGTTAAACATGAGTTTAAAGATAAAACTCTTTTCTGGACACCAGTAAGAGTACCAATCGACCATATTAACACTTTAGAGGGTTTCTTTGAGACTGTGTCAGGACTAGACTATTCCATTTTTATTATTATTCCTGTGGTATGGTCCATATTTCTAGGATGTGTCCATTGTGGAATATCAACTGAAAGCTCTAATGTTTATCAGAACCCTTTCACATAGCAAACTTTGAACTCCAACCTCTGTCTCATCAGTAAAACATGGCTGCTGAAACTTGTGTTAGTTTGTTAACTTCCCAACTGCTGTTTTCTATTAATTCATTGTTTTTCTGCCCTTTGTATGTACAGCTAAGGTTTCAGCCAATGACTTCATGTGACTTTGTAATTGGAATTCTCTCTCTATGGTTTCCTACCCTATGGAAATTTTCTTAAATCCCAACCACATGGCATCTCTGAACTTTGGTCTCTACTATTCATTCTAAAACGACTGTATTATACTTCCGACTACAGTTCCCATGTTGGAAAAAGCCCTCAGGAAATCATTCAGAATAAGTATGAATCTCCCCTTACATGCTTTTCCTAACAAAGAGCATAGTTCTTCAACTCCTGACTCCACTGTTTGCTCTCCAATGCCTTTAATTTTTGTTTTATGTAAGCTGTTATATATAAACACACACACATATGTATATGTATGTTTACATGAAACAGGTTTGATAAAATATAATCTACTCTATCCTGGTCAGAACTAGAAGTTTTCTAAAGACAACCCACTGATTCTTTAATTTCAATATTTATTTTTCCTTTCCGATTCTAATTGTCTATGGCTTTTTGATATGTTTATTTTTTCTAACTTTAATTTTACTCAGTAAACAGAATAAACATATTCCTTTTATAGCTTGATTCTAATTACATCAGTATCTGAAATCTTTGAGGGACTATTCTGCTATCCATTTTTTCTGTAAGATTTCTGAATGTGAGATCATGTTTCTTGAAAATTTATTTAGTTACTGTTGAGTCCTTTAAATTGTATTTATTTTTAGAGAATTTGATTTTTTAAACTAAGCCCTTTCTCATAAAAGTAAAAAAATTTCAAAGTATTACTTACACACAATAAACTAAAGTTTTTAAGTATATGGGATAGGAAAGAGCTAAGATGGTGGCATAGTAGAAAAACCCTAGGCTTGTCTAGACTTGTGAACACACCTAGATAACGATTAAATCATTCTAAATACTCTGGAAATCAATCTAAAGACTGATAGAACAATCTCCACAACTAAAGGGAGAGAAAACACCGCATCAAGGAAGTTAGGAAGAGGGAGACATGGTTAGGAACAGAAATGGACTGCCGGTGCTGCAGAGAGGAAGGAGCCATGGTTGTAGAGAAAGGCAAGAAAGAGAGAAGCACACAGGGGATACACCAGGAGAAAACTTCCCCAAATTCATTGGCTGGGAAAATGAGAGGGGCGTATTTGGGTGAGTACTTGTGACCAGTGGGGCTTAAAGACTGGAGTTAATTACCATAACATTTTCTGATTGGCTTCTTTTACCTACCATAATATTTTCCCGATCCATCATGCTATAGCATGTAACAGTACCTCATTCCTTTTTGTGACCAAATGATATTCCATTGAATACATGGTTTATCCATTGATACATTTGGTTTATCCATTCATCAATTGACACACATTTGGGTTGCTTTCACATTTTGGGACAATTAAGAATAATGCCATTAGGGATAATGCTGCTATTTTCATGTGCAAATTTCTGAGAGGACATATGTTTTCATTTCCCTTAGATATCTGCCTAGGAGTGAAATTGATGGGTCATAGGCTAAAGTCTATGTTTAATCATTTGAGTAAATGCCGGACAGTTTTCCAAAGTGACTAAACCATTTTTGCAATCCCATAAGTAGTGTATAAGGGTTTTAATTTTTCATATGGTTACCAACATTTTTTATTATGTGACTTATGGTTTTAACCATCCTAGACAGTGTGAAGTTACATCTTACTGTGGTTTTGATTTGCATTTCCTGGGTGCCAAATGATGTCAAGCACCTTTTCATATACTTATTGGTCATTTGCATACCTTCCTTGGATAAATGTGTATTGAGACTCTTTGTCCATTTCTTTCTTCATTAAAAACAATTTTAATGTTTATTTTTTATTTAAAATTATTTAATGTTCATTTGTTTTTGAGACAGAAAGAGTGTGAGCAGGGAGGGACAAAGAGAGAAGGAAAAACAGAATCTGAAACAGGCTTCAGGACGTTTAACCAACTGAGCCACCCAGGAGCCCCTCTTTGTTCATTTCTAAATTTGATCGTTTGTCTTTTTGTTATTGAGTTAGAAGAGTTCTTTTTATATTCTGGATGCAAGGTGTTGATCAGATATATGATTTGGAAATATTTTCTCCCATTCTATGGGTAGTTTTTTCACTTTCTTGATAGTGTACTTTAATGCGTATAATGAGCTGAACTGCGTCCCTCAAAATTTCTCTGATGAAATCCCAACCTCCAGTACCCTCGAATATAATAAAAATAAAGTATTTAAAGAGGTAATTAAGTTAAAAGAAGCTATTAGAGAGTGGGGCCATAATTCAACATAACTAATGTCCGTACAGGAAGAGAAGGAAACACCATGGACATGTGTGCACAGTGGCAGCAATAGGGTGGCCATGTACAAGCCAAGGAGAGAGGCCTAAGAGAAAATTATCCCTGCAGGTGCCTTATTTTCTCTAACCTCCAGAGAAAATAAATTTCTGTTGTTTAAACCACCCAGTCTGTGGTACTGGTTATGGTAACCCTAGAAAACTAATGCAATGCCCCACGCATTTAATTTTCATGACATCCAATTTATCTATTTTCTGTTCTTGCTTTTGGTGTCATATTTAAGAATCTTTCCTCGCGTTAAAAAAAGCCGGGGGGGGGGGGCGCCTAGGTGTTTCATTCACCTAACGGGTCTCTCTTATAAATTAAGGACTTCTTTTGTCTTACTGCTTTTAAGGTTTTTTCTTTATCACTATGTTTTGCAAAATTAATTACAATATGTCTTGGTGTTGGCCAACTTTTGTTGACTTTCTTTTAGGTAGGCTCCAAACTCAATATAGGGTTCGAACTCATGACCCTGAGATCAGGGATAGGATGCTCTACCTAATAAGCCACTAAGGCACCCCTGCTTTCATTGATTTTGATGGGAGTTCTCTGTGTTTCCTGGGTTTGGACGTCTGTTTCTTTTGACAGATTAGGGAAGTTTTCAGCTATAACTTCCTCAAATAAGTTTTCTGCCTCTTCTGTCTCTTCTTTTGGAGACTCCTATTATATGAATGTTATGTTTGATGGAGTAACTGAGTTCCCAGCATGCATTCTCATGTTCCATAATTCTTTTTTCAGCTTTGTTATTTTCTATTATTTGTCTTCTACATCACCTATTCATTTCTCTGCTTCTTCTAGCTGCCTATTTAGTGCATCAAGCCTATTTCCAATCTCTGTTATTGCGTTCTTTATTTCTGACTGATATTTTTTAAAAAAAGCTCTTTTTCTCTGTGGTAAGGGTCTTCTTAATGTCTTCCATTCTTTTCTCAAGCCGAGCAAATATCTGTATGATTGCTGCTTTTAATTCTCCATCAGGAGTGTTACTTACTTCACTTAGATCTCTGGCTGTGACCTTATCTTATTCTTTCATTTGGAATTAAGTCCTCCATCTAGGAATTCTTTGTAACTCTCTGTCTTCTTTTCTGTGTTAAAAAGTCTCTTATGGGGGCGTCTGGGTGGCTTAGTTGGTTAAGCGTCTGACTTTCACTTAGGTCATGATCTCGCGGTTCGTGGGTTCGAGCCCCGCGTCAGGCTCTGTGCTGACTGCCAGCTCAGAGCCTGGAGCCTGTTTCAGTCTGTGACTCCCTCTCTCTCTGACCCTCCCCTGCTCACGCTGTCTCTCTCTCTTTCTCTTTCTCTCCTAGAAATAAGTAAAAAACATTAAAATTTTTTTCTAAAAAATAAAATAAATAAAAATAAAAAGTCTCTTATGTTTCCTACCTCAGGGAGTGTCCAGGGCCTGGCTCTTCAGGGGTTGTTTCTGTTGGTCCTGTTTGTGCTCTGCTATTGTAGTTTTGGCTGCTCTATCATTCTAGCCAGTCTTCTGCAGAGGCTCTTCTTACTTGTACTGGGCAGTGTTTGGTCTTTGGCCAGCATGTGGCAAGTTTTAATTACGTGTGCTCTGGTCTGCTTGTTAAGTGAGAACTGATACCACTTCCACTAGAACTGACGTCTGCAGAACTCTATGGTCAGGAGTCATGTGTGAGCAAGGGTTTGTGCTGGTATTTTGGGGAAGGGGCCCACTGACCTGGAACAGAGGCAAGCTTGAACTGTGATGGGCAGTCTGCCAAGTGTAGGGGTGTGAGACATGGTGTGAACAAGTTAGGCAGCCTGTGTCAGCCCTGTACTGTTTCCCACAGGTATATCTGGATTGATCATTGCAAGTGTATAGAAATGGAATTGATTTTTTTACATTGATCTTGTATAACATCAACTTTGATGAATTAATTCATTAGCTCTAATAGTTTTTAATTATTTACAGTTTTCTATGTATAAATTATGTTTTCTGTGAACAGAGATAGTTGTATTTTATCCTTTCCCATCTGGAAGGCTCTTATTTTTTTCTTATCCAATTTCTTGGATAGTAACTCCAGAACAATGTTGATTAGAAGGAACAAGAACAGATATCCTTGACTTCTACCTGATCATAGGGAACATCATCCAATTTCACCATTAGCTATGATGTTAGCTTTGTTTGTTTGTTTTTTGTTTTGTTTTGTTTCTTGATATATGCCCTTTATCAGGTTATGGGAGTTCCCTTCTATTTCTAGTTTGTTGACTCTTTTTCATCATGAAGGGGTGCTGTATATTTTCCAATACTTTTCTTTGCATCCATTCAGCTATTCATATTATCTTTCTTATTCTGTTGATGGATGTATTTCTTTAATTTATTTTCAGATATTAAACCAGTCCTTCATAGTGGGATAAATCCCGTATTGTATTTTGTGTAATAATTTTTATATGCCGTTTGATTTGGTTTGCTATCTTCTTGGCTGTGGAGTTTTGCTTTTATATACTTAAGAGATACTGGTCTGTAGTTTTATTTGTGATGCCTGTGTCTGATTTTGAGATTATGGGAATTAATACTGGCCTTATTATACAAATTGAAACTATTTGTTCTTCTGTATTTTGGAAAAGTTTGTGAGGAATTCTATTAATTATTTAAATGTTTCAAAGAATTCAGTGGTGAAGCCATTTGAGCCTGTGGGTTTTTTGCTTGTATTTTTTAAATTATTATTATTATTAATTTAATCTCTCATTTATTATAGACTTATTCAAACGATCTATTTCTTCTTGTCCTAGTTTTTGTAGCTATGTCTTTTAAAATGTGTCCATTAAGTAAGTTACTTAATGTGTTAATGTATTGTTAATATTATTACTTTATAATTCTCTTCATTTTGCAATGTTGGTAGTAATGTCCCTCTTTCATTTCCAAGTCTAATATTTTTGGTTTCTCTCATTTTATCTTGGTCAATCCAGCCAGAGACTTGTTAATTTTGTTATCTCTAAAAAAATCTTGATTTCATTGATCTTTCTCTAATTTTTTATTCATTACTTTACTAATTCTCCCTAAAATTATTTTTCTTTGTACGGTGTTTACATTCAGTTTGCTTCTCTTTTTCAAGTGGCTTAAGGTGGAAGGTTAGGTTATTGACTTGAGATATTTCTTTTTTCTTAAATAGACATTTACAACTGTATATTGGCATTTAAGCACCACTTTACATGCAACTCATAAGATTTGATAACATATATCTTCATTTTTATCCATCTCAAAGTATGTTCTCATGTCTCTTTTCGTTCTTCTTTGATCCTTTGATCCATTCATTATACACAAGTATGTTGCTTAATTTCCACATATTAGTCAGGTTCCCAATTTTTTTTCTCATTATTGATTTCAACTTATACTCTATTTTGTTGAAGGATATACTTGTATTATTTCCATTATTTTAAATTTATTGTTGCTGGTTTTAGGGTGTAGTACATGGCCTATTGAGAATGTTCCATGTGGACTTGAAAATAATTGGGTGAAGTGTTCTATAGATTTCTGTTAAGTCTGTTGATTTATAGTATTTTTCAAGTCTTCTATGTCCTTGCCAATCTTACATTTAGTTTTTTATTCATTATTGAAAATGGGGTATTGAAATCTAAAATCGCCACTCAGTCGGAGGTATTTTGTTACAGAAGCTCTAGCAGACTAATACACTAGTAAACAAAAGTAAAATTGATTTTTTAAAAACATTAATTTCATATCACAAAACCCTTCTCAGGTCACATACTGTTTCTACTAGCATTTTGATGTTTTCCTTAAAATGGTCTATGTAAATAATTAATAAAGATAGTTTTGCATCTTCCTTTCCAATCTCTTATCGACTTTCTTTTTTATTTACTTGCCGTATTAAGTTGGCTAAAACTGATGAGAGCAGCCATTTCTGTTTTATTCTCCATTTCAGGGGAAAATGTATAATATTTCACCATTAAGTACGGTGAGTGTTTTTTTTTTTTCAACTTAAATTCAAGTTAGTTAACATAATATAGTGTAATATTGGTTTCAGGAGTAAAAGGTAGTGATTCATTACTTACATATAACACACAGGGCTGATCCAAAAAAGTGCCCTCCTCAATGCCCATTTAGCTCATACACTCACTCGACTCCTCCACAGTAACCCTCAGTTTGTTCTCTGTATTTAAGACTCTCCTATGGTTTGCCTCCCTCCCTCTCCCCAACATTTGTCCCCTTCTTCTCCCCACGGTCCTACATTAAGTTCCTCCTAATCCTCCTATACGTGCAAACATATGGTATCTGTCCTTCTCTGCCTGACTTATTTCGTTCAGCATAACACCCTCAAGGTCCATCCATGTTGCTACACATGGCCAGATTTCATTCTTTCCCATTGCCATGTAGTATTCCATTGTATAGATAAACCACATCTTCTTGATCCATTCATCAGTTGATGGACACTTCGGCTCTTTCCATGATTTGGCTATTGTTGAGAGTGCTGCTATGAACATTGAGGTACATGTGCCCCTATGCATCAACACTCTTGTATCCCTTGGGTAAATTCCTAGCAGTGCTATTGCTGGTCATAGGGGAGTTCTTTTGTTAATTTTTTGAGGAATCTCCACACTGTTTTCCAGAGGGGCTGCACCAGTTTACATTCCCACCAGCAGTGTAGGAGGATGCCCATTTCTCCACATCCTCACCAGCATCTAGAGTTCTTTGATTTGCTCATTTTAGCCACTCTGACCAGCGTGAAGTGGTATCTCAGTGTGGTTTTGATTTGTATTTCACTGATGAGGGATGAGGAGGGATGCTGAGCATTGTTTCATGTGTCTGTTGGCCATCTGGATGTCCTCCTTGGGGAAGTGTCTGTTCATATCTTCTGCCCATTTCTTCACTGGATTATTTGTTTTTCGGGTGTAGAGTTTGGCCAGTACCTTATAGATTTTCGATACTAGCCCTCTATCTGATGTCATTTGCAACTATCTTTTCCCATTCCGTCGGTTGCCTATTAGTTTTATGGATTGTTTCATTTGCCGTGCAGAAGCTTCTCATCTTGATGAGGTCCCAATAGTTAATGTTTGCTCTTGATTCCCTTGCTTTTGGGATGTGTCAAGTAAGAGGTTGCTGCGGTTGAGGTCAAGGAGGTTGTTTCCTGCTTTCTCCTGTAGGGTTGTGATGGCTTCCTGTCTCACATTCAGGTCCTTTATCCATTTGGAGTTTATTTTTGTGTATGGTGTGAGAAAATGATCTAGTTTCATTCTTCTGCATGTTGTTGTCCAGTTCTCCCTACACCATCTGTTAAAGAGGCTGTCTTTCTTCCATTGGATACTCTTTCTTGCTTTGTCAAAGATTATTTGGCTGTACGCTTTTGGGTCCAATTCTGGGTTCTCAATTCTGTCCCATTGGTCAATGTGTCTGTTTTTGTGCCAATACCATACAGTCTTGATGATGACAGCTTTGTAGTAGAGGCTAAAGTTTGTGATAGTGTTGTCTCCCGTTTTGGTTTTCTTCTTCAATATTACTTTGGCTATTTGGGGTCTTTTGAGGTTCCATACAAATTTTTAGAATAGTTTGTTCTAGTTTTGAGAAGTATGCTGGTGCAATGTTGATTGGGATTGCATTGAATGTGTAAATTGCTTTGGGAAGTAATGACATTTTGACTATATTTATTCCAATCTATGAGCATGGAATGTTTTCCCATTTCTTTGTGTCTTCTCAATTTCCTTCATAGTTTTCTGTAGTTTTCATCATACAGATCTCTTGTATCCTTGGTTAAGTTTATTCCAAGGTATTTTATGGTTTTTTGTGCAATTGTGAATGGGATCAGTTTCTTGATTTCTCTTTCTGTTGCTTTATTGTTGGTGTATAAAAAAATGCAACCGATTTCTGTACGTTGATTTTGTACCCTGCAATTTTGCTGAATTCTTGGATCAGTTCTAGTAGGCTTCTGGTGGTGTCTGTCAGGTTTTCTATGTAGAGTATCATGTCGTCTCTGAAAAGTGAGAGTTTGGCTTCTTCTTTGCCTTCTGATGCCTCTTATTTCCTTTTCTTGTCTGATGGCTGATGCTAGGACTTCCAGCATGATGTTACAACAGTGGTGAGAGTGGACATCCTTGTCGTGTTACTGATCTCAGGGGGAAAGCTCTCAGCTTTTCCCCGTTGAGATGATGTTAGCTGAGGGCTTCTCACAGATGGCTTTTATGATGTTTAGGTAAGTTCCTTCTACCCGACTTTCTCGAGGGTCTTTATTAAGAAGGGATGCTGTATTTGGTCAAATGCTTTTTCTGCATCTATCGACAGGATCATATGGTTTTTATCTTTTCTTTTGTTGATGTGATGTATCACGTTGATTGATTTGCAAATATTGAACCAGGCCTGTAACCCAGGAATGAATCCCACTTGATCTTGGTGGATAATTCTTTTTATGTGCTGTTGGATTCGATTTGCAAGTATCCTGTTGAGGATTTTTGCATCTCTATTCATCGAGGATATTGGCCTGCAGTTCTCTTTTTTTGGTAGATTTCTGTCTGGCTTGTGAATCAAAGTGATGCTGGCTTCATAAAATGAGTCTGGAAGTTTTCCTTCGCTTTCTATTTTTTGTAATAGCCTGAGAAGAATGGGTATTAATTCTGTTTTAAATGTCTGGTAGTATTCATCAGGGAAGCCATCTGGCCCAGGGCTCTTATTTGTTGGAAGACTGTTGATAACTGTTTCGATTTCTTCACTAGTTATGGGTCTGTTCAGATTTTCTATTTCTTCCCATGTGAATTTTGGTAGTGAGTGTGTGTTTAGGAATTTGTCCATTTCTTCTAAGTTGTCTTATTTGTTGGCATATAATTTTTCATAGTATTCCCTGATAATTGCCTGTATTTCTGAGGGGTTGGTTGTAATATGTCCATTTTCATTCATGATTTTGTCTATTTGAGTGCTCTTTCTTTTCTTTTTGAGAAGCCTGGCTAGAGGTTTGTCAATTTTGTTTATTTTTTCAAAAAACCAACTCTTGGTTTCATTGATCTGTTCAACTGTTTCTTTGGTTTCTATATTGTTTATTTCTGTTCCTTCTTTTTATTATTATTTTATTATTTTTTTAATTTTCCTTCTCCTACTGGGTTTGGGGTGCTCTTGGTGCTCTCCATCTAGTTGCTTTAGGTGTGCTGTTAGATTTTGCACATGCGGTTTTTCTAATTTCTTGAAATATGCCTGGAGAGCAATGTACTTTCCTCTTAGGGCTGCCTTTGCCGCATTCCATAGATTTTGGATTGTTGTGTTTTCATTTACATTTGTTCCCATATATTTTCAAATTTCTTCTCTAATAGCCTGATTGGCCCATTCATTCTTTGGTAGGGTGTTCTTTAACCTCCATGTTTTTGGAGGTTTTCCGGACTTCTTCCTGTGATTGATTTCGAATTTCATAGCATTGTGATCCCAAAGTGTGCATGGTATGATCTCAATTCTTTTATATTTATTGTGGGCTGCTTTACGTCCCAGTATGTGATCTATCTTGGAGAATGTGCCATGCGCACTGAGAAAAAAGTGAATTCCTTGGCCTCAGGATGTAGAGTTCTAAATATATGTGTCAGATCCATCTGTTCCAATGTGTCATTCAAGTCCATTGTTTCTTTAGTGATTTTCTGTCTAGTTGATCTATCCATTGCTATAAGTGGAGTATTAAATTCCCCTGCTATTCGCACATTCTTATCTATAAGATTGTTTCTATTTGTGATTGTTTTGTATATTTAGGTGCTCCCATATTCGGTGCATAGACATTTATAATTGTTAGTTTTTCCTGATGGACAGACCCTGTAACTATTATATAATGCCCTTCTTCATCTCTTGTTACTGTCTTTAATTTAAAGTCCAGATTGTCTGATATACGTAGAGCTACTTTAGTTTTCTTTTGACTTCTATAGCATGGTAGATATTTCTCCATTCCCTTACTTTTAATGTGAAGGTGTCCTCCAGTCTAAAATGCGTTTCTTGTAGACAACAAATAGACGGATTTTGTTTTTTTTTATTCATTCTGCTACCCTATGTCTTTTGATTGGAGCATTCATCCCATTTACATTCAGTGTTATTATTGAAATATATGGGTTTAGATTCATTGTGTCCTTTGTGGGATTCATGCTTGTGGTAGTGTCTCTGGTATCTTGCGTTCCTTTCAACATTTCCCTCTAGAGTCCCCCTCAGGATTTCTTGTAAGGTTGGTTTAGTGGTGATGAATTCTTTCAATTTTTGTTTATTTGGAAAGACTTTTATCTCTCCTTCTATTCTGAATGACAGGCTTGCTGGATAGAGGATTCTTGGCTGCATATCTTTTCTGTTCATTATATTGATGATTTTCTGCCATTCTTTTCTGCCCTGACATGTTCCAGTAGATAGGTCTGTCACCACTCTGTTAGGTTTCCCTTTGTATGTTAGGCCCCTTTTCTCCCTAACTGCCTCCAAAATTCTCTCTTTGTCCTTATATTTTGCCATTTTTACCGTGATATGTCATGCAGTAGATCGATTCAAGATACATCTGAGGGGAGTTCTCTGTGCACGTGAATTCAACACCTGTTTCCCTCTCCAGTTTGGGAAAATTCTCATTATAATTTGTTCAAGGACTCCCTCAGCACCTTTCCCTCTCTCTTCCTCTTCTGGGATTCCTCTGATATGGATATTGTTCCATTTGATTATCGCTTAGCTCTCGAACTCTTCTTTCATGTTCCTGGATCAGTTCTTCTCTCTTTTTCTCAGTTTCTTCTTTTTGTATAATTGTGTTTTCTAACTCACTTATTCTACTTCTGTCCTCCTCAGTTCATGCATTGGACACCTCCAGTTTGTTATGTATCTCATTTATAGCATTTTTTAATTCATCATAACTATTTTTGAGCTATAGTGTTTGTAGCAATAGTTTCTCTGATGTCTTCCATGCTTTTTTCAAGCCTTGCGATTAATTTTATGACTATTGTTTTAAATTCTTTTTCACTTATGTTGCTTATATCTGTTTTGAGCAGTTTTTTAGCTGTCAGTTCTTCCTAGAATTTCTTTGGAGGAGAGTTCTTCCGTTTCGTCATTTTGGTTAGTTTTGTATCTCTTGTTAATTTTAAAAGCTTGTTGTACACTCTGCCCCTCCGAGTTCTGCTGTATTAAAGAGGGCTCTTTGACTGTTCAGGGCCTGTCCATTCAGGAGTCATTCTTTGAATGATGTCTCTTGGTTTCTTTTGTTGAGAGTTTGGTTATTTTGTTTCACTATTCGTAGCAGTATTTGGGACTCTCCACCATGTGCACTTTGGCTTGTTCTTGAGGTAGCCCTGGAAAAAGAAAACAGACAACCACACAGGGAACAAAGGTACACAAACGCACAGACAAAACCAATAAACACGCAAACCCAGGCTCAGGTAAAAACAACAACAACAACAACAACAACAACAAAACAGCTCTCTGGCAGGGATGGGTGTGGTTTGGTGTAGCCAGGTCTTGCCTCCACCGTGTCCTGCTGGCCACTCCCTGAGGCCCTGCCTTGGTGGTTCTGGGGAGAGAAATGGAACAGCCCCAGTCTCTTCTCTGCTAAGCATTGCAAATTACTCCTTTGGGTTGGATCTCCCTGTGCAGAGGACTTAGTCAATGGGCTGAGTTCTATGCCCCACGCCCTGCCTCGTTTCCAGGTCCCAATCTGCTGGCTTTGTTTATACCGCCCAAAACAGTCCCACAGGTTGCTCCTTCCCTACTGCCGGGGGGTTGAGTGGGGGATGGGGAAGTGTCGCAGCCTCAGATCCACCGGGGTCAAGCAGCAATACAACCTGGGATTCAAGGCCTCTGCGCCCCACATGTGTGCGTAGAATGTACCCGCTTCATGGCCACTGCCGCCCCAGTTTTAAATATTTTCTAATTTCCTGTATGATATCTAGTTTGACTCTAGAATTAAGTGGCTTCATTTCCAATACTTAGGGATCTTCTGGATACAATGTTATTCATTTCAATTTTAATTCTGTTGTGGTTATAGAGTATTCTCTTTATTATTTAGGTTTTTTTAAAGTTTTTATGTAATTTCCAATTAGTTAACATACAGTGTAATATTAGTTTCAGGTCTAAAATTTAGTGACTTATCACTTACATACAACACTCAGTACTCATCATACAAGTGCCCTCTTTAATACTCATCACTCATTTAATCCACCCTTACCCCTCTCCCCTTCAGTAACTTTTAGTTTGTTCTCTATAGTTAGGAGTCTGTTTTCTAGTTTGACTCTCTTTTTCCCCTCCATGTTCATATATTTTGTCTCTTAAATTATACATATGAATGACATCATGTGATGTTTGTCTTTTTCTGACTTATTTCACTTAGCATAATAATTTCTAGATCCATTCATATCATTGCAAATGGAAAGATTTCATTCTGTGTTATGGCTGAGTAATATGCCATTGTGTGTGTGTGTGTGTGTGTGTGTGTGTGTGTGTGTGTGTGTGTACTACATCTTCTTTATCCATTCATCAGTCAATGTACATTTGGGTCCTTTGCATAATTTAGCTATTTTTTATAATACTGCTATAAACATTGGGGTGCATGTATCTCTTCAAATCAGTATTTTTGTATCCTTTGGATAAATACCTCATAGTGCAATTGCTGGTTCATAGAGTAGTTCTATTTTTTTTAAATGTTTATTTATTTCTAGGAGACACAGAGAGAGAGACAGCGTGAGCAGGGGAAGGTCAGAGAGAGAGGGAGTCACAGACTGAAACAGGCTCCAGGCTCTGAGCTGGCAGTCAGCACAGAGCCCGATGTGTGGCTCGAACCCACGAACCGTGAGATCATGACCTAAGCGAAAGTCGGACGCTTAACCAACTAAGCCATCCAGGCATCCCAGAGTAGTTCTATTTTTTTAACTTTTGAGGAGCCTCCAAACTATTTACCAGAGTGGCTGCACCAGTTGGCATTCCCACCAACAGTGTAAGAGGGCTCCCTTTTCTCTGCATCTTCACCAACACCTGTTGTTTGTTGTGTTGATAATTTTAACCATTCTGACAGGTGTGAGATGATATCTCATTGTAGTTTGGATTTGTATTTCCCTAGTGATAGGTGATGTTGAGCATCTTTTCATGTGTCTGTTGCCCATCTGGATGTCTTCTTTGGAAAAGTGTCTATTAATGTCTTTTGCCCATTTTAAACTGGATTATTTGTTTTTGAGGGTGTTAAGTTTGATAAGTTCTTTATAGATTTCAGATTATAACCCTTTATCAGATATGTTATTTGCAAAAATCTTCTCCCATTCCAAAATGATACTCTGTACATAAAGGCCAAAAGACTCAAGCAAAAACTTACTAGATCTGATACACAAATTTAGTAAAGTTTCAGGATACGAAATCAATGTACAGAAATCTGTTGCATTTCTATACACCAACAATGAAGCAAAAGAAAGAGAAGTTAAGGAATTGATCTTATTTACAATTACACCAAAACAATAAGATATCTATGAATAAACCTAACCAAAGAGATAAAAGATCTGAACTCTGAAAACTATAAATTTCTTATGAATAAAATTGAAGAGGACACAAAGAAATGGAAAAATATTCCGTCCTCATGGATTGGAAGAACAAATACTATTAAAATGTCTTCACTACCCAAAGCAATCTACAAATTGAATGCAATCCGTAAAAAATACCAGCAGCATTTTTCACAAAGCTAAAACAAATAATCCTAAAATTTGTATAAAATCACATAAGACACCAAATAGCCAAAGCAATCTTGAAAAAGAAAAGCAAAGCTAGAGGCATCACAATTCTGGACCTCAAGTTATATTTCAAAGCTGTAGTTATCAAGACTGTTTGGTACTGGCACAAAAACAGACACATAGATCAATGGAAAAGAATAGAAAACTCAGAAATGAACCCACAATTATATGGTGAACTAATCTACAAAGCAGGGAAGAATAGGCAATGGGGAAAAAAGATAGTCTGTTCAACAAATGGCATTGGGAACACTGGACAGCAACATGCAAAAGAATGAAACTAGACCACTTTCTTACACCATACACAAAAATATATTCAACATAGATGAAGACCTAAATGTGAGATAGAAAACCATCAAAATCCTAGAGGAGAGCTAATGTCTCTTTGACATTAGCTGTAGCAAGTTCTTACGAGATATGCTTCCTAAGGCAAGGGAAACAAAGCAAAAATAAACTATGGGGACTTCATCAAGATAAAAGCCTTCTGGACAGTGAAGGAAAAAAATGAACAAAACTAAAAAGCAACCTTTGGAATAGGAGAAGATCTTTATGTGATTCTTGGTAATGCTTAGGGACTTGTCTTATGCCCCAGATATGGTCCAACTTGGTCATTATTCCTTGAATTATTTTTTCTGCCTCCTTCTCTCCTCTCCTTCTAGGATGCAAAAGAAGGATTGAAGAGAACAATAAGCTTATTTCCAAATTAAAAAAATAGTAAGATGGAAAATACAAACCAGGATATAGAAAATTAATGCACTAAATGTAAGTGGACTCAATTTTCTTATTAAAAGATAAAAAGCTTATGAACAGGAGAAAACTCAAATATCTCCTGCTTCAAAGAGATTCACTTTAAATATAGGGATATCGAAAGAAAAAGAAAAAAATTGTATGTTTCCCTAATGATGGCCCCCTTCTTGTTATGGTTTTGGGGGTATTCTTATTGTTAATGAAAATAATGTTATGTGTGTTAACATATCATAGATTTATTATTTTTAATAAATTAATGAGTAAATATTTTTAAATTAAAAAATAAAAAATGGAAAAACATAAGTCACAAAAGATTAAGGAAATGCAAGATATTATAGCTATATTAATACAAAAGATAGGTCTTTAGGGCAGAATAGAACACCTAGAAATGAGTCATTTCATAAATAAAGGTTAATCTTCTATAATTCTACATTTATATTATAAATTTATTTTTTTGCATCCTTCAGCTAACATTTTCTCTCAAGATATAAATATTTCTAAACATATGTGTAGAAGCATAGTAGAATGTCATATCTTACCAAAACTCATATCTGAAACAACATATCACTTGAAGGACAGTTTATGTGGAGTATATTTCAATGAGTTCTCCATACAGCTATCCCCATATAATTCCACACATACAAATAAAATTCATGATATAGGTTTGAATTACATAAAGCACAGACTGACAACTATAAGCAAAAAAAAAAAAAAACAGATCTACAATCATAGTGGTAATATTAGCTCAACTCTCTTAGTATCTATTTCCTGTGGTTGCTATAAGAAATTACCCTGGGTGCACTTGGATGCTTCAGTTGGTTAGGTGTCCATCCAACTCTTGATTTTGGCTCAGGTCATGATGTCAAGGTTCATGAATTCAAGCCTGGCATTGAGCTCTGTGCTGATAGCACACAGAGAGATCGCGATCCACTCTCCTCTTCTCTGTCCATCCCTGCCCTAGATACTTCTCTCTCTCTCTCTCAAAAATAAATAAGTAAATTTTTTATATATAAATAGAAATTGTCATAAACTTGGTCTCTTAAAACAAGAGAAAATTATTCTCTCATAATTTCAGAGGCTTAAAGTCCTGAAATCAAGGGCTTTCCTGATTTTCAGATCCATTCCTTCCAAAGACTGTAAGAAAGAATCTCTTTGCCTCTTCTAGCTTTTAGGGGCTTCAGAAATTCCTTGGCTTGGGCACCTGGATGTCTCAGTTAATTACACATCTGACTCTTGATTTTGATTTAGCTCATGATTTCATGGTTCGTAATATTAAGCCCTGTGTTAGACTCTGTGCAGCACAGAGTCTGCTTGGGATTCTCTCTCTCCCTCTCTCTCTGCCCCTTTCCAAATCTCTCTTTCTCTCTCTCTCAATCTCAAAATAAACTTTGAAAAGAAAAGAAATTTCTTGGCTTGTGGTTGCACAACTTCAATCTTTGCTTCTGTCTTTACCCTACCTTCTCTTCTGTGCCTCCCAGGCAAAAAGCTCACAGCTTGTTTGCTGGGATGTTGTGGCAGTAGGAAAATACAAAGGTTAAAATTTGCAATCAAATTGACCCTGTGCTACCTAAATACCATTAACAATACTAATTGGGATGGCTAATGCTTGCCTTTTGGGCTTTGGTGATGTTAGAGGTAAATGGAACACTGCCTCTGAAGGCAAGTTTTGATAAAGGTGACAACTAGAAAGAGCCTTATTATGCATATTATGAAGGTTTTATATGAGGCACCCTATTTTGCAAGAAAAGCCAGGCATCTCTGGATTAAGGAATATACAAACATATACACATACATATATGTATATATATATGTGTATATATATATATATATATATATATATAGCTATATAGATATACATATTTGTTATATAGATATAGATATAGATATGATATATATCTTTACATTATAAAAGACTTTTACCTCTTGGTCATTCCTCATAGCTTGGCCTGTACCTGTCCAGAGTTATTCATGTGCACACAGAAGGAGGTATCCTGGATGGCACAAACTCCTCCTTCCCTGGCTAGTAAATAGACAATAGCCAGTCTGTTATCCATTACCATTTGGGCTAGAAACTCATGGACTAGTTGTATGAAGGACGATGTTTTGGGCATCCCTTGCATGAAAGGTCCATGGAAAGTTTCTGTTTGACAGTTATGATTTGATTGTGTTTAATAATCTCCAATTCTTGAGATTCCTATAGCTATGGTAAGTCCTATTAAGACAGGAATATTGTGCATTTTGTCTGGTGTCCTTGGGTTGATAGAAATAGGGAGATTGTGGATAAAGAAATATGGGAATCCCCCATGGAACCACTTCACTCTGATATATAGTTTCATTAGCAAAAACAAGGAGTCGGCAAAGAAAAAAATACAGAAGTTGCTTTGCCTGTGAGTTTGAGCTACAGTAGAACTTGAATGTACCATTATTTAATACCATGAGGATGTTATAAGAGAATGAAATCCTAGCATGGTGGATTGGCCAAGTGCACTTAGTTGATTCCAGCATATAAGCTCTAGGCCTATGGGAATGACTATAATGTATAGCTGTCCCAGGTGAGTACAGTTAAGAATGAAGGCAAGTGATATATTTAAGCAAATGGAGCTTTCATCTGAAGCCACAAAGAACTTCCTCTATCATGATGTTGTTAGGGAGGATTTTGAGGTGGGGCTCCATGTTTACTAGGACTTGTTCAGAGGCCCAACAGTTTCAAAGGGCTAGAGTCATAGCTGAACTTTGGTGGCCCATGCATATGAATTAGAGGTCTTGATCTGTCACCGGGGCAGTTTGGTGGTGGTTGTGATACAAGTGAGAGAACAAAGGAAGTGAAGGTATTCATGGAAGTGGTATGTGTGAATGTATGCTCTTATGTGCCAACCCTAGCAGTGCTGGGCTGTGAGGATATTCCTACCATGGTCAGTTTATGGAGGAAACAGAAGTCATGGGAAATCTTTAGAAGGGCACATAGGAATGACAAATCTGGGAGATGAGTGGTTAGAGATGTATACTAGGAAATATTCTCTTCAGAGTGGTATTTAATTTGCAATACTTTGTAATGTAGAGGCTTAATGAATCACTACTCTAGAAGCATGGGATTTGAACTCAGTTTCACAGGCAGGTTTCAGCAAAGCAGGATCCAGGGTTAAACAATTATCAATCTCAGAAAATAGGGACTCCCGGGGTTCATATTCATAGGGAGCAATACAATGTCGCAGTTCACTGGGACCAGCTGTGTGTAGCAGGAGCATGGGTACTGAGTGTGGGAGCTGTTTTAAGGGGAAGTGCCCACAACAGAGTCCAAATACAGAGCAGAAGCAGTTGTCTGAGGTGACGTTAACTTCACGGATAAATTCTTGGTCTATAATTTACACTTTCTAAAAAGAGTCAGCAGAATGGGGGTTAAGCAGCCATCCTTTATATCCTGAGTACCAGCAGCAAGGTCTCAGTCTTTGGTATTAGCTTGTGTAGATACTCCTGTGTCTGAATTAAATATTTAGGGCATCCCAATGGGCTTTCAGTGGTTAAAGGATCATATTTTTTAAAAATGTCCCTGATTGGACTTTGAAGCCAAAGGGGTTACAGAAAAAATCCAAAAGTTACATTTATATGAGGAAGAAATTTTGACAGGAGTAATGAGGACATGAGTGTCCCAGACAATGAAATAAGCCAGATTGCCTTTGACAACAAGCAGGGGCAACTTGTATGAAATTAGCAGGGGCAACTTGTATGAATTTAGTGTGAAGGGTCTGGGTCCCCCTGAGTGGAGAGTTGAGGAGAATGGGGCCTAGCAGGAGTAAACCCTGGAAGAGGTTCATTTCCCAGACAGCAATTTTAGTAACAAATAAAAGTCCAATAAGATGTTTTAAGGGTACCTGGGTGGCCCAGTCATTTAACAGTCCAACTTCGGCTCCGGTCATGATCTAATACCTGTTCTAATGCCCAGGTCTGGAGATCATGGGAACTAAAATGAGTTCCTTGGTCAGAATAAATAAAATCTGGAACACCAAGGGGATTAATAATGGTCTTCGTGAGATCAGTTGTGGCATGCTGCCTAGGAAGGCTAGCATCAGCTCTGTAAAGGAGTTAATCATGATAGGGGCATGCCGAGTGGGACCCACGGTGCGGGGAAGGGACCAAGATAATTAATATACCATCAGGAGAAGGGACAGGAACCCTAAGGAACAGATCCCCACTGAGAAATATGCCAGTGTTTAGTCTTAGAAGATAAGTCACCGTTTTCAGTTGCTGTCTTGGCCAGAGAGGGTCCCAGAGCAGTGCCCTGTCTATGGTCCCATTCTGACAAAAGCATGCATGTCCCAGTGCCCAGAACTATTATGTCCAAAATGCCAGTGGGTATGACAACAACGAGGAGTCCAGTAAGGCAGTGAGGTGGCTAGTGAAAAAGTTAATCTTAGTTTGTCTGCTGTGTTGTTGAAATGTGTATCTGGAGTGTTATGTCATATGTGTAGAAACATATGTGACAAAAATGGGAATGGGCAATATTGCCAATTCTTTCCAAGTATGGTATCCCCTAGATGGGCCTGCCTTATAGTAATTAAAAAATCATTACCTTGCTTGGCCATGAATCAATAAAGATCTAGATGTGGGGAACCCGCTAGGCAAAGGGCATCCTATAGTGCTGAATGTACCATTTCCAACTCTGCAAGCTGGCTGAGCAGACCAATGGACATCATCCCTAACCATAGAGGTACTTGAGGTCAGTGATAGGCTGTGGCTCTTCAGTGAGCTTCATTGCATACAGTGTGGTGCTGCGACACCAACTTCCTTTCCATGTAAGACAGTTGGTCCCAAAGGACTCCTCATTTCATAAAGGAAATTGCTGTTTCTTGGTTTGAGGTCAGGGGCTGAGTGTGGGGGAAGCCACATCCTCCTGCAGCTTCAGAAGGCCCTGTTTATCAGGTTTAACCAATTACTGAAGGTTCCATTTCCAGTCAAGCAAAGAGGCTTCCATGGCTGTGTCAAGTTACTGCTGAGAAGAATCTCTCCCCTATGGCAGGACAGAAATCTGGGTGGAGTCAGTAAGAGCATTGGTCTCTATCAGGGTCCAGTAGGCAGCTACTATTTGGTAAGCTACAGGCATGTATCAGGTGGTGGCTGATGGAAGTCTCTGTATCCAAAAACCCACATGGAGCTGTTTTTGACCATGTTAAGTCCATAGGCTCCTGGAGGCATAGTTAGGATGGCCAATGGTTCAAGTCCAAAATTGGTTTAGGGGGAACTAGTGGCTGGGCTCATTGTATAGACTGTTGAATTAATCCAAATGCCTGTTGCTGGAGCTCTCCCCAGTGGAAGTTGGCAGGCTTTCAAGTGACTTGGTAAATAGGTTGAAGAAAAGTTGAAAGGTGTAGAATATAATATTGCCAGACATGAAGAAGTCTAACAAAAACTAGCAAGGTATCTGGGGTGGGTTGAGCTGTAAAAGCTGATGTTTAACTGTGGTAGTGATTTGGTGGCCATCAGAAACCAGATTATGCCCAAGAATTTAACCGAGATCACCAGCCCTTGGATTTTGTGTGGAGTTATTACTGGACCTTGTTTTTGGAGAGGACATGTAAATGCATATAAATCCTCCTCAAAGGGGGCTTCATATCAGGATATCATCTAGGTAGTGCTAGTAAGAAATCCTAAAGCAAAAGTGTGTCCAGGCCCTGGTGGCAGAAACCATGGTAATGACTAGGTTTAAATAAGCGATGGTCAACAGAGGAAGTGCATATTGGGTTCCTTCAAGGTAAAGGCCAACTGAGGCTGTGACTGATTGGTAATAGGCAGTGAATAAAACATACTGGCCAGGGACTCCATGGTGAAACAGTTGCCAGACAGTCTTTGGATATCTTCAATTAATTTGATTCTGTTAGGTATTCAGGCCTTAATGAGGAATACTTGAGCATTGAATATTTAACAACCAATAGGTAAGCACCACCAGTTGGCAAAAGTCCTGACCAACTAGAACTACTGAAAGAGGAGAAATAGTGGGAATAATCACCCTGTCTTTTTTTTTTTTTTCCAAATCTTGAAAGACACGTGGAAGCCAACAGTACCTTGTGTCAAGGATTTTGTGTACTGTTCACTACCTTTACTGACAGGGGCAGTTCCATAATGGCCCACTCTCTGATTCTCACTAGGAGACTGGAACTTTGGCTTGTTCCAGTGTTGCAAAAATAAACTATTGGGACCACAACAAAATAAAAACATCTTGCATAGCAAAGAAAACCATTAACAAAACCAAAAGACAACTCACCAAATTAGGAGAAGATATTTGCCTATGATATATCCGGTAATGTGTTGTTATCCAAAATACATAAAGAACTTATACAACTCAACATACAAAAAAGAAACCCCACTCAAATTAAAATGTATATTCTGCTTTTATTGGATGGAATGTTTTTTATATATCTCTTAGAACCATGTATTCTGAAGTATGCTTCAAGTAAAAAGTATTGTTGTTGAAAAAATATTAACTTTAACTGAGGGTACTCATTTAAAATAAACCATATAAGAGGGGAGGTGGGTAGAGAAATGGGTGAAGTAGGTGAAGGGGATTAAGAGTACACTTATGATGTCTGCATAATAATAAATGCAATTGTTGAATCACTATACTGTACACCTGAAACTAATATAACACTGTATCTTAACTATACTAGAATTAAAAATTAAAAACTTGGTTTTAAAAAAGGGGGAAAAAGCCACGAACAGACATTTTTCCAAAGAAGACATATAGATGGCCAACAGATACATGAAGAGATACTCGATAACACTTATCATGGATATGCAAAGCAAAATTACAATAAGATATCACCTCATACCTGTCAAAATGTATAAAATCAAAAACAAGAAACAAGTGATGGCAAGGATGTGGAGAAAAAGAAACCCTTGTGCACCATTGGTAGGAATGCAAGTTGGTGCAGCCACTGTGGAAAACATAGAGGTACCTCAAAAAATTAAAAATAGAATTACCATATGATCCACCAATTCCACTATTGAGTATTTACCCAAAGAAAATGAAAACACTAATTTGAAAAGACATATGCACCCCTATGTTTATTGCAGCATTATTTATAGTAGCCAAGATATGGAAGCAACCCAAGTGTCCATCCATAGATTAATGGATAAAGAAGCTGTGGTATATATACACAATGGAATATTACTGAGCCATAAAAAAGAATAAAATCTTGCCATTTGCAACAACATGGATGGATGTAGAGGGCATAATGCTAAGTGAAAGATACAAATGAACAAAGGAAAGAGAGACAAACAAATCAGACTCTTAAATATAGAAAACAAACTGGCAGTTGCCAGAGAAGAGGTGGATGGGGGTATGGGTGAAATAGGTGAAGGGGATTAAGAGTACACTTAATGTGATGAACACTGAGTAATGTGTAGAACTGTTGAATCAGTATATTGTATACTTGAAATTAACATAACATTGTATGTTAATTAGAGTTGAATTAAAAAAATAAAGAGGTACTTCCTTTAAATTTGAAATGGTTGTCAAGAATGAAGGTAAGTTGGGCTTCCATATCTGGCAAAACTAGAAAATATTGTTTATATGTAGAGTTTCAATTAACCACCAGAGTCTTATGTGGCCAATCTGCCCCTAAGCAGTTACTTGGAATCCCTAATAAAAAGGTCACAGTTGTTGCTGATTTCAGAGGTCTGGGTATGTGCTGGATAACCAGTGGACCACTGGTTCCCTGAGCCATCAGATCTATGAACAAGGGATGAAATCCTTCTAATACAATCTCCTTTAGTTGCAAAATGGAGTGGCCTGGATAGTGATTACTTCATGAGGCATGTTCTATTCAACTGCCAATAAATAGGGTGAGTCAGATGGCTTAGAGGCAGTAGGGAATAAATGAGTCAGAAAAGAAATGGTAAGAGAAGTGGTATAGATTAGTGGGATGGGCATGGGGGAGAAGAGACCCCGTGCTTTAGGAGTCAGAGTTTAACAGGTCAGAATTTGTGCTTTGGGGTGGGTGGAGCCTTCACAGAGAGCTAGAAGATCAGTTCCATTCATGGTCCTCATATGGTGTGGGGAAAAGCCAATCAGGTTAAACAATTCTATGCAAGAACATTCCTCAGATTCTGTGTCAAGGGGGCAACTTCTTATTAGAAATGTGTTCAGGATCTTCCTTGTTTGATTGTTCAAATAAATGATAGACTCATTGAACCATACCAGTTTTGCAGAGAAGCATGCTGGGCCCTCCTGGATAGTTTTCCATTGAGCATCTGCCTTGGTAACAATGACTGCAAAGAAGGGATGAACTCACTTCCAAGATACGAAAATACAAGGCAGTAATAGGGCTTTGGAATACCAAAGAGTGGTACAAATTTTGGGTTCCTTATCTGAGGCTTCTATAACCTCCTTAAAAGTTTTGGCTTCTTTATCATACTTGCCCTGGCACTTGGGATGCCCTTTATCTTCCTTGGGTGATTTTGGCATAAAATATCATGTAAGATTTGAGCTCTGAGGGCCAAAGGATCTCTAACTGAATTATGCATTTTAGGATCAAAAATAAAGGTGAGTTGCTTCATCTCTGCAGCCCAAAGCAGGAGCTCCAAGTCCATATTAAACATTCTCAGTAACCAAATGACTTCCTTCTCCTTATCTCCCTGAATAAAATATTTGAGAATAGTTTGAATCTCTAGTCTCATGAAATTATGAATTTTAGTTTCTAGTTCTTGTACTCTTAACACACTGTGTTATGATCAGAAAGACGTTGGACATCTTCTGCCTATGATCTCCTTCATGGGCAGCTCCCTCCCTCTCTAGGGTATTCCAGTCATGTCAGCTGGGTTGGGGTCTGAATCTAGAAGAGCTATGGTAGCTGAGTCTCGCTTTAAAAGGGTTCCTAGACCTTGGAGGCAGAGCAGGAGTATCTTGGCATGCTGAAATTCAGCAGCACTAATACAGCCTAGGCACACCGCAGAGATTTTACACTTCTTAGGTAATTGGCTAACATTTGGTGTGCTATGAGGTGCCAGAATGAAGTACTTTTGTTCTCATCCCAGCCATCAGATCCTGAGCCACTGATCTCCATGGATGAGGCCTCACATACCCCATGGGGTGGGGAGATGAAAAGCTATAGCAGCAAGGTATGAAGGTGGTGCTCCTTCACTGCTTAGGACTGGGGAGAAACTTGAGGAACATGAACATGAAGAGGGAATTTGAACACGGAGAAGCTCCATTGTCGTAGTGCTGCCTTCATCTGCCCAAGAACCAGATAATAGTCTGCATCTGATACCCAGTGCACCTTTACTGGGGACAGAGAGGTCCCTCTTCCACTCTCACCCTCAATCCTGGTTGAGCCTTAATAATATTTTTATAGCCAATTGTGCTAGTCTGTCTGTTAACTGGAGAGAAATTTCTCCCTCTCTTGCCAAATTAGGGCTTCCTGGAAGTGGAATCTCAGGGTGTTAGGAGAAAGAGACCCACAATGCAGGGTGGGAAGTCTTGGCAGTGCCCAAAAAGGGCAATGCAAAGTTGTGGCACAAAGCAGAACACAGATATGCCAACACTGCACCTAGCCTTCCCAGATGGTACAACCCAACCAGAATAGCCAGTTAGAAAGCTAAGCGTAGTCAAGGGGCATCTCTTAAGTCTCTTCTCACTACTGGTGACAAGGCCATGCTGTTCATGATGACAATTGCTCTGTTTTTTTTAGGTGATGGTCAGTCAGGTATGGCCACAAGAGGGGTCACAGGAGAGGCTCAGAAAAACAAATTTTATTATACCAACAGGACCTAGAGAGACAGACTCACTGCATACTGAGAAGTCACACAGTAAGAGCACCAAGGAAGTAGACTCACCAAGCAGGTAGGAAACCAAGAGAGAGAAAGTCTGTGGGCAAGTGCCTTTTTGGGAGTCAGGGCGGAGTACACAAGCAAAGGGTGCCAGGGTATTTCATTGGCTCATTTGATTGTCACTAGGTCAGTCAGGGGAGGACAAGAAGGGGAACTTGTGGCAGGACAACCTCTATCATTTTGGTGCATCTCATCACTTGTCGGCAGGGAGGTGGGGGTTGTGCTCTCAGCTCATTTGTGGGGATGTTAAGGCAGAAGAAAAATATAAAGTTTTAAAATTTACAATATATTTTCTTGATCGGATCTTTTGATGCACAAAAGTTCTTAATTTTGAAGTCCAATTTATCTATTTTTTCTTTTGTTGCTTATGATTTTGGTGTCATGTCAAATGTCATGAGATATTTCCCAATATATTTTTTTCTAAGTGTTTTCCAATTTTAGGTCTTAGGTTTAGATCTTGGCTCATTTTGAGTTAATTTTGTATATGGTGTAAGGTAAGGGTTTGACTTCATTTTTTTGCATATGGCTATTTAGTTTTCCAGGCAGTATCTGTTAAAGACTGTTCTTTCCCTGTTGAATGATCTTGACACCTTTGTTGAAAATCAATTGCTCAATATGTGAATATTTATTTTTGGGCTCTCTACCCTGCTCCATTGGTATATATGTCTGTCCTTATGCCAGTACCATGTTATTTTAGTTTTTTAAAAAGTGTTATTTATTTTTGAGAAAGAGGGAGAGAGAATGAAAACAGGGGAGGGCAGAGGACATCTGAAGCAGGGTCCATGCCGACAGCAGAGAGCTTAATACAGGACTTGAACTCACAAACCATGAGATCATGACCTGAGCCAAAGTCAGACACTTAACGAACTGAGTCACCCAGGTGGCCCATGTATTATTTTAATTTACTATTGTTTGGTAGTAAGTATTTTTTTTAGATGGTTTTGGTTATTTAGGGACCCTTACAATTTCATATGAATTTGAAAATTGGCTTTTCTGTTTCTGCAAAAATGGCCATTGGGAATCTGATAGAGATTTTATAGTATCTATAGATTGAGTAGTTTTGATATCTTAACAATGTTAAGTCTTCATGTCTTCTTATTGATGAACATGGTAAATCTATATATTCAGGTCTTCTTTAATTTCTTTCAACAATGTTTTATAGGTTTAGCATACAGATTTCCCCTTCTTGGTTAGATTTATTCCTAAGCATTTCATTCTTTTAGATACTATTGTAAATGGAATAGCTTACTTAATTTGGGGTAGAGGGGGCTGTTCATTGCTGATGTACAGAAAAACAACTTGTTTTTGTTTGTTGATCTTGTACCCTGTAATTTTGCTGAATTTGCTTGTTAGCTACAGTAGCTTTCTTATAGATTCTTCAGGATTTCCTATATATAGAATTGTTATCTAAAAATAGAGATAGTTTTACTTCTTCCTTTCCACTGTGAATGCCTTTTATTTTTCTTGTCATATAGCTGTAGCTAGAATTTCCATTATAATGTTGAATGTGGATTTATTTGTATTGTTCTTCATCTTAGAAAGCTTTTACTTTTTCAATATTGAGTATGATATTATTAGTTGTGGGTTTCTCATAAATATCTTACATCATGTTGAAAAATTTACCCTCTGCTTCAGTTTACTAAGAGTTTTTGTCATGAAAGTACATTGGATTTTGTCAAATGTCTTTTCTGCATTATTTGAGATGATTATGTGTGTTTTTTCTTTTCACTCTATTTTTTTAAAATAGAGAAAAAGAAAGCATGAGTTGGGGGCAAAGGGAGGGGAAGAAAGAGTTTTAGGCAGGCTCCACACACAGCAAGGGGCTCAATCTTCTGACTGTGAGGTCATGACCTGAGCTGAAATCAAGAGTTAGATGCTTAACTGACTGAGCCACCCAGGAACCTCCATTTTCATTCTTTAATGTAATATATTACATTAATAGTTTTTCTTATGTTGAAATACACTTGTATTCTTGGACCAAACTCCATTTGCTCATGATGAATAATCATTTTAATATAGTGTTGGGATCTACTTGCTAATATTTTTTATGATTTTTACATCTGTATTCATTTTTCATTTATAAGGGAAATTGATCTGTAATTTTTTTCCTGTGATATCTTTATCTGACTTTGGTATCAGAATAATTCTTGCCTCACAGAATGAGTTAGGAAGTGTTTTCTCTTCCATGTTTTGCAAGAGTTAAAGAAGGATTGATGTCGATTCTTTAAATGTGTAATCATTTAGTAAATGGTGAAGTCATTAAGTCTAGGATTTTTTTTTTTTTTTTTGGTAGAGAAGTTATCTATTATGGAGTCAATCTCCTTATTGGTTATAGGTCTGTTTGGATTTTCTATTTCTTCATAAGTCAGTTTAGACAATTTGTATATTTCAAAAAAAAAATTTTTTTTTTCCATTTCTTTTAGGTATCTAATCTTGTATTGTCACTACTTCTTATCTCTGTAAGGTCAATAGAAAAGTACATCAGTACTTTTAGTACTTTACAATAGCAAAGTCCCCATTTACATTTCTGATTTTTATAATTTATGTCTTTATTATTTGTCATTCTAGCTAACATCTATAAATTTTGTTGATATTTTCAAAGAATCAATTTTTAGTTTAACTGATTTTCTCTATTGTTTTTTTTTTATTCTTTACTTTGTTTATCTTCACTCTAATGTTTATTTTTTTCTTCCTTCAGTTAGCTTTGGATTTAGTTTGCTCTTCTTCTTCTAGTTCCCTATGGTGTAAAGTTGGGTTATTGTTTTGAGATCTTTCTTCCAAGTAAGTGAATGCATTTATCACTATAAATTTCCCTTAGAGCATTACTTGTGCTGCATTTTATAACTTTTTGTATGTTGTGTTTCTGTTATCATTCACCTCTAAGAATTTTCTAATTTTCCTCATTTCATCTTTGACCAATTGGTTGTTCAAGATTGTGTTGTTTAATTTTCACATATCTGTGGATGTGATGTGTTGTTTCTCTCTTGCTGTTTTCAATATTCTCTCTTTGACTTTGGCTTTGAAAAATTTGATTATAAGGGGTCTCAATTGGGCTTCTTTAGGTTTATTGTTCAAGATTGCTTTGGTTTTTCATAGTCTTTAATGGTTCCAGAAAAAAATTAGGGTATTGAATTTTCTGTTTCTATAAGAAATGCACTTGGAATTTTGACAGAGATTTCATTGAATGAGTAGATTGCTTTTGGTAGTATGACATTTTTAACAATATAAACACAACCAATCCAACACAGGATATCTTTTCATTTATTTAGTTTTTCTTCAATTTCTTTCATCAATGTTCTGTAGTTTTCAGTGTGTAGATCTTTCACCTCCTTGACTGAATTTATTCCTAAGTATTTTGTTGTTTTTGAAGCTACTGTAAATGGCATTGCTTTCTTAATTTGGCTTTCAGTTAGTTCATTGTTAGTGTATCGAAAGGCAACTGATTTTTTTAATTTTACAAATAGTTTATTGTCAAATTGGTTTCCATATAACACCTAGTGCTCATCCCCACAAGTGCCCTCCTCCATGCCCATCTTCCCCCTCCCCCCACATCCATCAGTCCTCAGTTTATTTCTCAGCATTCAAGAGTCTCTCATGGTTTGCCTCTCTCCCTTTCCCCCACCATTTCTAGTGAGAAGTTGCTCTGGTCAAAGAAGTTGCTGCTTATGATCTCCTCTAGGGATTTGTTGGTTTTCCATCTCACATTTAGGCCTTTCATTGCTTTGTGACTCAATTTTGTGTATGGTGTAAGACAGTGGTCCAGTTTCATTCTTCTCCATGTCGCAGTGCAGTTTTCACAACACCATTTGAACAGACTGTCTTTTTTCCAATGCATATTCTGTCCTGCTTTGTTGAAGATGAATTGACCACATAGTTGTGGGTCCATTTCTGGGTTTTCTCTTCTGTTTCACTGATCTATGTGTCTGTTTTAGTGTCAGTACCATACTATCTTGATGACTACAGCTTTGTGATATAGCTTGAAATCTGGAATTGTGATGCCTCCAGTTTTCTTTTTCCTTTTCAGGATTGCTTTGCCTATTTGGCGTCTTTTGTGGTTCCATACAAATTTCAGGATAATTTGATCTAGCTCTGTGAAGAATGCTGTTGTTATTTTGATAAGGATTGCATGAAATGTGTAGAGTGTAGATTCCTTTGGGTACTATAGATATTTTAACAATGTTTGTTCTTCCAATCTATGAGTATGGAATTATTTTCCATTTATTTGCATCCTCTTCATTTTCTCTCATAAGTGTTCTATAGTTTTCAGAGTACAGATCTTTCACCTTTTTCGTTAGGTTTATTCCTAGGTATCTTACTAGTTTTGGTGTAGTTGTAAATGGGATCAATTCCTTCATTTATTTTTCTGTTGCTTTGTTATGGTGTATAGAAATACAACAGATTTCTACACGTTGATTTTATAGCCTGTGACTTCTGAATTCATGTGTTACTTCTAGCAATTTTTGGTAGAGTCTTTTGGGTTTCCTACATAGAGTATTGTGTCATCTGCAAATAGTGAAAGTTTGACTTCTTCCTTGCTGATTTGTATGCCCTTTATTTCTTTTTGCTGTCTGATTCCCGAGTCTAAGATTTGTAGTACTATGTTAAGTAGTAATGGTCAGAGTGGGCATCCTTGTCTTGTTCTTGACTGTTCCCCCATTGAGGCTTATAATAACTGTTTTTCATATATATGGCCTTTATTATGCTGAGCTGTGTTCCCTCCAAACTTAGTTGGTTGAGGGATTTTATCACGAATGGATGTTGTACTACATCAAGTGCTTTTTCTGTGTCTATTGAAATGATCATATGGGTTTTATCCTTTCTCTTATTGATGTGATGTGTCGCACTGATTGATTTGAGAATATTTTACCACCCTTGCAACCCAAGAATTAAATCCCACTTGAATATGGTGAATGGCTTTTTAAATGTATTGTTGGATTCTGTTTGGTAGTATTTTGTTGATTTTTGCATCTGTATTCATCAGAGATATTGTAGTCTCTCTCTCTCTCTCTCTCTCTCTCTCTCTCTCTCTCTCTCTCTCTCTGTGGTGTCTTTATCTGTTTTTGTATCAGGGTGATACATAGGTCTCGTAGAATCAATTGGAAGTTTTCCATCTTCTCTTGTTTCTGGAATAGTTTGAGATGAATAGGTATTAACTCTTCTTTAAATGTCTTGTAGAATTCCCTTGAGAAGCCATCTAGCCCACAACTCTAGTTTTCTGGGAGATTTTTGATTACTGATTTAATTTATTTGCTGGTTATGGGTCTGTTCAGATTTTCTATTTCTTCCTGTTTCAGTTTTGGTAGTTTGTGACTTAAGTCTTCTGCACCCTTGTCTCTTTGTTTCCTAGGACTGCCATAATGACTATATTTGTTCTTATAATGGTCTCACAATCTTATATGCTTTCTTCCTTCTTTTTAATTCTTTTTTCTTTGAATAGATAATTTAAAGAGATCCATCTTCAAGTTCACAGGTTCTTCTGTTTAAATCAAATATACTACAAAAGTTCTCTATTAAATTTTTCATTGCATTTATTGTATTCTTTAGCTCCAGTATATTTCTTTGGTTCTTTTAAAATTATTTCTAACCCTTTGTTAAACTTCTCTTGTCCATATATTGATTTCATAAGTTTGTTGAGCTGTTTATTTGTGTTCACTTGAAAATCCCTGACCTTTCCATTTCTTTGTGTCTTCTTCAATTTCCTTCATAAGTTTTCTATAGTTTTCATCATACAGATCTCTTGAATGCTGAGAAACAAACTGAGGACTGATGGATGTGGGGGGAGGGGGCAGATGGGCATGGAGGAGGGCACTTGTGGAGATGAACACTGGGTGTTATATGGAAACCAATTTGACAATAAACTATTTGTAAAATAAAAAAAACAATTAATAAAATTATTCTAAAACTCAAAAAAATAAATAAAATTAAAAAAAAAAAGAAGAAAATCCCTGACCTTTCTGAAAATAATTATTTTGAATTCCTTTTCAAGTAACTTGTAGACCTCTTTTTCTTTTGGGTCAGTTACTGGATAATTATTTTGTTCCTTTTTCTTTTTGTCCATGAGAGGAAATTCTAGCCCAGAAGATCCTTTGGCATTGGGTCTAGAGCAATGGCACCCAGAGCAGAAGCCGAGCTGGAGTCTTGTGCTCAGGAACATGCATACTACCATGGTACCTGAGGCCTGGGATGGAGTTACACTTGCTGTTGTGATGACATGGATGTTTGAGGCAGAAGCATGTGCAGATCATTCATGTAACTGAGCTCTTGAGTATCTGGGGCTTGTTGTAATGACTTGGGCCACAGGAGAAGGAGGGTAGAATGCAGGAGGACATGGGCCCAGGGATGAAAAGGTGAAGTCATGGCCTCGGCTTAGGGGTCAGGATGCAGAAACAGTGCAGCCCTTGTGGTGGAAGGACATAATCATCACTCAGGCCTTAGGGAGCAGAGTGTGGAGTAGCAATAGTGCAGCAACGACCACAACTTAGGCCCTGGGGGGGGGCACAGAGTAGTGACAGTGCAGCATTGGTAATGGTGGGTCAACACCCTGACTCAGGACCCAAGGGATGGGGCACAGCACAGCAGCAGCTCTAGCCCTAGGGAGGCGATGCAGCAACAGGGACTCAGGGTGGCTACATCAGCTGTGTTCAGTGTTGGTAAAGTCTGTGAAGTTCTTGGTAGCAAGGCCGGAGATGTGACAAGCAATGATGGAGATTCCTGGACTCCCTCTATATCCCTTTTACCCATGAAGTGAATTCCTCTAAGTGGATTCTGCTTGGTGCTGAGCTGCTTTGGACTGGTGAATGGAATGGTGCGAGTACAATCCTTTATATTCTTTTCTATCAGCCATCCTCTGATTTTGTGCTCCACAGGGTTTCTTCTACTACTTTATTGTAGTCCAGAGCTTTCAGAGCTGCTTTTGTTAGTTGGCTGTTTATTTGTCCTTTTTCTGAGGGACACAGTGTTGAGATCTCTAAGTCCATCATCATGCTAATGTCACCTCCCAACTTTGGTTTCTTGTTTGTTTGTTTGTTTTTTAGGTTCAATTAAGCATTTATTCTTACGGAACTATCATAGGCTACACTTCAGTCTATTCAGAGGCTATGAGACGCACCCGTCTCATATGTTGCTTTCTGTGGAAGTAAATCTTGCGGCAGTCCTTGCAGTTTACACAGTCATGTTGGTGCTATTTTCTCTGATTCTCCAAGTAAAAGCTCAGTTTCAAGGAAATGGAAATTAACATTAATGGGTGAAATATGGAAACCTCTCTGGTTTAAAAGACTCATGATCCTTGGAAGATTGATGCAAATCCATACCCTCCAGGGTTCTCACAAGGAGGTTGCCCAGTTATAAGAGTCCCACACTAAGGAAATCCAAAACATATGGCTTCTCATGAGGCACTTATAGTTCTCTGAGTCCAGATTCAATTTACCAATCAAGATTCATTTTAACCAGGGCGCCTGGGAGGCTCAGTCGGTTAAGCGTCCGACTTTGGCTCAGGTCATGATCTCACCGTTCGTGGGTTTGAGCCCCATGTCGGGCCCTGTACTGCCAGCTCAGAGCTTGGAGCCTGTTTCAGATTCTGTGTCTCCCTCTCTCTGACCCTCCCCTGTTCACGCTGTCTCTCTCTCTCAGAAATAAATAAAACATTTTTTTAAAAAAACGATTCATTTTAACCTTGGTAAATATTGCTTAATAACATAGTTGCTACATACCACTTTTATTTATTTCCAGAGCGAGGCAGCTAACTAAAGGTAAAATTCTCATTCAGAAAAGGGAAGAATTTGACCCTTTACTGATTCTCTATCTTCCTTAACAGTTTTTTTTAATGTTTTTTTTTTTTAATTTATTTCTAGGAGAGAGAGACAGCGTGAGCAGGGGAGGGTCAGAGAGAGAGGGAGTCACAGACCGAAACAGGCTCACGGCTCTGAGCTGGCAGTCAACCCAGAGCCCGACGCGGGACTCGAACCCACGAACCGCGAGATCATGACCCAAGCGAAAGCCGGACGCTTAACCGACTAAGCCACCCAGGCGCCCCTCTTCCTTAACAGTTTTAAAATGGGAAAAGACAAACTATTATATTGTTTAATCAATAGAACTCTTATTATTCATTGAGATTTCTTAATGCTCCTTACATCCCTTAACAAGTTGGACGTTAGCTAATAAGTTTTTTGTAAGGTTTATTTCTTATTTGAGAGAGAGTGTGTGAGCTGGGGAGGGGCAAAGAAAGAGGGAGACAGAGGATCTGAAGCGGGCTCCACATTGACAGCAGCAAGCCCAATGAGGGGCTTGAACTCATGAAACTTGAGATCCTGATGTGAGCTGTCAGATGCTCAATCAGCATCACCCAGGTGCCCCAGCCAATTAGATTTTATTTTTTGTTTTATTTTTAATGTGTATTTATTTATTTATTTTTAAATATAATTTATTGTCAAATTGACTAAGATACAGTGTGTACAGTGTGCTCTTGGTTTTGGGGGTAGATTCCCATGATTCATCGCTTACATACAACACCAGTGCTCATCCCAAGTGCCTTCCTCAATGCCCATCATCCATTTTCCCTTTTCCCCAGCCCCTCCTATCAACCTTCAGTTTGTTCTTTGTATTTAAGAGTCTCTGATGGTTTGATTCCCTCCCTCTCTGTTTGTAACTGTTTTCCCCTTCCCTTCCCTCATAGTCTTCTGTTAAGTTTCTCAAGTTCCACATATGAGTGAAAACATGATATCTGTTTTCTTTCTCTGACTGACTTATTTCACTTAGCGTAATACCCTCCAGTTCCATCCACCTTGCTGCAAATGGCAGGATTTTACTCTTTATCATTGCCTAGTAGTATTCCTTTGTATATATAAACCACATCTTCTTTATCCATTAACTAGTTGGTGGACATTTAGGCTCTTTTGATAATATGGCTATTTTTGAAAGTGCTGTTGTAAACATCAGGGTACATGTGCCCTATGAATCAGCACTCCTCCTCTATTCTTTGGATAAATTCTCAGTAGTGTTATTGTTGGGTCGTACGGTAGCTCTATTTTTAATTTTTTTTTTTTTTAATTTTTTTTAATGTTTTATTTATTTCCAGGAGAGAGAGAGAGACAGCGTGAGCAGGGGAGGGTCAGAGAGAGAGGGAGTCACAGACGGAAACAGGCTCCAGGCTCTGAGCTGGCAGTCAGCACAGAGCCCGACGCGGGGCTCGAACCCACGAACCGTGAGATCATGACCTAAGCGAAAGTCGGACGCTTAACCGACTAAGCCACCCAGGCGCCCCTCTATTTTTAATTTTTTGAGGAACCTCCAGATTGTCTTCTAGAGCAGCTGCACCAGTTTGCATTCTTGCCAAGAGTGCAAGAGGGTTCCTGTTTCTCCACATCTGCGCCAGCATCTGATGTTTTCCTGAGTTGTTAATTTTGGCCACTCTGACCAGTGTGAGGTGGAATCCCAGTGTGGTTTTGATTTGTATTTCTCTGATCATGAGCACCTTTCCATGTGAATGCTGGCCATCGGGATGTCGTCTTTGGAGGAGTGTCTATTCATGTCTTCTGCCTATCTCTTCACCAGATTATTTGTTTTTTGGGTGTTAAGTTTGGTGAGTTCTTTATAAATTTTGGATACTAACCCTTTATCTGATATGTCATTTGCAAATATCTTTTCCCATTCTGTCGGTTGCCTTTTAGTTTTGTTGATTATTTCCTTTGCAGTGCAGAAGATTTTTATCTTGATGAGGTCCCAATAATTCATGTTTGCTTTTAATTCCCGTACCTTTGGAGATGTGTCGAGTAAGAAATTGCTGCGGTTGAGGCCAAAGAGGTGATGCTTGTTTTTTCCCCTAGGGTTTTGATGGTTTCTTGTCTCACATTTAGGTCTTTCATCTATTTTGAATTTATTTTTGTGTGTGGTATAAGAAAATGTTCTAGTTTCATTCTCCTACATGTTGCTGTCCAGTTCTCCCAGCACATTTGCTAAAAAGACTGTCTTCCATTGGATACTGTGTCCTGCTTTGTTAAGGACTAGTTAGCTATACATTTGTGTGTCCAATTCTGGGTTCTCTGGTCTATGTATCTGTTTTTGTGCCAATACAATACTGTCTTGATGATTACAGCTTTGCAGGAGAAGCTAAAGTCTGGGATTGTGATGCCTCCCTCTTTGATTTTCTTTTTCAACATTACTTTGGCTTTTCAGCGTCTTTTGTGGTTCCATAGAATTTTAGGATTGTTTTTTTCTAGCTTTAAAAAGAATGCTGGTGCAATTTTGATTGGGATTGCATTGAATGTGTAGATTGCTTTGGGTAGTATTGACATTTTAACAATATTTATTCTTCCAATCCTGAGCATATTCCATTTCTTTGTGTCTTCTTCAATTTCCTTCATAAGTTTTCTATAGTTTTCAGCATACAGATCTTTTACATCTTTGGTTAGGTTTATTCCTAGGTATTTTATGGTTCTTGGTATAATTGTAAATGGGATCAATTTCTTGATTTCTCTCTCTGTTGCTTCTTTATTGGTGTATAGAAATGCAAATGATTTCTGTACATTGATTTTGTATCCTGTAACTGCTGAAATCATTTATCAATTCTAGCAGCTTTTTGGTGGAGTCTTTTGGGTTTTCTATGTAAAGTATCATGTCATCTGTGAAAACCGAAAGTTTGACTTTTTCTGCCAATTTGGATGCTTTTTATTTCATGTTGTTGTCTAATTGACTGATGCTAGGACTTCCAACATTACGTTAAACAACAGTGGTGATAGTGGACATCCCTGTCATGTTCCTGATTTCAGCAGGGAATGCTCTCAGGTTTCCCTCATTGAGGATGATATTAACTGTGGGCTTTTCATATATGGATTTTATGATGTTTTGGTATGTTCCTTGTATCCCGACTTTCTTGAGAGTTTTTATTAAGGATGCTGTATTTTGTCAAATGCTTTTTCTGCATCTATTGACAGAATCATATGGTTGTTGTCCTTTCTTTTATTATTGTGATGTATCACATTGATTGATTTGCGAATATTAAACCAGCCCTGCAGTCCAGGAATGAATCCCATTTGATCAAGGTGAATAATTATTTTTTATATGCTGTTGAATTTGATTTGCTCATATCTTGTTGAGAAATTTTGCTTCCGTATTCATCAGGGATATTGGCCTGTAGTTCTCCACCCCCCTTTTTTTTTTTTTTTTTTGAACTCTGGTTTGGGAATCTGCTGGCATCATAGAATGAGTCCAGAAGCTTTCCTTCAATTTCTATTTTTTGGAATAGAAGCTTGAGGAGGATAGGTATTAGCTGTTTTAAATGTCTTGTAGAATTCCTCTGGGAAGCCATCTGTCCCAGGTCTCTCATTTGTTGGGAGATTTTTGATAACTGATTCAATTTCTGCACTAGTTTTGGGTCTGTTCAAATTTTCTATTTCTTTCTGTTTGAGTTTTGTAGTGTGTGGGTGTCTAAGAATTTGTTCATTTCTTCCAGGTTGTCCAATTTGTTGGCATATGACTTTTCATAGTATTCTGAGATAATTTTTTGTATTTCTGAGGGATTGGTTGTGATAAGTCCAATTTCATAAATGATTTTATCTATTTGGGTGCTCTCTCTTTTCATTTTGAGAAGTCTGGCTAGATGTTTATCAATTCTATTTATTCTTTAAAAAAATTAGGTCTTAGTTTCATTGATCTGTTCTACTGGTTCTTTTGGATTCTCTATTTTTTACTTCTGCTCTAATCTTTATTATTTCTCTTCTGCGGGCCTTGAAGTTTCTTTGCTGTTCTGCTTCTAGTTCCTTTAGGTGTGCTGTTAGATTTTGAATTTGAAATTTTGTTGTTTCTTGAGATAGGCCTGGATTTCAATGTATTTTCCTCTTAGGACTGCCTTTGCTGCATCCCAAAGGGTTTAGACTGTCATGTTTTCATTTTCATTTTTTTTCACATATACTTTTTAATTTCTTCTTGAATTGCCTAGTTGATCCATTCATTCTTTAGTAGGATGTTCTTTAGCTTCCATGCATTTGGAGGTTTTCCAAGCTTTTTACTCTGGTTGATTTCAAGTTTCATAGCATTGTGACCTGAAAATGTGCATGTTATAACCTCAATTCTTTTATAATTATTGAGGGCTGTTTCGTGACCCGGAATGTGATCTGTCTTGGGGAATGTTCCATGTGCACTTGAAGAGAATGTGTATTCTGCTGCTTTTTTATGAAAAGTTCTGAATATATCTGTGAAGTCCATCTGGTCCACGGTATCATTTAGGGCCATTTTTTAATTTTCTGCATAGATGATCTGTCCATTGCTGTAAGTGGAGTATTAAAGTTACCCACAATTACTGCATTCTTAGCAATAATATTGCTTGTATTTGTGATTAATCATTTTATATATTTGGGTGCTTTCAAATTGTGTGCATAAACATTTATCATTGTTACCTCTTCTTGATGGATAGACCCCATAATTATGATATAATGTCCTTCTTCATCTCTTGTTACAGGCTTTAGTTTAAAATCTAGTTTGTCTGATATAAGTATGGCTACTCCAGTTTTCTTTTGACTTCCAGTAGCATGATAGATGGTTCTCCATCCCCTCACTTTCAATCTGAAGGTGTCCTCAGGTCTAAAATGGGTCTCTTATAGACAGCAAACAGATGAGTCTTGTTTTTGTTATCCATTCTGATATGCTATGTTTTTGATTAAAACATTTAGTCCATTTACATTCAGCATTATTATTGAAAGATATGGATTTAGTGTCATTTTGTTATCTATAGGTTTCATGATTGTAGTGATGTCTCTGGTCCTTTGTAGTCTTTGCAATGTTCCACTCACAGAATCCCCCGTAGGATCTCTTGTAGGGCTGGTTTAGTGGTAATGAACTCCTTCAGTTTTAGTTTGTCTGGGAAATCTTTATCTTTCCTTCTATTCTGAATGACAGTCTTGCTGGATAAAAGATTCTTGGCCGCATATTTTTCCTATTCAGCACATTGAATATTTCCTGCCACTCCTTTCTGGCCTGCCAAGTTTCAGAAGATAGGTCTGCTACTACCCTTATGTGTCTCCCCTTGTAGGTTAAAGCCCATTTGTCCCTAGCTGCTTTCAGAATTCTCTCTTTATCTTTTGCCAGTTTCACTATGATACATTGAGCAGAAGATCGATTCCTGTTACATCTGAAGGGAGTTCTTTGTGCCTCCCTGGATTTCAATGTCTGTTTCCTTCCCCAGATTGGGAAAGTTCTCAGCTATGATTTGTTCAAGTATACATTCTGCCCCTTTCTCTCTCTCTTCTTTTAGAATTCATAATGATACAGATATTATTGTTTCATTGAATCACTTCTCTTATTCTCGCCTCATAGACTAGAATATTTTTATCTCTCTTTTCTCAGCTTCATCTTTTTCCATAGTTTTATCTTCTATTTCACCCCCTCCACCTCTTCAGTCCTCACTGCCACCGCATCTAGTTTATTTTGCACCTCATTTACAGGATTTTAAAATCCATCATGACTAGTTTTTAATTCCTTGATCTCTGCAGCAATAGATTCTCTGCTGTGTATTAATCTTTTTTCAAAGCCCAGTGACTAATCTTATGACTATTATTCTAAATTCTTGATCAGATATATTGTTTATATCTGTTTTGATCAATTCTTTAGTGGTCATTTCTTTCTGGAATTTATTTTGAGGAGAATTCTTCTGTTTCATCATTTTGGCTACTTTTCTGTCCCTTATGTGTTTTAAAGTCTTGTTATGTGTCCTGTACCTGCGAGCACTACGATATTAAGGAGAGGTCATACTGTCTAGGGCCTGGCCCTTCAGGAGATGTTCTTTGGAGTGTGTTTACATGCTCTCTATTGTTGTGGCTCTGGTTGCTTTATCTCCCTACTCGTAGTGATGGTTTTGACCCTCCACCAGGTGTGCTTTGATTTGTTCATTGAAGTAGCCCTGGAAAAAAATTAAAAACAAACCAAAAAAATTCCCACAAACAAACAAAAAAATACAGTGGGGGAGGGGTGCAGTGCTGATGAAAGAGGACTTTTCCCATGCAAAGAGAGAAATGACAAGGTTGGGAAAAAAGAAAGGAAAAGAAAACTGACCAGGCAGAGAGACTATATGGCTTAATCCAGAGAGAGAGAGAGAGAGAGAGGGAGAAATAAAGAAGGAGATATAGAGCAGGTATGAAAAGAATAGATTAATATGTCTGCTTAAACAAAGCAACAACCAAAATAACCACATTAGAGGATGGAAGAAACAAGGAGGAGAAAAGGAAGAAAAATATATATAATAAGAGTTGTCCAAGAATTAAATCAGAAAATGCAAACCCGCTGGGTGCCTTGGAACTGGTGGCAGCACTGGTCTGCGGGAGGGGCTGTCTGGTTGGTGGATCAGAGTCAGGTAGATCTCCAGTTACCAGGTTGGGAGGGGTGTGGTTTGGTGGAGGCGGGTTCCACCTCCACTGTGGGCCGCTGGCCATTCCCTGAAGTCTCACCTTGTTGGTGATGGGGAGGAAAATTACGACACCCAGTCTCTCCTCCCTGGACAGTGTGTCCCAAACTGCTCTGTTCAGGCAGTCATCACAGTGCAGCACAGGTGCAAGCAGGTCGATTTTGGTTTGTTTTGTTTTTTTAGCTCCTCAGTCTCCCACGCCTCCCTAGGGCTCGTTGGATTCAAACCCAGATGTTCTAAAGGTTCCCACTCGGCACCCTGATTCTGGGGAAGTGCCACACCACCCCGCCAATAAATGGCCTCTGGCTGGCAGGCACAGGCGAGGTCCTTTGTCCTTTGAAGGTTATATACCTTTCTCCCACAGCACTTGAGGGAGGGGTTGCTTTCTCCCACTGCGGACTGCACTTCTGAACTAGCTACTGAGCCCAGGGCTGGCTTCCCTTCTCCTCAGGTGCGCCAACAGGGCAGCTGGCCCCAGTCCCGCAGTTAGAGATTGGATCTTGCTCCCTTTTGTTCTGATCCTCGGTCCATGGTTTTTCTCTTGTCTAAATACAGTCCTACACTTCCACAACCTTTCTTTTCCCTTTGTCTTTCCACAGAAGGGGAATCCCTCTCTTCCATGCCTATGCCACCTGTTTTATCTCTCCCGGTTGCCAATCATGCACCTATGGCCCACTAGGTTGTCCCTGTGGGTCCCTGGAGATGTCTCTGTTACTCTGCAGCCCAGACTCTTGGAATTCAAATTCCTCTGGCCTCTAGACTTCTGTGTTTGAGGGAGAAGGGAACTTCAGGGCCCCCACTTCTCCACCATGTTGGATTTCACTCGTCAGTTCCCATGATGGCTCTTCTCGGGCAACGGACTGATAGCCTCTGCAGGGGAGTCACACCCTCTGCTCTCAAGTGTGCAGCTCAACCCCTCCACCTGCATCAGCACAGGAGCCACCTCCTTTCACAAATCTCAAATAAATCTTATCTGTGGCAGAGAGGGGCTTCACAGGCCAGCTGCTGGGCTGCAGGGCAGAACCAGCCAATCTGTTTTTAAAGTGCCCACAGATCTCTGTATTGTAGGGATCAAGTTTAAGTTTACATCAGGTAACAACATATCACAATATTTAGTAAGCCAAAAACAATAGTTTAATTTTTCACTCTTTTCAGTAAAAGTTTTTTCATATACTATCAGCATATGAGGGGTTTTATTCAGTCTGAAAGCAGTCTTATCTCAGTCATTTAAAAGTAAAGTTTTGTTCATAGTCTCTTGGCTTAAGTTTTTTAAAAAGTTGATTACTTGAAATCATTTAAGAAATGTTTGCACTCCAAGCAGAGGGGTTCAGAATGGGAGCATAAGAAGAGCATGGACTCACCTCCTCTCCCAGATATAAATGGATGGGCCTTGAGGGTGTTGTACTAAGTGCAATAAGTCAGATGGAGAAGGACAAATACCACATGATTTCACTAATATATGGAATCTAAAAAATCCAAATAAAAGAAGAAAACAAATAATACAAAAACAAACTCATAGATACAGAGGAACTGCTTGATGATTATCAGAGGGTAAGTGTGTTGAGGGAGAGCAAAATGGGTAAAGGGGGTCATATTTATGGTAATAGATGGTAACTAGACTTTTTGTGGTGATCATGTTGTAGTGTATACAGATATTGAATTATAATGTTGTACACCTGAAACTTATATCATGTTATTTACAAATTTTACTTCAATAATAAAAAATATGCTTGCATTCCTATCAGTTGTCAGTAGATGACAGCATAGGACATTAGTCACACTGCAGTAGAGATTCATACTATATGAACATACATTGGCTAAATTGGTTGAAATGTTTCCAGCCTGTGTGTGTGTGAAATTAAGCTAGAAATCGATGACAGTGAGACAACTTTTTAATTCTACTCCTTAAACTGATATGACACTATATGTTCACTACCTAGAATTTAAATAAAAACTTGAATAAAAATATAGTGGACTGCTTAAGGAAATAGAAAAGCATACAAAACTACTAGTTCAAAGGGATACATGCACTTCAATGCTTATAGCAGCATTATTTCCAATAGTCAAGTTATGGAAACAACCCAAGTGTCCATAAACTGATGAATGGGTAAAGAAGCTGTATATGTACACAATGGAATATTACTCAACCATAACAAAGAATGAAACTTTCCCATTTGCATTGACATGGGTGGAGCTAGAGACTTTTTGCTAAGTGAACTAAGTCAGAGAAAGGCAAATACCATATGCTTTCACTCATATATGAAATTTAAGGAACAAAACAAAAGAGCAAAGGGCAGAGAGAGAGGGAGAGGAAAAAAGCCCAAGAAAACATAGTCTTAACTATAGAGAACAAACAGTTGGTTACCAGTGGGGAAGTGGTGTAGGGATGGGTGAAATAGGTGATGGGGATCAAGGCGTACACTTATGTTGAGCACCGGATGTTATATGGAAGTGCTGAATCACCACATTGCACACCTGAAACTTACATTACACTGTATGTTAACTAACTGGAATTTAAATAAAAATTAAAAAGAATAAAAACTAAAAATATCCCAAAATTAAGCAACATATTGCAAATGACCAATAGTTCAAAGAACTCACAGGGAAAATAGAAAATATTTTAAGTATAATAATAAAAATAATTTCGAAATTTTGGGGACACATCTAAAGCAGAGTTTGGAGAAAAATGTAAAGCTTTAAACATATCTCTTTTAACAGAAGAAAATGAAATCTACACTTCCACATTCAGAAAAGAAGAAGGCCAATTAAATTTAAAGAAAAATAAAAGAAAGGAAATGATAAAGAGCATTAATCAGTGAACAGAAAACAGACACATAATAGAGAAAATAAGCAAAACCAGAAGTTTAATAAAACAATGAATCTCCTAGCAAGACTTATTAAGGAAAAAAAAGAAAAACAATTTTTCAATACCTGGAGCATAAAAAAATTACGTCTCTAACATGAGATATATGCTCTTGAGGGGCATGAGTTTTGAAAAACAGGATGATTCCTAACTCAATGTGAGTTAGAAGAAAAAAAAATTTTTTTTTAATGTTTTATTAATTCTAGGAGAGAGAGAGAGACAGCATGAGCAGGGGAGGGTCAGAGAGAGAGGGAGTCACAGACTGAAAGAGGCTCCAGGCTCTGAGCTGGCAGTCAGCACAGAGCCCAACGCGGGGCTCGAACCCATGAACCGCGAGATCATGACCCGAGCGAAAGTCGGACGCTTAACCGACTAAGCCACCCAGGTGCCCCTAGAAGAAAAAATTTTAAAAATGTTTATTCATTCTTGAGAGAGAGAGAGTGCGAGCAAGGGAAGGGCTGGGAGAGAAGGAGACACAGAATCCGAAGCAGGCTCCGTGCTTTGAACTGCCAGCACAGAGCCCGATGTGGGGCTTGAACCCATGAACGTGAGATCATGACCTAAGCCGAAGTCAGATGTCCAACCAATTGAGCCACCCAGGAGCCCCACTGCGAGCCTTATTTTTTCACAAATGAGCTGATACTTGGGGAGACAGAGAAACTAGCTCCTATGTGGTTGTGTGGACTGCTGCAAGAACTACTGCTAGCTTTACTCCCACAGAAGAAGTGTATTGACAGCTCTTCCACTATTCCTATCTGATTTTGGTGTTTTGTTTGTTTTCTCAACATAATTTATTGTCAAGTTAGCTAACATGTTGTGTATATAGTGTGCTCTTGGTTTTGGGGGTAGATTCCTGTGATTCATCGCTTACATACAACACCAATGCCCATCCCAACAAGTGCCCTCCTCAATGCATATCACCCATTCCCCCCCACCCCTATCAACCCTCAGTTTGTTCTCTGTATTTAGAGTCTCTTATGATTTGCCTCCCTCTCTGTTTATAACTATTTTTCCCCTTCCTTTCCCCCATGGTCTTCTGTTAAGTTCCTCAAGTTCCACATATGAGTAAAACATATTTGTCTTTGTCTGACTGACTTACTTCACTTAGCATAACACCCTCCAGTTCCATCCACCTTGCTGCAAATGGCAGGATTTCATTCTTTCTCATTGACTAGTAGTATTCCATTGTATATATAAACCACATTTTCATTACCCATTCATCAGTTGATGGACATTTGGGCTCTTTTCATAATGTGGCTATTGTTGAAAGCATTGCTATAAACATTGGGGTACATATGCCCCTACAAATCAGCACTCCTATATCCTTTGGATAAATTCCTAGTAGTGCTATTGCTGGGCCATAGTTAATTCTATTTTTAATTTTTTGAGGAATCTCCACACTATTTTCCAGAGCAGGTGTGCCAGTTTGCATTCCCACCAACAGTGCAAGAGGGTTCCCATTTCCCCACTTCTATATCATGTTGAATAGATCCCTGCTAAGGAAAGGTAGCCTCTGTTGTGTGTTGGCAAAACACGTGAAACTTATTAAAGCTGATGAGGATCATAAGAAAAAAATGATTTACCAAAATTCCCAATATGTTTGGGAGTGGACAGAGGCTACTAGTATGAGCCACAAAGGGGTTTCCAGTGGCTGGCTTTGCAGAGGACCTCAGCAAGTTGTGTTGCTGAAGAAACGAATGTCTAGTACGGCCACCACAAACACCTACACAGTTTTGACTCACAGTTTTACCCCATAGATTTTTGCATTTTCAAATTCTAGCTTCCTAAATCCCTCTTTGATCCTTCTCCTATTTCTACTAGATCCCATGAACGACACCAGCCACCCATAGTCTCTGTGATAGCAAGATGCCAGCCTAGACCATGACAGCTGACCCTACCACCATGGGCTCATTTGAGACTAGCCCTTCCAGTCATATAACTATAAAGCTATACATGCCACTGGCCTGACTCACATCACCAGACTACATTGCCATGTGCATACCCATGGCAAGACCCTAGACCCATAGGAGCAAGTGCCAATAGCCAAGGTCTACATAGCTGTTTGTGGACCCAGACTGGTCCCAACTCCTATCACTGGCCTGTACTGCTGTGCTCAAATACAGCTAACCCATGCAGGTGTGCACCTGCACTAATCCAACCTGACTCCAATTACTAACTTCTACTGCCATATGCATACTTGTGGCAAGACCCAGTAGCCACAGAAGTGTACACCAACAGCCAGAGCCCTCTAGCTGCAAGTGTGACTGAAATGGACCTCAACCCTTACTCCTTGCCCAGCACCTTGCCAATTCATGTTTGTGTGCAACTACCCCCGCCACAACACAGGTGCCTATAGCTAGCACCCACAGCTGAGTGTGTGCATAAAACAGTCCAACTATGACCACCACCTGCTATGGCCTATAGCAGCTAGATCTGGAGAAAACACTAAGGATACCAGCAACACATGTAGCTACTGCAGACCCCCCAGAGATCTCATGAGGACCATGTATTTGTTGATATTGTGGATCCCATCAGCCTGAGTCAATGAGACATCACATCTGCCTCGGTCTAGGAGCCAGCATACACTTGTGTATGTGGCACTCTACATCACTGCCTGGGGTCACAGCACTCTCTATAGTGCCCCCATTCACAGGTGAAGGTCCTTCTTTACTGAAGTCAGTCCATAAAGTATGGTAGAGGTGAATGCTTCTTCAAATATGTGGAGATATGTAAAGATATGTAAAGATAAAGACATTACAAAAGTCAAGGAAACACACCATCCCTAAAGGAACACAGTAAACTTCTAGTAACTGATCCCAAAGAAATAGAGATATATGAATTGCCTGACAAGAAATTAAAAATAATTCTTTTAAAGATGATCAGAGAGGTAAAAAAGAACACAGATACATGACTTAATTATATCAGAAAAGCAATAAAAGAGCAAAACTAGAAACTCAAAAAGGAGCTAGAACATAAAAAAGAACCAAACAGAACTCTAGAACCGAAGAATATAGACTGAACTAAAGACTTTAATAGAGAGCTTTAACATCAAACTGAACCAACAGAAGAATCAATGAACTAGAAAACATTACTTGAAACTATCCAATCAGAAGAGCAAAAAGTTTAAAAAGTGAAAAGAAGTGAAGAAAGCCTATGGGACTTATGGATGTTGTTAAGAGAAACTGTATTATTGGAGTCCCAGAAGGGGAAGAGCGGAAGAAAGGAGCAGAAAGCTTATTTAAAGAAGAGCTGAGAAGTTCCCAAAAGTGGTAAGAGATTTGGACAGCCAACTTCATGAAGCTTATAGATACCCAAATCCAATCAAAGGGATCTCCAACACACATTATAATACAACTGTCAAAAATCAAAGACAAAGAGGGGCACCTGCGTGGCTCATTCGGTTAAGTGTCTCTCGATTTCAGCTCAGGTCACCATCTCATAGTTTCGTGAGTTTGTGCCCTGCATCAGGCTCTGTGCTGGCAGTGCAGAGCCTACTTTGGATTTTCTCTCTCTCCCTTTCTCTCTGCCTCTCCCTCGGTCATGCTGTCTCTGTATCTCTCAAAACAAAGATAAAAACAAAAACAAAAGCAAACTTAAAAAATCAAAGACAAAGAATATTGAAGGTAGCAAGAGAAGATTGTCACTTATGAGAGAACTCCCACAAAGCTACTAGTGGAATTCTTAGCAAAAATTATACAGGCCAGAAGAGAATGGGAGGATATATCCAAACTGCTAATTAATTAATTAATTAAAACTACCAACCAAGAATACTTTATTTAGCAAAGATGTAATTCAGAAATAAAAGAAATCAAAGACTACCCAGAAAACAAAAGTTAAAGGAGTTCATCACCACTAGATCTGTATTACAGGAAATGCTGAAAGGAGTCCTTTAACCTGAAATGAAAGAAAGCTATCAGCATCATAAAAACATGAAACTATAAAACACACTGATAAGGGTAAGTATGTAGTCAAAATTAGAATACTCCAATGGTATAATCTGGTGATATCTTAATCACTTATCTTGAGTATAAAGACCACAATACAGAAGTATTAAAATAGCCATAGCTATAATTTTAATGGATATACAATATAAGAAGATGCAAACTGTGATATCAAAAACAAAAACGTTGGGAAAAGGAGAGAAGGGTAGAGTTTTTGTATGTGATTGAAGTTAACTTGTTATCAACTTAAACTGTTATAACTATAAATGTTTATGTAAGCCTCAGGCAACCACAAAGGAAAAATATCTATTAAAGATACACACAAGATAAAGAGAAAGAAATCAAAGTATACCACTATGGGGGTGCTTGGTGGCTCATCTGGGTAAGTACCTGACTCCTGATTTTGGCTCAGGTCATGATCAAGCTCCATTTGGACTCTGCTGACAGTGAAGATTCTCTCCCTCTTGGCCCCTCCCCTGCTCTCTCTCAGGATAACTAAACTTAAAAATAAAAAAGGATACCATTATGAAAAATCATCAGTGCAAATGGAAAGAAAAGGAGACAGGATGATTGGAACAAAAGAACTACAGACAGTCAGAAAACAGCAAGTTGGTATTAGAAAGATTTTCATTATCAATAATTACTCTAAGTATAAATGGGTTAAATTCTCCAAAGTTAAAGAGTAATTCAACAGATTTAAAAAACAAGACCCAACAGTATGCTGAAAACAAGAGACTCACTTAACTTTAAGGACACAATAAGTTCATAATGAAGGAATGGGAAAAAGTAATTAAAAAGAGCCCAACAAAGTAAAACCCAAGAACAGATGGTTTCCCTTCTGAAGTCTCCAACTACTCAGAGAAGAATTAACACCAATCCTTCTCAAACTTTTCCAAAACTTGAAAAAGAGAAGACGCTCCCAAATTTATTTTACAAGGTCAGTACTACTCTGAAACTGAAGGTAGACAAAGACACTACAATAATATCAAGAGTGGCTCAACATATGCAAATTGATTGATGTGATATACAACATAAAAAGAATAAAAGATGAAAATCATATGATTACCTTAGTAGATGCAGAAAAACCATTTGATAAAATACAACATCAATTGATGATAAAAATACTAAACAAATTAGGTATAGAAAGAAAATACCTCATAAGAAGAACTATCTATGACAAATTCACAGCTAACATTATACTCAACAATATAAGGTTGAAAGCTTTTCCTCTAAGATCAGGAACAAGACAAAGATACCTACTCTCATCACCCCTATTTAACATAGCACTTGAAGTTCTATCCAGAGCAGTAATCAAGAAGAAGGGGAGAAGAAAGAAGGGGTGGAGAAGGAGGAGGAGGATAAATAAAAGGCATATAAACCAAAGAGAAGTATAGCTGTCTTTGTTTGCAGATTATAGGATCTTGTATGTAGAAAATCCTAAAGACTCCCAAAATCTTTTAGAACAAATAAACAAATTGAATAATGTTTTAGGGTACAAAATTAACCTAGGGAGATCATTTGAGTTTCTATACACTAACAACAAAATGCCTGAAAAATAAATTAAGAAAGCAATATCATTTACAACAGCATCAACAACAATAAATTATTTAGGAATAAACTTAACCAAGGAGGTAAAACATCTATACACAGAAAACTACAAGACATTGATAAAAGAAATTGAAGACAACACAAATAAATGGAAAGATTCTCTATGTTCATGGACAAAAAGAGTCAATATTGTTTAAATGTCCATACTACCTACAGCTCTCTAGATTTGATGCAATTCCTACCAAAATTCTAATGGCATTTTTCACAGAAATAGAAAAAACAATCCTAAAATTTGTAGGGGAATCACAGAAGACCCTGAAGAGTCCAAACAATCCCAAGAAAGAAGAGGAAAACTAGTCAGTACACGTCATCATTTGAAACTATGGTAAAAGCTATAATAATGAAAACAGTATAGTACTGGCAAAAAATAGCATAGACAAATGAAACAAAATAGCATAGAAATAAACTCTCACATATATGCACATATACACTCAACTAGTATATGATAAGGGAGTTTAGAATATGCAACTGTGAAAAGATAGCCTCTTCAATAAATGGTTTTGGAAAACTGGATAACTCCATATAGAAGAATAAAATTGGACCAATATTTTAAATCACTTACAAAAATTACAAAAATAAACTTAAACATAAGACTTGAAACTACAAAACTCCGAGAATATAGGAGAAAACTCCTTGAAAATAGTCTTGGGAATGAGTTTTTGGACATGACATCAAAAGTACAAGCAATAAAAGCAAAAATTAATAACTGGGCCTATATCAAGCTAAAATGCTTCTGCACAACAAAGGAAACAGTCACAAAAGTGAAAAGAAAATCCATTCAATGAGAGAAAATAACTGCAAATTATATGTCTGTTAAAAGTTCAATATCCATAATATGTAAAGAACCCATACAACTCAATAACTGAAACCAACATTCTGATTTTAAAATGGGCAGACGACCTGAATAGACATTTTTCCGAAGAAGACATAGAAATGGCTAACAGGATATTGGCCTGTAAGTTTGCTTTTAAGTGGGGTCTTTGTCTGGTTTTGGAATCAAGGTAATCTGGACCTCATAAATGAGTATAGCAGTTTTTCTTTCATTTCTATTTTTTCAAACACTTTCAGGAGGAAAGATTTAACTGTTCTTTAGATGTCTGGTAAAATTCCCCTGGGAAGCCATCTGGCCCTGGACTTTTTTTTTGTTCAGAGATTTTTTATTACTGATTCAATGTCTTTGCTGGTTATGAGTCTGGTCAAATTTTCAATTTCTTTCTGTTTCAGTTTTGGTATTTTGTGAGTTTGTAGGAATTTGTTCAATTCATCCAGATTGTCCAGTTTGTTGGCATTTAATTTTTCATAATATTCTAATTGTTTTTATTTCTGTGAGTTTGTTATTTCTTCTCTCTCATTTTTTATTTTATTTAGGTATTTTCTTTTATCTTTCTGTTAAATCTGACTAGGGGGTTATAAATTTTATTAATTTTTTTTTCAAAGAATTAGCTTCTGGATTCATTGATCTGTTTTACTATATTTTAGTTTCTATATCATTAATTTTGCTCTAATCTTTATTATTTCTCTTCCTTTTTCAACAAAATTGACAAACCTCTAGCCAGGCTTCTCAAAAAGAAAAGAAAGAGCACACACATAGACAAAACCATGAATTAAAATAGATTTATTACAACCAACCCCTCAGAAATACAGGCAATTATCAGGGAATACTATGAAAAATTATATGCCAACAAATTGGACAATTTAGAAGAAATGGACAAATTCCTAAACGCACACCCTCTACCAAAATTCACACAGGAGGAGATAGGAAATCTAAACAGACCCATAACTAGTGAGGAAATCGAATCAGTGATCAAAAATCTCCCAACAAATAAGAGTCCAGGACCTAATGGCTTCCCTGGGGAATTCTACCAGAAGTTTAAACAAAATTAATACCAATTCTTCTCAAGCTATTCCAAAAAACAGAAAGCGAAGGAAAACTCCCAGACTCATTTTACGAAGCCAGCATCTCTCTGATTCCCAAGCCAGACAGAGATCCAGCTAAAAAAGAGAACTACAGGCCAATATCCTTGATGAATACGGATACAAAAATCATCAACAAGATACTTGCAAATCGAATCCAAAAGCACATAAAAAGAATTATCCACAAAGATGAAGTGGGATTCATTCCTGGGTTCCAGGGCTGGTTCAGCATTAGCAAATCAATCAATGTGATACATCACATCAACAAAAGAAAAGATAAAAACCATATGATCCTGTCAATAGATGCAGAAAAAGCATCTGACCAAATACAGCATCGCTTCTTAATAAAGACTCTAGAGAACGTCGGGATAGAAGGAACCTACTTAAACATCATCAAAGCCATCTATGAGAAGGCTTCAGCTAACATCATTCTCAACGGGGAAAAACTCAGAGCTTTCCCCCTGAGATCAGGAACACAACAGGGATGTCCACTCTCACCACTGTTGTTTAACATAGTGCTGGAAGTCCTAGCATCAGCCATCAGACAACAAAAGGAAATCAAAGGTATCAGAATTGGCAAAGAGGAAGTCAAACTTTCACTTTTTGCAGACGACATGATACTCTACATAGAAAACCGACAGACTCCACCAGAAGCCTACTAGAACTGATCCAAGAATTCAGCAAAGCTTCAGGGTACAAAATCAACGTACAGAAATTGGTTTCATTCTTATACACCAACAATGAAGCAACAGAATGAGAAATCAAGAAGCTGATCCCATTCACAATTGCACAGAAAAAAACATAAAATACCTAGGAATAAACTTAACCAAGGATACAAGAGATCTATATGATGAAAACCATATAAAACTTATGAAGGAAATTGAAGAAGACACAAAGAAATGGAAAAACATTCCATGCTCATGGATAGGAAGAATAAATATGGTTAAAATGTCATTACTACCCAAAGCAATCTACACATTCCATGCAATCTCAAACAAAATTGCACCAGCATACTTCTCAAAACTAGAACAAACTATCCTAAAATTTGTACAGAACGACAAAAGACCCCGAATAGCCAAAGTAACACTGAAAAATAAAACCAAAACGGGAGGTATCACCATCCCAGACTTTAGCCTCTACTACAACACTGTCATCATCAAGACAGTATGGTATTGGCACAAAAACAGACACATAGACCAATGGAATAGAATTGAGAACTCAGAGCTGGACCCAAAGGTATACAGCCAACTAATCTTTGACAAAGCAGGAAACAGTATTCAATGGGAAAAAGACAGCCTCTTTAATAGATGGTGTTGGGAGAACTGGACAGCAACATGCAGAAGAATGAAACTAGATCAATTTCTCACACCATACACAAAAATAAACTCAAAATGGATAAAGGACCTGAATGTGAGACAGGAAACCATCAAAACCCTAGAGGAGAAAGCAGGAAACAACCTACTTTACCTCCACTGCAGCAACCTCTTACTTGACACATCGCCCAAAGCAAGGAAATCCAGAGCAAAAATAAACGATTGGGACCTCATCAAGATTAAAAGCTTCTGCACAGCAAAGGAAACAACCCACAAAACTAATAGGCAACCAACGGAATGGGAAAAGATAGTTGCAAATGACGTATCAGATTAAGGGTTAATATCCAAAATCTATAAGGAACTCACCAAACTCCACACCAGAAAAACAAACAACCCAGTAAAGAAATGGGCAGAAGATATGAACAGACACTTCTCCACAGGGGACGTCCAGATGGCCAACAGACACGTGAAACGATGTTCAGCATCCCTTCTCATCAGGGAAATACAAATCAAAATCACACTGAGATACCACCTCACACCAGTCAGAGTGGCTAAAATGAGCAAAACAGAGAACTCTAGATGCTGGGGAGGATGTGGAGAAACGGGCACCCTCCTACACTGTTTGTGGGAATGTAAACTGGTGCAGCCCCTCTGGAAAACAGTGTGGAGGTTCCTCGGGAAACTAACAATAAAACTCCCCTATGACCCAGCAATAGCACTGCTAGGAATATACCCGAGGGATATAGTAATGCTGATGCATAGGAGCACATGGACCCCAATGTTCATAGCAACACTCTCCACAATAGAGGAAACATGGAAAGAGCCTGAGTGTTCATCAACGGATGAATGGATCAAGAAGATGTGGTTTAACTATAAGATGGAATACTACATGGCAATGAGAAAGAATGAAATCTGGCCTTATGTAGCAACATGGATGGACCTTGAGGGTGTTATGCTGAGCGAAATAAGTCAGGCAGAGAAGGACAAATATCATATGTTTGCACGTATAGGAGGATTAGGAGGAACTTAATGGAGGACCATGGGGGAAAAGAAGGGAGGAAATGGTGGGAGAAAGGGAGAGAGGCAAACCATGAGAGAATCTTGAATGCTGACAAAAACTGAGGACTGATGGATGTGGGGGGGAAGGAGAGGATAGGCATGGAGGAGGGCACTTGTGGGGATGAACACTGGGTGTTATATGGAAACCAACTTGACAATAACTATTTGTAAAAAAAAATCTGGGTAGGGGTTTATAAATTTTATTAATTTTTTTTAAAGAATCAGCTTCTGTATTTATTGATCTGTTCTACTGTATTTTAGTTTCTATATCATTTATTTTTCTCTAATCTTTATTATTTATCTACCTCTGCTGCTTTAGGTTTTGTTTGCTGTTGTTTTTCCAGTTCTTTTAGATTTAAGTTTAGGTGCTTATTTGAGACTTTCTTGCTTCTTGAGATAGGCTTGTATTGCTATATACTTCTCCCTTAAGACCACTTTTGCAGCATTCCACATGTTTTGGGATGTCGTGTTTTCCTTTCATTTGTTTCTATGTATTTTTAAAAATTTCTTCTCTGATTTCCTGGTTGACCCATTCATTCTTTAGCTGGATGTTCTTTAGCCTCTGTCTTTATGGTCTTTCCAATTTTTCTGTGGTTGACTTCATTTCACAGTGTTGTAGTCAGAAAATACACATGGTATGATATCAACCTTTTTGTTTTTGTTGAAGCTTTATTTGTTTCCTAGTATGTGATCTCTTCCATGTGCTTTTGAAAAGAATGTATATTCTGCTGCTTTAGAAGGAATTGCTCCTGAATATATCTGTGAATTCTATCTGGTCCAGTGTGTCATTCAAAGCCATTATTTCCTTGTTAATTTTGAAGTGTGGTGTTGAAGTCCTCTAGTATTATTGTATTATTATCAATGAGTTACTTTATGCTTGTTATTGTTTCAACATTTAGTTTCCCCAAGTTGGGAGCATAAATGTTTATGATTATTAGAGCTTGATGGATAGTCCCCTTTATTATGATATAGTGTCATTCTTCATCTCTGTTACAGTCTTTGGTTTAAAATCTATGCTGAGTGATGTAAGTATTGCTGCTCTGGCTTTCTTTTGATGTCCATTTGCATGATAAATACTTCTTCACCCCATCAGTTTCAATCTTCAGTTCTGTTTAGGTCTGAAATAAATGGCTTAGAGGCAGCATATCAGTGGATTTTTAAAAATCATTCTGATACCCTACGCCTTTTGATAGTTTAGTCCATTTATATTCAGAGTATTTATTGACAGATACATATTTAGTATCATTTTTTACTTGTTTTGTTGTTGTTTCTAGAGGTCTTCTCTTTTCCTTTCACATCTTTGTAGATTTTGGTCCCCTTTAACATTTCTTGGCAGGCTAGTTTACTAGTCATGAACTCCTTTAGTTTTTGCTTGTCTGGGAAATTACTTATCTTGCCTTCATTCTGAATGAGAGTCTTATTGGAGTATTGGAGTGTTCTTGGCTGCAGGTTTTTCCCATTTAGCACATTGAACATACCATGCCATTGCCTTCTGGCTTGCCAAGTTTCTGTGGAGAGATTTGCTGCTAACCTTATTGGTGTTCCTTTATAATTTAGCGAATTCTTTAGTCTTTCTGCTTTTAGGATTTTTTTCTTCATCTCGTTTTGCAAATTTAACTACAATATGTCTTGGTGTTGGCCTGTTTTTGCTTATTTTAAGGGGAGTTTTCTGTTTCCTGGATTTGGATATCCATTTCCTTCACCAGATTAGGGAAATTTTCAGCTAAATTTCCCTCAAATAAATCTCCTACTCCTTTTTCTCTTTTTCTGGGACTCCTGTAATATGAATGTTATTACATATGGTGGAGTCACTGAGTTCTCTAACTCTTCTTTCATGATCCAAGATTTTTCTTTGCCTTTTTTATTCAGCTTCATTTGTGTCCACAATTCTATGTTCTATATCACTTATTTGTTCCTCTCCTTTTCTATCCTTGTGGCCATTAATCTGGTTCATTTCAAATCTTGGTTATTGAATTTTTCATTTTGGCCTGATTAGTTTTTAGCTCTTTTATCTCTTTTAACTCTTTTAGTAAGGGTCTCTCCCATATCTTCTATGCTTTTCTCAAGCTCAGTTAGTATCCTTATAATTGTTGCTTTAAATTCTGGATCAGGCATATTACTTATATCTTTTTGATCCAACCCTGGTTGTGACCTTTTCTTGTTCTTTCTTTTGGGATAAATCCCTCCGTCTTGGCATTTTGTCTAGGTCTCTGTCTTCCATATGTTAGGAAAACCTGTTATGTTCCCTGCTCTTGAGAATAATGGCTTTATGAATAAGAAGTCATATAATATCCGTACTTGGCACTTTGGGGAGTATCTCTGATGTCTGCTGCAAGCACTCTACTGCTGTTTTAGCTGCTCCATTCACGAGGTCAGTCGTTTGCAGAGTTTCTCCTTGCCAGCAGTGTGGAGTGTTTGTATCTTGGCCAGATCATGCCAAGGCTTGATATAGTTTTAACTATATGTGCTCTGGTCTATTTGCTAAAAGAGACCTGATAGTAGTCACACTAGAACTGAAGCTTTGTACACCTCAATGGTAGTAGATGTGATGCATGAAGAGGTTTCTGCTGGTCTTCTGGGGGAGAAGCCTGCTGTACTGGTCCTAATGCACACTTTCCTGAGCAAAGCAGTAGCAGCGGAGCACAGGGAAGGCAAGACTTGGTAGAAGCAGGTTAGGCAGCAACGGTTGGCTTTGGGCTCTTCACTGAAGTTGGTTAATGCTGACGGGTGGGGAAGATAAATGGTGCCAGCCTTCCCTTTGTCCCTAAAGAGAGGAGTCCATGCTTGCTGCATAAGGAGAGGACTTTCAGAGAAGAGGGCAAGATGGCGGAGAAGTAGGGAACTCCATACATTTCACTAGCTCCCATATCTCACACGGAGAAGGCCTGAAGCCATAGGAACCCTTACAGAATCCAGGAGTTTGGGAGGAAAAGGAGAAAGAGTCTGCTGAGAAAACTTTATAGTGGCTACGTGAAGAAACAAGCCAAAGTACACATGGTGGAGAGTCCCAAATACCACTACGAGTAGGAAAATAAAATAAATAATTATTTTATTAAAATAAAATAAATAAATAATCAAGGTCTCAACAAGAGAGGCCAAGAGATACCATTCAAAGAACACTTTATGAAGGGAGACCCTGGACAGTCAAAGAGCCTTCTTTGGTAAAGCAGCACTCACAGGTACAGAGAGCATAACAAGCTTTTAAAACTAACAAGAGATAGAAAGCTAATCAAAATGATGAAACAAAAGAGCTCTCCTCCAAAGAAATTCATGAAGAATTTACAGCTAAAGAACTGCTCAAAATAGATATAAGCAACATAACTGAACAAGAATTTAGAATAATAGTCATAAAATTAATTGCTGGGCTTGAAAAAGGCATGGAAGACATCAGACAAACTATTGCTACAAAGACTATTGAGCTTAAAAATAGTTCTGATGAATTAAAAAATGCTATAAATGAGATACAAATTGAATGGAGGCGTACAATTGCACAGATTGAAGAGGCAGAGAGGAGAATAGGAAATTAGACACATAATTATAGAAAAAGGAAGACAAGAAAAAGACTAACTGATCCAGGAGCACAAAAGGAAAGTTCAAGAATTGAGTGACAATCAAATGGAACAATATCTGTATCATAGGAATTCCAGAAGAAGAAGAGAGAGGGAAAGGTGCTGAAGGAGTCTTGGAACAAATTACAGCAGAAAACTTACCCAACCTGGAGAGGGAAGTAGAAGCTGAAATTCAAGAGGCACAGAGAACTCCCCTCAGACATAACTTGAATCGATCTTCTGCATGACATATCATGGTGAAACTGGCAAAATATAAGGACAAAGAGAGAATTTTTTTTTTCAAATAGTTTATTGTCAAATTAGTTTCCACATAACACCCAGTGCTCATCCCCACAAGTGCCCTCCTCCATGCCCACCCCTCCTCCCCCCACATCCACCAGTCCTCAGTTTTTGTCAGCATTCAAGAGTCTCTCATGGTTTGCCTCTCCCCTTTCCCCCACCATTTCCGCCCTTCTTCTCCCCCCTTGGTCCTCTGTTAAGCTCCTCCTAATCCTCCTATACGTGCACACATATGATATTTGTCCTTCTCTGCCTGACTTATTTCGCTCAGCATAACACCCTCAAAGGTCCATCCATGTTGCTACACATGGCCAGATTTCATTGTTTCTCATTGCCATGTAGTATTCCATGGTATAGATAAACCACATCTTCTTGATCCATTCATCTGTTGATGGACACTTAGGCTCTTTCCAGGTTTTAGCTATTGTGGAGAGTGCTGCTATGAACATTGGGGTACATGTGCTCCTATGCCTCAGCATTTCTGTATCCCTTGGGTAAATTCCTAGCAGTGCTATTGCTGGGTCATAGGGGAGTTCTGTTGTTAGTTTCCTTAGGAACCTCCACACTGTTTTCCAGAGGGGCTGTACCAGTTTACATTCCCACCAACAGTGTAGGAGGGTGCCCATTTCTCCACATCCTCGCCAGCATCTAGAGTTCTCTGATTTGCTCATTGTAGCCACTCTGACTGGCGTGAGGTGATATCTCAGTGTGGTTTTGATTTGTATTTCCCTGATGAGGAGCGATGCTGAGCATCGTTTCATGTGTCTGTTGGCCATCTGGATGTCCTCTTTGGAGAAATGTCTGTTCATATCTTCTGCCCATTTCTTCACTGGGTTGTTTTTCGGGCGTGTAGTTTGGTGAGTTCCTTGTAGATTCTGGATATCAACCCTTTATCTGATATGTCATTTGCAGCTATCTTTTCCCATTCCGTTGGTTGCCTATTAATTTTCTGGGTTGTTTCCTTGGCTGTGCAGAAGCTTTTAATCTTCAGGAGGTCCCAGCAGTTTATTTTTGCTCTTAATTCCCTTGCTTTTGGGGATGTGTCAAGTAAGAAGTTGCTGCAGTGGAGGTCAAGGAGGTTGTTTCCTGCTTTCTCTTCTAGGGTTTTGATGGTTTCCTGTCTCACGTTCAGGTCCTTTATCCATTTTGAGTTTATTTTTGTGCATGGTGTGAGAAAATGATCTAGTTTCATTCTTCTGCATGTTGCTGTCCAGTTCTCCAACACCATCTGTTAAAAAGGCTGTCTTTTTTCCATCGGATATTCTTTCCTGCTTTGTCAAAGATTAGTTGGCTGTATACTTTTGGGTCCACTTCTGAGTTCTCAATTCTGTTCCATTGGTCTATGTGTCTGTTTTGTGCCAATACCATACTGTCTTGATGATGACAGCTTTGTAGTAGAGGCTAAAGTCTGGGATGGTGATCCCTCCCGTTTTGGTTTTATTTTTCAGGATTACTTTGGCTATTCGGGGTCTTTTGTGGTTCCATACAAATTTTTGGATAGTTTGTTCTAGTTTTGAGAAGTATGCTGGTGCAATTTTGATTGGAATTGCATTGAATGTGTAGAGTGCCTTAGGTAGTAATGACATCTTAACTATATTTATTCTTCCTATCCATGAGCATGGAATGTTTTTCCACTTCTTTGTGTCTTCTTCAATTTCCTTCATAAGTTTTCTATAGTTTTCATCATACAGATCTCTTGTATCCTTGGTTAGGTTTATTCCAAGGTATTTTATGGTTTTTTGTGCAATTGTGAATGGAATCAGTTTCTTGATTTCTCTTTCTGTTGCTTCATTATTGGTGTATAAAAATGCAACCGATTTCTGTACGTTGATTTTGTACCCTGCAACTTGGCTGAATTCTTGGATCAGTTCTAGTAGGCTTCTGGTGGAGTCTGTTGGGTTTTCTATGTAGAGTATCATGTCATCTGCGAAGAGTGAAAGTTTGACTTCCTCTTTGCCAATTCTGATGCCTTTGATTTCCTTTTGGTGTCTGATGGCTGATGCTAGGACTTCCAGCACTATGTTAAACAGCAGTGGTGAGAGTGGGCATCCCTGTCGTGTTCCTGATCTCAGCGGAAAGCTCTGAGTTTTTCCCCGTTGAGGATGATGTTAGCTGAAGGCTTCTCATAGATGGCTTTGATGATGTTTAAGTAGGTTCCTTCTATCCCAACTTTCTCGAGAGTCTTTATTAAGAAGGGATGCTGTATTTTGTCAAATGCTTTTTCTGCATCTATTGACAGGATCATATGGTTTTTATCTTTTCTTTTATTAATATGATGTATCACATTGATTGATTTGCGAATGTTGAACCAGCCCTGTAACCCAGGAATGAATCCCACTTGATCTTGGTGGATGATTCTTTTGATATGCTGCTGGATTCGATTTGCAAGGATCTTGTTGAGAATTTTTGCATCGGTATTCATCAAGGATATTGTCCTGTAGTTCTCTTTTTTGCTGGATCTCTGTCTGGCTTGGGAATCAGAGTGATGCTGGCTTCATAAAATGAGTCCGGGAGTTTTCCTTCGCTTTCTATTTTTTGGAATAACTTGAGAAGAATTGGGATTAATTCTGTTTTAAATGTCTGGTAGAATTCCCCAGGGAAGCCATCAGGTCCAGGGCTCTTATTTGTTGGGAGATTTTTGATCACTGATTCGATTTCCTCACTCGTTATGGGTCTGTTCAGGTTTTCTATTTCTTCCTGTGTGAATTTTGGTAGTGAGTGTGTGTTTAGGAATTTGTCCATTTCTTCTAAGTTGTCCAATTTGTTGGCATATAATTTTTCATAGTATTCCCTGATAATTGCTTGTATTTCTGAGGGGTTGGTTGTAATAAGTCCATTTGCATTCATAATTTTGTCTATTTGGGTGCTCTCTCTTTTCTTTTGGATAAGTCTGGCTAGAGGTTTGTCAATTTTGTTTACCTTTTCAAAAAACCAACTCTTGGTTTCATTGATCTGTTCAATTGTTTCTTTGGTCTCTATGTTGTTTATTTCTGCTCTAATTTTCCCTCTAATTGCTTGTATTTCTGAGGGGTTGGTTGTAATAAGTCCATTTTCATTCATAATTTTGTCTATTTGGGTGCTCTCTAAGGACAAAGAGAGAATTTTGAAAACAGCTAGGGAGAAAAGGGCCCTAACATACAAAGGGAAACCTATCAGAGTGATGACAGACCTATCTACTGAAACTTGGCAGGCCAGAAAGGAATGGCAGGAGATCTTCAATGTGATAAACAGAAAAAATATGCAGCCAAGAATCCTCTATCCAGCAAGCCTGCCATTCAAAATAGAAGGAGAGATAAAAGTCTTTCTAAATAAACAAAAATTGAAAGAATTCGTCACCACTAAACCAGCCCTACAAGAAATCCTGAGGGGGACCCTCTGAGGGAACGGTTTAAGGAACACAAGATAACAGAGACACCACCACAAGCATGAATCCCACAAAGGTCACGATGACTCTAAACCCATGTTTTTCAATAATAACACTGAATGTAAACAGACTAAATGCCCCAACCAAAAGACATAGGGTAGCAGAATCGATAAAAAACAAAATCCATCTATTTTCTGTCTACAAGAAACTCATTTTAGACTGGAGGACAACTTCAGATTGAAAGTAAGGGGATGGAGCACAAAAGCATGGGAATCAAGAGCAAAAATAGTCCGATTGGGACCTCATCAAGATTAAAAGCATCTGCACGGCAAAGGAAACAACCCACAAAACTAATAGGCAACCAACGGAATGGGAAAAGATAGTTGCAAATGACATATCAGATAAAGGGTTAATATCCAAAATCTATAAGGAACTCACCAAACTCACACCAGAAAAACAAACAACCCAGTAAAGAAATGGGCAGAAGATATGAACAGACACTTCTCCAAAGAGGACATCCAGATGGCCAACAGACAAGTGAAACGATGCTCAGCATCCCTCCTCATCAGGGAAATACAAATCAAAATCACACTGAGATACCACCTCACGCCAGTCAGAGTGGCTAAAATGAGCAAAACAGAGAACTCTAGATGCTGGCGAGGATGTGGAGAAACGGGCACCCTCCTACACTGTTTGTGGGAATGTAAACTGGTGCAGCCCCTCTGGAAAACAGTTTGGAGGTTCCTCAAAAAATTAACAAAAGAACTCCCCTATGACCCAGCAATAGCACTTCTAGGAATTTACCCAAGGGATATAGGAATGCTGATGCATAGGAGCACATGGACCCCAATGTTCATAGCAGCACTCTCAATAGCCAAAACATGGAAAGAGCCTGAGTGTTCATCAACGGATGAATGGATCAAGAAGATGTGGTTTAACTATAAGATGGAATACTACATGGCAATGAGAAAGAATGAAATCTGGCCTTATGTAGCAACATAGATGGAACTTGAGGGTGTTATGCTGAGCGAAATAAGTCAAGCAGAGAAGGACAGCTACCATATGTTTGCACGTATAGGAGGATTAGGAGGAACTAAACGGAGGACCATGAGGGAGAGGAAGGGGTAAAATAGTGGGGGAGGGGGAGAGAGCCAAACCATTTGAGGCTCTTGAATGCTGAGGACAAACTGAGGACCGATGGGTATGGGGCGAGGGGAAGGGTGGTGATGGGCATGGTGAGCACTGGGTGTTATATGGAAACCAACTTGACAATAAACTATTTGTAAAAAAAAAAAAAAGAATGTATTATGCAAAGCGAAATAAGTAAATCAGAGAAAACAAATATATGATTTCACTCATATGTGGAACTTAAGAAACAAACAGATGAATGAATGGGAAGTGGAGAAAGAGAAAAAAGGGAAACAAACCACAAGAGTTTGTTTCCACTATAATTATTATTCTTCTCTAACTACTATATGTTTCTCTCTAATTATAGAGGAGAAACAGGGTTAACTGAGGGATGTGAGTATGTGATGGGCTAGGTGGGTGACAGGTTAAGAAGGGCACTTGTGATTAGCACTGGGTGTTGTATGTAAGTGATAAATCACTGAATTCTACTTCTGAAACCAGTATTGCACTATATATTAACTAACAAAGATATAAATAGTAATAAAAATGCAAAAGAGAAAAAATAAAAATGTAAAATAAACCCCAAACAAAACCAATCAAATGTTAAAAATAATTTCAAGTACAAAAAAAAATTTGTCAATAGATGCATAAAAAGCATTTGACAAAATTCAGTACTCTTTCATAAAATGTTCATTAAAAAGTACAACAAATTAGGAATAGAACGTTCCTTAACCCACTAAGTATCATATATAAAAATCTCATAGCTAACCTGATATTTAATGGTAAAAGACTGCCTCCCCTTTAAAATCAGGGATAAGGTAAGTTTGTCTTCTCTCATTACTTTTTTTTTTATAGTTTATTTATTTATTTTGTGGGAAATAAGTTTATTTATTTCTGTGCACACACAGAAAGGGCAGAGAGAGAGGGAGAGAGAGAATGAGAAAGAATCCCAAGCAATTCTCACACTGTCATATTGTGGAGCCTAATGCAGGGCTTAAACTCACGAACCATGAGATCATACCCTGAGCTGAAGTCAGATGTCCAACCGAGACACCTAGGAGCTCCCGATCTCACCACTTTTATTCAACCTGTACCAGAGCATCTAGTGAGGGCAATTAGGCAAGAAAGAAGAAATGAAAGGCATCCAGCTTAGAAAGGACAAGTAGAATCTATGTTGACAGATCATATGATCTTTATGTAGAGTATTCCAGGGAATACACACACACACACACACACACACACACACACACATACACACACACACACATTTATTAAAGCTAACAAATGAGTTCAATAATTCTGTAGAATTCAAGGTCAGTATGTAATAATCAGTTGTTTTTTCTGTATTCTTGCAATAAACAAAATGAAAATGATATTAAGAAACAACCCCATTTATGATAGCAGCACAGATTAAAATGCTTAGAGATAAATGATTTAAAGTAATGCAAAATTTACAATCTGAAAAGTGCAAACAATGCTGAAAGAAATAAAAGAAAATCTAAATAAATGAAAAAACATGCCATGTTTATGGATTGGAAAGTTTAATATTATTAAAATGAAAATACTCCCCAAGTTGACCTATGGATTAAATTCAGTGTTTATCAGAATTCTGGATCATTTCTTTGTATAAATCGAAACACTGATTCTAAAACTCATATGAAATTAGAAGAGACCCAGAATAGCCAGAGCAATCTTTTAAAAGATGCACAAATTTGGAGTACTTACATTTCTCAATTTTAAAACTTAACACAAAGCTTCAATAATCAAGACAGTGTGGTACTGGAGTAAGACATAGATCAATGGATAGAATTGAAAGCTTAGAAAAAGTCTGTTAAATTTTTGGTCAATTGATTTTTGACAAGTGAGCCAGGATAATTCAATAGAGAAAGAATAGTCTTTCAAAAATTGTGCTGAGGCAACTGAAAGTTCACATGTAGAAAAATAAAGTTGGACCCCTACCTCACACCATATACATAAATGAACTAAACGCATAATCGGCTAGAAGAGCTAAATTTCTAAAATGCCTAGAATGAAAATTAGAAGTAAATTCTTATAACCTTTGATTAGGGAATTATTTGTTAGATACAACGCCAAAAGCATAGCAACAACAGAAAACATAGGTAATAAAATGAACCTCATAAAAGGTAAAAACCTTTGTGCATCAATGAATACCATTACAAATATAAATATGTGGGGTGGAGCTAAGATGGCAGCATAGTGGGAGGACCCGAAATTTTCCTCATCCCTCAAACACAGCTATATAACTGTCAAATCATTCTGAAGACTCAAGGAATTGACCTGAGGACTGTGGAACAAATTACGCAACCAGAGGGAGAGAAGAGGACACTTTAAGGAAGGTAGGAAGTGCAGAGATGTGGTCTGGGGGAGAAATGGACCTGGGGTCTTGGATCTTGGGTGCTATGGACAGGAGGAAGCCGTGGTCGCAGATACAGTTAAGCGAGAGTGAATCTCCTGGGAATAAAGAGGAGAACATTTCTTGAAAGCTGGGAAAATGAGAGGGGTGAATTTCATTAAGTCTGCAACCAGTGCAAAGACTCAAAGACTAGACTGTATTTTTTTATATCTTCTCTATTGCATGATTGGCCTATTCATTCTTTAGTAGGGTGTTGTTTAACCTCCATGTTTTTGGAGGTTTTCCAGACTTCTTCCTGTGATTGAGTTCAAGTTTTAAAGCATTATGATCCGAAAGTGTGCATTGGTATGATCTCAGTTCTTTTGTATTTATTGAGGGCTGCTTTATCTCCCAGTATGTGATCTGTCTTGGAGAATGTGCCATGCACACTTGAGAAGAAAGTGAATTCCCCGGCCTCCGGATGTAGAGTTCTAAATATATGTGTCAGATCCATCTGGTCCAATGTGTCATTCAAGTCCATTGTTTCTTTAGTGATTTTCTGCCTGGTTGAACTATCCATTGCTGAAAGAGGAGTATTAAAGTTCCCTGCTATTAGCACATTCTTATCTACAAGATTGTTTCTGTTTGTGATTAATTGTTTTAAATATTTAGGTGCTCCCATATAGACATTTATGATTGTTAGTTCTTCCTGATGCATATACCCTGTAATTATTATATAATGCCCTTCTTCATCTCTTGTTATTGTCTTTAATTTAAAGTCCAGGTTGTCTGATATAAGTATAGCTACTCCAGTTTTCTTTTGATTTCCAGTAGCATGATAGATATTTCTCCATCCCCTTACCTTTAATCTGAAGGTATCTTCCAGTCTAAAATGGGTTTCCTGGGGCGCCTGGGTGGCTTAGTCGGTTAAGCGTCCGACTTTCGCTTAGGTCATGATCTCGCGGTTCGTGGGTTCGAGCCCCGCGTCGGGCTCTGTGCTGACTGCCAGCTCAGAGCCTGGAGTCTGTTTCAGTCTGTCACTCCCTCTCTCTCTGACCCCCTCCCCTGCTCACGCTGTCTCTCTCTCCTAGAAATAAAAAAAAAAACAAACATAAAAAAATAAAATAAAATGGGTTTCCTGCAGACAGCAAATAGATGAATTTTGTTTTTTTATCCATCCTGCTACCCTATGTCTTTTGATTGAAGCATTCAGTCCATTTACATTCAGTGTTATTATTGAAATATGTGGGTTTGGAGTCATTGTGTCCTTTGTGGGATTCACGCTTGTGCTGGTGTCTCTGGTGTCTTCATTCCTGGCAGCCTTTCCCTCATAGAGTCCCCCTCCGGATTTCTTATAGGGCTGGTTTAGTAGTGTCAAATTCTCTCAATTTCTGTTTATTTGGAAAGACTTTTATCTCTCCTTCTATTTTGATTGACAGGCCTGCTGGGCAGAGGATTCTTGGCTGCATATTTTTTCTGTTCATCACATTAAAGATCTCCTGCCATTCCTTTCTGGCCTGTCAAGTTTCAGTAGACAGGTCTGTCACCACTCTGATAGGTTTCCCTTTGTATGTTAGGGCCCTTTTCTCCCTAGCTGCTTTCAAAATTCTCTTTGTCTTTATATTTTGCCATTTTTACTATGATATGTCGTGCAGAAGATCGATTCAAGTTACATCTGAGGGGAGTTCTCTGTGCCTCTTGTATTTCAACGTTTACTTTCTTCCCCAAGTTGGGGACGTTTTCTGGTATACTTTGTTCCAGTACTCCTTCAGCATTTTTCCCTCTCTCTTCCTCTTCTGGGATTCCTATGATACGGGTATTGTTCCGTTTGACTGTATCGCTGAGCTTTCGAACTCTTCTTTCATGTTCCTGGATCAGTTTGTCTCTTTTTTTTTTGGTCAGATTCTTGTTTTTCTATAATGGTGTCTTCTAAATCACTTATTCTCCTTGTGCCTCTTCAATCCATGCATTGGATGCCTCCAGTTTATTACGTATCTCATTTATCGCATTTTTAAATTCATCATGCGTATTTTTATGCTCCATGTTTTTTGTTGCCATAGTTTCTTTGATGTCCTCTATGCTTTGTTCAAGCCCAGTTATTAATTTTATGATTATTGTTCTAAAATCTTGTTCAGTTATGCTGCTTATATCTGTTTTGAGCAGTTCTTTAGCTGTCAATTCTTCCTGGAATTTCTTTGGAGGAGAGCTCTTTTGTTTCATCATTTTGGTTAGCTTACTATCTCTTGTTAGCTTTCTATCTCTTGTTAGTTTCTATCTCATGTTATCTCCACCTGTGAGCGCTGCTATACCCAAGAAGACTCTTTGAGTGTCCAGGGCCTTTCCTTTCAGAAAGTGTTCTTTGAATGGTGTCTCTTGGTCTCTCTTGTTGAGATCTTGGTTATTTTATTTTCCTACTCATAGTGGTATTTGGGACTCTCCACCATGTGTACTTTGGCTTGTTTCTTGAGGTAGCCCTGAAGAAGAAAACAGACAGATAAACACACAGGGAACAGAGGCACAAAAATGCACAGAGAAATCCAACAAACATGCAAACAGAGGGAAAACTAAAAAGCAAAGAGAAAAGATGGAGGAGGGAAGGCGAATGATAGAAAATAAAAATACATAAAAAAGTCAAAAAGATGAAAATAAAAGGAAAAAAGAAGAAAACTGATAGACAAAGAACAGTTTAAAGCATATAACCAGATTTCCCAGCTAGAATTAATTAGCTGGGTGTATGCAGTGCTTGTTGAAGCTCATAGAGAAAGAGAGAGATGACAGGGCAGGGATGAGGCAAAATTGGAAATAGAATAAACAGGCAGAAGTGGATAAGAAGCTTTTTTCAAAGAGCTATAGGGTGGAATATAGTTGGAGAGGTGAAAGAAAGATGCTGGTGTTATCCAGAGAAGCTATATAGTCTAATTACTCCTGAGTGAAAGAGATGAAAAGGTAGGTAAGTGTAGAATTTACATCTACAGAATGGACTAAACGTGACTGTTTAAGCAAGCCAGTGACCAGAATTAATCAGGTCAGTGTTCCGACAAAAAAGAAAAAAAAATAATTAAAAAACATTATAAAAATTAATTTAAAAAAAGGAGGGGGGCCGCTTTCTAGCAGTGATGGGGGTGGTTTGATCCCATGTGTCAGGCGGGAGTTCTGCCTTGGCAGTTGTGGGGTGAAGAGTGGAGGCGCTCCTGTCCTTTCCTGAACCAAGGGTTACACCTCATTCTTTTGGATGTGTAAACTCCCTGTGCTGGGGGTGCAGCCAAGGTGGGTCACGCTCTATATTCCAGGCCAGGCCTCGTTTCCAAATCCCAGTCCGTGCACCCCACTGATATTCCCATAGACACAGACTCGCAGGCAATCCCCTCAGGGCAATTCCAAGCCTCTTGCCTAGCCCTGGGGACTGAGCCAGAAGCCACTGCCCCTGTCTCCTCCATGTCTGGTTGGCGAGCAAGGACAGGGGTCGCCCTCAGGTAGGCTGTACAGTGAGAAACCGGGTCCCTCTGTGTCTCCTCACGTGAAAGAAAAACTCATAGGCAAATCTCCCAGTTTTAAGCCCTTCGCCTCCCCTCTAGGGATCCAGCCTAGCCAGAAGGGTGGAGGTGCGGTCGGTGCGTGGCCCCTCTAGGGGTCCAGCAGAGCCAGAAGCACAATGGCGCAGTAGGCACGCGGCCCCTCCAGGTTGAGTTGGCGCGCAGGGATTTGGCCAATATGCAGTTATTTTCGGGGATTGTTTGGGATAAGTACGTCCCCTGGAGAGCCAAGGACCGGTCCCTCTGTGTCCCAAGCAGAGATTTTTCTGTTCCCCAGAGACAGGGGCCATGTCTTGAGCAGTTTTCAGCCTCTCTCTTTCCCCTCTCACTCCCCGCAGACGGGGATCACCCCCGTCCCTCTGTGTCTCTGTTCTAGGCCCAATTTTATCTTCCCCAGTTTGCACTCACATTAAAAGGCTTTCTCAGTGGGCTCTGCCTCCTCTTTCTCCCAGTCTCCTGGATTCTGTATGGTTTCCTATGGCTTCAGATCTTTTCCATGCGAGATATGGGGGCGAGTGCAATGTACGGAGCTCCCTACTTCTCCGCCATTTTGTTCCCAACTTATCATAATACATTCTAACTCCATTCACATCATTGTAAATGGCAAGATTTCATTTTTTTGATGGCTAAGTAATATTCCTGTGTGTGTGCGTGTATATATATGCACATACATACACATATACATGTATACATATATCCCATCTCCTTTATCTATCCATCAGCTGATGAACATTTGGAATCTTCCCAGAGTTTGTCCATTGTTGGTAATAATGCTATAAACATTGGCATGCATGTACCCTTTGAATCTGTATTGTTGTATCCTTTAGATAAATACCTAATATTGCAATTCCTGGACCGGAGGATAGTTCTATTTTCAATTTTTGGAGTAATCTCCATACTGTTTTCCAGAGTCGCTGCACAAGTTGGCATTCCCACCAGCAGTACAAGAAGGTTCCCCTTTCTCCACATCCTCACCAACCCCTGTGCTTCTTATGTTGCTAATTTTAGCCATTTAGTCCCAAAAAACCTCAAACAAACCAGTTAAGAAATCAGCAGAAGACATAAATAGACACTTTTCCAAAGACATCCAGATATCCAACAGTTACATGAAAAGATGCTCAACATCACTCATCATCAAGGAAATACAAATCAAAATCACAATGAGATATCCTGCAGAGGGATAATATTGGTTTCATATAATGGATGAGTTGATGAGTTTCTCCTTAATTGTATTTTTATATAAGAGTGTGTGAAGGATTGGTATTCATTCTTTGAATGGTTCAATTCAGCAGTTAAGCTATACAAGACTGGGTATTTCTTTCTAGGAAGTTGTAAAGTTACCTATTCAATGTCTTTATTTTTTATATAGCTACTTATATTTTCAATTTTTTATGAGTCAGTTTTGGTAGTTTGTGCCTTTCAATCACTTGTCAATTTTTTAAGTTATTTAAGTTGTTGGCACAGCATTTTTCTTAGTATGTAATGTAAGAAGTAATGTTTCAATTTTCAGTCCTGATTTTAGATATTTGAACTTTCTTACTTTTTTATTGCTTAGTCTAGTTAAATTTTCTCAGTTTTGTTAATTGAAGAATCTGGCTCTAAGCCACAATCTTATGTGTGATCTTTCAGAATGAACTGTGGGCAATTATAAGCTTTAGCCTACTTAGCAGAACTCATGAGAAGGAGCTGCCCTCCTCACATCAGACTTGGTGTACAACAAATGTGTTGAAGTTTTCTTCTTTTTTCTTTTTAAATTTTTAATGTTTATTTTTCAGAGAAAAAGAGAGAGACAGAGAACAAGTGGAAGAGGGACAGGGGGGCGGGAGACACAGAACCTGAAGCAGGCTCTAGACTCTGAGCTTTCGGCACAGAGCTTGATGTAGGGCTTGAACCCACGAACTGTGAGATCATGACCTGAGCTGAGATCAGATGCTTAACTGACTGAGCCATCCAGGCGCCCCACATTGAAGTTTTCTTGAGGGAGTTCCAGTCAAGTGCTCATTCCTTATCCTACCCTGGGTCATCTAGGCTCATACACATGTCTTCATTCCTAGTCCAAGTGCCTCCATTTAGTGGCAGAAGCACTTTTCTTCATTGTGGCTTAGTACCTTTCTACTTCTAACCTTTTCCCTCTCCTACCATCAGGCCAACAGGTTATTAATAATGCTGGAGAAGACTTTGTTCAGGATTCATAGGCAGTGAAACAATTCATCTGATCTGTGCAGCATTTTATCTAACCTTCAGACAGAGCCATTTCATATGGCAGAGGGGGACTGAATGTTGAGGAGCCAGTACAACTCTTTGTCTATTGCTTCCAATTGCAGTAACTTAATGCAAACATAATTATTACTTTCCTTTCACCTTTTCTTGTCTTTTTCCCAGGTGCCAGTGCTGAAGCTGATTCCTGGAAAAGTTTGATAATGAGGTGGGGTCCCCTATCTTTTGCACAGCCCCCACTCATTTTGCAGGCTCTGTCTCAAGCATGGTGTGCTGAAACTATGGGGGCCATGGACCCATACCAGATGTGGCAAGCCATAGGACATCAGGCTACTACATGGGTGTAAATCAGGGAAAACATGTTACTGTCTTCATCATCAGATCCACTGTCTAGTTTCAGAGATTTTGCCTTGGGGGAAAAGCAGATAGCACATAATCTTTCCTTGAAGGATTTATATCACAGTGTGGATAAGATTACATTTGAGAGGGGCGCCTGGGTGGCTTAGTCGGTTAAGCGTCCGGCTTTCGCTTAGGTCATGATCTCGTGGTTCGTGGGTTCGAGCCCCGCGTCGGGCTCTGTGCTGACTGCCAGCTCAGAGCCTGAAGCCTGTTTCAGAGTCTGTGTCTCTCTCTCTCTCTCTGACCCTCCCCTGTTCACGCTGTCTCTCTCTATCCTATTAAAAAAAAAAAAAGATTACATTTGAGAGCCCTCTAAAAAAAACCTCAACCAAACAAACAGTTGAGGTTGTAATGAAAGGATCGAGGGGTAAATTTATGGATTTAATGAAAATATAGCATGTAGATCAACTAGTTCTCAAGATACAACTGGAGAGTGAGATAGAGGAAGGAGTCCTACTGGGTCTGAATAAATAGCAAACACTGACCTCAAAGTGTTATATCAAAGGAAGCACAATTTGACTATATTAATTTGTAGAGAAACTTATGCCCTGAATTGTTATAGAAAATGGAATAAATGGAGTAATGAGTAGAACTTTAACAGCTGAGTGTGGACTGGAAAAAAAATGAAAAAAAAAAAAAAAAGCTCTAGTAGTACCAGTGTCATTCCAGGGTTATTGTGGACATATCCAAAGCTGTGCTGCACTGAGAAGCAAATTCAGAAGCAAATACTGTGAAGACAAGTAGAAAGTATGAAAAACAAACTTCATTAAGTACACCATCCAGCCACTAAACAAACGACCAATGAGAAAAAAAAAAAACCAACCTCCAGAGATGAGGGACCAATATCCAGAGTTTCTACAATATGTGATCTAAAGTATCAACTCCAAAAAATTAAAAGGCATGCAAAGACACAGGAAAGGATGACTCATACATCAGGAAAAATGGAATAGAAAAAGGGAAAGACTTTTGAAAATAGATATTGAATTTAAAAGTAAAAGATTTCAAAGTAGCTATCATAAATATGTGCAAAAGAACTAAAGGACTTTAGTTTAAAGACATAAAGGAAGGTCTGATGACAACGTCAAATCAAATGGTAAATGTCAATAAAGAGATATAACTTTAAAAAGAACCAATGAAGTTTTTGGAGATAAGGTTTATAATAAACTAAACTTAAAAATTCAGTAGAGGGCCCTATAGCAGAAAAGTGAACTTGAAGAAAGATCAACAGAAATTAAGCAAACTGAAGAATGGGGATTAAAAGAATAAATGAAACTGAAGAGTAGATCAAAGAAATGTAGGACAGTATTCAGAGTACCAACATATGTGTAATAGGAGTGCCAGCAGAAAAGGTGAGAAAGAAGGAAAAATATTGAAGATATAATGATAGAAAATTTCCTGAATTTATCAAAAACAATAACCTACACATCCAGCAAGCTGGACATTCTCCCAATAGATCACATAGGTCAAATCAACAAATACAAAATAAAAAAAAAATGAGATCATACCATACATATTTTCTGACCATAATACTGCTCAGAAACTTGAAACTTGAAGTCAACCACAAGAATAAATTTGTAAAGACCACAAAATTTAACCAGTTAAAGAACATCCGGACAATAAGGAAATTAAAGAAAAAATAAAATAAGATATATGGCTACAAATAAAAGGGAAACATGGTAGTCCAAAACCTTTGGGATTCAGCAAAAGTAGTCGTAAGAGGGAAAAATATAGCAATGTTTGCCTAACTCAAGAAGTAAGAAAAATCTCAAATAAGCAACCTAACTTTACACTGAAAGGAGCTGGAGAAAGAATAAGTGAAGCCGGAAGCCAGAAAAATAAGGGAAATCGTAAAGTTTAGATATAGAAAGTAAAAATAAATAAACAAATAAAACAAAAATTACACACACACACACACACACACACACACACACACCAGTAGAACAGATCAATAAAACCAGGAGCTAGTTCTCTGAAAAAAAAAAATTAATAAAAATCGATCAGCTCTGGGGCGCCTGGGTGGCTTAGTCGGTTAAGCGTCCGACTTTCGCTTAGGTCATGATCTCGCGGTTTGCGGGTTCGAGCCCCGCGTCGGGCTCTGTGCTAACTGCCAGCTCAGAGCCTGGAGCCTGTTTCAGTCTGTGACTCCCCCCCTCTCTGACCCTTTCCTGCTCACGCTGTCTCTCTCTCTCCTAGAAATAAATTTAAAAAAAATATCTAAAAAAAAAACTCGATCAGCTCCTAGCTAGACTTATCAAACAGAACAGAGAATGGACCCAAATGCATAAAATCACAAAATAGAAAGGAGAAATAGCAACCAACAACACAGAAATAGAAGCAATTATAAGAGAATATTATGAAAACGTATATGCCAAAAATTGGACAACCTAAAAGAAATGGATAAATCACTAGAAACAAGTACCAAAACTGAAACAGGAAGAAATGGGAAAACTTGAATATACCAATAACCAGTAAAGAAATTGAATCAGTAATCAAAAATATCCCAACAAACAAAAATCCAGGACAAGGTGACTTCAAAGGAGAATTCTACCAAATATTTGAAGAAGAGTTAATATCTATTCTTCTCAAACTATTCCAAAAAACGGAAATGGAAGAAAAACACCAAATTCATTCTATAAGGCCAGCATTGCCTTGATTCCAAAACCAGATAAAGACTGGGGTGTTTGGGTGGCTCAGCTGGTTAAGCATACGACTTCAGGTCATGAACTTGCGGTTTGTGAGTTGGAGCCTCACGTTGGGGGCTCGGTGCTGAGAGCTGGGAGCCTGGAGGCTGCTTCAGACTCTATGTCTCCCTCTCTCTGCCCCTCCCTTACTCATTCTCTGTCTCTGTCTCTCTCTCTCTCAAAAATGAATAAACATTAAAAAAAAAACTTTGTAATTAAGCCAGAATAAATCCGAACTTGAGCAATCACAAAGAAAGTAAATGAGAAAATTATTAATGAAGTTCAATTGCTGTATTAGTAAATATTCACACAAAGCAAAAATGTAGCAGTAAAGGAGATAAAGAGAAACATAAGACGTGAGACATACGGGGAAAAAAAGTCAGATGGTTGACATAAATCCAACTCTATCAATAATGTGCATAAAATAAATAATACAGTTGAAAAGCAGATTTTACTATTGGATGGAGAGAAAGGTTAAGATGGCAGAGGAGTAGGGGAACCCTAAGCTTGCCTCCTTCCTTGCACATCTACAAGCAGAAAAATATTATCTTTAGAAGGTAGGAGATACAGAGAGTTTCATTTGGTGGGGGGAAGAGCTACAAGTGGTGTGGAGGAGAGGGATCCCTGATTGTGAGGAGACCAGCAAGAGAGAATGAGAGACAGAAAGAGTAAAAAAAGGGGGGAAAAAAAGGATGAAAGCACTTGTAGGGAACTGCATGAGAAAACTGTTCCCCAAATCATTGACTGGGGAAAAGGAGACGGTTTAAATACCGCCAATTTTTTATAAAAAGTGGAGCACAGAGTCTGGTTTCATAAGGTCAGTGCCATTGTTAGCATTGTGCCTGGCGGTGCTATGGGAGGGAAACAGGGGGGAGCTCTGGGTGTAGGTAGCATGGAATGAGGATCCTCTGGGTCATATGGGGAGAAGCAGTTCCCCTGCCTGGAGTGTATTTTCTAAAAGTGATATAGTCCTTTTCCAGGCAAAAGACGCTGCAGGTGCCATTGAGCAGCCCCATTCACCAACATAAGAACAAAGACACTGGCTGAGGGCAGCAAACGCTGGCCTGGTAATGGCTGCATGGTCGTGTGATGGTTTTCTGGGACAAGGCTGCACTGGCCACAGCACAGCAAGACCCTCTCGCAGAGGATCAGCAAAAGTTGGGTCTCTGGAGTCTGTGGTTTTGAAACCCAGGCGCACCTGAGGTAAAACAAACAAACAAACAGACAAAAAAAAAAAAAAACACCATCTGGAAGCTGGACAGTTAGGACACAGTCAGGGTGAAGGAAGGGATCTGACAGATGCAGGGAACACTGAAGGGACAATTGTTTGCTCATTTATGAAGGTTTCCTGAAGAGTGGCAAGCACAGGTTCCCAGATCCAGAGACCTGACGGTAAGGCAAGGCCATTTTCACCCCTAGCCAACCAGCATTGACCAAGCTTAGAGAGAGAAAAACAGCTCCAGGATATGGAGATGGAGGGGCTTACACCAAGCCCCACCCCACTATGCCCTGCAGGAATAGCTCCATTAGGGCAAGTTCACCTGTGAATCAGAGCAAAAGGCCCTTCCCCCCAAAAGACCAGTACAAATCCCTCCCATGCACCAAGTCAACTGATCATGAAGTGTTGAAAGCTTCAGCTCTATAGGAAACAGGATTGAGTTTGCTTTGGGTTTTTATTTTGGGGGGGGGGGGTTATTTGTTTTGTTTTTGTTTTAAATACAGAAAGAGCAATTTTTTATGTTATTTTAATTTTAATTTTTAAATTATTTTTATTTTTTATTTTACTCTTTTTACGATCAAGCTGCTCTTAACAAGCAAACCAAAACACACCAAGGATGAAGCTTCCTTTACTTATTATTTTTAATTTAATGTATTTTTTATTATCTCCAAAAATGACAAGATGGATGAATCATCCCAAAAGAAAGAACAGGAAGAAATGACTGCCAGAGATTCAATTATAGAGATATGAGTAAAGAGGTCTAAACTAGAAACTAAAACAGTAATTATAAGGATACTAGTAGGGCTTGGATAAAGCATAGAAGATGCTAGAGAATCCCTTACTACAGCGATAAAAGAACTAAAATCTAGTCAGGCCAAAATAAGAAATGCTAGGATTGAGATGCAAACACAAATAGATGCCATAACAATGAGGAGAGACAAAGCAGAGTAACAAAACAGTGATATAGAAGATAAAATTAAGAGGAAAACAAAGGTAATGGATCAGGAAGGCAGACTTAGGGAACTCATCAACTTATTAAAACATAGTAAAATTCATATCATAGGAGTCCCAGAAGATGAAGAGAGAAAAAAGGTAACAAGGGTTTATTTGAGTGAATTATAGATCAAAGTTTCTCTAATCTGGGGAAGGACACTGATTTGAAAAAAATCTAAGAAGCACATAGAACTCCCATTAAATTCAACAAAAGCTGACTATAGTCAAAATATTATACTAAAATTCACAAAATACATAGACAGGGAAAGAACCCTGAAAGCAACAAGGGAAAAATGTCCTTAACCTATAAAGGTTCACAGCACATCTCTCAACAGAAACTTGGCAGACCAGAAAGGAATGGCAGGATATATTCAACATGACGAATGGGGAAAATATGCAGCCAAGAATTCTATTTTTTTTTTAATTTTAAATCTTTATCTTTGAGAGAGAGAGAGACAGCAGGGGAAGGACAGAGAGAGAGAGAGAGACAGATAATTCCAAGTAGGCTCCCTACTGACAGTGCAGAACCTAATGCAGGGCTCGAACCCACAAGCCATGAGATCATAAACCTGAACCAAAATCAAGAGTCAGACTCTTAAATGACTGAGCCACCCATGTGGCTCAACCAAAATTTCCTTATCCAGCAAGTCTGTCATCCTGAATAGGAGGAGAGATAAAGGGATACTCTATGTAGAAGGCCCAAAAGACTCCAAAAAATTGCTAGAACTGATACAGGAATTCAACAGTCACAGGATATAAAATCAAGGTACAGAAACCAGTTGCATTTCTATACACCAATAATGAAGCAGCAGAAAGAGAAATCAAAGAATCAATCTCATTTACAATTGCACCAAAAACCATAAGATACTTGGGAATAAACCTAACCAAAGAGGTAAAAGATCTATATGAGGAAAACTATAAAAGGCTTTTTTAAAAAATTGAAGAAAACACAAAGAAATGGAATGCTCACGGGTTGGAAGAACAAATATTGTTAAAATGCCGATACTATCCAAAGCAATCTACACAGTCAATGCAATCCCTATCAAAATAACACCAGCATCCTCACAGAGATACAACAAATAATTCTAAAATTTGTATGGAACAAGAGAAGACACTGAATGAGCAAAGAAACCTTGAAAAAGAAAAGCTGGAGGCATCACAATTCTGAACTTTAAGCTACATTACAAAGCTGGAATCAAGACAGTATGGTACTGGCACAAAAACAGACAGATCAATGGAACAGAATACAGAACACAGAAATGGACCCACAAATGTGTGGCCAATTAATCTTCAACAAAGCAGAAAAGAATATCCAATGGAAAAAAGACAGTCTGTTCAGCAAATGGTGTAGGGAAAACTGGACAGCAATATGCAGAAGGAACCTGGATCACTTTCTTACACAAAAACAAACTCAAAATGGATGAAAGATTGAAATGTGAGACAGGAAACCATCAAAATCGTAGGGAAAACAAGCAACAACCTCTTTGACCTTGGCTGCAGTGACTTCTTACCAGGCATGTTTCTGGAGGCAACAGAAACAAATGCAAAACTGAACTATTGGGACCTCATCAAAATAAAAAGCTTCTGCACAACAATGGAAACAATAAACAAAACTAAAAGTCAACCATCAGAATGGGAGAAGATATTTGTAAAGTCATATATGATAAACGGTTAGTGTCCAAAATATTAAAGAAGTTATAAAATTCAACACTCAAAAAACCCCACAAATATTCCAATAAAAAAATGGGCAGAAACATGCATAGACACTTTTCCAAAGAAGACATCCAGATGGCTAACAGATACGTAAAAAATGCTCAATATCACTCATCATCAGGTAAATACAAATTAAAACCATAACGAGGTACCACTTCACACCTTTCAGAATGGCTAAAATTAACTCAGGAAACAGATGTTGCTGAGGATGTGGAGAAAGGGGAACACTTTTGCACTGTTGGTGAGAATGCAAACTGGTGCAGCCACCTTTGAAAACAGTATGGAAGTTCCTTCAAAAAGTTAGACCTACCCTACAACCAAGAAATTGCAGTACTAGGTATTTATCCAAAGGATACCAAAATGCTGATTCTAAGAGGTACAGGCACACCAATGTTTATATCAGTGCTATAAACAATAACCAAACTACAGAAAGGGCCCAAATGTCCATCAACTGATGAATGTATGAAGATGTGGTGTGTGTGTGTGCTTGTGTATATACACACACGTACACAATGGAATATTACTCAGCAATCAAAAAGAATGAGATCTTGTCATTTGCAACAATGTGGGTGAAACTAGCATGAGTTATGCTAAGCAAAATAAGTCAGTCAAAGAAATACAAATACATGATTTCATTCATATGTGGATTAAGAAACCAAACAGATGAATTTAGGGGATGGGAAGGAAAAATAAAGTTAGATAAAAACAGGGAAGGAGGCAAACAATAAGAGAGTCTTAAATATAGAGGACCAACTGAGGGTTGCTGGTGAGGAGGTGGGTGAGTGGATAGGCTAAGTGGGTGATAGGCATTAAGTAGGGCACTTGTTGTGATAATCACTGGGTGTTATATGTAAGTGACAAACCAGACCATGTTACATATTATTTACTGTTAAATAGGGAACCGTGAGATCATGACCTGAGCCGAAGTCAGACACCTAACCAACTCAGCCACCCAGGTGCCCCTGCAGTTCTCTTTTTTAATGAAGTCTCTATGTGGCTTTGGAATCAAGGTAATACTGGCCTCATAGAATGAGTTCGGAAATTTTCCTTCCATTCCTTTTTTTCTTTCTTTTGGAATAGTTTGAGAAAAATAGGCATTAACTCTTCTTTAAATATTTGACAGATTTCCCCTAGGAAGCCATCTGGCCATGAACTTTTGTTTGCTGGTAGATTTTTTGTTATAGATTTAATTTCTTCGTTGGTTATAGATCTGTTCAAATTTTCTATTTCCTTCTGTTTCAGTTTTGGTAATTTGTATATTTCTATGAATTTCTCCATTTATTCTAGATTGCCTAGCTTGTTGGCATATAATTTTTTCATAATATTCTCTTTTAATTGTTTGTGTTTTTGTGATGTTTGTTATTTCTTCTCTCCCACTGGTGATTTTATTTATTTGGGTACTTTATCTTTTCTTTTTGACAAGTCTGGGTAGTAATTTATCAATTTTATCCTTTTAAAGAATGAGCTCTTAGCTTCATTGATCTGTTCTACTAGGTTCTTTTTTTGTTTGTTTCTATATTGTTTAGTTCTGGTCTAACTTTATTATTTCCCTTCTTCTGCTGGATTTAAGCTTTATTTGCTGTTCCTTTTCTAGCTCCTTTAGTTGTAAGGTTAGGTTGTGTACTTGAGACCTTTCTTGCTTCTTGAGCTAGGTTTGTATTGCAATATACTTCCCTCTTAGGACTGCCTTTACTTCATTCAAAAAATATTGGACTTTCATATTTCATTTTCATTTGCTTCCATGTACTTATTAATTTCTTCTTTAATTTCATGGTTAACTCATTCATTATTTAGTAGGAATTTCTTTAATCTCCATGTATTTGTGGTCTTCCCCATTTTTTTCTTGTGGTTGACTTAAAGTTTCATAGCGTTTGCTTCTGAAAATATGCATGGTATGATCTCAATCTCTAGTACATATTGAAAGCTGATTTGTGACCCATTATGTGGTCTATTCTGGAAAAATGTTCTGTGTGCTCTAAAAAAAATGTGCATTCTGCTGCTTTAGGATGAAATGTTCTAAATATATTATCCATTAAGTCCATCCAACCCCATGTGTTATTCAAAGCCACTGTTTCCTTGTTGATTTTCTGCCTAGGTGATCTATCCATTGCTGTAGGTGAGGCGTTAAAGTCCCCTACCATTATTGTATTATTATCAGAGAGTTTCTTTATGTTTGTGATTAATTGATACATATATTTGGGTACTTAATTTGGGGGCATAAATATGGACAATTGTTAGATCTTGGTGGATAGAACCCTTAATTATGATAGAATGCCCTTCTTCATCTCTTTGTAGTCTTCTTTTTTAAGTTTATTTATTTATTTTGAGAGAGACAGAGAAAGCATGAGTGGGGAAGGGGCAGAGAGAGAGGGAGAGAGAGAATCCTAAGCGGGCTCCACACTGTCAGCATGGAGCCAAACGTGGGGCTCAAACTCACGAAACTGTGAGATCATCACCTGAGCCTAAACCAAGAGTCGGACACTTAATTGGCTGAGTCAACCAGGTGCCATTCTTGTTACAGTCTTTGTTTTAAAGTATAGTTTTTCTGATGTAAGTATGGGTACTCCAGCTTTCTTTTGACATCCGTCAGCATGACAGATGGTTACCCATCCCCTCATGTTGTATCTGCAGGTGTCTTTAGGTCTAAAATGAATCTCTTGAAGGCAGCATATAGATGGATCTTGTTTGTTTTTTTTAATCCATTCTTATACCTTCTATCTTTTGATTTAGTCCATTAACACCCAGAGTGATGATTGAAAGACAGGAGTTTTAGCACCATTGTGTTACCTACAAAGTAGATGTTTCTGATGATGCTCTCTGTTCCTTTCTAGTTTTGTTGCTTTTGGTCTTCCCTCCACCCCACTCCTAGAGTCCCCCTTAAAATTTCCTACAGGGTGAGTTTCATGGTCATGAACTCCTTTAATTTTTGTTTGTCTGGGAAATTATTTTTTTAATGTTTATTCATTTTTTGAGAGAGAGAGAGAGAGAGAATGAGTGGGGGAGGGCAGAGAAAGAGGGAGATACATTCTGAAGCAGCCTCCAGGCTTTGAGCTGTCAGCACAGAGTCTGATGCAGGGCTCGAACTCACAAGGAACTGTGAGATCATGACCTGAGCTGAAGTTGGACACTCAACTGACAGTCTCCCAGGCATCCCTAGGAAACTCTTCTCTCTCCTTCTATTCTGAATGACAGCCTTACTGGATAAAGAAATCTTTTTCTCATTCAGCACGTTGAAATTTCCTGCACTTCTTTCTGGCCTGCCATGTTTCTGTGGACAGATCTTCTGTGACCTGATCTGTTTTCATTTGTAGGATAAGAACCTTTTTCCTCTTGTTCCTTTCCTGATTCTTTCCTTGTCGGTTTATTTTGTGAATTTGACTATGATATGCCTTGATGATGCTCAGCTTTTGTTGTATTTAATGGGAGTTCTCTGTGCTTCTTGGATTTTGATGTCTGTGTCCTTTCCCAGATTAGGGACGCTTCGGCTGTAATTTGTTCACATAAACCTTCTTCCTATTTTTCTCTCTAAATCTTCTGGGATTCCTATGAAATGAATGTTCTTCCTCTTAATGAGTCGCTGAATTCTCTATGTCTTGTACTGTGATCTTTTGCCTTTGTTTCTGTCTTCTTTTCAGCTTCATTATTTTCCATTATTTTATCTTCTATATCACTGTCCACTGCTCTGCATTGTCTATCCTCACTGTCATGGCATTCATTCAAGATTGCATCTCGGTTATAGCATTTTTTTTTTTTTTAGGCCTAACTAGGTTTTCTTTTATCTCTGCCAAAAGGTATTCTCAAGAGTCCTCTATTCTTTTTCAACCCCAGGTAGTATTCTTACAAGCACAGTTTTAAATTCTAATTTAGACATCTTACTCATATCTATGTTGACTAAATCCTTGGACATCATTTCTTCCCGATCTTCCTTTTGGGTGAATTCCTCCATCTTATCATTTTGGAGGAAGAAAAAAAATTAATAAAATAATATTAAAAATAAAATATAAAAAGGTAAAAACAAAACAAAAAAATCAACTAAAGGAAGTCAAAAGCGAGGTGTATTTTGTGTTGCTTGTTAAGCTTGATAAAAATAAAATTGAGAAAATAAGTACATAAATAAATTCTTAAAAAATAAAATAGTATAAAATAAAATAAAGAAAATAAAAAATGATAAAAAGTTTGCTTTCTGTTTCCAAGAAAGACAAAGAAACCAAAGAAAGAAAGAAAACAACAACCAATAAAAACAGAAGCAATGAAAAAGAAGCAATGGAAGTGAACAAAGAAATAAACTAACTAAAAAGAACCAGATATATCTAGATCCAGTTTCCACTAGAGCTGAAATTTTGTAGCACATTATGATCCGTAGACTAAGAGGATGAAAAGTGTTTGTTCCTGCCATTTGGTTGAGGGGCCTGCTGCTCTGGTTCTCAGGCTGACTTGCCCTACTGGAAATATCCCAGGAAGTTGCAGGTGGGCAGTGCTTGGTGTTAAGAACTCTGTTCTCCACTTAGGAGCTCTGCTTAGCTCACTGGGTTGATCAGTACAGGTGTGCTAGTAGTGACAATGCCTTCACCCAGCTCTCTAGTTTCTGGAGTGGGAAACCCTCATAGACGCAATCAACCATCCCTCCTTGGTCTCAGGCTTCTGGACACTCCCCGCTTTACTCTGTATGTGTCCCAACTGTCTGTCTGCCAGGTGGTGTCTCCCTCCAGAGTTTTATCTCAGATAAAACCTCATGCTATAAACCCCAAACTTCAGAGATCCCCATGGCTTGGATCTACACTGATCTACTGAGGGAGGGTTTGGCCTAGCAGTGGCCCTACAAATTGTCACAGAAAATATTCACATGACTGCTCCATGGCAGAGGCTCAGATTTTATGGTAAATCAGAACACACAGCCAGCTGAAGGGTTTGCTGCCTTCAGTTGGCATCTATTTTTCCTACTCCAGTAAATGTGGCAGCCCTGTGGGGCCAGCTAGGGCTCTGGCTCATGCAAAGGCCATATGGCCTGTACCAAATGCACTCCAAACAGGAGAACCAAACAGGAGAACCACTTCTCCCTGAGTGGCACAAGGGCCCCTCAGACCGTGCTGCCTGCTCCCTGGGATTTGCCCTGCTTCCTTGCCAGAGCACCACCGGGTGTTAAGCTCCAAAACTTCAGGCACTATACTCTGCTGTTTATGAAAAACTGGTGGTATTGAAACCCTCTTCTTTTGGTGGAGGGGCAAGATGACGGAGAAGTAGGGAGCTCCGTACATTGCACTCACCCCCATATCTAAAATTGGGCAGGGATCGGAGACTGGAGGGACTGGGCGATCCCACTCTGCGGGGAGTGAGAGGGGAAAAAGAGAGAGTCCAAAACTACTCAAGATACAGGCCCTGCCACTGGGAAACAAAAACCTCTGCTTGGGGCATAGAAGGACGGTGCTCCCCAAATCCCCGCACCATCTCATCCCAGAGCAGCTGCGCGCTCGCGGGCACCGCTCCTTTGTTCCTTTGTACTCCCGGTGCGGCTGGATTCCTGGAAGAGCTGTGCACGGACCTCCAAGCTCCGAGCTGGCTGAAACTTTAGAGGGAAGGCAAAGGGCTTAAAACTGGGAGATTTGCCTGCGAATTCGTGTTTCGGGTGATGAGACACAGAGGGACCTGATTTCCCTCTCTCCAGTGGGCCAGACGCGCCCTGAAGACAAGCCCCTGCCCATGCTCGCCAACCCAACCTGGAAAAATGGGAGCACGGCTTCTGGCTCCACACCCAGGGCTAGGCAAGAGGCTTGGAATTGCCCTGAGGTGATCGCCTGCCAGGTTGTGGCTGCCTCTGTTTCAGTCAGGCGTGTGAACTGCACTTGGAAACTAGCCGGCCTGGGTTAAAGAGCGCGACCCACCCAGCACGGGAGTTTACACACCCAAAAAAGCGAGGTGCAGCGCTTGGGTCAAGAAGGTACTGGTGCACCACCACTCTCCTCCCCACAACCGCTAAGGCAGAGCTCCCGCCTGACTCATTGGTTCACACCACGCCCATCCCTGCTAGAGAGCTGCCCTCCTCCTTTTTTTTTTTTTTTTTTTACCCTTTTTCCTAGAACACTGACCTGATTAACTTTGGTCACAGGCTTGCTTAAACAGTCACAACTAGTCCATTCTGTAGATGTAAATACTACACCTACCGATATTTTCATCTCTTTTTCTCAAGAGTAATTAGACTATATAGTCTCTGGATAACACCAGCGTCCTTCTCTCACCTATCCAACCATATTCCACCCTTTAGCTCTTTGAAAAAAGCTTCTTATCCATCCTGCCTGTTCATTCTATTTCCAAACTTGCCTCATTCTGGCCCTGTCTTCTCTCTCTTTCTCTATGCTCTTCAACCAGCACTGCATACACACGGCTATTTAACTGTAGCTGGGAAATCGGTTATAAGCTTTAAACTGTTCTCTGTCCATCGGTTTTCTTCTTTTTTCCTTTCCTTTTCTTCTTTTTGACCATTTTATGTATTTTTTACTCTCTATTATTCGCTCTCCCTCCTCCGTCTTTTCTCTTAACTTTTTCATTTTCCCTCTCAGTTTGTATATTAGTTGAATTTGTCTGTGTGTTTGTGTGCTCCTGCTTCCTGTGTGTTTGTCTGCCTGTTTTTTCTCCAGGGCTACCTCAAGAAACAAGCCAGAGTACACAAGGTGGAGAGTCCCAAATATCACTACGAGTAGGAAAATAAAATAACCAAGGTCCCAACAAGAGAGACCAAGAGATACCACCAAAAAACATTCTCTAAAAGGATAGGCCCTGGACAGACAAAGAGTCTTCTTGGATACAGCAGTGCTCATAGGTGCAGAGAGCATAACAAGTCTTTAAAACTTTAGTATATGTGCTGCCGAAGTGAGCACAACAAGTCTTTAAAACTAAGAAGAGCTAGAAAGCTAACTAAAATGATGAAATAAAAGAGCTCTCCTCCAAAGAAACTCCAAGAATAAATGACAGCTAATCAACTACTCAAAACAAATATAAGCAGCAAACTAAAGATTTTAGAATAATAATCATAAAATTAATAGCTGGGCTTGGAAAAAGCATTGGGTACATCAAAGAAACTATGGCTACAGACAAAATGGAAAATAAAAATAGGCATAAAGAATTTAAAAATGCGATAAATGAGATACATAATAAATTAGACACCTCCAATGCATGGATTGAAGAGGCAGAAAGGAAAATAAGTGATTTAGAAGACACCATTATAGAAAAACAAGAAGCTGACAAAAAAAGAGACAAACTGATCCAAGAACAGGAAAGAAGAGTTCTAGAGCTCAGCGGTACGGTCAGATGCAACAATATCCATATCATAGGAACCCAGAAGAGTAAGAGAGAGGGAAAGGTCCTGAAGGGGTTCTGGAACAATTTATAGCAGAGAACTTCCCCAACCTGGGGAAGGAAGTAAATGTTGAAATACAAGAGGCTCAGAGGACTCCCCTCAGATGTAACTTGAATCGATCTTCTGCACGGCATATCATAGTAAAAATGGCAAAATATAATGACAAAGAGAGAATTCTGTAAGCAGCTAGGAAGAAAAGGGCCCTAACATACAAAGGGAAACCTATCAGAGTGGTGACAGACCTGTCTACTGAAACTTGGCAGGACAGAAAGGAATGGCAGGAGATCTTCAATGTGACGAACAGTAAAAATATGCAGCCAAGAATCCTCTACCCAGCAAGCCTGTCATTCAAATTAGAAGGAGAGATAAAAACCTTTCCAAGTAAACAGAAATTGAAAGAATTTGTCACCACTAAGCCAGCCCTACAGAAATCCTGAGGGGGACGCTCTGAAGGAAATGTTGCAAGGAACAAAGATACCAGAGTCACCACCACAAACATGAACCCTACAAAAGATACAAAGATTCTAAATCCACGTATTTCAATAATAACAGTGAATGTAAATGGGCTGAATGCTCCAATCAAAATACATAGGCTAGCAGGATGGATAAAAAAAAATCAAAATCCATCTATATGCTGTCTACAAGAAACTCATTTTAGACTGGAAGATACCTTCAGATTAAAAGTAAGGGGATGGAGAAATATATATCATGCTACAGGAAATCGAAAGAAAGCCGGAGTAGCTATACTTATATCACACAAACTGGACTTTAAAGACAATAACAAGAGATGAAGAAGGGCACTACATAATAATTACAGGGTCCATCCATCAGCAATAACTAACTATCATAAATGTCAATGCACCAAATATGGAAGCACATAAAATCTAAAACAATTAATCACAAACAGAAACAAGCTTATAGATAAGAATGTGCTAATAGCAGGGGACTTGAATACTGCACTTATAGCAATGGATAGGTGAACCAGACAGAAAATCACTAAAGAAATAATGGACTTGAAAGACACATTGGACCCCAGAAGGATCTACGGAAATATTTAGAACTTTACATCCTGAGGCCAGAGAATTTACTTTCTTCTCAAGTGAACATGGCACATTCTCCAAGATAGATCACATACTGGGTCATAAAGCAGCCCTTAATAAATATAAAAGAATTGAGGTCATACCATGCACACTGTCAGATCATAATGCTTTGAAACTTGAAATCAAATACAGGAAGAAGTCTGGAAAAACTCCAAAAACAAGGAGGTTAAAGAACACCTTACTAAAGAATGAATGGGCCAATCAGGCAATTAATGATGAAATTAAAAAATATATGCAAACAAATGAAAATGAAAACACAACAATCCAAAATCTATGGGATGCGGCAAAGGCAGTCCTAAGAGGAAAATACATTGCACTCCAGGCCTATTTCAAGAAATTAGAAAAAGCGCAAGTCCAAAATCTAACAGCTCACCTAAAGGAACTAGAGGCAGAGCAACAGGAACGCCCTAAACCCAGTAGAAGAGAAATAGTAAAAATCAGAGCAGAAATAAACAACATAGAGACCAAAGAAACAATTGAACAGATCAATGAAGCCAAGAGTTGGTTTCTTGAAAAAATAAACAAAATTGACAAACCTCTAGCCAGGTTTCTCAAAAAGAAAAGAGAGAGCACCACATAGACAAAATCATGAATGAAAACTGACTTATTACAACCAACCCCTCAGAAATACAAGCAATTATCAGGGAATACTATGAAAATTATATACCAACCAACTGGACAACTTAGAAGAAATGGACAAATTCCTAAACACACACTCACTACCAAAACTCACACGGGAAGAAATAGGAATTCTGAACAGACCTATAACAAGTGAAGAAATCGAATCAGTTATCCAAAATCTCCCAACAAATAAGAGCCCTGGAACTGATGGCCTCCCAGGGGAATTCTAGCAGACATTTAAAACAGAATTAATCCCAATTCTTCTCAAGCTATTCCAAAAAATAGAAAGCGAAGGAAAACTCCCGGACTCATTTTTTGAAGTCAGCATCACTCTGATTCCCAAGACAGACAGAGATCCAGGAAAAAAAAGAGAACTATAGGCGATATCCTTGATGAATACGGATGCAAAAATCATCAACAAGACACTTGCAAATTGAATCCAACAGCACATAAAAAGAATTATCTACCAAGATCAACTGGAATTTATTCCTTGATTACAGGGCTTGTTCAACATTCGCAAATCAATCAATGGGATACATCACATCAACAAAAGAAAAGATAAAAACCATATGATCCTGTCAATAGATGCAGAAAAAACATGTGACCAAATACAGCATCCCTTCTTAATAAAGACTCTAGAGAAAGTCGGGATAGAAGGAACCTACTTAAACATCATCAAAGCCATCTATGAGAAGCCTTCAGCTAACATCATCCTCAATGGGGAAAATCTGAGCGCTTTCCCCCTGAGATCAAGAACACCGCAGGGATGTCCACTCTCACCACTGTTGTTTAACATAGCGCTGGAAGTCCTAGCATCAGCCTTCAAAAGGAATAGCATCAGACAACAAAAGGAAATAAAAGCCATTAGAATTGGCAAAGAGGAAGTCAAACTTTCACTCTTCGCAGATGACATGATACTCTACATAGAAAACCCGACAGACTCCACCAGAAGCCTACTAGAACTGATCCAAGAATTCAGCCAAGTTGCAGGGTACAAAATCAATGTACAGAAATTGATTGCATTTTTATACACCAACAATGAAGCAACAGAAAGAGAAATCAAGAAACGGATCCCATTCACAACTGCACAAAAAACCATAAAATACCTAGGAATAAACCTAACCAAGGATACAAGAGATCTGTATGATGAAAACTATAGAAAACTTATGAAGGAAATTGAAGAAGACACAAAGAAGTGGAAAAACGTTCCATGCTCATGGATAGGAAGAATAAATATAGTTAAAATGTCATTACTACCCAAAGCAATCTACACATTCCATGCAATCTCAAACAAAATTGCACCAGCATACTTCTCAAAACTAGAACAAACAATCCTAAAATTTGTATGGAACGACAAAAGACCCCGAATAGCCAAAGTAATATTGAAGAAGAAAACCAAAACGGGAGGTATCACCGTCCCAGACTTTAGCCTCGACTACAAAGCTGTCATCATCAAGACAGTATCGTAATGGCACAAAAATAGACAATAGACCAATGGAATAGAATTGAGAACTCAGAGCTGGACCCAAAGGTATACAGCCAACTAATCTTTGACAAAGCAGGAAACAGTATCCAATGGGAAAAGAGAGCCTCTTTAACAGATGGTGTTAAGAGAACTGGACAGCAACATGTAGAAGAAGGAAACTAGATCAATTTCTCACACCATACACAATAAATAAATAAATAAATAAATAAATAAATAAATAAATAAATAAATAATTAAAATAAAATAAAATGGATAAAGGACCTGAACGTGAGACAGGAATCCATCAAAATGCTAGAAGAGAAAGCAGGTAACAACCTCCTTGACCTCCACCGCAGCAACTTCTTACTTGACACATGCACAAAAGGAAGAGAATCAAGAGCAAAAATAAACTATTGGGACCTCATCAAGATTAAAATCATCTCTACGGCAAAGGAAACAACCCACAAAACTAATAGGCAACCAATGGAATGGGAAAAGATAGTTGCAAATGACATATCAGATAAAGGGTTAATATCCAAAATCTATAAGGAACCCACCAAACTCCACGCCCAAGAAACAAACAGCCCAGTGAAGAAATGGGCAGAAGATATGAACAGACACTTCTCCAAAGAGGACATCCAGATGGCCAACAGACATATGAAAATATGCTCAGCATCCCTCCTCATCATGGAAATACAAATCAAAACCACACTGAGATACCACCTCATGCCGGTCAAAGTGACTAAAATGAGCAGATCAGAGAACTCTAGATGCTGGCGAGGATGTGGAGAAACGGGTACCCTCCTACACTTTGGTGGGAATGTAAACGGGTACAGCCCCTCTGGAAAACAGTATGGAGGTTCCTCAGGAAACTAACAATAGAACTCCCCTATGACCCAGCAATAGCACTGCTAGGAATTTACCCAAGGATTACAGTAATGCTGATGCATAGGAGCACATGTACCCCAATGTTCATAGCAGCACTCTCAACAATAGCCAAAACATGGAAAGAGCCTAAGTGTCCATCAAAGGACGAGTGGATCAAAGGACGTCCATCAAAGGACGAGTGGTTTATCTATACCATGGAATACTACATGGCAATGAGAAACAATGAAATCTGGCCATGTGTAGCAACATGGATGGACCTTGAGGGTGTTATGCTGAGTGAAATAAGTCAGGCAGAAAAGGACAAATATCATATGTTTGCACACATAGGAGGATTGGGAGGAACTTAACGTAGGACCATAGGGGAGAAGAAGGGGAGAAATGGTGGGGGAAAGGAAGAGAGGCAAACCTTGAGAGACTCTTTAATGCTGAGAACAAACTGAGGACTGATGAATGTGGTGGGGAGGGGTGATTGGCATGGAGGAGGACACTTGTGAGGATGAGCACTGGGTGTTATATGGAAACCAACTTGACAACAAACTATTTGTAAAAAAAAAAATAGTAACCCATGGTGACATGGTTGCTTTGGAGAACTATAAAATCTCTTATATCCCCAGAGCATACCTCTCTGTACCATAAAATAAAGCTGAGAAAGGTTTGAACTAAAAAAAAAAAAAGAAAAAGAAACGAAAAAAGGAAAAAGAAACCCTCTCCTTTTTCCCCATGAATGCCTTTGAAGAACAGATTTTTTAAGATAGTTTATTGTCAAGATGGTTTCCATGTAACACCCAGTGCTCATCCCCACAAGTGTCCTCCTCCATGCCCATCACCCCCTTCCGTTCCCCTGCTCCCACCCATCAGCCCTAAATTTATTCTTGGCATCCAAGAGTCTCTCATGGTTTGTCTCCCTTCCTCTCCCCATTTTTTCCCTTCTTCTCACCTATGGTCCTCCGTTAAATTCCTCCTAATCCTCCTATACATGCGAACATATGGTAGCTGTCCTTCTCTGCCTGACTTATGTCACTCAGCATAACACCCTCAAGTTCCATCCATGTTGCTACACATATCCACATTTCATTCTTTCTCATTGCCATGTAGTATTACATTGTATAGATAAACCACATCTTCTTGATCCATTTGTCCGTTGATGGACACTTAGGCTCTTTCCATGTTTTGGCTATTGTTGAGTGTGCTGCTATGAACATTGGAGTACATGTTCCCCTATGCATCAGCTGTCCTGTATCCCTTGGGTAAATTCCTAGCAGTACTATTGCTGGTCACAGGGGAGTTCTATTGTTAATTTTTTGAGGAACCTCCACACTGCACCAGAGGAGCTGCGCCAGTTTACTCACCAGCATCTAGAGTCCTCTGATTTGCTCATTTTAGCGACTCTGACTGGCGTGAGGTGGTATCTCAGTGTAGTTTTGATGTGTATTTCCCTGATGAGTAGGGATGCTGAGCATCATTTCATGTGTCTGTTGGCCATCTGGATATCCTCTTTGGAGAAGTGTCTGTTTACTGGATTGTGGAGTTTCGTGAGTTCCTTATAGATTTTGGATACTAGCCCTCTATCTGATGTCATTTGCAACTATCTTTTCCCATTCCATCGGTTGCCTATGAGTTTTATGGATTGTGTCCTTTGCCGTGAAGAAATTTTTAATCTCGATGAGGTCACAATAGTTCATTTTTTGCTCTTGATTCCCTTGCCTTGGGGGATGTGTCAAGTAAGAAATTGCTGCAGTGGAGGTCAAGGAGGTTGTTTCCTGCTTTCTCTTCTAGGATTTTGATGGATTCCTGTCTCACATTCAGGTCCTTTATCCATTTTGAGTTTGTTCTTGTGTATGGTTGAGAAAATGATCTAGTTTCATTCTTCTTCATGTTGCTGTCCAGTTCTCCCAACACCATCTGTTAAAGAGGCTGTCTTTTTTCCATTGGATACTGTTTCCTGCTTTGTCAAAGATTAGTTGGCTCTACATTTGTGGGTCCAATTCTGAGTTCTCTATTCTATTCCATTGGTCTTTGTGTCTGTTTTTGTACCAATACCATACTGTCTTGATGATGACAGCTTTGCAGTAGAGGCTAAAGTCTGGGATTGTGATGCCTCCATTTTGGTTTTCTTCTTAAATATTCCTTTAGCTGTTCAGGGTCTTTTGTGCTTCCATACAAATTTTAGGATAGTTTGTTCTAGTTTTGAGAAGTATGCTGGTGCAATCATGATTGGGATTGCATTGAATGTGTAGATTGCTTTGGGTAGTAATGACATTTTAACTATATTTATTCTTCCAATCCATGAGCATGGAACGTTTTTCCACTTCTTTGTGTCTTCTTCAATTTCCTTCGTAAGTTTTCTATAGTTTTCATCACACAGATCTCTTATATCTTTGGTTCGGTTTATTCCTAGGTATTTTATGTTTTTTTTTGTGCAATTGTGATTGGGATCAGTTTCTTGATTTCTCTTTCTGTTGCTTCATTGTTGGTGTATAAAAATGCAATCGATTTCTGTACGTAGATTTTGTACCCTGCAACTTGGCTGAATTCTTGGATCAGTTCTAGTAGGCTTCTGGTGGAGTCTGTCGGGTTTTCTATGTAGAGTATCATGTCATCTGTAAAGAGTGAGAGTTTGCCTTTCTGATGAGCACTGGGTGTTGTATGTAGGAGACCCATCACTGAATTCTATTCCTGAAACCAGTATTGACTGTATGTTAACTAGCTAGTATTTAAATAAAAATTTAAAAACTAAGTAAAGTAATATTGGGTAAATAAACCTGAGCCAACCATATGTTGTTTAAGGAGAAACATTTTAGATACAAAAACAGAAATACAGTGAAAGTAGGAAGGATGGAAAGGATATATGAGGCATCCACAGGAAAGCTGGAATTTCTATATAAACATAAGATAAAACAGATGCAAAACAAAAAAAAACATTAAGAAGATAATTTTATAATTATAATGGGGTCAATTCATCAGGAAGATAATTTTAAAATATAAACATACATATACCCAATAGCAGAATATGAAAATATATAAAGAAAAAAGAAAAGAAAAGAAAGGGAGAATACATACAAACAGTAATACTCGGAGACTTCAATGATCCACTTTCAACAATGAACAGGACTAGTTCAACTGAAAAGACTGCAGATTAGGAGGACGATACCTCACCTCATCCCACAGATACAACTAGATAACACAGTGTAAATAACCCAAAAAACCACCTGGAGACTGGCACAACAAGCTCCACAACTAAATGTAAAGAAGAAGCCACATTGAGTGTAGGAAGGGCAGAGACCCAGGGGGGAGTTAAACAGAGGAGTGGGACTTCATCTGCAGGAAAGAGGCACCCACAGGTGCAGTCCTGGAAGAGAAACAGACTGTCACACCAGGGAAGCCACATGGGGAAGAGGAATGTCCATAACATTTGGCTTTGAAAATCAAAATGGTCAAATGTCATGATTTTTTACAACCAGCAGGACTTAAAACTTGTTATTTTATTAATCAGTGGTCTCAGCTCTAGGGGAGCTGGGAGAACAAGAGGAAATTGAATCCCTACCCCTAAAGAGACAGCAGGAGAAGCACCCCCAGAATACAGGAAAGAAGCAGTCTGGGGCATATGGGAGGGAGGGTAGTTTACTTAACTGAGCATATCCTAAAGGGACAAAGATCATTGGGAGACTCCTCCCGGAACAAAGGAGGTGACAAGTGCCATTTCCCACCCCTACCCCCCAACATAAATACACAACTACCTGTAGGCCTCCCACGCTTTGACAGGTCTTCCCACTAAAGCCAGGCCTGCTGTAGCCCCTGTGCTGAGGTCCCCTCTTATAGAGGATTGGATCATAAACCTTGCTAACACTGTATGCCACATCGCTCCACATGTTACTATCCACTTCCTTCAATAACACTCTTGCCTGGAGCCATTCCAAAGTCATATTACACCTGGCAGTGTGTAAATAGCTCCACCACTCCAAAGTGATGCCTGCCTTGGGGAGAGGGAAAGATAACCACACACACCAGTCAGACTTTGATCACAGCAAAGGACAAATGGTAGACTGTTGGTCTGACTGCATTCCATGCCCACCAATGAAAACTTCTCAGATTACAACACAGGGAAAGCACACGGCAGTTCGGTGCTACTGCATTTCTGACAAATTCCCGTCTGACTCTACTCAAGCCCAAGGCAGCCCCAGATTGGCCCATTAACACTACAGAAACCAAACACTGCCCACAACAGGCAAAGAGAACTGCTGACAACCATACAGAAAGAAAAACCAGCTAAGCCAAAATAGTAGGGGGCCCAAGACACACGTAGGAGACACCCACGAAGTGCTAGACTCCACTAAACAGAGGACACTGCAATGCAGAGCACTACAGAACCTTTTCTCCATAAAGGCAATACTTCAAGAGCAGGAGATATAGCTGAATTTCCTTACATATAGAAATAGACACAGAGTTAAAGAAAATGAAGATACAGAGGAATTTGTATGTCCCCAGTGAAAGAAGGGGACAAAATTACAGCAAGCAACTAAGGGAAATGGAGATAAGTAATATGCCTGAGACTTTAAAGTAATGATCATAAATATACTCACTGGACTTGAGAAAATAGTGGAGGACATCAGTGAGAACCTTAAAAAGGAGATGAACAAGAACCAATGAGAGAAGAAGAACACAATAAACGAAACTAAAAATATATTAGATGGAGTAAATAGCAGACTAGAAAAGCAGAACATGTCAGTGACATGGAGGGCAGAGTAATATAGAGTAATTCAACAGAGCAGGTGAGGGGGAAAATATGCAAAAAGAGAACGGACTTAGGGAACTCAGTGGCACAATCAAGTTATAGTAACATTCACATTATAGGGATACCAGAAGGAGAGAGAAATGGGGGAAGAAAATTAATTTGAGTAATAATAGCCAAAAAGTTCCCAAATCTGGAGAAATGCAGGTCCAGGAAACACAGAGACACGCCCCACGAAATCACCTTGAGGAGGTCTACACAAAGACACATAATAATTAAAGCAGCAAAAAGTACTAATAAAGAGAATTTTAAAAGCAGCAAGAGGGGAAAAAAAGTTACATACAGAGAAACCTCACAAAGCCATCAACTGATTTTTCAGCAGATACTTTGCAGGCCAGAAGTCCGTGGAATGATATATTTAAAATGCTAAAAGGAAAAAGTTTGCAGCCAAGAATACTCTATTAAACAAGGCTCTAATTCAGAATAGAAGGAGTGACAGAGTGTTTTATACAAACAAAGGTTAAAGGAATGCATGATCATTAAATCAACCCTACAAGAAATGTTAAAGGAGACTCTGAGTGGAAAAGAAATTTAATAAATAAGAGTATGAAAAGTGGGAAGCAAAAAAGCAGTAAAAGTAGGTGTATCTGTAGAAATCAGTAAAGGGGCTCACAAAATAACAGGTTGTAGACGCTGACACCTACACCAAAAACGAGGAGGGGAGGAAGGAGTAAAGAACACGCACAAAGTTCAGCAACTACCAGCTTAATATAGGCTGCTATATATGTATACATATTAGGTTATATACAAACCTAATGGTAAACACAAATAAAAAGCATTAATAAATATAAAAAAGTAAATAAATCCAAGTATATCACTAAGGAAAGACAACTTATATAAGAGAAGACAGCAAGGGAAGAAAGGAACAGAGAAGGACTACAAAAACAACCATAAACCAAGTAACAAAATGATAATAAATGCTTACCTATCGGTAATTACTTTGAATGTGAATGGACTAAGTGCTCAAATTAAAAGCCATATGGTGGAGGAATGGATAAAAAAAAAATAAGACCCATCTATATGCTGCCTATAAGAGATTAATTTCACACTAAATTAATGTGATTGAAAGTGAGAAGGTATAAGGCATCTGGGTGGCTTAGTGGATTAAGTGTCTGACTTAATCAGCTCAGGTTCATCTTGCAGTTTTTGAGCTCGAGCCCAAGGTCAAGCTCTGCGCTCACAGCTCAGAGCCTGGAGCCTATTTTGGATTCTCTGTCTACCTCTCTCTCTGCCCCTCCCCTGGTCACATTCTGTCTCTCTCTTTCACTCAAAAATAAATAAACATAAAATAATGTTTTAAAAGAAAGTGAGAGGATAGAGCAAGGAAACAATGGCTTTGAGTGACATGCAGGGCCAGATAGACTTAGCAGATATAAATATAGAACATTTCATCCAAACGCAGTAGAATGCACATTCTACTCAAGTGCAAGTGGAACATTCTCCAGAATAAATCATATAGGGGATAAATGGATCACAGGTGCTATGCAGGGGAGGGAGTGTGGTAGTTGAGAAGAGAGAGAGAGAATGAGAGAGGAACATACAAGGAGAATGTTTCCCCAAAGCCATTGCTTGGAAAGTGATAGAGGCTGAATTTTGAGAGTTTTTGCAACAAGCAGGATTTAAAGCCTGGAGTTTTAAAGGACAGTGGGCTTGGTTGGCATAAAGCTAGGAGGCATTATGCTGCTCCTGGAGAGAAGGCCGGCAAACAACCTGGGGACAGACAGACTGGAAACTGCTATCTGAAGAACGCCTGGAGGCATACAGGCATGAGGTTATTCACTCTTCTCAGAAGATATTCCTGAGATACCTCTCCAGGAACAGAGGAGTTGTCTGATAATATCCTCCACCCCCCACCCCTCAGCATAAACACAAAGCCACTTGCAGGAAGCACCATGGCACCAACACTGGGTGCCTAACTTGCATATACCAGGCCCCACCTCACTGCACTCTGGCAGGACTGCCCTTCTCAGTTAAGCCCGCCTCAGTCTCAGTGCTGCGGGCACTTCCCCCAGAATATCAGCGCAAAACCCTCCCCATATCATGTCACCTGACCAGAGTTCTACAGGGCCTCAGTTTTGGTAGTGATGGTGTCAAGTCTCATTTCACAAGCAGATGCGGGCACGTCTACTTAAAACCACATTCAGAACAGGCTCCAAACACTGCCCACATCAGACAATAACACAATATCAGAATGCATGCAACACACACTGAAGACACTCCCTGGAGCACCAGGCCCTATTCACTACATGACCACTTCTTCATAAGGCTATTACTCTGAGGAGCAGGAGACATAAGTGGATTTTCTTTTTTTCCTTTTTTTAAAATTTAAGTCCAAGTTATTTAACATACAGTATAATAATGATTTCAGGAATAGAATTTAGTGATTCATCACTTACACATAACACCCAATGCTCATCCTAACAAGTGTACTCCTTAACCCTTTGCCATTTAGCCCATCCCCCAACCCAACACCCCTCTAGGAACCCTCAGTTTGTTCTCTGTATTTAAGAGTCTTTTATGGTTTATCTCCCTCCATTTTTATATTATTTTTGCTTCCATTCCATTATGTTTATCTGTTTTGTATCTTAAATTCCACATATGAGTGAAGTCATATGATATTTGTCTTTCTCTGACTCATTTATTTTGCTTAGCATAATACACTGTGGTTCTATCCAGGTGTTGTAAATGGCAAGATTTCATTCTTTTTGATCACTGAGTAACAGTCCATGTGTGTGTGTGTGTGTGTGTGTGTGTGTGTGTGTGTGTGTGTGTATGCCACATCTTCTTTATCCATTCATCAGTTTATGGACATTTTGGCTTTTTCCATACTTTGGCTATTGTTGATAGTGCTGCTATAAACAATGGGGTGCATGTGCCCCTTCAAAACAGCACTCCTGTATCCTTTGGATAAATACCTGGCAGTGCAATTGTTGGATTGTAGGGTAGTTCTATCTTCAAATTTTTGAGGAACCTCCATACTGTTTTCCAGAGTGGCTACACCAATTTGCATTCCCACCAGCAATGCAAAAGTGTTTCTCTTTCTCTGCACCCTCACCAATATCTGCTGTTGCCTGAGTTGTTAACTTTAGCCATTCTTACAGGTGGGAGGTGGTATCTCATTGTGGTTTTGATTTGTATTTCCCTGATGATGAGTGATGTTGAGCATGTCTTCATGTGTCTGTTAACCATCTGGATGTCATTGTAAAAGTGTCTGCTCATGTCTTTTGTGCATTTCTTCACTAGATTATTTGTTCTTCGGGTGTTGAGCTTGATAAGTTCTTTATAGATTTTGGATACTAACCTATTATCTGATATGTCATTTGCAAATTCTTCTCCAATTCTGTTGATTGCCTTTTAGTTTTGCTGATTGTTTCTTTCACTGTGCAGAAGCTTTTGTCTTGATGAGGTCTCAATAGTTCATTTTTGCTTTTGTTTCCCTTGCCTCTGGAGACATGTCAAGTAAAAAGTTGCTTTGGCAAGGTCAAAGAGGTTGTTGCCTATTTTCTCCTCTAGGATTCTGATGGCTTCCTGTCTTACATTTAGGTCTTTCACCCATTTTGAGTTTGTTTTTGTGCATAGTGTAAGAAAGTGGCGCAGGTTCATTCTTCTACACGTTGCTGTCCAGTTTTCCCAGCACCATTTGCTGAAGACACTGTCTTTTTTCCATTGGATATTCTTTCATGCTTTGTTGAAGGTCAGTTGGCCATACATTTGTGGGTCCATTTATGGGTTCTCTATTCTGTTCCACTGATCTATGTGTCTGTTTCTGGGTCAGTTCCACAGTGTTTTGATGATTCCACTTTGTAATACAGCTTGAAGTCTGGAATTGTGATGTCTCCAGCTTTGGTTTTCTTTTTCATGATTGTTTTGGTTTTTCTGAGTCTTTTCTGGTTCCATATAAATTTTAGGATTGTTTATTCTAGCTCTGTGAAGAATGCTTGTGTTATTTTGATAGGGATTGCATTGAATGTGTAGATTGCCTTGGGTAGTACTGGCGTTTTAGCAATATTTGTTCTTCCAATTCATGAGTATGGAATAATTTTCCATTTTTTTGTATCTTCTTCAATTTCTTTCATAGCTTTCTATAATTTTCAGTGCATACATTTTTCACCTCTTTGGTTAGGTTTAGTCCTAGGTATTTTATGGTTGTTGGTGCAGTTATAAATGGGATCGATTCCTTGATTTCTCTTTCTGATGCTTCATTATTAGTGTATAGAAATGCAACCGATTCTGTACATCCTGCAACTTTGCTGAATTCATGGATCAGTTCTAGCAGTGTGTGTGTGTGTGTGTGTGTGTGTGTGTGTGTGTGTGTGTAATCTTTTGGGTTTTCCACATAGAGTATCATGTCATCTGCAAAAAGCGTAAGTTTGACTTCCTCCTGGCTGATTTAGATGCCTTTAATTTCTTTGTGTTGTCTGATTGCTGAGGCTAAGACTTCCAACACTATGTTGAACAACATGGTGAGAGTGGGCATTCTTGCTGTGTTCCTGACCTTGGGGGGAAAGATCTTGGTTTTTCCTCATTAAGGATGATACTAGCAGTGGGTCTTTCATATGTTGCTTTTATGATATGGAGATATAATCCTATCTCTACTTCCTTGAGAGTCTCTATCAAGAAAGGATGCTGTATTTTGTCAAATGCTTTCTCTATTGAGAGGATCATGTAATTCTAATAATTTCTTTTATTAATGTTATGTATCACATTGATTGATTTATGGATATTGAACCAGCCATGCATCTCAGGAATAAATCCCACTAGATCATGGTGAATAATTCTTTTAATGTATTTTTGGATCCAGTTGGCTAGTATCTTGTTGAGAATTTTTGCATCCATGTTCATCAGAGAAATTGGTCTGTAGTTCTCCACTTTAGTGGGGTCTTTGTCCAGTTTTGGAATTAAGGAAATTCTGGCCTCATAGTAAGTCTAGAAGTTTTTCTTCCATTTCTATTTTTTGGAACAGCTTCAAAATAATAGGTAGAATGTTTGGAATGCCATCCAGCCCTGGACTTTTGTTTGTTGGGAGATTTTTAATTACTGATTCAATTTTTTTACTGGTTGTGAGTTTGTTTAAATTTTCTATTTCTTCCCGTTTCAGTTTTGGTTTATATGTTTCTAGGAATTTGTCCATTTCTTCCAGATTGCCAAATTTGTTGGCATGTCATTGCTTATAATATTCTCTTATTATTGTTTGTATATCTGTGGCATTGCTTGTGATCTCTCCTCTTTCACTTGTGATTTTATTTATTTATTTGTTTGTTTTATTGATTCTTTTCAATCAATTTCTCTAGGGGTTTATCAAATCTGTCAATTCTTTCAAAGAACCAGATCCTGGTTTTGATTTTTTTTTTTTTAAATTTCAATATTACTGATTCTGCTTCAATCTTTATTATTTCCCTTCTTCTGCTGTTTTGGGGCTTTCTATGCTGTTCTTTTTCCTACTCTTTTATGTATAAGGTTAGGTTGTGTATTTGAATAACTGGGTTTTCTAACACATAGAGGAAAGCAGAGACTTGGACAAAATGCAAAGATGGAGAAATATACCCCAAATGAAAAAAAAAGTTATGGCCATGGCCAGAGATATAAGCTTAAAAGATATAAGAAACATGCTAGATGGAGAATTTAAAGCAATAAGGATATTTGCCAGGCTTGAGAAAAGAACAGAAGATAACAGTGAGACCCTTACCATAGAGATGAAACAGTTAAAAAAGAACCTATCAGAAATGAAGAGTTCAATAAATGAGATGGAAACAAGCTTAATGCAATGAATAGCAGGCTAGAAGAAGCAGAGGAATGGATTAGTGATCCAGAAGACAAAATAATGGTAATAAATGAAGCTTGATAAAAGAGAGAAGAATTCTGCAACACAAGAAAAGACTTAGGGATTTTGGTGACTCCATCATATGTAATAATGTTCATATTATAGGATTCCCAAAAGAAGAAAGAGAAAATTGGGCAGAAGGTTTATTTGAGGGAATTATAGGTGAAAACTTCTCTAATCTGGGGGAAGGAAACAGACAATCAGATCCAAGAGGCAAGAGAATTCCCATCAAAGTCAACAAAAGCAGTCCTATACCAAGATATATTTTAATTAAACTTGCAAAATACAGTGGAAAAGAAAGGACATTAAAAGCAACAAGACAAAAGAAGTCTTTAACTTACAAGGGAAAACCCATAAGGCTAGCTGGAGATTTTTCAAAAGAAACATGGCAAGCCATAAGGGAGGGGTATAATATATTCAAAGTGCTGAATGAGAAAAATCTGCAGCCAAGAGTACTGTATCTAGCAAAGCTGTCATTCACTTAAACACAACACCCAGTGATCGTCCCAACAGGTACTCTTCTCAATGCCCATCATTAATTTTTCCTACCCTCTCTGATCCCCTCCCCATCAACCCTCAGTTTGTTGTCTGTATTTAGGAGTCTCTTATGGTTTGCCTCCTTCTCTGTAACTCCCCCACCCTCCCCCCGACTTTTTCTTTGGAAAGAAGAGGCCAAAAGTGACAAACACAAGAAAGGAACAGAGATAACTTCTAGAAACAATGATAAAACAAATAATAAAATGGTAAAAAAAAAATACTATCCATCAATAATTACTTTGAATGGAAATGGACTAAATGCTCCAAGCAAAAGACACAGGGTGTCTGAATGATTTAAAAAAATCCATCCATATGCTTCCTCCAAGACACTCATTTTAGACCTAAAGATACCTGCAGACTAAAGTGAGGGGATGGATAAACACTTAAAATGCAAACTGATGTCAAAAGACATCTGGAGTAGCAATATTTATATCAGATTAACTAGACATTAAGAAAAGGGCACAATATAATCATAGGGGAGACAATCCAACCATAAGATCTAACAACTGTAAAAATTTATGCCTCCAATATGGGAGAACCCAAATATATAAAACAATTAATAGCAAACATAAAGGAACTCACTGACAATAATGCAATACTAGTAGAAGCTTTAACACTTCACTTACATAAATGGACAGATCTAAGCAGAAAATCAAGGAAACAATTGCTTTGAATGACACACTGGAGCAGATGGAATTAACAGATATATTCAGAACATTCTATCCTTTTTTTACATTTATTTATTTTTGAGAGACAGATTAGAAGTGGGGGAGGGGCAGAGAGAGAAGGAGACAGAATCTGAAGCAGGCTCCAGGCTCCGACCTGTCAGCACAGAGCCCGATGCGGGGCTCGAACTCACAAACTGTGAGATCATGACCTAGGCTGAAGTTGGACACTTAACCAACTGAACCAATCAGGTGCCCCAGAACATACCATCTTAAAACAGCAGAATTCTTTTCAAGTGTACATTGGACAGTCTCCAGAACAGATCGTGTATTAAATTCACAAATCAGGCCTCAACAAACACAAATTAATAAGATCATACCATGCATATGGTATTCAAAATATATAAAGAACTTATCAAATTCAACACCAAAAAAATTAAATGACCCAGTTAAAAAATGGGCAGAAGACATGAGTAGGAAAATTTCCAAAGATGTACAGATGGTCAATAGACACATAAAAAGATACTCAACATAATTCACCATCAGGGAAATTCAAATTAAAACTACAATGAGATCCCACCTCATACCTGTCAGAATGGCTAAAATTAACAACACAGGAAACAACAGGTGTTGGCAAGGATGTAGAGAAAGGAGAACTATCTTGCACTGTTACCAGGAATGCAACCAGTGCAGTCATTCTGGAAAATGGCGTGGAGGTTTCTCAAATGTTAAAAATGGATGTATTTACCCAAAGGATACAAAAATACTAATTCAAAGGGATACATGCACCTTGATATTTATAGCGGCATTATCCACAATAGCCAAATCATGGAAATAGCCCAAATGTCCATCCACTGATGAATGGATAAAGAAGAGGTAGCATGTGTGTATGTGTGTGTGTGTGTGTGTGTGTGTGTGTGTATGGAATATTATTCAGCCATTAAAAGAATGAAATCTTGCCAATTGCAATGACATGAATGGAACTAGAGAGTATAATGCTAAGGGAAGTAAATCAGTCAGAGAAAGACAAATACCATATTATTTCACTCACATGTGGAATTTAAGAAACAAAACAAATGAGCGAGAGAGATAAGAGAGAGAGAGAGAGAACTAGGGAACCCAAGAAACAGACTCTTAATATAGAGAAAAAACTGATGGCTACCAGAGGGGAGGTGGATAGGTAGACGGGTGAAAAAGGTGATGAGAATTAAGGAGTGCACTTTCGTTATGAGCCCTGGGTGATGTATGGAATTGCTGAATCACTATATTACATACCTGAAACTAATATGACAATGCATATTAACTCTACTGGAACTAAAATAAAATTTAAAAAAAAAGAAATGTGAAAGAATTTTACAGAGTGAAGAAAAATAATACAGGTCAGAAACTGAGATAAATAAATAAAGATAAATATATAAAGAAAGAAAGAAAGAAAGAAAGAAAGAAAGAAAGAAAGAAAGAACTAACGAACATTAGAGAAGGAATAAGTGAAAGTAAAATAAAAACTCCAATTTTAAATTCTATTTTAATGTTTATTTATTTTTGAGAGAAAGGGAGAGTGTAAGCGGGAGAGTGTCCCAATTTCTCTGTCCGAGAGAGGAAGGCGGGGTTGGGGGGAGGAGAATCCAAAGCAGACTCTGTACTGACAGCAGAGAGCTCAATGTGGGACTTGAATTCACAAACCACGAGATCATGTCCAAGTCAGGCACTTAACCAACTGAGCCACCCAGGCACCCCTAATTTTTTTCTTTTTAATGGAAATAACAGATAATGGTTTATTCAAAATACTATCAAAAATGTATTTGATGATTATAGCTTATATATGAGTAAAATGAGTGGTAGTAACAACAAAAGAAATGGAAAAGAAGAATTAGGAATATTTTGTTGTTATAAGCTGCCTGCTTATATGTGTTGTGATATAGTGTTATTCAAAAATGGACTTGCATTAGCTATAAATGTACACTTAAACTCTAGGATAATAACTCAAAAAGGTAAAAAAAAATAAAAACCACCCACAACCTATTATTGATATAGTAAGAGAGGACAGAAAGTGGAATGATATCGAATGTTCAATTAAAAATGCAATGGTTAGCAAAAGAGTGGGCCATAAAAAGTTGAACAAACATTCATGGCAAGGAATAGATAACAGTAAAAAATATGGTAGATATTAACTGAACTATATAACAATAACTTTAAACATTAATGTCCTATATACATCAATTAGAAATAAAGAAACTAATTTGACAATAAACTATTTGTAAAAAATAAAAAAAAAAAAAGAAATAAAGATTGGTGATGTTAAAATCAAATATAGAATGGAAATCAGAAAAAAATTCTCTGAGCAGAAAATCCCACTTGTTGGGATGAGCACTGGGTGTTGTATGGAAACCATTTTGACAATAAATTATATTAAAAAAATAAAATGTATGTCTTTATAAAAAAATAAACCACATAAGGAAAAGTTAATTCAGCTAATTCTGCAACGCAAATCAAACTTGAGTCATTCTTATGCCTCTAAAAAATAAAACAAGCTATTCCTCAATATTGGCAATCCCGTATTAGTAGGAAAATTCTAATACAGTAATCAATTATTGTAAAGATGCAACCTCTGCATTCTTACAATATAAGATATCTTATAATAATATTCTTCTGCGCCTCTTTGCACTGTTGGTTTGAGAGCTCCCAGTTCGTGAACTGTTTTTATGTTTATAATAAATTATTACTAATTGCTATGATCCAGTTGCTTTGTTTTTGCTATTTCTGGAATTTTTACATCAGAGTATGTAAAAAAATAAAACCTAACTACATGTTATCTATGTGTAATCCACGTTAAATATAAGGATGCATGTAGATTAAAAGTAAGAGAAGGAATAAGTAACCATAAAACTAATCAAAAGAAAATTGGAGAGCGTCTGGGTGGCTCAGTCAGTTAAGCATCCAACTCTTGGTTTTGGCTGAGATCATGATCTCGCAGTTCGTAGTTTCGAGCCCCACATTGGGCTCTGTGTTGTCAATTTGGAGCCTGCTTGGGATTCACTCTCTATCCCTCTCTCTGGCCCTCCTCTGCTTGCACTCTCTCTCTCAAAATAAACAAACCTAAAAAAAAAAAGTTGGAGTAGCTATATTAATTTCAGATAGAGCAGAATTCAGAGAAAGAATAATTACTAGGTATAAAGAGCAGCATTACATAATGATACATGGGTCAATTGTCCAAGAAAACATAACAATACAAAACATGCATGTCCCTCTCAACAGCGCATCAAAATATGGGAAGTCAAAATTGCAAGGATAAATAAACGAATTCACTAATATAGTTGGAAACTTCAACACTGACTATGAGAAAGACAGATCTATAAGGCAGAAAATCAGTATGGACATAGTAAAATCAGCAGCACCAAGTATCAACTCAATATAATTGACATCAATAGATTACTAATCCAAAAGAGGTAGAATACACAGTCTTTTTAAGTTCACATGGAAAATTTACTAAGATACAACCACATTCTTTGACATAAAGTACACCTTAAGAAGTTAAAAAGAATGAAAATATACAGTATATGCTCTCAGCCCACAACATAATTAAACTATGTATCAATAGCAGGAAAATAGTCAGAAAATCCTAATACATGTCAAGTTTAAATAACACATGGATCAATGAAGAAAGCTCAAGACATTTTTAAATGTTTTGAACTGAATGAAAATACAACTTATCAAAATTTGTGGAACTCAGCAAAGACAGTTATTTTAGTCTGTTTGGGCTGCTATGACAAAATGCCACAGATTGGGTTTACAAACAAGAAACATTTATTTCTCACAGTTCTAGGGGCTGGGAAATCCAAGATAAAGCCACTGGCAGATTTAGTGTCTTATGGGGGCCTAATTCTTGGTTCAAAGATTTTTTGCTGTGTTCTCACATACCAAGAGAGGGAAGGAAAATCTCTAGAGTCTCTTTTATAAAGCTTCTTATCACATTTATAAGGGCTCTTCCCTAATAACCTCACTTCCCAAGTGCCCCTCCAAATACCCTCACGTTGGGATTAGGTTTCAATTTATGAATTGGGGTGGGGAAGCAAGACACAAACATTCAGTCTATAGCAGCAGTGTTTAGAAAGAAATTATAGCTTGGAATGCATATTATAAGATCTAAACTCGTGCTCACTTCAGCAGCACATAATACTAAAATTGGAACTATACAGAGAAGATTAGCATGGCTCCTGCACAAGGATCACACACAAATTCATGAAGCATTCCATCTTTTTAGGCAAGATGGTGGAGAAGTAGGGAGCTCCGTACATTTCACTCACCCCTCTCTCTCAAAAGAGAAGGCCTGAAGCCATAGGACACTGAACTGCAGAAGTCTGGGAGGAAAAGAGACAGAGTCCTTTAAGAAAACAGCCTCATACATGTTTGATTGCGAACTGGGGAAGATAAAAATGAACTAGGACCTGGAGACATGGAGGGGAGGGAGCCCCCTTTGTGGAGAGCTACAGAGAGTGGAGGGGAAGAGAAAGAGGGGCTGAAACTGCTCATAGAACTGTCCCTGGAGAAGAGAAAAAACTCAGCTCAGGGCAGAGAGGGTCCTAACATCCCATCTCTAACCACAGGGTGTTCAGAGAGTGATCCTATTTCTAGCTGTGGTGCTGACTTTGGGCTGGGTGCCCTGGTCCCAGATGGTGCCAGGAGAAACTGCTCCACTGCTTTCCAAGCTCAATCCCCAGATGGGAAGCGGCCCAGCCTGCGGGACTAATACCGGGCAGCATCAATAAAGCACACGGCCTAAAACCTGGAAAGGAGGCAGGGCTTGTGACATAGAACACGGCCTACCTTGCCTACACCCGTGGCACAGGGAGATCAGACCCAAAAGAATGATTTGCAATGCTTGGTTTGAGAAGGGACTGGGACACCGCCATTTTTCTCCCCACAACCACTAAGGCGGGACCTCAGGGAGTTGCCCGTGGGACAGTAGTGGAGGTGAGACCTGCCTACAACAAACCACGCCCATCCCCGCTAAAGAGTTGCTTTATTTATTTATTTATTTATTTGATTTGTTTATTTATTTATTTACTTATTTATTTATTTATTTATTTATTTATTTATTTTTACCAGAGCCCAGGGCAAGACCAACATGGGTGCACTGCCGTGATTAATTCTAGATCAATTCTTTCTATTCAGATATATTTTCCCTTGTCTCATTCTTATCCCTCCCCTCTGTTGGACTGGGCATCCTGGTAATTGGTTTGCTTAATCAGTCACATTTAATCCATTCTCTAGATGTATATTCTACACCTCCACTGTTTAATTTCCTATCTCTCTCTCTGGAGTAATCAGACTATAAAGTTTCTTCGGGCAACATTATCTTCATTTCTTTCTCCTTGTATCCTACCATATTCTCTTCTTTCTCTCTCTGAATTAAGCCTCTTAGTCTCTCTGCCTGGTCATTTCCAATTTTGCTTTCTCCCCACCCCCGTCATTTCTCTCTTTGTATATGCTCTTCCATCAGCACTGCATACAACCTGCTCTTTATTTGTAGTTGGGAATTTGTGTTTTATGCTTTTAGGCTGTCCTTTGTCTTTTGTTTTGTTTTGTTTTTCATTTTCTTTTTCCCTTTTGGTCTGCATTTTTGTTGGATTTGTCTGTGTGTTTGCATGCCTTTGTTCCCTGTGTGTTTGTCTCCCTGTTTTCTTTTCCAGGGCTACCTTAAGGAACAAGCCAAAGTACACATGGTGGGGAGTCCCAAATATCACTAAAAGTAGGAAAAGAAAATAACCAAAGTTTCAACAAGAGAGGCCAAGAGACACCATCAAAAGAACACTTCCTGAATAGACAGGCCCTGGACAGTCAATGAGCCTTCTTTAATATAGCAGTACTTGCAGGTACAGAGCGCATAACAAGATTTTAAAACTAACAAGAGACAGGAAGCTAGCCAAAACGATGAAACAGAAGAACTCTTCTCTAAAGAAGTTCCAGGAAGAAGTGACAGCTAAAGAACTTCTCAAAACAGATGTAAGCAACATAACTGAACAAGAATTTAGAACAATAGTCATAAAATTAATCGCTGGGCTTGAAAAAGTCATGGAAGACATCAGAGAAGCTATTGCTACAAAGACTAAGAAACTTAAAAATAGTTGTGCTGAATTAAAAAATGCTATAAATGAGGTGCATAATAAAATAGAGGCGTCCAATGCACGGATTGAAGAGGCAGAAAGGAGAATAGGTAAATTAGAAGACAAAATTATAGAAAAAGAGGAAGTCAAGAAAAAGACAAACTGATCCAGGAGCACGAAAGGAGAGTTCAAGAACTGAGTGATACAATCAAATGGAACAATTATCTGTATCATAGGAATTCTAGAAGAAAAAGAGAGAGGGAAAGGAGCTGAAGGAGTACTTGAACAGATTATGGCTGAGAACCACCCCAAACTGACATTGAAATCCAAGAGACACAGAGAACTCCCCTCAGACGTAACTTGTATCGATCTTCTGCACACTATATCAGAGTGAAACTGGCAAAATATAAGGACAAAGAGAATTCTGAAAGCAGCTAGGGAGTAAAGGGCCCTAACATACAAAGGGAAACCTATCAGAGTGATGACAGACCTATCTACTGAAATTTGGCAGGCCAGAAAGGAATGGCAGGAAATATTCAATGTGATGAAGAGAAAAAATATGTAGCCGAGAATCCTCTATCCAGCAAGCCTGTCATTCAGAATAGAAGAAGAGATAAAAGTCTTTCCAAATAAACAAAAATTGAAAGAATTCATCACCACTAAACCAGTACTACAAGAAATCCTAAGGGGAACTCTATGAGGAATTATTGCAAGGAACACAAGGTACTAGAGACACCACTAGAAGCATGAATCCTACAAGCATAAACCCATATTATTTAAAAATAACACTGAATGTAAATGAACTAAATGCTCCAATCAAAAGACATAGGGTAGCAGAATGGATAAAAAACCAAAATCTGTCTATTTGCTGTCTACAAGAGACTCATTTTAGACCCGAGGGAACCTTCAAATTGAAAGTAAGGGGATGGAGAAATATCTATCATGCTACTGGAAGTCAAAAGAAAGCCGGAGTAGCCATACTTATATCAGACAAACAGGACTTTAAAGTAAAGGAAGTAACAAGGGATGAAGAAGGGCATTATATAATAAATACAGGGTCTATCCATCAGGAAGACAAACAATTATAAATGTGTACGCACCGAATATGGAAGTACCAAAATATACAAAACAATTAATTACAAACGGAAAAAATCTTAGAGATAAGAATGTGCTAATAGCAGGGGAATTTAATACTTCACTTATAGCAATGGATAGATCAACTAGACAGAATATGAGTAAAGAAACAATGGACTAGAAGGACATTTTGGACCAGATGAATTTGACAGATATATTCAGAACTCTACATCCTGAGGCTATGTAATTCACTTTCTTCTCAAGTACGCATGGCACATTCTCCAAGATAGATCACATACTGGGACATAAAGCAGCCCTCAATGAATATAAAAGAATCAAGATCATACTATGCGCATTTTCAGATCACAATGCTATGAAACTTGAAATCAATCAAAGGAAAAAGTCTGGAAAACCTCCAAAAACATAGAGGTTAAAGAACACGTACTAAAGAACGAATGGGTCAATAAGGCAATTAGAGAAGGAATTTAAAAACATATGAAAACAAATGAAAATGAAAACACAACAAACCAAACTCGATAGGATGTGTCAAAGGCAGTTCTAAGAGGAAACCACATTGCACTCCAGGCCTATTTCAAAAAATTAGAAAAAGCACAAATACAAACTCTAACAACACACCTAAAGCAACTAGAGGGAGAGCGATAAGAGCACCCCAAACCAAGTAGGAGAAGAGAAACAATAAAAATCAGGGTAGAAATAAACAATATAGAAACTAAAGAAACAGTTGAACAGATCAATGAAACCAAGAGTTGTTTTTTTTTTTTTGAAAAAATAAACAAAATTGATAAACCTCTAGCCAGGCTTCTCAAAAAGAAAAGAGAGAGTACTCAAATAGACACAATCATGAATGAAAATGGATTTATTACAACCAATCCTTAAGAAATACAAGAAATTATCAGGGAATACTATGAAAAACTATATGCCAACAAACTGGACAACTTAGAAGAAATGGACAAATTCCTAAACACACATGCACTACCAAAATTCAAACGGGAAGAGATAGAAAATCTCAAAAGACCCATAACTAGTGAAGAAATGGAATAAGTTATCAAAAATCTCTCAATAAATAAGAGTCCTAGGCCAGATGTCTTCCCTGGGGAATTCTAGCAGACATTTAAATCAGAGTTAATACCCATTCTTCTCCAGCTACTCCAAAAAATAGAAATGGAAGGAAAACTTCTGGACTCATTCTACGAAGCCAGCATCACTTTGATTCCCAAACCAGACAGAGACACAGCAAAAATAGAGAACTACAGGCAAATATCCTTGATGAATAGGGATGCAACAATCCTCAACAAGATACTTGCAAATCAAATCTAAAAGCACATAAAAAGATTTATCCACCATGATCAAGTGGATTTCATTCCAGGGTTCCAGGGCTGCTTCAATATTCACAAATCAATCAATTGATGTGATACATCACATTAACAAAAGAAAAGGTAAAAACCATATGATCCTGTTGAGAGATGCAGAAAAAGCATTTCACAAAATACAGCGTCCCTTCTTAATAAAAACCCTCGAGAAAACAGTGCTGGAAGTCCTAGCATCAGCCATCAAAAGGAATAGCATCAGACAACAAAAGGAAATAAAAGTCAACAGAATTGGCAAAGAGGAAGTCAAACTTTCATTCTTCACAGATGACATGATACTCGACATAGAAAACCCGACAGAATCCACCAGAAGCCTACTAGAACTAATCCAAGAATTCAGCACAGTTGCAGGGTACAAAATCAACGTACAGAAATCAGTTGCATTCTTATACACCAAAAATGAAGCAACAAAAAGAGAAATCAAGAAACTGATCCCATTCACAATTGCACAAAAAACCATAAAGTACCTAGGAATAAACCTAACCGAGGATATAAGAGATCTGTGTTATGAAAACTATAGAAAACTTCAGAGGGAAATTGAAGAAGACACAAAGAAGTGGAAAAACATTCATGCTCATGGATGGGAAGAATAAATATAGTTAAAATGTCATTACTACCCAAAGCAATCTACACATTCAATGCAATCCCAATCAAAATTACACCAGCATTCTTCTCAAAACTAGAACAAACTATCCTAAAATTTGTATGGAACCACAAAAGACCCCCCATAGCCAAAGTAATATTGAAGAAGAAAACCAAAACGGGAGGCATCACCATCCCAGACTTTAGCCTCTACTGCAAAGCTGTCATCATCAAGTCAGTATGGTATTGGCACAAAAACAGACACAAAGACCAATGGAATAGAATAGAGAACTCAGAATTGGACCCACAAATGTAGAGCCAACTAATCTTTGACAAAGCAGGAAACAGTATCCAATGGAAAAAAGACAGCCTCTTTAACAGATGGTGTTGGAAGAACTGGACAGCAACATGCAGAAGAATGAAACTAGATCATTTTCTCACACCATACACAAAAATAAACTCAAAATGGATAAAGGACCTGAGTGAGACAGGAAACCATCAAAACCCTAGAGGAGAAAGCAGGAAACAACCTCCTTGACCTCCACTGCAGCAATTTCTTACTTGACACATCCCCCAAGGCAAGGGAATCAAGAGCAAAAAATGAACTATTGGGACCTCATCAAGATTAAAAGCTTCTGCATGGCAAAGGAAACAACCCACAAAACTCATAGGCAACCGACGGAATGGGAAAAGATAGTTAAAAATGACACATCAGATAAAGGGCTAGTATCCAAAATCTATAAGGAACTCACCAAACTCCACACCTGAAAAACAAACAATTCAGTGAAGAAATGGGCAGAAGACATGAACAGACACTTCTCCAAAGAGGACATCCAGATGGCCAACAGACACATGAAACAATGGTCAGCGTCCCTCCTCATCAGGGAAATACAAATCAAAACCACACTGAGATACCACCTCAGGCTGGTCAGAGTGGCTAAAATGAGCAAATCAGAGGACTTTAGATGCAGGTAAGGATGTGAAGAAACAGGCACCCTCCCACACTGTTGGTGGGAATGTAAACTGGTGCAGCCCCTCTGGAAAACAGTGTGGAGGTTCCTCAAAAAATTAATGGAACTCCCCTATGACCCAGCAATAGCACTGCTAGGAATTTACCCAAGGGATATAGGAGTGCTGATGCATAGGGGCACATGGACCCATTGTTCATAGCAGCACTCCCAACAATAGCCAAAACATGGAAAGAGTCTAAATGTCCATCAACTAATGAGTGGATCAAGAAGATGTGGTTTATCTATACAATGGAATTATACAAGGCAATGAGAAAGAGTGAAATGTGGCCATTTGAGCAACATGGATGGAACTTGAGGGTGTTGTGCTGAGTGTGAAATATGTCAGGCAGAGAAAGACAGATACCATATGTTTTCACTTAAAAGTGGATCAGGAGAAATTGAACAGACGACCATGAGGGAGAAGGGGAGAAAACAGTTGGGGAGAGGGAGGGAGGCAAACAATGAGAGACTCTTGAAAACCGAGAACAAATTGAGGGCTGATGGGGGTGGGTGGCCAAGGTGAGGGGGTGCTGGGTGTGGAGGAGGGCACTTGTTGGGATGAACACTGAGTGTTATATGGAAACCAACTTGACAATACACTATGAAAGAAAAGAAATCTAAACTCAATAATTTAAGTTTCCATAAGAAACTAGAAAAAGAACAGTAAATTTGTTTGAATGGAAAAAATATATATATAATAAAAATTACAGCAGAAATAAATGACATTGAAAATAGGGATTCAGCAGAGAAAATCAATGAAATAAAAAGTTGGTTCTTTGCAAAGATTAGTAAAGAATTAATAAGCTTCTAGTCAGGCTAAGAAAAAAGAGAGAGGGCACAAATTACTAATATCAGGAATGAAAGAGGGACATTACTAGACATCTTATGAACATTAAGCTACAATAAAGGAATACTCTAAATGAGACTATAACCACAAATTTGATAAACTAGATGAAATGGGGGCCAAATGACTCAATCTTTTAAAACTGACTAAAGAAAATATAGAAAATATGAATAGGCCTCTACTAGTAAAGGAATTTAATAAGTAATTAATAACCTTCCACAATAGAAAGCACCAGACCTACATGGGCTCATTGATGAATTCTACCAAATATTTAAGAAAGAGATTTATAAATTCTTTACAATCTCTTCCATAAAACAGAAGCAGAGGGAGTACTTCCTAACTCATTCTATGTGGCTACTATACTATAATATCAAAATCAGACAAAGATGTTACAAGAAAACTATGGAATGTGACATAAGCAAGATGGTGGAGTAAGAAGCCCTGGACCAATCTTATCCTGCCTACAAAACACCAAATAAGCAACAACCATTCATGGACAAATTTGCTTTGTAGGAAATCCAGAAACAAAGTAGATCTCCTGCATTCCATGTGACTGTAAACTGGGACTCACCAAAGGTGGGAAGGAGATTCAGGACACTCTCTCACCAGACTCCTTGCCCCCAGCACAGTGTCATATAATCAGAAAGAGACCCTGTAACTCCCAAATTTTACCAGGGGAAGGAAGAATTTGGTTCATGTGTACAGCTCAATATTTTTGAGAGGGCATTTGTCCTGCCAGGACCTTGGAACTTGGATAGGCTCATCACAGGCTGTCAGCCTTGGAAATAATGGAGAAGGCAGCTTGGACTCACATACATCATAACTACTCCTCACACCTAGCATGAGAAGTGGACAAAAAAGGCCAGCTCTCAGATTTCCCCTAGAAAGGGAAAGAATAGAGACTTGTGTAACTTTTCAGAGGAGTCTTTTCAGAGTACTGACTTCTGTTCAGCCAGTCTTGGAGTTTAGATGGGTCTACAACAGATTAGAAACCTAGGGGATAATGGGTATCACAGTTTCAGCTCATAGACACCATATCTCACCTTCCTGTTTAGTAGAGAGGGAGTGGAAGAAAAAAAGCCAGCTATCGGCTTTCCCTTGGAGAAGGAAAAAGCAGTCATACTCACAATGACCCAACTTTCTGAAGGGGTCAATAGATGACTTACCTGGATCTTGTAAGTCTTGGAATTTGGATGGATCCACCACAGTCTATCAATCAGAGGGAAAACAAAGACAGCATTTGGGGTTGGCAGATTCCATAATGGCTCGTGGCTCGCTACATAGTGACCCAACAAAAACAAAAGCTACTTTCTTCCACCTGGAGAGAATAAGTGCTGATACAGGCTTCCAGAATCTCTGTCTGTGCTAACTTGTGGGGGTCATTTCTAGTATAGGCCAGTCCATGAAGACTGAGAGAGGTTCTTGCTTTGTTTAAGGTGAAGATATCAAAAAGTCAAAATGAAAAACCTGTTAAGATGTTCAAAACAAAACAAAATAAAACAAAACAAAACAAAACAAAACAGGATAAATCTCCGGAGAACAACCCTATTGAAACAGATTTAAGATTTATTTCACAGAAAATTCAAAATAGCTGTCATAAAGATGTTCACCAAGGTCAAGATAATGATGCACGAACAAACTGAGATTTTCAATAGAGAGATAGAAAATATTTTTTACATTCCAATAGAAACTGGGGGCGCCTGGGTGGCTTAGTCGGTTAAGCGTCCGACTTTCATTTAGGTCATGATCTCGCAGTTCGTGGGTTCGAGCCCCGCGTCGGGCTCTGTGCTGACTGCCAGCTCAGAGCCTGGAGCCTGTTTCAGCCTGTGACTCCCTCTCTCTCTGACCCTCCCCTGCTCACGCTATCTCTCTCTCTCTCCTAAAAATAAATAAAAAACATTTAAAAAAAAACTGGGGAATTAAAGAAAACAATAATTAACCTGAAAGATTCAATACAAACATGCAACAGCAGACTAGATTAAGCATACAAAGGGATCAGTGAACTCAAACAGAGATTATTTGAAATAATTCAATCAGAGGAACAAAAAGAAAAAAGATTTTTAAAAACTGTGAACACTTTATGGACTTATGGGACCTCATCAAGTTTACCAATATACATATTATTGAAGTCCACAAAAGATAAGGGAAATAGAGAGAATCTGAAAGCTTCTTCACAGGAATAGGGCTGAAGCAAAAGACATCCAGAGAGAAATAGAAATCCAGATACAAGAGGTTTAAAAGTCACCAAACAATGGGGCGCCTGGGTGGCTTAGTCGGTTAAGCGTCCGACTTTCTCTTGGGTCATGATCTCGCGGTTCGTGGGTTCGAGCCCCGCGTCGGGCTCTGTGCTGACTGCCAGCTCAGAGCCTGGAGCCTGTTTCAGTCTGTGACTCCCTCTCTCTCTGACCCTCCCCTGCTCACGCTGTCTCTCTCTCTCTCCTAGAAATAAATCAAACATTAATAAAAAAAAAAAAAGTCACCAAACAAGAAGAATCCAAAATATCTATTTCAAGTCACATTATAACCTAATTGAAAAGAAATAAAAAACAAACAGAAAATTTTGAAACAGCGAGAAAAAAAGACTCCTCACATACAAGGGAACCTTCTCATTAAGCTATAAGCAAATTTTTCTGAAAAATACTTGCAGGCCAGAAAGGAGTTAGATGATATATATAAGTTCTTTTAAAAAACTGCCAACAAAGAATATCATATCTGGAAAAATTCTCTATCAAAAATGAATAAGGCTTAAAGACCTGCCACGTCAAAAAAAGATCAGGTAGTTCATCACGACTAGACCACCTGCCTTATAAGAAACACTAAGAGAGTCCTCAAAGCTGAAATACAGGACGCTGAACAGTATCATGATAGCATAAGGAAGTATAAAACTTATTAGTACAGGTAAGTAGAAAGACAAATAAAGAACACTATTACTATAATGATGGTGGGGAAATCACTTCAATTCAAGGATATAATTAAAATACAAAGGTATTGGGGCACCTGGGTGGCTTAGTCAGTTGGGGGTCCAACTCTTGATTTCAGCTCAGGTCATACTCTCAGAGTAATGGGATTGAGCCCTGCACTGAGCTTTGCACTGACAGCACAGAGCCTGCTTGGGATTCTCTCTCTCCCTTTCTCTCTACTCCTCCCCTGCTTGCTCTCTCTAAATATATAGACATTTAAAAATACAAAACTATTAAAAATAACTCTATTTATATATATGTCTAAAGATATATACCATGAACATATATAAGTTGTGACAATAACATAAAGGGGAGAGAAATTAAAGTGTCGAGTTGCTACATGCAATAGAACTTAAATTGTTAGACTGTTATAACCATATGAAATATTATGTAAGTCCAAGTTAACTGCAAGCAGTTAGAACTATAGAACTTACACAAAAGAAAAAAACACAGAAAGGAATTATGTATTAATACAAAAATCAACAAAATAAAATGGAAGACAGCAAGAGAGGAAAAGATAGACAAAAGAACTACAAAACTAGTAAAAAATGTTCAAAAAATGGCAATAGTAATTTATCAACAATCACTTTAAATATAAATGGATTAAAGTCCGTTAATCAAAAGACATAGGCTGAATGGATTTTTTTAAATGTACTAACTATAGGCCAGTTAAGAGAAACTCATTTAATTTTCTTTTCTGCAGATTTATTGAAGTAAAATTTAGAAATAAAATTGAAAATATTTGTGAGTAGGGGCCCCTGGGTGGCTTAATTGGTTAAGCGTCCAACTTTCGCTTAGGTCATGATCTCGCGGTTCGTGGGTTCGAGCCTCGCGTCGGGCTCTGTGCTGACTGCCAGCTCAGAGCCTGGAGCCTGTTTCAGTCTGTGACTCCCTCTCTCTCTGACCCTCCCCTGCTCACGCTGTCTCTCTCTCTCTCTCCTAGAAATAAATAAAAATATTTAAAAAAAGAAAATATTTGTGAGTAATGTAAACATTTCATATGTATATAGTGAAATGATTACCACAATCAAGTTAACACATCCGTCACCATATACAGTTACTGTTGTTGTTGCTGAGAATACTTAAAATATATTCTCTTAGTAAGTTTTCAAGTATGCAATAAAGTGTTACAGACTACAGTCTTACTTCACATTACATCCTGAAAAGTTATTTCTCCTATAATTAAAAGATGGTACTCTTAATCCAAAATCTACCCATTTCCCCATTCCCTAGCCCCTGGCAACCACCATTGTAAACCACGACTGCATCTATAAGTGTGACTTTAAAAAAAAAAAAGATTCCTATGTAACTGATAAGATAAAGTATTTGTGTTTCTCTAACCTAATTCACTTAGCATGTCTTCCAGGTTTATCATGTTGCAAAACACAAGAATTCCTTACTTTTGTTGTTGTATAATATTGCATTGTGTGTGTTAGTGTTTATACATGTGTATATATGGTTATACTTATACATCTATATGCCTGTATATATATGTGTGTTTGTATATATACATCTGTTGCATATATCTGTATCTCTATAGACCGTATTTTTTTTTAATCCATTTGCCGATGATCATTTAGGTTGTTTCCATATCTTGAATAGTGTGAAAAATGATGCACTAAAATGAAAATACAGACATCTCTTGAGATACCAAATATTTTTTTCTTCAGACATATTCTCAGAAATGGGATTGGTGATTATATATGGTAGTTTTAATTTTTAAAGGAACCTCCATTTTCATACTGTTATCCATAGTGGCTATACCAACTTATATTTCCATCAGCAGTGTACAAGGCTCTCTTTTCTCCACATCCTTATGAACCTGTTTTTTTTTCATTAATAGCTATTCTAACAGATGTGAGATGTATTTCATTGTGGTTTAAACTTAGTTTTCCCTGATCATTAGTCATGTTGAGCATCTTTTTGTATACTTATGGTCATTTGTATATCTTCATTGGAAGAAATCCTATTTAGGTCCTTTGCATAATTATTAATGAGATTTTTTATTTAGCTATTGAATTGTATGAGTTCTTTATATACTTGCCATATTAACTCCTTATCAGTTAGGATAAGTAGACTGTGGACAATTCTTTTGTATGTGGATAACCAATTCTTCTAACACTATTTATTGAAGAGTCTATCCTTTCTCCATTGTGTGTTCTTGATAATCCTGTCAAAGATTAGCAGACCCTATATGTGTAGGTTCATTTTTAGATTTCTTTTCTGTTCTGTTGGTCTATGTGTCTGTTTTTATGCCAGTACCATACTGTTTTAATTCTATAACTTCGTGGTATAGTTTGAAATCAAGAAGTGTTATGTTCTTTGTTCTTTTTTTCTCAAGATTGCTTTAGTTATTTGGGGTCGTTTGTGGCTCCATGTAAATTGTGGGATTGTTTTCTATACTTCTGTGAAAAAAATGCCATTGTAATTTTTACAGTGATTGCATTGATTCTGTACATCATTTTGGATAGAGAGTATATTTTAACAATATTAATTCTTTCAATCATGAACATGGGCTATCTTTCCATTTATTTGTATTTTTAATTTCTTAGAGTTTTAATGTTCAAGTTTTTCTCTGTTAAATTTACTCTTAAGGATTTCATTGTTTTGGATGCCACTGTAAATGAAATTGTTTCCTTTTTCCTTTTTCAAGTAGGCTCCATGCCTAGCATGGAACCCCGTGTGGGGCTTGAGCTCATGACTCTGAGATCAAGACCTGAGCTGAGATCAAGAGTCAGACACTTAACTAACTGAGCTACTCAGGCACCCGTGGAATTGTTTTCTTAATTTCTTTTTCAGATAGTTCATCTCTGTCCCTGAAATATAGCTAGATCAACACTAAACCATCTGTACACCTAGAAAATTGATTTGAAGATTAATACAACCATCTTCCAACTTGAGATACAGATACAGCCACAGAACTCAGCGGTTAAGCAGAGCAGAGCGGTGAACTTGGGGAGAGAGAAGCTGCGGGGGGAGGGGCTGGGGGAGCAGGGAGCTCTTTTTGCTTGTGGAGAGAGGACGGAGATTGGGGGAGAGTATGGAAAGCATCTCCCCGCATCCCCAAAAGCATCTGGAGAGAAAAGAAAGAGTATACTTGAGACTGAAAGAAAGAAAAAGGGGGGGAGGAGAAAGGAGAAAGGAGAAAGGAGAGGGTTTAAATTTCATTAAGACTCTATAAACAGAAGGAGTACAGAGTCTGAAACTCTAGAGCTTGATACCTGGTGGTGCTCTGATGAAAAGGATGACTCTGCAGGAGCAGAAAGTGGGATCCTCGGGGTCCTAGGGACACATGGGGAGAGGTAGTTCTCCTGCTGGGAGGACATTTGGAGGAGGCGGTGTGGCCATTCCACATGCAAAGATCCCAGCAAACCCTGGAGAACCCTACATTTGCTGGTGTTGGAAGCCTGGTGCCAGATGTGTGTTGTGATTTTTCATAATCCCTGAAATGCTGCAGCTACATGATCACATGAACTGTTTCTGGGGTGGGCTGGCACCCAGCTGCAGTCACCTGGCCAATGCTCAGAAGATCTGAGTGGGTCAAAGCTACACTCCCCCAAAAGTGAAGGGTTGGGAAACACAGCCACATCTGAGATAAAACTCAAGAGGGAGGCAACCTGATGGCTTGGTCACACACAGGGTAAAAGTGGGGACTGGAGAGAAGCCGGAGACAAAGGAGGGGTGAGCGATTGCCGATCAGGGAGAACAGAGTTCCGATACTAGAGACCGGGTAGCTGGGTGACACCATTTTCACCCCTCCCCTACATACACATTCACACCTACAGGCGCCACAACAGTCCACCCCAGTAAGCTAAGCAGCACCATCTAGTGGAGAATAGAGCCATTACAAAAAGCTCCACCCAACTGGACCAACCTCGCTCTTCAGGAACACCACAAGTCTCCCCACCTGCTTAGCTTATGGACTACAAAGTGCTTCATAGTCTGACTTCTAGGGGAAACCAATTTAATTTCACTCATTTGACTCTGGTCACTGATCCATCTAATCAATTATTTTTGCTTTATCTTTTCTTGTTTTGATTACAGAAAGAGAAAAAAATATATTTTTATTAAAAATCTTTTCGTTAATTTTATCTACTATATTTTAACTTTTCTGTGAAATTTTCAAATTCTATTTACTTCCATAATTTCATTTTATTCTACGTCATTGTATTCATTGCTTCAAATTTTCAAATGTTTTCCTTTTTTCCTTATTTTTGCCTTTTTTCACTAGTCTACCAAGCTCCTTTCAACAACCAGACCAAAACACACCTAGAACCTAGCATCATTTATTTGATTTTTTTGTGTTGTTTTTAATTTTTATTTTTTAATGTTATTAATTCCTTTTTTCCTTCAAAATGATAAAACAATGAAATTCACCCCAAAAGAAAGAACAGGAAGAAATGACAGCTAGGGACATAATCAACACAGATGCAAGCAAAATGTCTGAAACAGATTTAGAATCATGATAATAAGATTACTAGTTGGGGCTGAAAAGAGATTAGAATCTCTTTTTGAGGAAAAAAAGAAGTAAAAGCTAGTCAGGTTGAAATAAAAAAAATGTTTTAACTGAGCAGCAATCTCAAATGGATGCTACAGCAGTAAGGATGGATGAGGGAGAGTAGTGATTCAGCAATATAGAAGACAAACTTATGGAAAATAATGAAGCAGAAAAAAAGAGGGAGACTAAGTTAAAGGAGCACGATTTAAGAATTAGAAAAATCAGTGACTCATTAAAAAGGAACAAAATCAGAATTATAGAGCTCCCAGAAGATGAAGAGAGAGCAAAAGGGATAGAAGGGTTAGGTGAGCAAATCATAGCAGAAAACTTTCCTAACCTGGGGAAAGATACACACATCAAAATCCAGGAAGCACAGAGGAATCCCATTAGATTCAACAAAAAGCCACCATCAACAAGGCATATCATAGTCAAATTCACAAAATACTCAGTCAAGGAAACAGTCATGAAAGCAGCAAAGGAAAAAAAGTCCTTAACCTACAAAGGAAGACAGACTGGGTTTGCAGAGGACGTATCCACAGAAACTTGGCCAGACAGAAAGGCATGGCAGGATATATTAAATGTGCTAAATCAGAAAAATATGCAGCCAAGAATTCTTTATCCAGCAAGTCTGTCATTCAAAATAGGAGAAGAGTTTTAAAAAGGTTCCCAGACAAACAAAAATTAAAGGGGTTCATAACCACTAAACCAGCCCTGCAAGAAATTTTAAGGGGGACTTTCTGAGGGGATAAAAGAAAGGGGGGGACACAATAAAGACTAGGAAGGACCAGAGAACCCCACTAGAAACTCCAACTCCACAGGCGGTGTAATGGCAATGAATTCATTTCTCTCAGTACTCACTCTAAATGTCAATGGACTAAATGCTCAAATCAAAAGACATGGGGTAATGAATGGATAGAAAATAAGATCCATCTATATGCTGTTTACAAGAGACCCACGTTAGATCTAAAGTCATCTTCAGATTGAAATTAAGGGGATGGAGAACCATCTACCATGCTAATGGTGGACAAAAGAAAGCCAGAGTATCCATACTTATATCAGACAATCTAGACTTTAAAATTAAGAGTGTAACAAGAGATAAGAAGGGCATTATGTCATACTTAAGGGGTCTATCCACCAAGAAGGCCTAACAATTGTAAACATTTATGCTCCAAATGTGAAAAAAGCCCAAATATATAAATTAGTTAAACACAAATATAAAGAAATTCGTTGATAATAATAATAATACCATAATTGTAGAGGACTTCAACATTCCACTTACAGCAAAGAATAGATCATTTAAACAGAAAATCAACTAGGCAACAATGGCTTTGAACGACACATTGGACCAAATGGACTTAACAGATATATTCAGAACATTTCATCCAAAAGCAGCAGAATACACATTCTTTTCCAGTACACATGGAACGTTCTCCAGAATTGATCACATACTGGGACACAAATCAGCCCTCAAGAAGTACAAAAATATTGGGATCATACCGTGCATATTTTCAGACCACAACACTATGAAACTCGAAATCAACCACAAGAAAAATGTGGAAAGATAACAAATACTTGGAGACTAAAGAACATCCTACTAAAGAATGAATGGGCTACCAAGAAGCTAAAGAGGAAGTTAAAAGTACATGGAAGCCAATGAAAATGGTAACAACACAACCCCAAACCTCTGGGATGCTGCAAAGGCAGTCATAAGAGGGGAATAGATAGCAATCCATGCCTTCCTAAGGAAGGAAGATAGGTCTCAGATACACATCCTAACCTTACACCTTAAAGATCTGGAAAAAAGAACAGCAAATAAAACCCCAAAACAGCAGAAGACAGGAAATAATAAAGATTAGAGCAGGGATCAATGCTATCAAAACAAACATACAAACAAAAAACAGTAGAACAGATCAATAAAACCAGAAGCTGGTTCTTTGAAAGAATTAACAAAATTGATAAACCTCCTAGCAAGTTTGATCAAAAAGAAAACAGAAAGAACCCAAACAAATAAAATCAAGAATGAAAGAGGAAGGATCGCAACCAACACAGCAGAAATACCAACAAGAAGAGAATATTATGAACAATTATATGCCAATAAAATGGGCAATCTGGAAGAAATGGACAAATTCTTGGGAACATATAAACTACCAAAACTGAAACAGAAAGAAATAGAAAGTTTGAACAGACCCATAACCAGTAAAGAAATCAAATTAGTAATAAAAAATTCTCCTAAAAAACAAGAGCTCAGGCCCAGATGGCTTTCCAGGTGAATTCTACCAAACATTAAAGAAGACTTAACACCTATTCTCTTGAAGCTGTTCCAAAAAATAGAAATGGAAGGAAAACTTCCAAACTCTTTGCATGAAGCCAACATTACCTTGATTCCAAAACCAGACAAAGACCTCACTAAAAAGGAGAACTATAGACCGATTTCCCTGATGAACATGGATGCAAAAATCCTCAACAAGATAATAGCCAACCAGATCCAACAATACATTAAAAGAGTTATTCACCACAACCAAGTGGGATTTATACCTCGGATGCAGGGCTTGTTCAATATCCACAAAACAATGTGATACATCACATCAATAAAAGAAAGAATAGGAAACACATGATCCTCTCAATAGATGCTGAGAAAGCATTTGAAAAAAATACAGCATCCTTTCTTGATAAAAAACCCTCAATAAAGTAGAGATAGAAGGATCATACCTCAAGATCATAAATGCCACATATGAAAGACCCACTGCTAGTATCATCCTCAATGGGGAAAAACCAAGAGCTTTCCCCCTAAGGTCAGGGATGTCCACTCTCACCGCTGTTGTTAAACATAGTATTGGAAGTCTTAGCCTCAGCAATTGGAAAGCACAAAGAAATAAAAGGCATCCAAATTGGCCAGGAGGGGTCAAACTTTCACTCTTCACAGATGACATTATACTCTATATGGAAAACCCAAAATATTCCACCAAAAAACTGCTAGAACTGATCCATAAATTCAGCATGGTCGCAGGATATAAAATCAATCCACAGAAATTGGTTGAATTTCTATACACCAATAATGAAGCAACAGAAAGAGAAATCAAGGAATCAATCCCATTTACAATTCCTCCAAAAACCATAAAATAGCTAGGAATAAATCTAACCTAAGAGGTGAAAAATCTGAAAACTATAGAAAGCTTATGAAAGAAATTGAAGAAGACAAAAAAAGGAAAAATATTCCATGCTCCTGAATAGGAAAAACAAGTATTGTTAAAATGTCAATGCTACCCAAAGCAATCTACATATTCAATGCAGTACCTACCAAAATAATACCAGCATTCTTCACAGAGCAGAACAGACAATCCTAAAATTTGTATGCAACCAGAAAAGACCCAGAATTGTCAAACCAAACCTGGAGACATCACAATTCTGGACTTCAAGCTGTATTACAAAGCTGTAATCATCTGGCACCAAAAATACTCAGATCAATGGAAGAGAATAGAGAACCCAGAAATGGACCCACAAATGGATGGCCAGCTAATCTTTTACAAATCAGGAAATAATATCTGCCGGGGGCCGCGCCGGCTCTGACAGGTCCAGGGGTCCCTGAAGGATGGACGGTGTTGGCGAAAGAGAATGAGAGAGCCCCGAGATTTTTTCTGATCACCAGGCAGGCATCTCTGTCCTGTCGGTTTTGGTGTCTTTATTTAAAGGTTCAGCAACAAGATGAAGTCATAGAAAGGAATTTCTTACAATGGGAGGCCTTTTGTGATATCAATTAACAGAATGTTCATAGAGAAAAACAGCATAACATACAAGTTAAATTGTATATAGATAAGCTAGGAGTCATTCTGTCTGGCCCTCAAGAAGATAAATGTTTCTGAATTGGTTTATTTGTGGAAACTAACATGGGGGCCCTAAATGTGTCCATCTTTGCACCTGGGTTTATGTTTTAGCTACTTTTATCTATCCTCATCCCAGTTGCCAGTGTAAGGGAGGGTGTTTGTGGAATGTAGGCCTTGAGGAAGGGACTGCTATGTTTCACCAGTTAGCAAAGATATATGTAGTAACTTATGTTCTGCCCTGAAATAGGCTGTTTGTCTCAGGGCCAGGCTCAGTTGTAACTCTTGTGTTCTTAACCCCTTAAGTCTTGGATCTGCAAGGCCCATAGGAAGAGCCTTTTGACAATTGCCTATAGAGCTTTCATCTAAAGTCTCTTTTGTAAAGGCAGGAATATGCTTTTCCTTATGAGGTATCTGTATTCAGAATATGGGTCTGATATGGAATATTGTGAGGCCTGGTCAATACCAGCAGGCTCATTTCCAGCATGAGCCAGTAGTAGCAGAAGGAGATACTAGTCTTCATTTCTCATGGCAGAAGCTGCAAACATTGTCACTTCCTTGCCGTGATTGCCATCCAGAGAGGCTGGTGCGGCTCCCGGCAAATATCCAATGGAATAAAGACAGTCTCTTTAGCAAGTGGTGCTGGGAAAAATGGACAGCGACATGCAGAAAAATGAACCTGGACCCCTTTCTTACACCATATACAAAAATAAACTCAAAATGAATGAAAGACCTAAACATAAGACAGGAAACCATCAAAATCCTTGAGGAGAAAGCAGGCAAAAACCTCTTTGACGTTGGTTGCAGCAACTTTTTACTCAACACATCTCCAGAGGCAAGGGAATCACAAGCAAAAATGAACTATTGGGACCTCATCAGAATAAAAAGCTTCTGCACAGCAATGGAAACAATCAGCAAAACTAAAAGGCAACTGACAGAATGGGAGAAGATATTTGCAAATGACATATCAGATAAAGGATTAGTATCCAAAATCTATAAAGAACTTATCAAAAAACAAAGAATCCAGTGAAAAAATGGGCAAAAGACATGAACAGACACTTCTCCAAAGACATCCAGATGGCCAACAGACACATGAAATGATGCTCAACATCACTCATCATCTGGGAAATACAAATCAAAACCACAATGGGATGCCACCTCACACCTGTCAGAATGGCTAAAATTAACAACTCAGGAAACAACAGATGTTGGCAAGGATGAAGAGAAAGGATCTTTTTTGCACTGCTGGTAGGGATGCAAACTGGTGCAGCCACTCTGAAAAACTGTATGGAGGTTCCTCAAAAATTTGAAGATAGAACTACCCTACAACCCAGCAATTGCACTCCTAGGTATTTGTCCAAGGGATACAAGTATGCTGTTTAAAAGGTGCACATGCATCCCAATGTTTCTAGCAGCACTATCGACAATAGCCAAAGTAAGGAAAGAGCCCAATGTCCATCAATGGATGAATAGATTAAGTGGTGTATATATATATATATGTATACATATGTATATACAGCAATTCTGGGGGGTGGGGGTGGGAAACAAAGCTGGAGACATCAAACTTTATGATTTCAAACTATAATACAAAGCTATTGTAATTAAAATAGTATGGTACTGACATAAGAATAGACACTTAGACTGACGGAAGAGAGCCCAGAAATAAGCCCCTGCATATATGGTCAACTAATATTTGAAAATGGTCCAAGAACACTCAATGAGGAAATGATAGCCTCTTCAACAAGTGGTGATGGAAAAATTGGATAATCACATGCAAAAAAATGAAATCAGACCCTGATCTTACAGCACTCATTAAAAATAACTCTAAATAGGGGCGTCTGGGTGGCTTAGTCGGTTAAGCGTCCGACTTCTGCTTAGGTCATGATCTCGTGGTTCGTGGGTTCGAGCCCCGCGTCGGGCTCTGTGCTGACTGCCAGCTCAGAGCCTGGAGCCTGTTTCAGTCTGTGACTCCCTCTCTCTCTGACCCTCCCCTGCTCATGCTGTCTCTCTCTCTCTCTCTTTCTCTCTCTCTCTCTCTCCTAGAAATAAATAAAACATTTAAAAACATAAAAAATAAATAACTCTTAATAAATTAAATCATAAACATAAGACATGAAATTGCAAATCTCCTACAAGAAAACAGGACATAGGGAAGAAGTTCCTTAGCAATGTCTTAGCAACGATTTTTTTTTTATATGATACGAGAAACACAGTCGAGAAAAGCTAAAATAAACAAGTAAAGCTACATGAAACAAAAACTTCTGTACAGGAAAAGAAAAAAATCAACAAAATGAAAAGTCAACCTACCGAGAAGGAGAAAATATTTTCAAGCCATACATTGGATAAGGGTTAATATCTAAAATATCCAAAAACTCATATAATTCAATAATAAAAAATCATCAAATTAAAAATGGGCAAAGTAGGGGTACCTGGGTGGCTCAATTGGTTAAGCATTTGACTTTGGCTTAGATGCTGATCTCACAGTCCATGAGTTCAAGCCCCACGTCAGGCTCTGTGCTGATAGCTCAGAGCCTGGAGCCTGCTTCAGATTCTGTGTCTCTCTCTCTATCTGCCCCTTTCCCATTCACACTCTGTCTGTCTCTCAAAAATAAAATTAAATGGTAAAAAAAAGAAATTTTTAATGGGCAAAGTAACAACAGATATTTTTCCAAAGAAGACATACAAATAGATAATAAGTGTATGAAAAGTGTTCAAATTACTAATTATCAGGGAAAATTAAGTCAAAGCCACAATAAAATATTACCTTACACTTGTTAGAATGTGTATCATCTAGAAGATAAGAAATAACAAATGCTAGTGAATATGTATGGGAAAGGAACCTTACCTAGTGTACTACTGGTGGGAATGTAAGTTTGTACAGATACTCTGGAAACCAGTACGGAAGTTCAAAAAATAAAAAATAGAGTTGATCATATGATCCAGCAATCCCACTTCTGGGTATATATCCAAAGGAAATGAAATCAGGATTTCAAAAAGATAGCTGCAATTCCATATTCATTGCAGCATTATTTACTATAGTCAAGATATAGAAACAACCCAAGTGTCCCTCAGTGTAGAAGTGGATAAGAAGATGTGTATGTGTGCAATGGAATACTATTCGGCCAGGTAAAGGAAGGAAATCCTGCCATTTGCAACAACATAGACAGACTTTTAAAAAAAAAATTTTTTTTTAACATTTATTTATTTTTGAGACAGAGAGAGAGACAGAGCACGAGCTGGGGAGGGGCAGAGAGAGAGGGAGACACAGAATCTGAAACAGGCTCCAGGCTCTGAGCTGTCAGCACAGAGCCTGATGTGGGGATCGAACCCACTGACCATGAGACCATGACCTGAGCTGAAGTCGGACGCTTAACCAAATGAGCCACCAGGCACCCCTAACATGGATGGACTTTGAAGGCATTGTGCTAAGAGAGGTAAGTTACATAAAGAGAAACACTGCATGATATCACTTGTATGTGAAATCTTAAAAAGGTAAACTTGCACAGAGCATAGAATAGAGGTTAGCAGGGACTGAGGAGTGGGAGAATTGGGATGTTTAAGGGTACAAACTTGAAACTAGTAGATAAACACATCCAGGAGATCTAATGTATAGCATTGTGATTATAGCCAACAATATTATATTATAAACTTCAAAATTGCTAAGAGACTAGACCCTTAATTGTTTTTACAATAAAGAAATGATAGCTATGTGATGTGATGGGAGTATTAGCTAATGCTAAGATATTAAACATAATGCAATATACGACTGTATCTAATCAACACATTGTAAGCTTTAAATTGACACCATCTTATATTTAAGTATATTTCAATAAATAAAAAAATTTATAAACTTCTCTGCACATTTTTATCACATTATTTGCTATTCTGTTATTGAGTTATAGCAGTGTTTGCCTTTTAGAGAGTTTATAGTTCATATTTGTTATAATTATTGATACATTTGACTTAAATCTATGAAATAGAGATACAGTCACATTTATCTCACTTGTACTGTTACTTTTTCAATCTTCTTGCTTTGTTTTGGCTTAATTTTTATTATTCCAGTTTTCCTTTTATTATCTCTTAATTACACATTCTCATACTAATGTCTTAGGGGTTCCATACAGATTCCAGCATGTACCCCTTATTCAAATAAAAATCTGGGGGTGCCTGGGTGACTCAATCAGTTGAGCATCCAACTTTGGCTCAGGTCATGATTGTATGGTTTGAGTTCGAGCCCCACATCAGGCTCTGGGCTGACAGCACAGAATCTGGAGCCTGCTTCAAGTTCTGTGTCTCCATCTCTCTCTGCTCGTCTGCCACTCATGCTCTGTCTCTCTCTTTCATAAATTAAATTAAAATGCAAGAGATGGCTCAGGTACAGTAAAAGACAAGAGCCCCAAATAAGGGTCCTTGCTCTGTATTTATTAAGATCAGAAGGCTTACAAACATGATGGATGTGCACAAAGAGACAATGAATCTGTGGACAATAACTCATGGGCATGAAGGAAAGGGGGTTCTGAAGATACACAGCATTAGAGGTTTGGGTCAATATAAACCAAAATCCTGGGGCTGGGCAGATGGATGTTAATGGTTGACATGAGGCACCAGCTTCTGTTTACCTTAGCCAGCCTAGGAGATAAGACAGATAAAGCATGCTGCCTCAGGGTTAACAAGGCACCTTCCTTTTGTTAATTAGCTCAACTCTGGGCAGTTTCATCCACAGTGATGACAGCCCTATTTGTCTGGTTACCTAATTTGGTCCTTCCTTCCCATGAAAGCAGCTTTCTGTTATAGTACTAAATTGGGGGGTGTTTTTGCCCTGAATACCTAATCTTGCTTACCTCATATGCTTTTGTATTGGGGCCTTTGCCCCCTCAATTCTGGGGGCCTTTGCCCTGCCCTCTCAATCCTTATTTGCCTAATCTTGTTTACCCAAATTTGGGTGTGAGCATCCTATGGTTTTGTAATTCTTTATGCCTTGTTAACTCAACAGTGCAAGCCCAGGGAATTCCTAAGCTTATTCCCCACATCTAATGACAAATAATATTCAATATAATTTGATATGCCCATTGACCATTTCTTGATCTCATGTTACAAAGTATTTGTTTGAATTTGTCCCCCTTCTTTATGGATCTTTATATCACTAGATTAAAAGAGTACTTTATATATTTTGGATACAAGCCCTTTGTAAGATAGATATATATTTAAAATGTTTTGCCCCACTCTCTAGTTTTCCTTTTAATTTTCTTCAGGATGTGCATAGAGCTCCCCAGAGACACCTGTGTGTGTGTGTGTGTGGAGCGTTAGAGAGTTTTTAAAATACTGTCTTACATGATTGTGTGGGCTGGCAAATCAAAATCTATAGGCAAAGGCAGCAAGTAGGAAATTCAGGTAGAATTTGATATTTGCAGTATTTGGTCCGAAATCTCCATTGCAGGCCAAAAGACTGGAAATTCAGTCAGAATTGTTATATTCCAGTCTTGGAGTAGAATTCATTCTTCTTGAGAGACCTCAGTTTTTGTTCATAAGGCCTTCTACTGATTGGATGTGGCTAACTCACATTATGGAGGGTAATCTGCCTTACTGAGAGCCAACTGATTATAAAAGTTAATCACATCTAGGGGCATCTAGGTGGCTCAGTTGGTTGAGCATCCAACTTCAGCTCAGGTCATGATCTCATGGCTTGTGGGTTCTAGCCCCACACCAGGCTCTGTGCTGACAGCTCAGAGTCTGGAACCTGCTTCAGATTCTGTGTCTCCCCCTCTCTCTCTACCCCTCCCATGCTCACTCTCTCAAAAATAAATAAAAACGTTAAAAAAAATTTTTTTAGGTTAATCATATACAGCAACTTCTGGATTAGCATTTGACCAAACAACTGGGTACCAGAGCTTAGCCAAGCTGTATACATGAAATTTAATCATCAGAGTATCTGAAGCAGAAAATTTTAATTATGATAACTCTAATTTATCCATTTTAATGGGCCAAGCCTTTTATGTTATGGAGCTGTGGATTTTTATAAATATAAATTTTGCCTACCCCCCAATATTGCTAAAATTACTCATAAATATACTTTTATAAATTTTATAGTTTTAGCATTCTTAAATAGATGTCTATATAAAATAAATATTTTGTGTGAGGCATTAGATTAAGTTTCAATTTGTTTCTATTTTGTTATTCACTTGTTTCAGCACTATTTGATTAAAAAAAACTCTGGGTTTTTTTCATTGAATTTTTTAGAACCCATGTTAAAAATACATAGAACAGATGTATTATTTTCATAAGTTTTTGTAAACAAGACTCATTTTTTCACCTCCTGCTTCCAAAACTAGATTCCTGGGAAAGATTTATTTTAAATAATTGGCTCATCTGGTTACAGGATTGGCAAGAATCTTGTGTATTTTCATGCCACTTTTTCAAACTCTAGATTTGTTCCTAAAAAGTATCTTGGAGAACACTTTAGGAACAGTCAAGTAAGGACTTCTGACTATCCACTCTGGGGAACAGGGAGGAAGAACAGTGGCAAAGGGGTCAACATCAAAATTTCAACATACTGGAAATTACCCAAAGGCTTCAAGAAGCTGGAGAGCAATTCTTCAAGAACAACAACTGAATCTTAGTAAGAACTGAGCTCTGAGGATGCTCTTTCCTATTCACCTCCACAGATCAGTGGTAATCTTGAAAACTAGAGGCCTAAGAGAAAGAGCAACTAAAGAGAGGAGAGGAGAGGAGAGGTGAGGAGAGGAGAGAGGGAGAGAGAGAGAGAGGGAGAGGGAGAGGAGAGGGAGGAGAGGAGAGGAGAGGGAGGAGAGGGAGAGGAGGAGGGAGAGGAGAGGAGAGGGAGGAGAGAGAGGAGAGGAGAGGAGAGGAGAGGAGAGGAAAGAGAGGAGGAGAGGAGAGGAGGGAGAGAGGAGGAGGAGAGGAGAGGAGAGAGAGGGAGAGGGAGAGAGGAGAGGAAAAGAGAGGAGAGGAGAGGAGAGGAGAGGAGAGGAGAGGAGAGGAGAGGAGAGGAGAGGAGAGGAGAGGGAGAGGAGAGGAGAGGAGAAGGAGAGGAGAGGGAGAGGAGAGGAGAGGGAGAGGAGAGGAGAAGGGAGAGGAGAGGAGAAGGGAGAGGAGAGGAGAGGAGAAGGGAGGGGACAGGAGGGAGGGGGGCGGAGGAAAGGAAAGGAAAGGAACCCAGCAGTGTAGTAGGTACTGCAGGGACAATTGTTTGGGAAGTTTCCAAAAAAACCCACTGCCAGAGGACTGTCACTGTTTGACCTGTCTGGAAGCTTCCTGGAAATGTCCATTCATGGGATTTGAATTGACTCAGAGTTCACACAGTGAGGAAACATCTGGCTGTTAGTGACAAATAAATAACAACGATTGTATGTAATTGCAGCTGCCTCAGGCAGAAAGATGAGGTAGGGTTAAAAAGATGGCCAAGAAAATTACATTGGAAAATCCAGGGACTAGAGGTTCACAAATGGCTTTGACAGGCTACACCTAGAGGTCTAGAGGGCAGAATACACATGCAAAGAGAGATGGAAGCTCAGGAAGATAATTTAAAAGAGCCTACTCTCTCACCAGCAGGAAATGAAAGCTGAGAAAGAACTATAAACCACTAGAGCACTGAAGGCATGCTGCAACATACACACCGAGCCTCTTTGCAAATGGTGGATGATTCACTGCTTTAAGGCATTGCTTTGAAGTTCCTTTTTTAATTTTCTTTAATGTTTATTTTTATTTTTGAGAGAGATAGAGAGAGACAGAGTGCCAGCAGGGGAGGGGCAAAGAGACAGGGAGACACAGAACCTGAAGAAAGCTCCAGGCTCTGAGATGTCAGTCCAGAGCCTGATGTGGGGCTTGAATTCCCTAACGCAAGATCATGACCTGAACCAAAATCAGACGCTTAACCACCTGAGCCACCTAGGTGTCCAGCTTTGAAGTTGCTTTGAAGAGTCTACCAATCACTAGCTGACTATGAGGTATACCAAAAATATTGTTGGCTCCACACTAGAAAGAATACAGAATGCATCAATTTGATCCAAATAAGGAATCAAACAGGAAAATGATAAGCTTTTGGATGTGGGGGTGAGGGGAGGGGATGGCTAGGCTGATTTCTCAAGTTATATTATGTAAAATAACTGATTTTTGCCCTGGCCCTCTGCTTCCATGGCCAGCAGATTCTGCCTGTGCCACCAGTTCGGGGTACCTGGCGTTTCCTGCTGAATGCACTGAAGCTATTACAGTGCGCTGGGTAGTACTGGACAGGGTTGGGCCTGGGAGGCCTGGAGCACTGCAGTGCTGGACTTCTGTACCTGGCCTTCTGTGCAGCTCTTGGCACTTGTCCACTGCCTGGCTGCAGCCCTCTGCCTGCCGGGCCACCACCGGCCACCATCTTCCTGGTAGTACTGCTGGCCAGTGCGCCGGGGACAGCCAAGTGGCACAGTGTAGTGCACCACACAAGGGGGGCAACCGCACAGCACAGCAGCCAGGGTGACAGGTGGGCACATTCTGCCAGTGGGCATAGGCAGCCTGAGCGCTGAGGAATGGTCAACTCCGGAACGTGAGCATGGTGACCTGCTGCTGCTCCCTGCACTGCACCATGTGTACGAGAGTCTCATGGCCAAGTTGCTGGCCATGCTGGCCTACCTGGACAAGCTGCGGCCTTTGAGTTCATGCTAACGGCAGATGACAATGTGTTTGCAGGGTTGTGGGAGCTGCTGGCAGAGCTGCGCACACATGACCCCACCTGCTGCCACCATCTCAACTGGGGCTTCTTTTTAGGCTGAGGCAGCATCAAGCCTGGGGGCCACAGGCACAAGGCCATCTGACAGCTCTGTGACTACTACCTGCCTATATGCCGAGCAGTGTCTATGTGCTCTCAGCTGACCTGGTGCACTACCTGTGCTTCAGCCGTGAATACCTGCACATGTGGCACAGCAAGGAGGTGTCCCTGGGCACCTGGCTGGTGCCAGTAGATGGACAGCACAAGTACGACCAATGCTTCAACACCAAGTTGAAGTCCACTGGCTGCAACAACCTGTACCTGGTGACACACAAGCAGAGCCTGGAGAAGGTGCTGGCGAAGCACAAGGCCCTGATAGGAGAAGACCATCTGGGCAAGCAGGATGTGCAGCTGGGCCTTTCCTACGACTTTGACTGGTGGGTGCCTCCCTCACAGTGCTGTCAGAGGAAGGAGGGCATCCCCTGAGCCACAGCCACAGCTGATCTGCCACAGTCCCAATAGAACTGTTAGGAGCCAGGACAGATCCTTTGGGAGGTGGCCAGCACGGCCAGAGTCTTTCAGGGGCCTGCGGGGCAGATGATGAGTGGCCTCCCACTGGCTTTCCATGGACAAAGCTGAGAGGTTCCGGCTAGTTGCTCAAAATGAGCTCAGCCCTCAGGGAACCTGGTTTATGAAGGGCCCAATGGGGTTTTCAGGCAAATGCCAGGCAGCAGTGGGCAGCTCCTAGATCCTAGCTCTTGTGAGTACCACAGTGGCCATCATGCGGCCTCACTCAAGAGCATCTCGTTCTAGGTCTGGGAGACCCATGGTACTTGCCAGGACAACACATGGTATCCAGGTACAAATGTTTTGTCCCTGGGTTTCGGGCAGCGTTGGCCTAGACTGGGAAGATGTCCAGTTTTGGATGTGATGGCTTAGACAGCAGGGGCTTGCAGCTCCACCTCAGCCTGTCCACTGTCAGCTATTCTCTCCCAAGGTAGGGGCAAGCAGCCAGAAGCTGGAGCTGACAAGCACTTGCAGACCCTGACCCCAAAGAAAGAATCTGGACTTGTTTATGGGTGGGGACCATGTCATTTCCTACATCGTGTTGACCATCCACCTAGGAAATCTGTGCATCAAGAGCTGTGGCTGCAGGGACCTGACCCTTGGACACTTACCTGTTGCAACTTAGCTGTGTGTTGCACTCCAGTGGCTTTTATCAAAATTGCTATAGATGCATTGGATTAGGTTACCTTTTTTAATGTTTCATGTTGGTATCTTTTGTCATGTGTAAGTTTAAAATTTAACTTTGTGTTATGTTAATAGCTTCAATGGTATTTTGGTCTGTGTTGCTCTAGAGTGAGTTTGTGATAAATGTAATTCAGGGCTAGCCTGTGACTTATTTATAAATAATGTAAATTTGTGTAGAGGGTTTAAGTTGGGGATGTGTGGGTCTCAGTATTTTTGAAATTATTGAAGGGTGGATTTTTCTTTCAGAACTTGGAATTTGTGGATGAATTTGTTTTTACAACTTGAGTTGTAGACCCATTGCTGCATGTGTATTTATATGTGGAAGAATTCCAAAACTGTCAAAAAACAACTAGTTTTTAAAAAAAATTATGAATCATGCAAAGAAATAAGAAAGTATGGTCCATACAAAACAAAACAGTCAATAGGTACTGTCCCCAAGGAGCTCAAATGTTGGAATTACATGATAAATACTTTTAAATGACTATTATAAACATGCTTAGCAAATGAAAGAAAACCATGTTTAGAGGATTTTTTTAAAAAAAACTATGAGAATAACATTTCACCATATAAAAAATTTCAATGAAGAAACCAAATAAAACTTCTGGACAGAAAGTTGAATAACTGAAATCAAAGAGCCACTAAATAAGGTCATCAAATAATTGGAACTAGCAGGGAAAAACAGCAGTGAACTTGAAGATAGGTCAACTGAAATTATCTAATCTGAGGGACTAAAAAACAAACAAACAAACAATCCCCCCCCCCAGAAAATCAGAGTCCACTGAAACACCGTCAAGTGTACCAGCAGGTATATTAAAGGAGCCCCCAGGAGGAAGAAAGAGGCATTTTTCAAAAATATTTCAAATATTTTAAAACATAAAGACTAATTAGTTCCCAAATAAAACAAAATAGTAATCTACTTATCCAGGAAACAACGAATTTCTATTATGATAAATGAAGAGATTCACACATAGTCACATCAAAGCCAAACTGTCAAAAGCCAGACTTAAAAATATATTGAAAGCAGTAGAAAAACCCCCAATAAATAATTCAATTAAAAATGTGAACAGAAATGAACAGACATTTCTCCAAAGACATCCAGATGGCAAACAGACACATGAAAACATCTCTCATTATCACGCAAATGCAAATCAAAACTATAATGAGACCTAACACCTGTCAGAATGGCTAAAATCAACAACACAAGAAACAAGTGTTGATGAGGGTGTGAAGAAAAAGGAACCCCCTTGCACTGTTCGTGGGATTGCAAACTTGTGTAGTCACTGTGGAAAACAGGATGGAGTTTCCTCAAAAAGTTAAAAATAGCACTTTTCTATGATCCAGTAATCACCTTACTGGGTATTTAGCCAAAAAGTACAAAAACATTAATTCAAAGGGATACATGTGCTCCTGTGTATACAGCAGTATTATTCACAACAGCTGAATTACAGAAACAGTCCAAGTGTCCATCTACAGATGAATGAAAAAGAAGATATAGTTTGTATGCACAATGGAATATTATTCAGCCATAAAAAAGAATGAAATCTTGCCATTTACAATATGGATGGACCTAGAGAGTACAATGCTAAGCAAAATAAGTCAGAGGAAGACAAATACTATATGATTTCATTCATATATGGGATTTAAGAAACAAACAAAAAGGAGCAAGGGGGAAAAAAAGAGAGGCAAACCAAGAAACAGGCTCCTAACTATAAAGAACAAATTGATGGTTACCAGAGGGATGGGCAAAATAGACAATGGGGATTAAGAAGTGCACTTGTTGTCATGATGAAGTGTGTGATGTATGGAATTGTACACCTGAAGTGATGTAACACTGTATGTTAATTATACTGGAATTAAAATTAAATTAAAAGAAAGTAGTAGAAAAAAATTGCTCATAAGGGATCCACATTTAGATTAACCACTGACTTCTCAGCAGACATCATGAAGTCCAATGAGCAATTGAATGACTTATTCAAAATCAAAGGAAAAGACCATCAACCAACAATGCTAAGTCCATAAAAACTATCTTTCAAAAATGAAGGTGAAATAAAGATCATCCCAGACAAACAAAAACTGACTATCTGTCTCTAACAGGACATATAATAAATACTAAAAGGAAAGCATCAGGCCAAAAAGACACTAGAGAGTATATCAAATCCATATAAAAAAAAATAAAAAGCAATGCTAAAGATAACTACATAAATAAATATAAGATACAGTATTAATATATTGTGGCTTGTAAATCTTTTCTTCTCCAATTTGATTCAAAACATAACTGCATAGAAGAGTAATTATAAAATTGTGTGAAAGGGTTTAAAATTGATGGTCTTATAAAGACATAATATATATGAAAATAGTAGCGCAAATGCATGGGGACATAATATAGCCATACTGGAGCAATATGTTTGTATACAATTGAAATTAAATTGGTACTAATGTGTACTAAAATGATTTAAGTTAAAATGTAACTAGAATCCCAGAGTGATCACTAAGGAAGTAACTAAAAGTGACACAAAAATATATAGGAGTTAAACCGGTAGATGAAACAATACCTATTTGAAACAAAAGAAGCCAGTAACACAGAAACAGAGCAAAAACAAAGACACAGAAATGTAGAAAATGAAGAATCATAAAATGGTAAATGGTGTGGTAAGAAGCTCCAAGAATCATCTATCCAGCAAAACAAGTACTGAAATGATAAAAACTGTCAAAATCACTATTTTGGAAATCAACTCCAGTTGAAAATTTGAAGTGATCAGTGGAGACCCTGAAGAAGGAGGCTGGTAAATATTGGTTAATTTAAATGCTTGGCATAGCAGTTATCAGCCCCAAGCCTCAGCCATGCAGAAGCTAGATATTAAGATAGTGTCCCATATCCTGCTGTGGCTTGTTAGTTCCAGATGAGCTTTGTCCTCCAAAAATCTAGGTATATATTTTGATCTGATTGGTTTGGTTATTCACTTAAGAAACAGCACAGAGGGTGATCATTTCTACTGTCTGAAGAAAGAATTTAAAGGGACAAAACAGTTGTATTTTCCTTTTGGGTCCAAGCATTTAAGGAGACTATCAAGGCACTGGCTAATCATGTGGATAGCAGAACAGAGACATCATGATCACACATGACAAAGAATACAATATTTGCAAAAATAGTTTGGAAAAGCCACCATTTTTGAGAGAGACAGAGAGACAGAGAGAGAGAGAATATACCCAATGCAGGACAGGATCCCACAACCCTGGGATAATGATCCAAGTCAAAATCAAGAGTTGAACGCTCAACTAACTGAGCCACCTAGGTGCCCCAGAAAACTCACCTTTTAAAGGAACAATAATTTTACATGAAGTTAAGATGACAGAAGTAGGGTGACTCTAAGCTCACTTCTTCACTCGAACACAGCTAGATAAATATAGAATCATTCTGAACACTCAAGAAATCAATTGGAAGTCTTAGAGAGCAAAGCTGCATGTCTACAAACCAGAAAAATCACTTGTAGAAAGAAGGAACTGGGTAGAGTTCTCGGGGAAAAAAGCACTGTGGGCACTCCCCAGGGGAAGGAGATGGGACTGTGTTGGGAGTAAGGAGAGTGAAGGAAGAGAGAGAGATAAAACATGGAGGGCAGGGGATGGATAAGAATGAAAACATGCACAGAAGACTGCACAAGAAAATGACTCCCCAAAACCTTGGACAAGGAAAAATACAATACTGCCAGACTTCTATAAACAACAGAGTGCAGATTTAAGTTTCGGAGGTCTGTGAAATTGCAGTTCATCCCTAGGGAGCTGAGCAGTGTTCTGGTGGGACAGTAGTGTTAAGCCCCAGTAATGGAAAGCCTGAGTATCCTCAGGGTCACACAGAGAGAAGTGATTCTCCTGTTTGGGGTGCATTTGGGAGAGTGATACAGCCTCTCCACAAAGGACTCTGTGGGTACCATCAAGCTCTCCTGCTTTCCATAATAGCAACAAAGATGGTGACTGAGGACAACAATCCCTGGCACCAGCTGTATATTGCAATTTACCATAAACTCTGATGCAATGCATGGTTGGGTGACTGTCTTCTATGACAAGCTGGCACTGGCCATAATGCAGTATTACCCTCCCCCAGAAGACCAGTATGGGTCCCTGCTGCAAGGGTCTCTGTAGTGTGGGGTTTTGAAACACAGCCATGTCTGAGTTAAAAAACAGGAGTGCTGTGGCATTTGGCAGGCTGACAGCTCAGATAGAGACACAATGAAGGTAGAGATCTGATGGAAACCAGGGACACAGGTGGGATCACTGTTTGCATGTCTCTGAGGGCTTACTGAACAGAGATGGCTGCATTTCCTGCTCCCATGAGAGAACAAAGTGAAGACATTTCCTCCCCATATCCACCAGCTTGAACCACCTCAGTGAGCTAAACAGCGCCACCAAGTGGACAGGAGCCACTACACCAAGCACCACCCTCGCTCCCTGCAGGCACATCTCCACTACAGCAACTGCACCTGAGAATCAGAGTAGCAGGCCCCTCTCCCAAGACTAGCACAAACCTCTCACCTATACTGATCTAAGTCTAGTGATCATAGAGTGCTGCAAAGCTTCACCTCTAGGGGGAAAAGGATCTAGCGTCCTTTGTTGTTGTCGTTTTTTTTTTTTTACTTGTTTCATTGTTTTGTTTTGTTTTTGTCTTTTGTTGATAGAGAAAGCAGTTTTACTTTTTCTATTTTTTTACCTGTTTGTTAATTTTATATACATATTTAAAATTTTTTAATGTTATTCTTTCCTTTTCTTTCTTTATACCTTTTTTTCTATCAAGCTTCTCATAACAAACAGACTAAAACACATGTAGGATCTACCTTCCTTTATGTACTTTATTTTTAATTTTTTTCTTCAATTTTTAGATTATATTTTGTTTTATTTTGTTTTTTTCCCCTTTCTCCCCAAAACAATAAGATGGAGGAATTCACCTAAAAGGAACAGGAAGAAATGATGGCCAAAGATTTAATCAATGTATATATAAGTAAGAGGTCTGAATTAGAATTTAAAACAATTATAATTATTGGTTGGGCTTGAGAAAACCACACAAGACAGTAGAGAATCCCTTAGTGCAATGACAAAAGAACTAAAATCTAGTTAGGCTGAAATTTAAAATACTATAACTAAGATGTAATCACAAATGGAGGCCACAAAAACAAAGACAGCAGAAGCAGAGCAGCATATCAGTGATACAGAAGATAAAATCATGGAAAACAGTGAAGCTAAAAAGAAGAGAAAAAGAAAGGTCAGGAACCGTGAAGCCAGACTTAGGGAACTCACTGACTTATTAAAATGCAATAATATTCATATCATAGGATGCCAGAGATGAAGAGAGAGAAAGAGGGCATAAGGTTTATTTGACCAAATAACAAAAATTTTTTTAAATGTTTATTTTTTTGAGACAGAGAAAGACAGAGCACAAGCAGGGCAGGAGCAGAGAGAGAGAGAGAGAGAGAGAGAGAGAGAGAGAGAGAGAATCTGAAATAGGCACCAGGCTCTGAGCTGTCAGCACAGAGCCCAATGTGGGGATCAAACTCATGAGCCATAAGATCATGACCTGAGGTGAAGTCAGATGCTTAACCAACTGAGCCACGCAGGCACCCCTTGACCAAATTATACCTGAAAACTTCCCTAATCTCGGAAGAACAGACATCAAAATCCAAGAAGCAGAGAACTCCCATTAAATTCAACAAAGGCTGATCATTGCCAAGACATACCATAGTCAAATTCACAAAATATACAGACAAGGAATGAATCCTGAAAGCGGCAATAGAGGGAAAACTTACAAGGGAAGACAAATTAGTTTTGCAACAGATCTGTCTACAGACATATATCAGGCCAGAAAGGAGTGGCAGGAAATATTCAATGTGCTGAATGGGAAAAATATGTGGTCAAGAATTCTTTACCCAGCAGGGGTGTCATTCAATATAGAAAGAGAGTTAAGAAGTTTCCTGGACAAACAAAAGCTAAAAGCTTCATGATCACTAAACCAGCCCTGCATGAAATTTTAAGGAGGACTCTTTGAATGGAGAAAAAAAGATCAAAGCAATAAACATTAGAAAGGACCAGAGGACATCACCAGAAACACCAACTCTACAGGTAAAATAATGGCACTAAATTTGTATCTTTCCATAGTGACTCTGAATGTAAATGGACTAAATGACTCAATCAAAAGATACAGGGCATCAGAATGGATAAAAGCAAACAAAACAAAACAAAACAAAACCCTCACAAAAACCAAGATCCATCTATATGTTACCTATAAGAGACTCATTTTAGACCCAAATACCCCTGAAGATTGAAAGTAAGGGGATGAAAAACCATCTATCATGCTAATGGATGTACAAAAAAAACCCAAAGTAGCCATACTTATAGGAAACAAATTTGATTTTAAAACAAAGATTGTAATGAGATGAAAAAGGGCATTATATCATAATTAAGTGGTCTCTCTATTAAGAATCTTTAACATTTATAAATACTTATGTTCCCAACGTGGAACACCCAAATATAGAAATCAATTAATAACAAATGTAAACAAACTATTGGCAACAATACACTGTGAGTAGGAGACTTTAACACCACCCTTACAGCAATGGACAAATCATGTAAGCAACAAATCAGTAAGAAAACAAGGACTGAATGACACACTGGACTGGATGGGCATAACAGATAAGCAACAGAATGCACACTCTTCTTGAGTGCACACGGAACATTATCTAGAATAGACCACATACTGGGTCACAAATCAGCCCTCAAGAAGTATAAAAAGACTGAGAGAATCCCATACATATTTTCAGATCACAACACTATAAAACCTGAAGTCAACTGCAAGAAAAAATTTTGAAAGTTCTCAAATACATAAAGGTTAAAAAAATTCCTATTAAAGAATGAATGGGTTGGCCAGAAATTAAAGAAATAAAAAACTATATGGAAGCAAAAGAGAATGAAAACATGAAAGTCTAAAAACTTTGGGATGTAGCAAAGACAGTCCTAAGGGGAACTAGATTCTAATTCAGGCCTATCTCAGGAAGCAACAAAGGTCCCAAATACACAACCTAACCTTACACCTAAAAGAGCTAGGAAAGAAACAGCAAATGAAGCCTATAGCCAGGAGAAGAAGAAAAATAATAAAGATTAGAGCAGAAATAAATGATATAGAAACAAACAAACAAACAAACTGTAGAACAGATCAATGGAACTAAGAGCTGGTTCTTTGAAAGAATTAAGAAAATTGATATACCCCTTGGGGCGCCTGGGTGGCTTAGTCCGTTAAGCGTCCGACTTTCGCTTAGGTCATGATCTCGCGGTTCGTGGGTTCGGGCCCCGCGTCGGGCTCTGTGCTGACTGCCAGCTCAGAGCCTGGAGCCTGTTTCAGTCTGTGACTCCCTCTCTCCTCCTCCCCTCCACGCTGTCTCTCTCTCTCTCTCTCCTAGAAATAATAATAAAAAAAAACATATAAAAAAAAAAAGAAAATTGATATACCCCTAACCAGACTTCCAAAAAGAAAAGAAAAAGGACTCAAATAGACAAAAATCATCAATGAAAGATCATAACCAACACCAGAGAAATATAAACAATTATAAGAGAATACTATGAAAAATTATATGCCAACAAACTGGGCAATCTGAAAGAAATGGACAAATTCCTAGAAAATACAAACTACCAAAAGTGAAACAGAAAGAAATAAAAAATTTGATCATACCCATAACCAGCAAAGACATTGAATCCATAATCAAAATCTTTTAACAAACAAAAGTCCAAGGCAGATGTCTTCCCAGGGGGAATTCTACCAAACATTCAAAGAAGAGTTAATACCTATTCTCAAATTCTTAAAAAAAAAAAAGAAAGAAAGAAAGAAAGAAAGAAAGAAAGAAAGAAAGAAAGAAAGAAATAGAAGGAAATCTTCCAAACTCAGTCTATCAAGCCAAGATTACCTTGATTCTAAAACCAGACAAAGACACTACTAAAAATGAGAATTACAGGCTAATATTCTTGATGACCAGCATGGATGCAAAAATTCTCAACAAGATACTAGGAAGTTGAATCCAACAGAACATTAAAAGAATTATTCACCATTCTCACCAATCTCACCATTTATTCTTGGGCTGCAGGGGTGGTTCAATATTTGCAAATCAATCAGTGATTAAGAAAAAGAAAGGATAAGAACACGATCATTTCAATGGATGCAGAAAAGGCATTTGACAAAGTACAACATCCATGCATGATTAAAACCCTCAACAAAATAGGGTAAGGGGAACATACCTCAACGTCATAAGGCCATGTATGAAAAACCCACATCTGATACCATCCTCAATGGGGAAAAACTGATAGCTTTCCTTCCAGACTAAGGAAAAAGACAGGGATATCCACTCTCACCACTGTTATTTAACATAGTACTGGAAATCCTAGCTTCAAGAGCCATACAACAAAAAGAAATAAAAGGCACCCAAATTGGCAAGGAAGAAGTAAAACTTTCACTATTTGCAGATGACATGAGATTCTATATAGAAAAGCCAAAAGATTCTGAAAGAAAACTACTAGAATTGATACACAAATTCAATAAAGTCACAGGATATAAAATCAATGTACAGATATCCGTTGTATTTCTATACACCAATTATGAAGCAGCAGAAAATCAAGAATTGATCCCATTTATGACTTCACCAAAAGACATTAGGCACCTAGAAATAAGCTTAACCACACAGGTAAAAGATTTGTACTCTGAAAACTATAAAACACTTATGAAAGAAACTGAAAAGGACAGAAAGAAATGAGAAAACATTCCATGCTCATGGATTGGAAGAAAAATATTGTTAAAATGTCTACATTATCCAAATTTAATGCAATTCATATCAAAGTAGCACCACCATTCTTGGTCAAGCTAGAACAAGCAATCCTAAAATTTGTATCGAACCACAAAAGACCCTAAATAGCCAAAGCTATCTTCAAAAAAAAGAAAACTGGAGGCATCCCAATTCCAGGCATCAAGTTATATTACAAAGCTGTAGTCATCAAGACAGTCTGACACTGGCATAAAAACAGACATCTAGATCAAAAGAACAGAACAGAAAACTCAGAAGTGAACCCACAACTACATGGGACAATTAATCTTTGGCAAAGCAGGAAAGAATATGCAATAGAAAAATTTCTCTTCAACAAGTGGTGCTGGAAAAACTGGAGAGCAACATGCAAAACAATGAAATGGACCATTTTTCTTACACCATACACAAAAATAAACTCAAAATGGATGAGAGACTTAAATGTAAGACAGAAACCACCAAAATCCTAGAGAAGAACACAGGTAGCTACCAACTTGACCTCGGCCAAAGCAACTTCTTACTAGACATGTCTTCAGAGGCAAGGGAAACAAAATCAAACATGAACCACTGGGACTTCATCAAGATAAAAAAAAACAAAAACAAACACAAAAACAAACTTCTGCACAGCAAAGGAAACAATCAGCAAAACTAAAAGGCAGCTTATTGAATGGGAGAAGATATTTGCAAAGGACACATCTGATAAAGGGTTAGTATGCAATATCTAAAAGAACTTAACAAACCCAACACCCAAAGAGTGAATAATCCAGTAAAGAAATGATCAGAAGACATGAGTAAACACTCCTCCAAAGAAGACATCCAGATGGCTAACAGATACATGAAAGGAGTCTCAACATCACTCATTATCACGGAAATACAAATCTAAACCACACTGAAATACTCCCTCACACCTATCAGAATGGCTAAAAGTAACAACACAAGAAACAATAGATGTTGGCGAGGATACGGAGAAAGGGGTACCCTCTTACACTGTTGGTGGGAATGAAAGCTGATGCAGCCACTCTGGAAAACAGTAGGAAGGTCCCTCAAAATGTTAAAAATAGAACTACCCAATGATCCAGTAATTGCAGTACTAGGTATTTACCCAAAGAACGCAAAAATACAGAATTGAAAGAATACATACAGCTGATACATTTAAATTTATAGCAGCATTATCAACAATATCCTAACTATGGAAGGAGCCCAAATGTCCATCAACTAATGGGTAAAGATCTGTTATGTACGTATACATATTACAATTATGTTATATATTATTATATTTTATTATATTTTATTACTCAGCCATCCAAAAAGAATAAAATCTTGCCATTTGCAAAGACATGGATAGAGCTAGAGAGTTATACTAAGCAAAATAAGTCTGTCAGAGAAAAACAAATACTATGTGATTTTACTCACATGTGGAATTTAGGAAATAAAATAGATGAATGTGGGGGTGGGGTGGGGGCAAGAGGCAAACCAGGAAACAGACTCTTAACTATGGAAAACAAACTCAAGGTTGCTAGAGAGGAGGTCAGCGGAGGGATATGTAAAATGGGCGATAGGCACCTATCTTAATAGAAGGGCACTTGTGATGCTAGCTGGCTGTTGTATGTTAAGTGATGACTCACTAAATTCTATACCTGAAATGTTACTCTCAAGCTGGAATTTAATTAAATACTTGGAGAAAAAAATTCAGATGGCCATATATGTAAGGTTTTATTTCTGGGCTTTCTATTCTATTCTACATTTTTGCTAATATTACATTGTTTTGGTTCTTAGCTTTGTAATAACTTTTATAATCAGGAAATATAAGTCCTCTAGCTTTCTTTTTTCAGGATTTTTTTTGATTATGCATGGTTAAGAGGTTCCATATGAATTGTAGGAAGTATTTTCTATTTCTGAAAACAAGTCATTTCAGTTTTGATAAAGATTACATTGAATCTGTAGATAACTTTGAATAGTACTAGCATTTCAACAATATTAAATCTTCCAATCCAGGAATAGTTATTCATGCTTCCTTCAATTTCTTGATTTTTTTTAATGTTTATTTTTGAGACAGAGAGAGAGAGAGAGAGAAAGAGAGGCAGAAAGACAGACAGACAGAGTGGGGAGGGGCACTGTGATATAGAGACACAGAATCCAAAGCAGCTCCAGGCTCTGAGGTGTCAGCACAGAGTCTGATGCAGGGCTCGAACTCACAAACCTCAAGATCATGTCCTGAGCCGACAACCAACTGACTGAGCCACCCAGGCGTCCCATGCTTCCTTCAATTTCTTTCAGAAGTGCTTTGTAGTTTTCATTGTAAATGTCTTCTGCCTCCTTGATTTAATTCCTAAGTCTTTTATTCTTCTTAATGCTATTTTAAATAAAATTTTTGTAATTTCCTTTTCAGATTGTTTATTGTTAGCATTTATAAATTCAAATGTGTTGCTACTTTGCTGAATTCACTCATTAAGGTTTTCTGTGTGTAGAATCTTTAGGGTTTTCTATATATTAGATCCTGTCATATGCAAACATACATGATACAGCTTTACATCTTCCTTTCCAATTTGGATGCTTTTATTTCTTTTTCTTGCCTAACTGTTCTGGCTAGAACTTTCAGTACTCTATTGAGTAGAAGTATTAAGAGTAGGCCTTGTTCTTGATCTTAGAGGAAATGCTTTCCATCTTTCACCATAGAGTATGATGTTTTCTGTTGGTATTTCACATATTGCTTTCATTACATTAAGGTAGTGTCCTTCTTTTCCTAGTTTGTTGAGTGTTTTTCTCATAAAAGTGTTGAATTTTGTCAAATGCTTTTTCTGCATCATTCTCTTAATGTGGCATATTACATTAATCAATTTGTATATGTTGAACCATCTTGCATTCTAGGAATAAATTTGACTTCCTTGGGTTGTCTAATCATATAAGTATGCTGCCAAATTGTTTCCTAGTATTCTGTTGAGAATGTTTGCATTCATGTTCATAAGAGATATTGATCTATAGTTTTCTTGTAGTTCTTGGTATAAAGATACTGTTGGCCTCTAGAATAAGTTCAGAAGTGTACCCTTCTCTTCAATTTTTAGAAATCTGTGGATTGGTATTAGATCTTCTATAAGTGTTTATCAGAATTCACCATGAAGCCATCAAGTCCCAGTGTTTTCTTTGGAGATTTTTGATTACTGATACAATCTCCTTATGATGTTTAGTCTACTCAGATTTCCTACTTCTTCATGATTTAGTTTTGGTAGATTTTGAGTGTCTAGGAATTTGTTCACTTTATACAGGTTATTCCATTTGTTGGCATAAGTATTCACAGTATTCACAATTCTGTTTATTTCTGTAGAATCAACAGGAATATTCCCATTTTCATTTTTTATTTTAGTGATTTGTAACATCTCCCTTTTTTTCTTAGTCCATGTAGGTAATGGTTATTCAATTTTGATTTTTTTCAAAACACCAACTTGTATTCATTGATTTTCTCTATTAGTTTCTATTTCCTATTTTCCTCATCTTCTCTAATCTTTGTTATTTCCTTATCTTTGTTACCTTTTTGTATTTTCCTTTTTCCTTTTTTAGCTCATTAAAGGGTAAATTAGATTGTTGACATACTTTGTAACAATGTACCTTGTTATGTTTTATAATGTAAGTATATACAGCTATAAATTTCCCCCTTAGCACTTCTTTTTCCATGTCCCATAAGTTCTGGTGTTTTTTCTTTGTTTTCATTCATACCAATGGTTTTCTTTTCTTTTCTTTTCTTTTTTACAAATAGTTTATTGTCAAATTAGTTTCCACATAACACTCAGTGCTCATCCTCACAAGTGCCCTCCTCCATGCCCATCCCTCCGCCCCCCCACATCCATCAGTCCTCAGTTTTTGTCAGCATTCAAGAGTCTCTCATGGTTTGCCTCTCTCCCTTTCCCCCACCATTTCCGCCCTTCTTCTCCCTCTTGTTCCTCAGTTAAGTTCCTTCTAATCCTCCTATACATGCAAACATATGATATTTGTCCTTCTCTGCGTGACTTATTTCACTCAGCATAACACCCTCAAGGTCCATCCATGTTGCTACACATGGCCAGATTTCATTCTTTCTCATTGCCATGTAGTATCCCATGGTATAGATAAACCACATCTTCTTGATCCATTCATTTGTTGATGGACACTTAGGCTCTTTCCATGTTTTAGCTATTGTGGAGAGTGCTGGATACCAATGGTTTTCTAACTGCCTTGTAATTTCTTCCTTGACTCATGTTTAAAAATTATGCTATAAAATTTCCAGAAATTTGTGCATTTTCTTGTTTTCCTTCTGTTATTAACTTCTAATGTCATCCCATTGTGGTCAAAGAAAATAGTCTGCATGATGTCAGTCTGTAGTATTTTGTTATGCGGACCTAACAAAATTATGAAGATTTTAGTACCAAAAAGTGGAATGTTGCTATAACAAATATCTAAACAAAAAGTGGCTTTGGAACAGATTGGGTAGAAGTTGGAAGAACTTTGAGATCCTTGTTAGAAAAAGCCTACATTGTTCTGAGGAGACAACTGACAATTGTATGGATCTTAAAGGTGCCTCTAAGGAGGCCTCCAATGGACTAGAGAACTGTATTGAACAATGGATGAAAGGTGATCCTTGCTATAAAGTGACAGAGAATTTAGCTGAATTGTTCTGTGTTTTGTGGAAGGTAAAAGTTTAAGTGATGAAACTGAATTATTTAGCTGAAGAGATTTCTAAGCAAAGTATTGCTAATGTGGCCTGTGCCTACTTACTGCTTATGGTAAAATGTCCGAAGAGAGAGATAAATAGAAAATGGAGTTGCTACAGAACAACAACAATGACAACCAAAACTTGATGATTTGGAATATTCTCAGTCCATCCATTTTACAAATATCAAGAGATTAGGCTCTGAGATAACACTAAGGGTATGGCTAAACATTCACTGGAGAAAGCGATTATAGGTGCTTATAGCCTTCAAAATTCAAATGTTGAAATCTATTCCTCAATATGACGGTATTTAGAGGTAGAGCCTTTGAAAAGTGATTAGGTCATAGGGATGGAACCCGAACAATGGAATTAGTGCCATTCTAAAATTGAGACCCAACAGAGCTCCCTTTCCACTTCTTACATGTTGGGACACAGCAAAAACTAATCCATTAATCAGAAAGAGGGCCCTCACCCTCTTCAAAGTGCTAGCACTTTGATTTTGGTTGTCTTTAGAACTGTGAGAAATAAATGTGTCATTTACAAACCACCATATTTATTGATTGTTATAGCAGCCTAAGTGGACTAAGACAGGATGTTACTCATTGATACAGTCAGCTATCTCAGCAGAAGCTAGGAACAGAGATAGGATTATACTAGTTTAACATTGCTAGCTTGAACTGAAGGGGACAGAGATGGGAAAAAATAAAGGCAGGCTATCAGACATCTGGTATACTATAGAAATGGGCCTCAGAACTATCTATCTGTAACTATGTTTTATACTTTAGGAAAAAGGAAGAATGTCCCTGAAGGTATTCAGAGATCAGCAAGGCTCCCACTGGTGCCATGGGATCATAAGGCACAGTCCAGGGGTCAAGGCTGTTTCCTCTGATTCCAGAGGGCAAAGCCACCTCCTGTATTTCAGTAGGCCAGATTGCTGAACAGGGCTGTACAGGCAGGACTGCCACCCTGGGCCTCAAGGGCAACGTACTACCACCCTAGCATGTTAAGAAGGTGGATTACTCCCCTGATGGGCCTGGAAGACAGAGAATTGAGCTAAAAAGGATCATTTTCCATTCTTAATATCTAATGAAATGTCCCCTGCTAGGTTTTGAACATGCATGGGACCATGACTCCTCTCTTCATTCTGATTTCTCCCTTTTGAAATGGAAATGTCTTTCCTATGTTTCCTCCATCATTGTAGTTTCGAAACAGATAACTTATCTGGCTTCACAGTTTCACAACTGGAGAATTTGCCTCGGAATGAATCAGACATCAAGTCTTGCCCACACTTGATTTAGATGATATTTAGATGAGATTTGGAATTTAGAATTGATGATAAAATGGGCCAACTTTTGGGCTGTTGTGATAAGAATGAATGTGGTTTTGCATGTAATTATAGGACTTTTGGTGGTGCAAAGGGCAGTGTTATAAGTTGGATCATGTATTCCCAAAATTCATATGATTATGTCTTAATCCCCAGTTCTAACAGTGTAAGTTTCTGTTATATTTCACACAAAATTTTGATTGGTTTGCTTTTCTATCACAACTATTTATACATGAAGAAGGGCCAAGATGGAGGAACAGCATGGAAATTTTTTTGCATCTCTCATCCTTGAAATACAGCCAGATCAACACTAAACCATCCTGCACACCTAGAAAACTGATTTGAAGATAAACACAACAATCTGCACAACATGAACCACAGAACTCAGGAGGTACACAATGCAGAGAGTTGAACTGGGGGAGAAAGCCACGGAGGGCAATGAGCTGTTTTTGCTTATGGAGAGAGGAGCAGAAAGCATCTCCTCTGCCCAAAAGCAGCTGGAGAGAAACTAACAAGTATGCAAGGGAATGAATGAAAAAGGGAGGAAGGAGAAAGGAGAGGGTTTAAATTCCAATAAGACTATAAACAGGGGGAGCACAGAGTCTGCAATTCCACAGCTTGATACCTGGTAGTGCTCTTGAGGGAAGGGTGAATCCTCAGGAATAGATAGCGAGGTTCCCTGGGTCCTTGGGCCACACGAGGAAAGGCAGTTCCCCCGCTGGGAGGACTTTTGGTAGAGGCTGTGTACCCACCCTATAGGCAAAGGAGAACCAGAGAACAACATTTGCTGGTGCTGGAACAAGGATGTTAGCGGGAAGCCTGGCACCAGATGTGTGTTGTGATTTTCCATAATCCCTGAAACTGCTGCTATACGATCACGTGAACTTTTTCTGGGGTGAACTGGCCCCCAGCCACAGTCTCTGGGCATCAGCAGTACAGTCTCCCAAATATTCCTGGGGCAGGCCAGCAGCTGGCTATTGCTCAGTGAGAACCTCTCACTAAAGGTCTGAGCGAGTCAAGGCCAAGTCCCTCAGAAATGAGGGGTTAGGAAACAGCTGTATCTGAGATAAAACTCAGGAGAGAGGTGCTGCCTGGCAACCTGATGGCTTGGTCACAGACAGTATAAAAGTAGGGAGTGAATGGAGGCCAGAGACAAAGGAGGGGTGCATGATTGCTGGTAGGGGAGAATATAGTTCTGATACTAGAGACCGAGTAGCTGGGTGATGCCATTTTCACCTCTCTTGTGCTTGTGCATTCACACTTACAGGCGCCACAACAATCTACCACAGTAAGCTAAACAGCGCCATCTTCAGCCATACTTCAGTCTGTTTGCTGGTCCATCTATTCAATTTTTTTTTTCTTAATCTTGAATACAGAAAGGGAAAAAAATATTTTTATTTTCCATTTCTATTAAAAATATTTTTAATTTTTTTCTACTATATGTTTTATTTTCTCATAATATGTTCAAATTTTATTATTTTCTTCATTTCCTTTTATTCTATTTCACTGTATTCATTGTTTTAAAATTTCAAGCATTTTCTTTTTTTTTTAAATTTTCTTATCCCCCCCCCCCTTTTTTTCCTCAAGTCTATCACCTCCTTTCAACAACCAGACCAGAACCCCTAGGATTTGGCATCCTTTATTTGATTTTTTTGTGTTATTTTTAATTTTTTAATTTTAATTTTTAAAAAACCATATTAATTCCCATTCTTCCTTCAAAATGATGAAATGAAGGAATTCACCCCAAAAGAAAGAACAGGAAGAAATGACAGCCAGGGACTTAATCAACACAGATACAAGCAAGATGTCTGAACCAGAATTTAGAATCACGACTTAGATGCAAGATGTCTGAACCAGAATTTAGAATCACGACTAAGAAATCTATCTGGGGTTGAAAACAGATTAGAATCCCTTTCTGTTGAGATAAAAGCTAGTCAGGATAAAATAAAAAATGCTATAACTGAGCTGCAATCTTAAATGAATGCCAGAGCGGCAAGGATGGATGAGGCAGAGCAGCGAATCAGCAATATAGAGAACAAACTTTTGGAGAATAATGAATCAGAAAAGAAAGGGGGGGAGACTAAAGCAAAAGAGCATGATTTAAGAATTAGAGAAATCAGTGACTCATTGAAAAGGAATAACATCAGAATCATAGGGGTCCATAAGATGAAGAGAGAAAAAGGGGTAGAAGAGCTATGTGAGCAAAGGACAGCATAAAACTTTCCTAACCTGGGGAAAGACACACACATCAAAATCCAGGAGGCACAGACTCCCATTATATTCAACAAAAACTGATCATCAACAAGACATATCATAGTCAAAGTCACAAAATACTCAGGCAAGGAAAGAATCATGAAAGCATCAAGGGAGAAAAAGTCCTTAACCTACAAGAGAAGACAGAGTGGGTTTGCAGCAGACTTATCCACAGAAACATGGCAGAACAGAAAGGAGTGGCAGGATATATTTAGTGTGCTTAATCAGAAAAATCTGCAGCCAAGTATTCTTCATCCAGCAAGGCTGACATTCAAAATAAAGGGAGGGATAAAAAGATTCCCAGACAAACAAAAATTAATGGAGTTCGTGACCACTAAACTAGCCCTGCAAGAAATTTTAAGGGGGACTCTCTGAGGGGAGAAAAGAGAAACAAAAAAAAAAAAAAAAAGGAAAAAAGACCAAATGCAACAGACTATAAAGGACCAGGGAACACCACCAGAAACTCCAACTCTACAGGCAGCATAATGGTAATAAATTCATATCTTTCAGTACTCACTCTAAATGTCAATGGACTAAATGCCCCAATCAAAAGAAATAGGGTAGGGGCGCCTGGGTGGCTCAGTTGGTTAAGCGTCCGACTTCGGCTCAGGTCATGATCTCACAATTCATGGGTTCAAGCCCCACGTTGGGCTCTGTGCTGACAGCTACCTCAGAGCCTGGAGCCTGCTTCCAATTCTTTATCTCCCCCTCTCTCTGACACTCCCCTGCTCACGCTGGCTCTCTCTCTCTCAAAAATAAGTAAAACATTAAAAAAAAGACATTGTGTAACAGAATGGATAAGAAGATAAGATCCATCTATATGCTGTTTGCAAGAGACCCATTTTAGATCTAAAAACACCTTCAGATTAAAAGTAAGGGAATGGAGAACCATCTATCATGCTAATGGTGGACAAAAGAAAGCTGGAGTATTCATACTTATACAAGACAATCTAGACTTTAAAATTGTGAGTAGGGGCGCCTGGGTGGCTCAGTCAGTTAAGCGTCCAACTTCGGCTCAGGTCATGATCTCACAGTTCATGGGTTTGAGCCCCGCATTAGGCTCTGTGCTGACGGTGAGCTCAGAGCCTGGAGCCTGCTTCAGATTCTGTATCTACCTCTCTTTCTGACCCTCCCCTACTTACGCTGTGTTTCTCTCTCTCTCTCAGAAATAAAAGCATTTAAAAAGTTTAAAAAAATAAAATTGTGAGTGTAACAAGAGATGAAGAAGGACTTTATATCATACTTAAAGGTCCATCCACCAAGAATACCTAATAATTGTAAACATTTATGCTCCAAATCTGTTGGAGCATCCAAATATATAAATCGATTAATCACAAACATAAAGAAACTCATTGATAATAATATCATAATTGTAGGGGACTTCAACACTCCACTTACAGCAATGGACAGATCATTTAAACAGAAAATCAATGGCTTTGAACGACACATTGGACCAGAGGGACTTAACAGACATATTCCAAACATTTCATCTGAAAGCAGCAGAATATACATTCTTCTCCAGTGAACATGGAACATTCTCCAGAATAGATCACATACAAAACATGAATCAGCCTTCAACAAGTACAAAAAGATTGAGATCATACTGTGCATATTTTCAGACCACAGTGGTATGAAACTCGAAATCAACCACAAGAAAAAATGTGGGAAAATAATACTTGGAGACTAAAGAACATCCTATTAAAGAATGAATGAGCTAACCAAGAAGTTAAAGAGGAAGTTAAGAAGTTCATGGAACCCAATGAAAACATTAACACCACAGTCCAAAACCTCTGGGATGCAGCAAAGGCAGTCATAAGAGGAGAATAGATAGCAATCCAGGCCTTCCTAAAGAAGGAAGATAGGTCTCAGATATACAACCTAAACTTACACCTTAAAGATCTGGAAAAAAGAACAGTAAATAAAACCCAAAACCAGCAGAAGACAGAAAATAATAAAGATGAGAGCAGAAATCAATGCTATCGAAACCAAAAAAACCCAGTAGAATAGATCAATAAAACCAGAAGATGGTTCTTTGAAAGAATTAACAAAATTGATAAACCCCTAGTGAGTTTGACCAAAAAGAAAACAGAAAGGACCCAAATAAATAAAACCAAGAATGAAGGAGGAGGGATCACAATCATCACAGCAGAAATACAAACAATAATAAGAGAATACTATGAGCAATTATATATCAATAAAATGGGCAATTGAGGAGAAATGGACAAATTCCTAGAAACATATAAACTACCAAAACTGAAACAGGAAGAAACAAAAACTTTGAACAGACCCATAACCAGTAAAGAAATCAAATTAGTAATAAAATATCTCCCAAAACCAAGAGCCCAGTGCCTGATGGCTTTCCAGGGGAATTCTACCAAACATTTAAAGAAGACTTAACACCTATTCTCTTGAAGCTGTTCCAAAAAATAGAAATGGAAGGAAAACTTCCACACTGTTTATATGAAGCCAGCATTACTTTGATTCCAAAACCAGACAAAGACCCCACTAAAAAGGAGAACTACAGACCAATTTCCCTGATTAACATGGACACAAAAATCCTCAACAAGATACTAGCCAACTGGATTCAACAATACATTAAAAAATTATTCACCACAGTCAAGTGGGATTTATACCTGGGATGCAGGGTTGGTTCAATATCCACAAAACAATCAATGTGATATAGAACATCAATAAAAGAAAGAACAAGAACCACATGATCCTCTCAATAGATATGAGGAAGCATTTGGAAAAAATACAGCATCCTTTCTTGATAAAAACCCTCAAGAAGGTAGAGATAAAAGGATCATAGCTCAAGACCATAAAAAGCCATACACCAAAGACCCACTGCTAATATCGTCCTCAATGGGGAAAAGCCAAGAGCTTTCCCCCTAAGGTCAGGAACAAGACAAAGATGTCCACTTTTGCCACTGTTATTAAACATAGTATTGGAAGTCTTAGCCTTAGCAATCAGACAATACAAAGAAATAAAAGGCATTCAAATCGGCCAGAAGGGGTTGAGCTTTCACTCTCCGCAGATGACATAATACTCTATATGGAAAACCCAAAATGTTCCACCAACAAACTGCTAGAACTGATCCATGAATTCAGCAAAGTCACAGGATATAAAATCAATCCACAGAAATTGGCTGCATTCCTATACACCAATAATGAAGCAACAGAAAGAAAAATCAAGGAATCGATCCCATTTACAATTGTACCAAAAAACATACAATACCTAGGAATAAATCTAACCAAAGCGGTGAAAAATCTATATACTGAAAATTATAGAAAGCTTATGAAAGAAATTGAAGGCACAAAAAAATTGAAAAATATTCCATGCTCCTGGATAGGAAAAACAAATATTGTGAAAATGTCGACACGACCGAAAGCAATCTAAAGCAATCTACATATTTAATGCAATCCCTATCAAAATAACACCAGCATTCTTCACAGAGCTAGCACAAACCATCCGAAAATTTGTATGGAACCAGAAAAGACCCTGAATAGACAAAGCAATCCTGAAAAAGAAAATCAAAGCAGGAGGCATCACAATCCTGGACTTCAAGTTTTATTGCAAAGGTGTAATCATCTAGACAGTATGGTACTGGCACAAAAACAGACACTCAGATCAATGGAACAGAATAGAGAACCCAGAAATAGACCCAGAAATGTATGGCCAACTAATCTTTGACTAAGTAGGTTTGATTTCTTTGGGCTTCACTCTTTGGCTTGTATGCCCTCTATGCTTTCATACTATTGTCCCTCTGCATATGTCTGTTCTAATTTCCTCTTTTTTAAAAAGGATACCAGCTATATTGGATTAGGGTCCACCTTAAAGACCTTATTTTAACTTAATTACTTATTTAAAGACACTATCTGCAAATACAGTCATGTCTTGAAGTACCAGGAACTAAGACTTTAAAATAAAGATTTCAAGGAGATAAAACTCAGCCCATACAATCTTCCCCTTTTCAGTCAAACTTTCCCATAAAGCAATCACCTTCTGACATCTATTACAATAATTTTTCCTACTATTGTCCTTCAAACAAATAGAATCATAATTATATTTGTGTGTCTGTGTGGCTTCTTTTGCTGAATATAATGCTTTTGTGATTCATCCATAGTGGTGTCCTTACCTGTAGTTTTTTCTTTTTACTGCTGAGCAGTAAACTATTACATAAATATAACTCAAGTTGTTGATCCTTTTTCTTATTGATGGTCATTAGGGTTATTGCCGCACTCAGACTATTATTTAAAAAAAGATTGCTGAGAATATTCTTGTTATATTCTGTGAACATATTTTTCTTAGGTAAACTCATATGAATGGATATTACAGGGTCTCTAAATAGATGTAATATTTAACTTTAGAAGAAATTACCAAACCAAACTGTTCACCAGAAATACAATAGGTCATGTCTCATACCCTTATCAATATTTGGTAAAGTTGGTCTTTTTGTTTTGTTTTGTTTTTTAATAGCCATACTAGTGGGGCATGGTATCTGGTACTTATTTCCATTACTCTATGTTATACATCTTTTCATGTGCCATTTGTCCATCATATATCTCCTTTTGTGAAGTATCTGTTCAAGTCTTTTGCACATTTAAAAACAATTGGATGGTTCATTTTATTTTTAATTTGTTGATATTCTCTACCTATTCTGAATACAAGTTCTTGTAAAATATACATTCTGTGAATATGTTCACACAGTCTATGGTTTGCCTATGTAGATTCTTAGCAGTATCTTTTGATGAACAGAAATCTTAAAATCTGAAAAAGTCTTTTGTATCACTTTCTTTTATCTTTCTAGGAAAATTTTGCCTTCCCCAGTGTCATATATATCCTCATGTGTTTTCATCTAGAAACTTTATTGGTTTGGGCTCTTTCCTGTAAGTCTATGAAGACCTCAAAATCTCGGTATACGACTAGGTAAAGGTTGAGGTTCACTGTTTTCCATTTGGATGGTCTGGTTCACATAAGCATCAGTTTTGAAGTCTTTCCTTTTCTCATTGAATTTTCTTGACTCTTTAGTTGAAAATCAATTATGTATGTGTGGTCTATATTAGGTCTCTATTATGTTCCAAGGTGTACTTGCCCATCCATATGTCAACATTCCATTTATTTTAATATTAGAATACATCATGAAGTTGGATAGTGTAAGTCCTCCAATTATTTTCATGATCAGTTTTGTTATCTGAGATGTTGTACAGTTCCAAATTTTACAATCAATTTCCTCAAAATATCCTGCTAGGATTTTGTTTGGGATTACATTGAATCCATAGATAATCAAGTAGAGATGGGCATCTTAACAATATTGAATCTTTCAACATAGAAATGTGACATAACCTTTCATTTAGGTATTTTTTAAATTATTCATGAACAGCAACTTTTGAACATTTCATGTAAAAGTCTTACACATATGTCATTAGATTTGTTCCTAAATATATGTCTATTTTATGCTATCATAGATCATATTATTTCAGTTCTCAATTCACTGTGAATATAGAATTGCAGTGTATCATTATTATCGAACTTCTATCCTGTGACCTTTCTAAATTATTTTTCCAAAATTAGTTTTTGCAAATTTGATAAAATTTTTGTAAATACACAATCATTTACTCCTTTTTTCCTTAATCTTTGCTTTTTATTTCTTTTTCTTGTGTATTGCTGGCTCGGGCTTCTATTAATTACAATGCTGAATAAAAGGAGGGCAACAACAGACATTTTACTTTCTTTCCAATGCTAGTGGGAAAAGATTTAATATTAAACCATTAAATATGTTAGCTGTTAGATTTTCATAGACATTTTTATCAAATGGTAAAAATTCTATTTCTGGTTTGCTGAAAGTTTTTCATCAAGAATGTTCAATTTTGTCTTTTTTTGGTTATCTGTCATTTCTCTTTTATTTTAATGTGTGAATTATATTGCTGGGATAAGCCCAACTTGGTCATGCTATATATTATTTTTTCCCATTAAGGTCTATGTCCTACTATTTTAGTATTTTTGCACCTGTATTCATGAGGAATATTAGTCTTCTTCTTTCCTCATAATATATTTGTCAAATTTTGTTACTGGGGTTATGCTAGTCTCATAAAACAAGTTAGAAAGTTCTCTTCATCTCTTGAAAGAGTTTATGTGGAATTTAGTGTTATTTCTAATTAAAATACTCGATAAAATTCATCAGTGAATTAATCAGGACATGGATGCTTTCTTATTGGAAAATATGTAATTATAAATTCAATATTTCAATTAATATGGAATTACTTTTAGAGTTTTTCTTCTTGCATCATTTTTGACAAATTATGTTTTTGAATGGGCCCATAATTAGCAAAGCAATTGAATCAGTTATCAAAAATCTTGCAACAAATAAGAAGCCTGGGCCAGATGGCTTTCCAAGAGAATTCTATCAGACTTTTAAAAAAATTTTTTAATGTTTTAATTATTTCTGAGTGAGAAAGAAAGAGAGAGAGAGAGCAAGAGCAGGGGAGAGTCAGAGAGAGAGAGGGAGACACAGAATCTGAAACAGGCTCCAGGCTCTGAGCTGGCTGTCAGCACAGAGCCCGACACGGGGCTCAAACCCACAAACCAACCATGAAATCATGACCTGAGCCAAAGTCAGACACGTAACCAACTAAGCCACACAGGCGTCCCTCTACCAGACTTTTAAAGCAGAATGTCTATTCTTCTCAAACTGTTCCAAAAAACAGAAATGGAAGGAAAGCTTTCAAACTCCTTTTATCGAGCCAGCATCATCTTGATTTCAAAACCAATGACCCTACTCAAAAGGAGAACTACAGGCCTAAAAACCTGGATGTAAAATTCTCTACAAGATACTAGCAAACTGATTTCAACATAACATTAAAAGAATTATTCACCACTATCAAGTGGGATTTATTTCTGGGCTGCAGGGCTGGTTCGATATTTGCAATTCAATCAACGTGATACACCACATTAACAAAAGACATCTGACAAAATACAGCATCCTTTCTAGATAAAACCCCTCAAGAAAGTAGGGATAAAAGGAACATACCTTAACATCATAAAATCCATAAATGAAAGGCCCACAGCTAATATCATACTAAATGGGGATAAATTGAGAGCTTTCCCCCTAAGATCAGGAACATGACAGGGATGTCCACTCTCACCACTATTTTTCAACATAATACTGGAAGTCCTAGCCTCAGCAACCAAACAAAAAGAAATAAAAGGCATACAAATTGGAAAAGAAGAAGTCAAACTTCCACTCATTGCAGATGACATAATATTCTATATGGAAAACCCAAAAGATGCCACCAAAAAAAAAAAAAAAAAACTTGAACTGATACACGAATTCAGCAGAGTTGCAGGATATAAAATCAATGTACAGAAATCAGTTGCATTTCTATAAACCAATAACGAAGCAGCAGAAAGAGATACCACAGAATTAATTCCATTTACAATCGCACCAAAAACCATAAGATACATAGGAATAAACCTAACCAAAAGATCTATATGCTGAAAACTATAGAAAGCTTATGAAAGAAATTGAAAAAAATACACATACAAAAAGAAAAAGGAAAAACATTCCATGCTCATGGATTACAAGAAAAAATAGTGTGAAAATGTCAATACTACCCAAAGCAATATACACATTCAGTGCAATCCCTATCAAAATAACACCAGCAGTCTTCACAGAGCTAGAACAAACAATCCTAAAACATAAATGGAACCACAAAAGCCTCTGAATAGCCAAAGTAATGTTGAAAAAGAAAACCAAAACCGGAGGCATCACAATTCTGGACTTCAGCTGTATTACAAAGCTGTAATCATTAATACAGTATGGTATTGGCACAAAAACAGACACATAGATCAATGGAATAGAATAAAAAACCCAGAAATGGACCCACAAATATACAGCCAATTAATCTTTGACAAAGCGGAAAAGAGTATCCAATGGAAAAAAGACAATCTCTTTAACAAATGGTGCTGGGAGAACTGGGCAGCGGCATTCAGAAGAATGAAACTAGGTCACTTTCTTACATCATACCAAAAATTAACTCAAAACGATAACAGACCTAAATGTGAGATAGGAAGCCACAAAAATCGTAGAGGAGAAAACAGGCAACAATTTCTTTGACCTAAGCTGTAGCAACTTCTTACCTGACATGTCTCCAGAGGCAAGGGAAATAGAAGCAAAAATGAAATATTGGAACCTTATCAAGATAAAAAGCTTCTGCACAGCAAAGGAAACAATCAGCAAAACTAAAAGGAAACTGGCAGAATAGAATAAAATATTCACAGATGACATACTGGATAAAGTGGTTACTATCCAAAATCTATAAAGAACTTACCAAACTTAACACCCCAAACACAAATAATCCAGTGAAGAAATTGGCAGAAGACACGAATAGACACTTTTCCAAAGAAGACATCCAGATGGCAAACCAACACATGAAAAGATGCTCAACATCTCTCATCATCAGGAAAATAGAAATCAAAACCACAGTGAGACACCACCTCACACCTTGCAGAATGGCTAAAATTATCAACTCAGGAAACAACAGATGCTGGTGAGGAAGCAGAGAAAGGGGAACACTTTTGCACTGCTGGTGGGAGTGCAAACTGGTGCAGCCACTTTGGAAAACAGTATGGAGATTCCTCAAAAAGTTAAAAATAGAACTATCTTATGACCCCAGCAATGGCACTACTAGGAATTTATCCAAAGGATATAAAAATGATGATTTGAAGGGGCACAGAGCAACACTGTCAACAACAGCCAAATTATGGAAAGAGCCCAAATGTCCATTGACTGATGAATGGATAAGGAGATGTATACAATGGAATACTACTCAACAATAGAGAAGAATGAAATCTTGCCATTTGGAACAACATGGATTGAACTAGAGGGTATTAAGCTAAATGAAATAAGTTGGTCAGAGAAACACAGATATCATTAAGACTTCACTCATATGTGGAATTTGAGAAACTCAACAGATGAAGATAGGTGAAAGGAAATAAAAATCATATAAAAACAGAGAGGAAGGCCAACCATAAGAGACTCTTAAATACAGAGAATTAACAGAGTTGCTGGAGTGGGGTGGGTAGGAGGATGGGTTAAATGGGTGACAAGCATGAAGAAGGGCACTTTGTGGGATGAGCCCTGGGTGTCAAATGTAAGGCACTGGATTCTACTACTGAAGCCGAGACTATACTGTATGCTAAGTAACTTGAATTTAAATAAAAAATAAAAATAAACAATAAAAAAACAACAAATAAATGGCATGTCCAGTTCATCTTAGTTGTTGAATTTATTGGTATAAAGCTGTCCATTACATGCTTTTGTTGTCTTTAATGTCCACAAGTTTTGTAGTGATGTCTCTTTTCATTCTTGATATTACTAATCTGTTTTCTCCTTTACTTGATCAGTTTTTTGTTTCCTAAGCTATTATAACAAATTACCATAAACTGAGTGGCTTGAAAACAACAGAAATGTATGGTAACATTTCTAGAGGACAGAAATAAAAAATCAAGGACCCTTTTAAAGGCTGTGGGAGACGATTGTTCCTCACCTCTTACTAGTTTCTGATGGCTAGTAATTTTTGGCTTGATGATGCATTACTTCAATCCCTACCTTGTCTTCACTTGGTCTTCTGTTTCTGTGTATCTCTATGGTCTTCTTATAAGGACACTATATCACTGGATTTAATATGATATAGTATGCTCTCACAACTAATTATGTCTGCAATAACCCTACTTCCAAATAAGGTCACATTCTAAAGTTCTGGATGAACATGGCTTTTAAGGGAATACTATTCAAGCCAGTATATTAATCTTGCTAGGTATTTATCAATTGTAATAATTTCCAAAGTCTCACTTTTTTGTTGATTCTCTGTGTTAATTTCCATCAGTTGTGGATATGTTCTGTCAATATCTCTTCAAACTTCTTCTGTGTCATTCTTTGTCTACACCTTGTGAAACTCAGTTACAAGATGCAAGGCCATTTGATATTGCCTTCAAACCTCAAATACTCTATACTTCATATTTTCATTCCCCTTTTTGCTTTGATTTTCAATTTTTTATTTTCAACTGTCCCATCTTCTATCAAATCATTTCCTCTGTATGTAGTCACATCATGTTCAATTATAGAATTTTCTTGTTTCCTATAGTTTACATGTGTTTGCAGAAATTCCCCCATCTTTTCATACATGTTTTCCACCCTTTTTGCTACCTTCTTCAGCATATTGATCATAGCTAATCTACTTCTGATAGCTGTAATATTTGGGCAATCTCTGTTTGCTTCTACTGACTGTTTGCACTATGAATCAAATTTTTCTGCTCCTTTGCAGATCTTATAATTTCTTGCTGCCTGCTGGGTATTTTCTATAAAAGAACAGTAGGTATGCAAATAAATAGCAGTTACCTCCACAAAAGGGCATGCCTGTTCCTTGTCAGGCTCTTAGACTGGGAAGCTGAGTCAATCTAATCTGCAGTTGATGTGAAGATGAATTTTGCTGCTGAATTTTGTAGTTTAACTTTACCACTTGCTTCAAATATTTTAAATGAAGAGGAATTCCTTTCAGCAGGGACTGGGATCTGAGCATTGGTGAGATCTTGGAGTAGAACCTTTGTGCTTTTCAGCTAAACTGCCAGCTTTCCAAACATGGGGAGTTTCTCTCTGCACTACATTCCAATGGCATAATTTAGAATTCCTCAGATCTTCTCTTTGTATTCTACTCAGGCTTCATGAGAAGGTGAACTCTCTCTCAAATTAAAATGCCTTTTGGAGGATACAGTTGCTTACAATCACAATGCCTCAGAAAGATCTTTCCTGTTTTATTTCTGTTGTATATTCTTATCTTCCTAGTAAATGAGTACATTCTTTCTAAAACTAGCAATCTGGCTGATTGAAAAGAAGCAAGACATAAATCACAGATTTATGAAGATAAGCCAATGTTTACAGAACTGCATTTCACAGCAAGTCTATACAGGAAAAGGCAAAAGAGATAAGAAAAGTTCTTTCTCTTTCATAAATCCACTGAGCACTTACAATATATGATGTTATTCCAGCAAAATCTAATCTCAGTAACTGGGATGGATAAATATGGGATTTGTAAATTACAGAAGATCTTGTTTGATTTTCTAAAATATAAATTAGAAGTGGGCTAGTTCAGGTTTCTTTTACCATGTGATTCTGCCATTTCTTAAAATCTTATCATTAATATCAAATGAATATAAGAAGAAAAAAAGGGTAAGGGCATTCCCATTTTTCAGAATCTTAATATGAAAACAACAAATACTTCCATTTCATTTACATTTCACTGGCTAATATTCAGTCTCATGCAATTCTTAATTGAAAGGGGGGCTTGGAAATGCAGTTTTGCTGTGTATCCAGAACAAAAAAGAAATAGATACATTCAGTTCATAGAATCTGTTAATTTTGTCAGCTTAAAACTTCTATCTTGCACACTAAATGTTCAATACATAATGTTGAGAGAACTGAGGAGGAATGCCTTATCTGTTTATATAAGCTACTGTACTGACATTGGAGGCAAGTCATATTTTAAGGGACGGTGTGGTTCTCTTCCATTATTTCAGCGTAAGTGAGGGATAAACACACATTCAAAAATCTATTTGTAATCCTCTTTTGAACTTATTAACATTTCCAGCCTCTGTCATGTTTAAGGGTAAAGGGTAAATAATGGGATTAAAATACTATTGAAGTAACATTTTGTTTTACAGTAATTTCTTTAATGCGTTAGTGCATATTTCTAAGTTTAATATTCTGGTACAGACCCATAAGTCCAAGTTCTTCCCTTTGTCATCCTCCCCAAATGTAATTTATAAACTTTGATTCTATCAATTCCCCTCTCACCATATGTGGTCCTTCACAACTTGAATTTCAGCTTCCTTGATGTACAGGAGTCAGGACCAACCACTGGCTCTCAGGTGGGTTGCACATGATTTTCAGAGGCATGAAAGAAATTGTTCATGGTTTGTATCCAATTTTTTTTCTAATGATGCCAGATTTCAATGGATCAATATTTATTGAAATATCTCCCATGGTCACTACTGCATGATATACGTAAATAGTATTTTATTCCATCAGGAGTATTATTTACAGAGTCCTATATCTAGAAAGTTATTTCTAATTGACATTTCTAATTACACCAGATAACCATTTTCCTTTAAAGGGTTCCCTCTTACACGTTAAACTTGTTGTCACTTGTTAAACTTTTATTTTGGCCACAGAACCATTTCTTCTAAAATTATAAACCCTGTTAATCTTCAAAAATTCTGTTGAGAACCAGTCACTGGGCACCACCTTCTGGATGATCATTTTCTTCTTTTGAACTTTATCTGGGATCTGTAAACCATTCTTTATCTGCACAGATACGGATCCAAGTAGAAGCTATCCGATCACTTACATGTCAGAGAGAGCGAAAGTTGTTTTGGTGGATGCATGTATCATAACTATTTGTACCTAGCTTTCACACCCCCCCTTTCGACTGATTTTGTCCTTCCTACAAAGATCACACCCTGTTTAAAAGGGTTAATATTTTTTCATTCAAGACTACTTTTACAAATACTTATAATTTCTATATAAATGAAAAGCTAAGAAGCTCTTGGCTGTAGTTTGTGGTAACTTATATTAATCATATCTGCTATTATTCACAAATTTCTTAGTCTTATGTATGAACACTAGCCCTTGTTTTATGTAAATCACGTTTGAAGTAAATTTACCTAGGGCTACTTCTCCAATGCATTAAGTGATTAAAATCTCATTTCAGAGACTAAGGTAAATGAACCTATTCCAAGGATGTGTGTGACAGACCAGTTGGCATAGTATTTGGTCTTGTGGCAGGAATTAAATCAATACCTACAGAATCACGTGTGCAAAACCTAAGCAATGAAAGTGCTTACATGAATGAATTCAGGTCTGCTCCCCTTAATAAGTGGATTCCAGCAGAAAAAAACTTTATAAAGACTGTAAGAAATGTATTGATATGGTATAACAATTACTTCAAAACCCAATTCTAAAGGAGCTGCTGAGCAATGCTGAGTATCCAGGGTCCTGGAAAATGTCTCCTATAAAACAAAACATGCTTTACAGTGATTTAGAAAATACAAAACGCTGGATTTTGCAGACTGCTTGGTGTACTTCTGGTTGTTTCTCTTAAGTAGAAAAAAATCTACAGTGTTGTAGTCCTTTGGTTTTTATTTTCTGAGATTAAAAAAAGTATAGGTATAAATGTTTTCCCATGCTCTTCTTGATGATATCCTTTAAAATAACTTATCAAATGACTTTATTTATGTCTCTTGATTATCAGTGTTCATCAATATCACTGTCAGCCTTGATTAACTGGTTAAAAATTTCAGAGCAGAGTAAGTAACTTTCATGAACATTTTCCCCACTCCCTGAGAATCATAAACATCACAGAAATGTTTTATCCCTTCATCATAAATCTCTGGAAAGTAGCCGTGTTCGTTCATTGTTAACAGGGCAAGGAGCAGTGTCATAGAGGGTTAATCCATGTAAATTGGCTTCCACTCGTAAAGAAATTTTCTGTAACAGAAAAGAAAATTACATATAGATGTTTGCTCCTTAAAGACATCTTCAACGGCTTCGACATCACATCTTCAATACGTTCTGAAGAATATTTATGGGGTTGGGGATGTAAATCAATTCTAAGGAGTAACAAGAATGAGACAGAAGCTGTACTGCCCAAGGTATCATCTGTAGTACCAACAGAGTTGGGAAAACCAAGCTTCTCTACTCAGAAGTTCTTCATTTTTCCTTGGTTTCTAAAAGGAATCAGTAAATGTAGGCAGAGTTGATGAAAATTCTGTGGAAAAGTTTCTGCAAATTTGTTTTACAGCCCTCTTTTCAAGTTTGAATACTTTAGCAACAACACACTCCTTCTCCAAACACAGAAACAACCACCCTGAGAAGACCCTCTTCTGGCAGTGCTGCTTACAAAGTTAATTTTCAAAAAGGCTGGAGACTTGCCTATAGAAACTTCTCTTATTCCACCTGAAGGCAGTACGACCACATGAATCTGATGCTGGGTTTTCTTACCTGAAAATCACGGATATAAGTCAGGAAAAAACCAAAGAAGGAGAATGACATAGACCATTCTGCTGCAGTGGTGATCATGTGAAGCACATAGCCCTTGGATGACAATGGAAAAAAATAACAGTTCTGTGAAATGTCAAATAATCTATAATTTCTCTCACATAAAAAACCCATAAAATGTATAATCCAATTGGTCTTATGAAAATCAAAGGACAATCAGGTAAATACTATTGATATTTTAAACACACTACAGCCTCTTGTTAAAAATGTATCCATTTGAGTTTAACTGTAACAAACATGCTATACTAATTAAAGATGTTACTAAAAGGGGTAGGTATAGAATATATTGATAACACAGAACCCTCCGTACTATTTTCACAATTTTTCTGTAAATATAAACTATCTAAATTCAAGTTTGTTTAAAAACTTAATTCTATTTATATTTTATAAATAATTCCATATCTGAACTTTCTGTGGAAAAAAAAACAATCCTTAATTTACTGAACATAGCTGCCTTTCCCTCAAACATAAGATTCATTAAATGCCACAAAAAATGTTTAGGTAAAAACTGCTCATGGTAAAACTGGTGTTATTTTTAGAGCATTAAATAATACATGGAATATAACTAGGAGAATCCAGGGTGCCTAGATGGCTCAACTGGTTGAGCATCCAACTCTTGATTTTCAGTCAGGTCATGATCCTAGCACTGAGCACAGAACCTGCTGGAGATTCTCCTCTCTCCTTCTGCCCCTCTCCCCTGCTCATGTATCTCTCTTTAAAATAAAAAAATAAATATATAATAAAAAATAATAATAACTGAGAGTGGGACATCTGGGTGGCTCAATCGGTTAAGTGTCCGGCTTCAGCTCAGGTCATGATCTCATGGTCTGTGAGTTCGAACCCCACATCAGGCTCTGCACTGGCAGCTCGGAGCCTGGAGCCTGCTTTGGATTCTGTGTCTCTATCTCTCTCTTCCCCTCCCCTGATCATGCTCTGTCTCTCTCTCTCTCTCAAAAGTAAATAAACGTTAAAAAATATTTTAAAAAATAATTGAGAGAATCTAATAAATCATTTCATTCTTTCATTCTCACAAACATGTCCTATCCAGGGCTAATTCTTTAAAAATGATTTAAAATGAAATGCCACTGAGAGGTTTAGGAAAACAGATGAACTTCATTTTATCATCTATCTGGTATATGTCCCTCCACTTTTCTTCTCAGGATCAAAGATGCTATCTCCATTCAGATATCCAGCATATTGGAACTCAAACCCAGAGTCCGTAATAATAAACTTTTAGATAATGATTCAGGAAACAAGAATTCTAATAACAAAAGATTTCAGTTGGGTATGCTGTACACTACATCCATATTTAGAAGGAACAATTTCTGAGAAAACTCTTTGCCATCATGATTCTCATCACGTTTTGAGATGTTCAGTGATCAGATGTGACAGAACACGGTGGTTCTATACCAGCTCAATCATACAGAGAAAACAATCCTAATTTAACATAATTGATTATTCTGCTGAGAAAGTTTCATTTTTGGTGATAACACAAAAGAGTACATCAAAACCCACTAAAATAGTCATCTTTAATATAAAACTAAGTTTTATAGATTCCAAGTTCTTACTTTGTCCTCGGGGTTCCAATGGAGTTTCTGGTCTACATCCTTGCCGAAACTGCCACTGTGCAAAAATGATGAGGAAGTCAGCACTGTAAAAAAAGTCTGTCAAGGAGAATCTCGGACAAGACCTGTACATTTAAATTAGATTCAAAATAAAAATCACTTTAAAGGTCCAAAAGGATTACTCATACATTTGCTTCCAAGGTCCAAACCCATTTTCTTAAAGACTAGATGTCACAAAGCAGTAGTGAAAATTGAAATGTGCCTGGAGGATTACTATGAAATGGTCTGCATAGTCAGTCCCTCTTTGCTCCATGAGTCAGTACTATCCTACGTCATTGTTCGCAGGGATACAGACGCATCCTTCACATCTCTGAAGTGAACATGAGCTTTGTTCTGAGTTCAATTACTGGGGTCCTTTGTAAAATTTGAATTTCACGTTTCAAGTCTTTTAATTTACTAGCCCAAGAATCTCACCCACAAAAGACCTGCTTACAATATGCCAACAATGTTCATTTAAATTCTGTTATTCAATTCCCTTCCAAGTGGAGCCACATTTTACAGCAAAGGATACTGGTAAACGCACTTACTCCACACCAGATAACCAGCAATAGTCTAATCCAGAAGACTTGTTTGCCATGAATTTTGGGCTGCATTTGGTAGGAAAGGATGGTCTGAACCAACATATATAATGAGCCCATACCAAAGGTGAGCACAGCTCCACATATGTGTACAGCAAAAAACTCTGTTTTCTAAGAGGTAGAAAGAAGAAATAAGTAAATAAGATAAATTCAAAACACATTGCCAACACAGTATTTAAAAGCATAAGCCAGTGATTTCAATAGAACATTCACTGAGTGGAAAAGTACTATGAAGTCTACAAAATTACTTCTTGAAGTAACTGTTTCTCAGAGTACTCAGCATAAGACAGAGGATTATGGTAAACCAAATTATTCATATGCCACTACTGAAAATATGACAGTAATTGTTCATTTACTCATTGAATAACATGTTTATTTGGGTGCCTCTTGTGTGTCAAGCACTGTTTTAAGTATTCAGATATATTAGTGAACACAACAGGAAAGCATCTGGCCCTCAGAGTTTATATTCAAGTGAAGAAGCAAAAACAATAAATGATAAAGTTTAGAGGTAAAATCCAGAGCATGTTAGATGGTGATAAGAGTTATAGAAAAAGGGTAGTGCACAGCAGAAGAACATTAGCAGGGTTGGGAAGCTGGAGGGAAGGAGATGCAGCTTAAACCCAATTTAACTCCAAAAGCAATTTAAAGGCTCAAAAAATTTAAAGCTCCATCCCCTCCCCCCACACCCTCCTCCCTGCCACCATGGCTCTGGTTGATTGGTTTTGATAAAGTATATAAGGGATTATCATAAATTCTAATTTTCCCCCTGTACTTCACTCTTACCAGTGTCCATTTACATTTTACTTTTTACTACATATACCCTCTGATTAAAAGTGACAAAAGTGGCTCTCCACAAATGCTACAAACGTCTTCAGTTGAACTCTCTTGGTTTTGAAGCTGGCACTGTCTGTATTTCACGTGGTTGGGAAGGCACTGCATAGAATCTGGCATGGAGGGCATCACCAAGTGGCGGGGGGGGGATAGGTAGGGCTATCTTGGGTCCCTCCTTTCAGTTGACTGTGCTAATTCACAAAAACAGGGAGCCCAGCTTTCTTAGTTGAAGCTATAGGAAGTTCCCAGTATAAAGAAAAAAGGAGGGGCGCCTGGGTGGCTCAATTGGTTAAGGGTCCGATTTCGGTTCAGGTCATGACCTCACTAGTTGGTGAGTTCAAGCCTCATGTTGGGCTCTGTGCTGACAGCTCGGAGCCTGGAGCCTGTTTCAGATTCTGTGTCTCCCTCTCTCTCTCTCTGCTCCTTCCCAGCTCATGCTCTATGTCTCTCAAAAATGAATAAATGTTAAAAAATTTTTTTTTTAAAAGAAGTAAAAGAGAACAATGTTTTTGCCAAAGCCATTGGTTTTCTTTTGGAGAGAAAGGGCTACTTTGATCAGTTTGTGGTGTTATATATAACTGGCAATAAGTTATCTATAAGGAATTCATCAAACTCCACACCCGAAAAACAAATAATCCAGCTTAACGATAACCCACAACACTTGGACCAACTACCGAAAAACAAATAATCCAGTAAAGAAATGGGCAGAAGACATGAATAGACACTTCTCCAAAGAAGACATCCCGATGGACAACAGACACATGAAACTATGCTCAACATCCCTCCTCATCAGGGAAATACAAATCAAAACCACACTGAGATACCACCTCACGCCAGTCAGAGTGGCTAAAATGAACAAATCAGGAGACTATAGATGCTGGTGAGGATGTGGAGAAACGAGCACCCTCTTACACTGTTGGTGGGAATACAAACTGGTGCAGTCGCTCTGGAAAAAAGTGTGGAGTTTCCTCAAAAAAATTAAAAATAGAATTACCCTACAACCCAGCAATAGCACTACTAAGAATTTATCTAAAGGATACAGGAGTGCTGATTTGTAGGGGCACATGTACCCCACTGTTTATAGCAGCACTATCAACCATAGCCAAATCATGGAAAGAGCCTAAATGTCCATCAACTGACGAATGGATAAAGAAGATGTGGTTTATATATACAATTGGCAATGAGAAAGAATGAAATCTGGCCATTTGCAGCAACATGGATGGAGCTGGAGGGTATTATGCTGAGTGAAATAAGTCAATCAGAGAAAGACAGATACCGTATGTTTTCACTCATATATGAATCCTGAGAAACTTAGAAGACCATGGGGGAGGGGAAGGAGGAAAAAAAAGTTACAGAGAAGGAGGGAGGCAAACCATAAGAGACTCTTATATACTGAGAACAAACTGAGGATTGATGGGGGGTGGGGAAGAGGGGAAAATGGAAGATGGGCATGGAGGAGGTCACTTGTTTGGATGAGCACTGGGTGTTGTATGGAAACCAATCTGACAATAAATTATATTTAAAAAAATAACTGGCAATGAGTTATGAGTACTAGGAGGAGAAAAAAGCGTTGTAATTACCACTTTGGGTAACAAAGAAAAAAATTCAGCACCTGTAAACAATAGACAAACCTGGAAAAATATAGACAAAAATGAAATTAACTATTTTAGGGCTATGAGCAGGAATATGGAAACTGATCAGGGAAGACAGGAACCCTATTCGTGGCAAAGACAGGTAGGTAGCTGTCCACCAAAACTTATGTGTCGTGTTCATGGTTTAGAGTGGCCCCGGGAACTGATGCTCAGCAAGACTTCATTTCCTAGCCCCTCTGTGTCTAGCAAATAAACGTTACTAGAATGATGTGATTCATTCTAGTTAAGGTTAAAGCTGTAAAGAAGCAGGTGTGGTTTTTCCATGTTCTCTTTGATTGTTTCAGCCAGCTGGCTGCAGAAGACATTAAGGACTTAGGGAAGAGCAGAGCTCAAAGATGGATAATGATGTCAAGGCCTTAAATTACTGTGGGAAGAAAGCGATCTATCAACCAAACGTAACTACACTAGATGCATGAATATGTCTCTATTAGTGTATTTGTATGGTGAGTGTGTATAAATAGGGCACCAAATGTCTAAACTGAAACTTTATAAAGACTGTAGAGAAACTAATCAAAAGACACCATGTGCCCAGGAGGTGGCTGAAAGAATGTCAACAGAAAGGAATGTGAAGAGTTGATAAGTGTTTATGAAGGTTGCTACCACTTTAAGAATTCCCTGAGAAAAAGCTGGAAGAGCTCCATATCCTACCTTTACTTACTCATATAAGGGGCTGAGTACCTAGAAAGAGAGGTGATCAATGGGAACATCTAAACAAGAATATAAATATAAAATAGATGTTACACATATTTTTTTTAAGTCTATAATTTTGTCGCTTATAATTTATATCAATTCCCTCTGGTCTTGTATTAATCACCAACTAAATAATAAGAAAGAGTCTAATAAATAAAGAGTTCTGTGAATCCTTAAAAGTTTGGAATAATTTATAGGTGTTCAGCAGCTGAGAATGAATTTATCTCATTGTATATGTAGTGATCTCTAAGAAGGTCAAATAATGTAAAGGCAAGGGATTCTACTTTGTTAAGGCAAAGAAACAATAACAGATCGTAACTGAATGTTTCAGGTTTCCTTTTTAAGATGTATTAATTTAGGTACTTCAGGAAATACCTATGCTGGGGTAAAGCACAAACCTGGAAGTTTGCCACAACAGAAAGTCCAAAACAACTCAGTAATCCAAGTACAAGGCCAGCCTTGTTTATTCTGATGATACGATTCTCTTCAGGATTCAGAGCATGGACTTGCTTGTAACGAACATAAATTGTAGCAATGCCTGGGAAGAGATAATACGAAAGCCAACAAAGTAATAAATAACCAGGGAATAAAGTTGCCAATAGTTAACAAAGGTCATATAGCATAGATTTTCCTTTTACAGTTTATCTGAGAGAAGAGAAAAAACAAAAAGCAGAAACAGCTGTCGATTTTAAATAGCTTTTAAGGTTGCATTACAGAACTAGTAATATCTCTGTGTGATCAAAGGCACTAGCCTCCTGTGGGCCTCACATTTACAGACATTTAGGGTAAAATTTGAGAGAGAAGTTTGATGTTTTCTGAAAATCTCTAACAGTAAGTATTATAAAACACAAAACACTCTATATGACCAGCATTAAAGTCTAAAGTAATTAGTGCTAAAATATGTATAAAATAGGTCCAGGCAAACAAAACAAAACACCAAAAGATGATTTGCTTCATTCTCATCTCATTTTATTTCAAATTATTACAATTTGGCTCAATGAAATATAGCAGTCAACATACAGAAAAAAAAAAAAAACCCTAGAACAACCCACTTTACTATCCTTGTTAGTCAAGGAGTCAAATCAAATCAAATTTTCCATCACAGAAATACTGTCAAAGAACTTGGAAGTGTAGAAAATGAAACAGAGATGCTTTTGCAGACATGTTTTTTGAAATCTTTAGTCATAAGAAGAATTTCTATACACTGAATCATTTCCTTGACTTCAATTTTTGACCCAAGCAAGTGATAAATATCATATGGAAGAATGCAAATATTTAAAACAATCACAACTGAGAGAAAAAATATTTTAGTAAGTCATTAATAAAGCCTGGTTTAAAAAAATAAACAAACAGGAATGTCAAATACAGTTGAACCCCAATCTTCTGGCGATAGAACATAGTTCAAAAATCAAAACATGGTCCCTCTGCTGCTTTCAAACGTCTAAACTGTTTAGCCTAAATGAATTTCGTTAGTGTTAGTTGTGAGTTTTCTGTCCTCTACTGGTTGCTTAAGAAATCCACTTATGGCCTCAAGAAATATGGTTATATTTTACAACTTCTATTTGGATAAGCAGTCAAATAGCCTCACAGGCATTTTTTATGATATCTGTAATTTAGCATTTTTAGAAATTGCTTTTCTTTTTAATAGGAACATATCTGTGATCAATAATGTAGTGATAATAGTCCCTCAAGTAAACAGAAAGTAAAACAAGTAACAGAATAGTGGGTTTTTTTAAAATTTATTTATTTCTGAGAGAAAGAGAGAGAGAGAGAGAGAGAGAGAAAGAGAGAGAGAGAAAGAGAGACAGCATGAGCAGGGGAGGGTCAGAGAGAGGGGGACACACAATCTGAAACGGGCTCCCTGCCCTGAGCTAGCTGTCAGCACGAACTGTGAGATGATGACCTGAGCCAAAGTCGGACGCTTAACCGACTGAGCCACCCAGGTGCCCCAGAATAGTGTTTAAAGAAGGAAACTAATTTAGCTATTAATTTCAAATTTTAAAATAATTCCCATTACTTACATAAAACTGCAGCGATATTTAACATTGCCCCAAACAAGCATTTTTCTGGAGGTAGGGTACCGGTGTCACTGAAAGAAAAGAAGGTATGTAGATTTCTCACACTAGATATACATGTGCATTTTTTCTAAAGAATAAAAAATAACAGGGGTTACTTCAAATCTTATATCTTTTTATATGTTTGTAAGTTCGGCTCTTATATAATAATTTTATGAGGACATGACAGTTTGAGCTCACAGTATCCTATCTGGTTCACTTTTTTCTCATATCGCTTCAGCTTTATTCCTTTTTCATATAACAGAGATCAATAGAAAATGATTTTAAAAACAAAAACAAAAACAAAAACAAAACAAAATATGCTGGGTGTGTTGGGGCTGTGTTCCTGACTGGCATCCTGGGCAGGTGTGTTCATCTGTGTCACCTCAATGTTCATTCTCTAAAACACTGCAGATCTTTACATGACTCTGTCTTGGCATCTGTTGTTGATGTTGTCTATAATTCAATTAATACCTAATCATTTCCTGTTAATTAAAAAAACATTTACCAAGCATCTCCTAAGTGCCAGACAGTATTTTAGGGATAGGAATACAGTGGTTAGTAAAAGAGACAAAGCCCTTGGCTTCCTGGAGCTTCCACGCGAGACCAGCTTTGGTTTCCTTCCTCTCCACAGCCTTAGCCAACTCCTCTAGCAGAATGCAGACCCATGAAGCATTCTGTCCACGCTTCTATTACAATCACATAGTACAATGTATTGCAATGTATCAGTTTACATGCCTTGTTTTAGGGCAGTGAGGAATACAGAGATCCAAATCAACAGTCCATCTGCCATTTACTGTGGAAACTTGGGTTTACTCTTCTCACTCCCTCTGACTGTTCCTTGTCTGCAAAATGGGGCTATTAATTCCCTCCCAGCCTCATCAGCCCAACATGAGGAAATGAAACTGTGGTCATACATGTGAAGACCTAGCACAGTAGCAGGTGCAGGGGAGATACATATTAAATGTTAGTTCTTTTCCCTTCCCTCAAACTACAGTAAAGATGAAAAAGACAGACTTTTTCAAAGTCTCTTTCAAAAATAATAACGATCTCAACTAACACAACGTAATGGGATTAAAAAAGAAATGGAAACTCAGGTCTGGTAAGGAATCAATAAGGTTTGGTGAACATTTGGGTTAAGTTCAGGAAAAGTAAAGTATCAAATATAAACTCTAAGTATTGCTCCTTCTGACTCTAAAATGTATCTTCAGAAACAAAAGATTCTGTTCTTCTGATTATCTTCAGGAGGTGGAGATTATGGTTTTGTTGGTTTCTTCTACCTTTCAAACTTTCAAAAATAATGTACATATATCCTTATAATCAGAAAAAAATCCATAATAATCCATAATAGTCGTATTTCAAGTGATGCTACAGTTTTGAACTATCCCATAAGTAAACAAAAGCATGCATTTCCAAGATGATGGGCTAAGTGTGCTCCTTCCATGGCTCTGCATCAGAATGACATAAACTGGCCCACAAGTGAAAACAGCCAAGTCCATCACCTCATCAGCATTATGCCCCAACCCAGTGGTCATCAAACTGTTTTGATAATATACTAACATAACAACAAAAACAAAAATCTGACCATGTAACTTCAAAATGTATTTATTATATGTTTAAATATGGAGATTAAAAAAAATACACACAGAAGTTCTAATAATTTCTTCTCGTGCCCCAGTACCAGCCTCGTGCATTCTACCTGAGCATCTACTACCTGAACCACTAAGAGAACACCTGAAGCACATTTCCAGTGGAATTGTCCTTAGAATGAAATTTACAGTTGGTTATGTCTTTTGGGACTATTAACAATTAAACCTTTCAGATAGGGTCTGTGAACTGAAAGGAAGTTTGCAGAGCATCTAATCGAATTCAATCATTTTTCAGATGAAGGAAATGAGCCTGAGAAGTAAAATTAAGTACTACTGAGTTTAGATCTATTAGAATGTTGGAGAAAGATCCCAGGGTAATAATACTAAGGTCATTAGCAGGAAAATAAAAAGGCAGAATGACAGGGACGGAAAAGGAAGTGTCTAGGGTACTATCTGTCAGAAAATCACATGCAGAACTGAAACTCAGAAGAACCCAAAGGCCTCTTAACGGATTAAAAGCTCTTTAAAGTGAAAGCAGAAAAGTTCTTGAAAGGGAACTAAAAATGCTGACAGACGCTCAGGAATCATAGATATATGCTCCCTAAAGAGTTACTAAAGATTGAATTGGCTCCTTAAGCTACATTCCTCTAGCAGAGTGAGGTGATTATTCATCAGATTATTTCCAGAACTGGAACCTTAAATTCTAAAGTATCTTTGGTTTTTGTACATCTTCCCAAAGTGTACCCAATTTGTTGATATCCTTTGCTCCATATCATGCTACTGCGAGAACAAATGTAGATGGTAACGTTCCAATCTCTTATAGATAGTTTTAAAAGGTAAATTTAGGTAAATGCTTAAAGTGTTACCTTGTACACAGTAGGTCAACTAATAGTTGCCATCACCATTATATTTTAATACTATTACTGTTGTTTGCAGCATTTTTGAATTTTAAGGGGAGAAGAATTCCACATCTGTCTTCTGAGACAACCTTAAAGATTTATTTGGAAAACAAGGCATAATTCACTAACTAATTCATTAAATAAATCTTACTCCATCTCCACATTTTTCTATCACATGGAAAGACCTAAACACAACTTCCTTTTTATGTTCCTTTTGTTGGTGTGATGTCAAACATGAAATTTGAATTTTAAAATGTTAACATTAAATGTTGGCTTTGGGTAGTATAGACATTTTAACAGTATTTGTTCTTCCAATCCATGAGCATGGGATGTGTTTCCATTTTTTGGTCCTCTTCAATTTCTTTCATCAGTGTTCTATGAAACAGAGTACAGATCTTTTACCTCTTTGGTTAGGTTTATGGTGCAATTGTAAATGGCTTCAATGTTGAAATGTGAATGATACATAAACAGTCTCCTATAAAAGGATACATTTCACTGACCTGATATAAGGCAAAGCAGGGTCAACATGGTGGAGTGTTATGGCAGTAATGTACGAAAATATGAAAGCAGCAGCTGTCCAAATTACTAGGGCAGAAGGAAGAAAACAGAGCCCTTGCTGAAACCACCACATCTCAAATAGGTCTTCTGAAGTAGAAAAAAAAAATTAGAAAAGATAATCCACAAGTATTTCATCTCTTCTGCTTTAGCTATCCACTCCCACTATCTTGTACTTATCACCATGAGCTGTCCCCCTTCTGAAATCATCCCCCACACCATCTACTAACACCTGCTCGCTTTCAATTTCTCAGTATATGGAACCAAGTTTCACCCACTTGGCATATTCAGAAACATTCTTTCTCCCCCATCTTTCCACACATACTCAAGTACTAATGTTTATTCAATATCTCAAATTTCCTTCAAGTCTACCCTTTCTCTCTATCTTTCCTGCCACTACTCTACCCAGAACACCTTCATTTCTTGACCACATTATTGTTACAATCTCCTAAATGGTCCTTCTCTAGTGTGGCGACATCAATCTAGACTCCACCCTAAACCCAGAGTGAGCCTTCTAATTCTGAAATACTAATCTGACCATTTAATTCTCCTACAATAATCTTTCAAGGCCTCCCTGTGCCCTTATAGATAAATAAAAGATAATAAAAACGATCTTTCCTCACTAACACCATCTACAAGGTCTTCGTTTTATATGATCTCGACTTACTTTCCCATAATTCATCTCTGGCTACTTCTCTGTTCCCAGCTCCTTGTTCTAGCTATCATCCTCTTCATCATCATTAGAAAAGTCAACACAGTGTCTACTCTGTGTCACCAAGTTACTAAGCACCTTGATTGCATGATCTCATTTACTTCTCACAACAGAATTACAGAGGTTAAGAAAACTGTCCAAGGTCACAGAGCTGGAACTCAGTAGAGACAGAATTCAAACTCAGGCATTCCATTCTAACACCAATCACTATGCTCTACTGCTATAGCAAACTTCTTTCAGATGTTCAAATGGGTCATGCTCTCTTGCACACTCATAGACCTTCATGTACACTGTTCTGTCTGGATGACACACCACAATGCTATCATCCCTCCAGCCCACCTGTTAACTTCTATACCTATTCATGCCCCAGACGTTCCAGCTTCGGCTGAGTGTCCCTACTTTATTTCCAACGGTACCCTTTACTTCTCCAACCAGGGCATTTATCTCACTTAACCCAGGCTTGTTTGCTTGGTTTTAGCTTCTGTACTAAACCTTAGATTCTGAGAGAGCAGAAATCAACTGTTTTGTTCACCATTATGTGCATGGCGGGGCGGGGGGCGGGGGGGCGAGGAAGAAAAAGAGCATCTAAATACACACATAACACATATCACCACTTTCTTCAAATCCAGACTGAGTATGTTAAGTAATCATAAACAAGTGAACTTGAAGACATTAATGTATCTGAAGGAGTTTAATTATTAAAAAGAAATACAGAAATACTTTCAAATTCTAAGAAATTACTCCTATGCATGTGAAAATAATTTCATGTTTGGAGGAGTATCTTTTCATAGTTTGATGGACAGAAATTGAGTATTTCCCACAAACTCTGTAAGAATAACTCCTGTCTGCACAATCCTCTAGTATGCTCAGCTTCCGCATCTCAGACTGACCTTCCAAACAATGAAATCTCAGCCATTTTTGACTTGACACTTACGCTGATCATCTGACTTGTTGCTAAATATGTACATTTAAATATTGCTAAACAAGTTTCTTTTCCATTATTCCTAAAGTCATAGGAAAAGGACATAGTTTGAGTAATTTCCTGCCTGAATTATCATAATCTCCTTTCTGTTCTTTTCTCCCTCCCCCTTTTAGTTTTTAACATTCTATCAATACTTTTCATCAATTTAGTTAAACATGACAATTCCTTGCCACATTCTTATAGTGCTTTCCCCAGCATAAGTTTCTGGGACAATAATTCTCAATTTCTAGAAAGTTTGAACTACTTCTAAAGTCTTTAATTCTCCTTTCTTCTCTTTGAACATTATTTTAATTTGTTTTGGATAATTCTAATGCAACATCCTTAGAGGAGTCTAGTTTCATATTTGCTGGTTCCACCACCCCTTGCACCTGTTTTATAGTTTTTGACCATGAACTTGTATTTGGATGATTTCAACTGAAAGGATTCTAAAAGGTTTAGGTTAAGGGTGAATCATTCCAGGGAGGGTCTATAACTATTTTTGCCAGGTACTCTGGCACATTACCAACCTGGGTCAACTTTAATTTCTTGACTTCTAGGTTTTTTAGACCATGTAGATATGTAAATTGAACCCTGAATCTGAGTGATGGCAGACCCCATAATTTCAGGTTCTAAAGGGGAAGCTTCACTGCCCTACCTGGACCTGGGTGAAAATGAACAAATTTCTTTGTGACCCCTCTTTGCCAGAAAGGAGATATTTTTCCTAGCCCACCTTTCATTGAGTGTGGATTTTTGGGGATCCTGGCTGAATGTGGGGGAGGATGGTTCTCCAAGGCCATGAGTTATACAACTGCAAGTAGAAATCTTCACATTTTATTTTTTATGAAAATGGTCATCCCCTGAAACACATTTATGCAAACTATCATGCGAATGGTGCCTCTCAGATTTGTACACCTGAGAAGTTAAAGGGGTATGAATGGTACCTCTCTACCTTGGGTGGGGGTCAAGAGGAGCCTCTCACCTGTCTTTAATTGTGCTTCAAATGCCCCCCCTCCAAAAAAAAAAATCACTGCTAATTTACTACTCTGGTTTCTGCTCTCTCTATGACCTTTTAGCTCTGGGGATTTTCCTTTCTGTTCTACATGCCTGCGATGCATTTAAAAGGCTAATATAATTTATCCAACATTTAGATGTTCTGGCAAAAGGAATTTTCAAAACACTGTGTCCACCTCATTGCTAGAAGCATAACCTCTTCCCCCTCTAGACATTTTGGTATGCCCACACCCTTCCTATTCTTTACAATGTAGCTCAAACACCATCTTCCACACATCCCCTTCCCTAATTTCTTTATCTAGAAATAAGCACTCTGGAGTAGGACAGATAAGGAGAGTGTCTTTAAGTGGATAAAATCCTTGATTAGACACTCTACTACCTAAGCAGAGCAGAGGGTCTTGCCCATAGTAATTACTCACTCACTATTTTATTTTGTTTGTTTGTTTATTTCTGAAAAAGAGAGGGAGAGAGGAGAGAGAGAGAGAGAGAGAGACAGAGAGAGAGAGAGAGAGAGAGAGAGAGAGAGAATCCCAAGCAGGCTCTGTGCTATCAGTGTGCAGAGTCCAAGGCAGGGCTTGATCTAATGAACCGTGAGATCATGACCTGAGCCAAAATCAGAGTCTAATGCTCAACTGACTGAGCTACGCAGGTACTCCTCACTAAATGTTTTCTGAAGGAACAAACAGCCAGATCCAAAATCATCTTAAATTTTTTTTAATGTTTTGTTTATTTTTAGGAGAGAGAGAGAGACAGCGTGAGCAGGGGAGGGTCAGAGAGAGAGGGAGTCACAGACTGAAACAGGCTCCAGGCTCTGAGCTGGCAGTCAGCACAGAGCCCGACGCGGGGCTCGAACCCACGAACCGTGAGATCATGACCCAAGCAAGAGTCAGACGCTTAACCGACTAAGCCACCCAGGCGCCCCTAAAATCATCTTAAACCCCAAAAAGATTCATGACTTTTCTACTTCAGTAAACAGTATTACCATTTTTTTCTAGGTTATCCAGATTCTAAGACTGCAGAGTAATCCTAAACTCCAATACAGGAGCCTCTAGCCAAATGTGGCTATTTAAATTAAAGTTACAATTGACTAAAATAAAACTTAAAAAGTCAGTCTTTCAGCCATACTAGCCACATTTCAAGTACTCAAAAGCCACATGGGTCTAGTGGCTACCATAACGGATGGTGAACATACAGAACATTTTCCATTATCAGGGGAAAGTTCTATTGGACTATGCTACACAACCAGCACAGGGGTTGCACTGACACAGCACAAGAAACTAACACATCATTGGTACATAATAAGGGCTGGCTTTTACAATGAACTGTTGAACCATAAAATTATGCCCACTTCATAGAGGTTGATTCAAGAACTAAGTGAATTAATATATGTACAATACTGTCATAGATGATCAATAAATGGCTGTTCCTCTTGTGGAATGCAAAAGATGAGTTACCTGTTTTACAAGTTCACAGGATATGTCTTCAGATCTGCACACAAACCTGCACCTTTGTAAATCCTGAACTCTACATACAAAGAAAGTAAAAGGATATTTCAAACCACATTCTTTTAAATGTTTTTCTTTTTTCTTTTTTCTTTTTTTTATATCTAGGAGAGAGAGAGACAGCGTGAACAGGGGAGGGTCAGAGAGAGAGGGAGTCAAAGACTGAAACAGGCTCCAGGCTCCGAGCTGGCAGTCAGCACAGAGCCCGACGCGGGGCTCGAACCCACGAACCGCGAGATCATGACCTAAGCGAAAGTCGGACGCTTAACCGACTAAGCCACCCAGGTGCCCCATAAAACCACATTCTTTTAAACATGTACAATTTCAAGTCAATACGTCAATATTTGTTCATGGGTAGAACACTATGTTATAGAGTTATTAATAACTTATTTTTCTTTAAAGAATTGATACTTATGTGTTTAATTTTTTATTTTAAATCTAATATAGTTAGCATACAGTGTTATATTAGTTTCAGGTGTACAATACAGTGATTCAACCATCCTATACATTACTCAGTGCTCATCAAGATAAGTGTCTAGTGTGTTAGAATGATGTACCATTTGAAATTAAGTAATATTTTAAATCTAGGATGTCAATTTTCCTATCCTTTCTCCCATTAGACAACTTTCACTGACCTCAAAAAAGATAGAATGAAAGGAGAAACATGGAGTTTCCTCCTAAAGAGGAAAGACAATGAGGAAAGAATGATAGTTTATTAGTAAGCAAAATAAAACATTAACTAATCTGTGTGATGCAATGGAAAAAACACCCTTGTGAGAGCAGTTGTGACATTTACCCAAGTGTAAATCCTAGCTTTATCAAGTCCCACTGTGTGATTTAGGAAAGTTACTAAACTCTTATGAGTTACAGTATTCTGATTTGGAAAGTAGCTACCCCAAAGGGTTATTCCTTAGTGCAGAACAGAGTAAGCACAGAGTTTAACAACGGGAGCTGATTTATCAGTTCTGCACAGCTAGCCACAGAGATGGGGAACAACGCTCAATTCTTTGCATGTGTGAATCATCTTGGTTTGTATCTCCTTAGACTTTGAGGGTTCTCACTGTTTGCACTGATAGTTTAGAGGAGAAGCAGGGCTTGAAACGATTTGCCAATTTGCTAATGACAACTGAAAAATTTAAGTGCGCTGACTTGGTAAGGAAGACTAATATTGCCCATGTATTTCCACACTGGAAAGCTGAAAGTATGGCTGGCTAACTGCCAAGCAAATAAATTTAAAATTTCAATGGTTAATGATTTAAGGCATTTGAAAATATGCAAGAATAATCTTCATATAGTAGTAAGAGTGCTTAACAAAAATGTTCTTGCATCTCTCACCTACCTGCTCTACTTTCTTTGAAGATCCATGAATCAGAACTGCAGTTACAATTCTTACATTTCACAAATGCTTAAATACCACTGGTAATAAGATGAATTCCTTACACGGTCTCCTCTTAAGTGATGACTGCTACGGAACAGTAAGAAAGTAAATTCGGGATATTCCAATTGAAGAGAGAAAAAAAATTCTGTGGAACCATCAAGCCCAAAGCAAAGCATAATAGAAAAAACAGTTATTTTTCTAAAGTCCCACTTGGCCTTCTAGCAAATGTGATATTCTTGTAATTGTTAAATCCTAAAGAGCCTAGAAGATTAAGTAACTTTGTTATTATACGTTGGGTCAAATGTTACAGGGAGACAAATGGGGGAGAATCTGATGATGCCACAAGAATTACAGAACGGCACCTGGGTACTGATTTATATAAATTTGGGACAACTGGAAAAATTATTTCCCTGGTGTGCTCTCTGTTTTTCAACAGTATCCTAATGCAAAGAAAGCACAGTGTGAGGCTACAAAGGATCAGCCATTTAACTTTCCGTATCAGGCTCCCACAGCCCTCACTCGGCCCCGCGACCAAACTGCGCGTGGTGGACAAGCTTCGGGTAAACACAAGGTCAACACCCATCTCACTTTCAAACCTGCCACCAAGCACTCTACCAAGAAACCGGAACGCCTACTGAAAAGCAGTTTTTTTGTGGGACTGGGGCAAAGGTTCTCAGCAGCCGCTTCAAACAAAACAAGGCACTATTTACACCGTTGCCTTCTTCTGAGATGGAAAGCCCTAGGACGCCTACCTGGGGCCAGGAAAAAAGCGGGAGGCGGAGCCCGGCCAGGCTTGCGGAAAGGGGGCCAGGAGGGAGAGGAGAGGGTGGGGACAGCCCAAGGTTGGGGACGCAAAGGTGAAGCGCAGAGACCTGAACCCAGTGCACCCACCCGTCCAGGTCCCCCGAGTCCCCAGGACCCCGCCCGCGCTCCAGTCACCACCAGGTCCCTTCTCCCGCGCTTCGCACAGCATCGGGCCAGTCGGCACGCGACTGGTGCGCGGGCCACCGGGGGTGGTGGGGGGCTCGGGACGGCTTCCACTTCCCCGACCTGCCGTTTCCATCCTATGACACACACTCCGACAGCGGTCTGGGGCCGGCCCTCATCCCCTTTTCGGCTTACTTTGATTGCATGAGCCCGCCAGGGTTAGCCGCCGCGTCGGGAGCCGTCCGGCTGGATGAAGACAGGGCGGGCCTCCGGGGCGCGCTCCCGAGCAGCCAGGCCAGGCCTGGGGCGCGCTTTACCGCCCCGAGGAGCGCGCCCGCGCCGCCGCTCGGTCGGAGCCGGTTTTCCTTTACGGCAATCGCAAAAGTGTCGCGAACGGGCTGCCGCCGATCAGAGTCACTCAGTCGGCTGGAGTCGGAGGTCTTGTTTCTAGCCGTCTGCGTTCGGGGGTCGGGGTAAGGCTGGCGGGCTTGGCCTGGGGAAGGTGGCCGGGTGTGACGGACGTGTTGGGGGGCACGACTCTCGAGAGGGGTGGAGAGGGAGCTGCATGCTCTGGGGTGGGGCAGCGGAATATAGGTGTGTATGGACTCGCGCGAGGCGAACGCAGTTCTTCCCCGCGCCGGCTGCCCTCGCTCGCGCGCGGGGTTGTGGGGAAGGCGAGGGGCGCCCGCTCCTCTGGCCGCAGGTGGAGAGATGGAGGTGACGAAGTGCCAGCGCGGGCGCCCGGGGGCCGCTGAGTGGGAGCCGGGATGCGGAGAACCTCGGCGGGCCGGGGCTGGGTGGGCCGAGGTGTAGAGGCGCTGCCCGAGTGGAACCGACCTTGCCTCGGCAGGTCCACACCTTCCTGCCCAGGTGCTGCCAACTCCACCAGCCGTGTTGCATCCGGTGCCAGGGTGGCCTTCTCTTTGGAATGCGGGCTGGGCCACTCTTCTTCATCAGCAACTTTTCTAGAAATTTCAGCGTAGAGCGACAAGCTATGAGATCGCCAGCTAGGGTTTATTTCAGCAGCATTTTTGGAAGGAGAAAGGACGGGAGGGTTGCTAGTGTTTACCGGTGTTCCCAGGATGACTGGGGTGAATGGGATCTTTACAGTCAACCGCGTTAACCTGTTTTCTCCAATTCGGTGCTTGGCATTTTTGTGTCATTTGGCCATTTTGCGTCCTCCGTATTGAATATATACTTTTGCTTGAAGTCTCCTAGTTCATTAATGGATCCATATTATGATAGGTGAATTCATAGTTATCTTTCCGCAAATATTAGTGTCTTATCTCGTATGTGGACAGAGAATAAAGATTCCGTTTCGACTCTCGAACTAGCAGGAATGTGTTCAATGCTTGTATTTAATTGACTCACAACATAAGGTAGACTCTGGTAAGGACATTTAGCATTACTACTTTAGAACCATTGGCGTTCATATAAAGTTCCAGCTATTGAAGTTCTAAAGGCATTTATTTTGCCGCTCATTTGTAATTTGCTGGGACAAACCAGTGAAAGCCCCTTGTACAACTTGTCCCTGCAGTGCTTCCATTTGAGAAGTTCGATAAATCTGCCTCTTGTATTCACCTGTTCCAACGGAGGCACCTTGATTTCTTCTCCAGTTGATAGATTATTACCGAGTATTTACAACTGTGGTTCCATAAATTTATTCTCTCTCCCACACCCAGTCTCTCTTGAAATTTACGTTGTCAACACTTATTTGTCTGAGATGGATAACTAAACTTTGTTATACCCCAAATTACATTTTATTGCATAGTCAGTTTTTCTAGGCAGCAGCAGGCGTGTTCTTTAAGCAGGCTAAAAGTGCTTGATGATGTTCTTTTGAGGGTCATGCTGTGCTGTCCTTTTTAATGGAATATGAAACTAATCTATAAAATGCCAGACTTTTGCTTTTCTTCTTTTTTTCTGGAGGAGGTCATTTCCTTTTTTTTTAGGAATGCAAGATTTCACTTCAGCAAAACAGTAGATCTAAATTGTGTTACACAGCACTGTTTTGTCTTCCAAGTCTGCTGAAAAGGCTTTTGTTTTTGCTAAGTTGTTCTATGTTATCACTTGTTAAATAATGCTGAATGTAATCCTGTGATCCTATTAGTTTTTTTTGTTTTTGTTTTTGTTTTTTTTACTTTTTATGATTTGCTCTGCTGCCCAAATAGTGTTGGCCGTTCCTGCGTTCCGTTAGTAGTGCCATAAAGTTCAGAAAGAGCTGTGTGGTCACCAATTCCTGTGGAAGGACTATAAACATACTGTCGAGTCAGTGCAGCTCAAAACTTGGCACCCTGAGATGTGGGGGGAGGGGAATTCTGGACTTTCACATTACAGGTTGGGTATTGTACAAGCTTACCTTATGCTCTGTGGAGCAATTGGAGATTCCTTTTTTAGTGGGATGCTTGTCAGATGTTCCCCAAAGCTGAACACAGGAACAATGTAGGCAGCATGCCATTATTCTCAGCTGCCATAAGCACAGATGTTCTATGCCATAGATGTACGTGCACAAAATGTGTGTAATTTTAGTAAAGGTAGTCATTAAACATCTCTGCTTACATTTTTGTATCTTCATTGGGCTTTTCATATAAATATTCATGTCTGCACAGAGAAAATCTTTTGTTATACCATATGTGCCCCCTCCTCGGGACTCCCACAACAGTTTGTTCACAGCACATTAGAACTTAGCTGTTTATAAGACACAGGGGCGCCTGGGTGGCTTAGTCGGTTGGGCGTCCGACTTTTGCTTAGGTCATGATCTCGTGGTTCGGGGGTTCGAGCCCCACATCAGGCTCTGTGCTGACTGCCAGCTCAGAGCCTGGAGCCTGCTTTGGATTCTGTGTCTCCCTCTCTCTCTGACCCTCCCGTGCTCACGCTGTCTCTCTCTCTCTCTCTCTCTCTCTCTCCCTCCTAGAAATAAATAAAACATTAAAAAAAATTTAAAAAATATAAGACACACAAACACACACACTGTCCTGAGCTTTTTGGGAGAATGGATGGCACACTTTAGTCCTTCTGCTTACTCAGGGTCTAGAACAACTAGCTGCTCATCAAACACCACATACACCACATAAATCATTTTTGTTCCTTGTTCCACAGATAAGTCCTAATTACCCACTTAGTGTTAGGTATGGTATGAGATTCTTGGAAAAGAATGTTAAGACAGGTGTGGTCTCTGCATTCATGGAGCTTATAGACCAGTGTGAGGAAAAGACCAAAACAACATGACAAACAGAAAAGTTCAAAATGTGATAAGTGCTCTGAAAGGACTATTTCACTAGGGCCAGGTTGTAACAGAGAAGGGGCATTTGCTGATTACAAGTAGAAAGGTTACAATAGCTGTAGGCCTGTGATCAATATTTATACTAAACTGGATTCCAGACGATGGAAAGGTTTTTCAGTTTAAAATATTAACTTTTACTATTATGATTTATGAAACATAGTCAGTTAATAAATAGGCTGTGCTACAGAATTACAGATTTCTTTATAAGCTCATTGATGGCTTTTCAAAACATCAGAATAAAATCTCAGTTCCTTACCATGGTCTATAAACCTCTGCATTGTCTGGCTGTTCAGATTTTATCTTATGTCACTCTTCCATCTGACTTACTGCTGTCCAGCCACAGTGATCTCAGAGGTACCTGAACATGACAAGCCCTTTCTTGCCTCAGGGCCCGTTCCCTTGGCCAGTTCTTTCTCCTGCTTTTGGAATGACTAGCTCCTTTTCCTCCTCTGAATTTGATATAAATGCTGCCTCTTCTTAGATTTCAATTACCTTATCCAAAATGTGCACCCCTAGCTATTTTCTGGCTCCACACTTTGTTTTTCTCATAGCACTCATCACAGTATGTAATGCTATTTGCCCATTTACCTGTTTTTAGTTATTTTCCATTTGGACATGGGAACCGGGACTCCCATGTCTGTCCTGTTTACTGCACTCAATATTGGCTGAATGCATTTGGAACTTGGAATTCATTTTCTCATAAAAACTTACGACTGGTGGTTTGTAGGGTAGCCAGCAGGAGTTTTAAACTCCTTACGTTAATTGTTTTAGTTCCTTATAGTGTGGCAAGAAAAGGACATTTTCTTTTTACCCTTTTGGGCATAGGCCTGACTCTATGAAATTTTAAGTGGCTAGAATAATTTTGTAGTATTAGTTTCTCCTTTTCATATTCCCACCCCACATCCTATTTCCTTTTCTCTCCATAAAGTTCAGTCTTCCTATTATAGTCACCTACTGTGTTGCACTCCCAGCTTGTTTTTCATCAGCTGAAATGCAAAAGCTCCTGTTTTTTTTTTATTGAGATGGTTTGAATTGCAATAGTCTCTAGGTCCCAGATGTTATAGGATGAAGGGAGAGTAGAGATGGGCTTGTGGCAGCTATAACAACCTCTGTGTCTGTCTGCATGTAGTGAAAGGAAAGTAGATCTATAGGTTAGGGACTACAAGTATCCGAATTTATATTTGCAATCTTATTGCTAATAGCTCCACAGAGATAATGTTGCCAAATTGCAGTATTTAAAAACATATTGGCTTTTTTTCTTGTACGAATTATGTAAAGGCTAGATCTAGAAAGGTTTGTCAAAACGTAGATTTTTAAAAGAGAAATGAAAGGTTAAAAAAATGTAGGTCAAAGGGGGGAAACACTCAGAAGGAAGGTATCAGTTTATCACATAATACTGCCAAATGCTCAAACTTAAAACCATTAGGATCAGTTGCTTGTAGTTATTTAGTGCCAAAAGCAGGCTAGCACCCTCAGTATGTTACCTGTTTGTTTTTTTTTTTTTATAATGGGAAAATGGAACACCACAATAATAAAATGTAAATTGAGTTGACTAAGCTTTTTATTCTCATTTTAAGTTGAATTCTATAAGAGATGATTTATTATAGCTCACCAAAATGAGAAGATGAATTATTTAATTTGTCTACAGAAAATATGACTACTGTAAGGCTAAGTATTTGGTCGTCTGTCACTTTCTCAAAAATATACTTGTAACCAGTTGTTTGACATTAATCAATTGATTTGTGACATGGTTGGGTGTATGGAAGAATTCTTTGAAGTAATAAGATATTAGCTTTAATTTGCCTTGGTTTAAAACATTATTCCAGCATTTTTACTTCAGAACACTTTAGTTAAATTGTGGCACTGGTGATCCTTTTTAAGATTTTTGAAAATTTATTTAAGGTAGTTGATGATTACAGTAGCTTTTCTGAACCAATTATTGAGATACATGTGAGATTTTGGATGTCACTGTAGATCATTAGTGACATTGAAACTTTGGAATTTGATATGTATGGGAACAGAGGGAAGAAGTCTTAGGCATGTTTGATACTGGGTCCATTGTTGAGATGTGCTACTCCCTGTAATCACATTCTTTATTCTCATAGTGCAACATTTTTGGGAATTTCATATTGCATTTTGGATGGCTTTCTACAGAAGATTGAAGTATACCTCTCTTGGTTCAATGCCACTACCCTTTTAGTTTTATTGAGATTATTTTTTCCTATAATCCTCTTATGGCTTCTCTTTCTTCTGCTTTGTAACCATGAGTTTTCTGCAAAGTTTCTTATTCTTTTCCTTTTTTCTTCATACTTAATCCCTTTGAGAATTTTCTACTTTCTAAAAGAACTAGACTTTAACTTCTAAGTTGATAACTTGAAATTTTCATCTCTTGCTCAAATTCCAGGTATTTGATCTTCTTTACTTAAAAGTTACTTTTATGCCTTTCTTACCCTTCATCTCTAAATCCCCTTCCATCACCCTTCAAGCCAAAATAACTGGTTTACTTTCCTCACTTCCCTTTTGACACTAGTACCACTAATCGCTGATGACTGTTGATTCTTGTTTCTTCTGCTCCTCCAGCCTTCATATCCAATTCCTAAGTGCCTTCCCAGGATTCTTCCTTCTAAATAGAAGTTACGTACAGATTTGACTTACACACGTCCATTTTTACTACTCTCTTCTAGGCACTCACCATGTCAAATGTTTGAGGTCACCACACTTTTTAGTGTTCTCATTACTTTCTATATGCTGATGAAGATATGTATATATAACTTCCCTTTAATCTTGAAAATATTCTTGTCATTTTCTTACATTGCTTAGTAATTTATAATAATTATGTTACCTTTAATCTTTTCTAAGTCAAATGCAAGTAAGTACTTCTGTGATTAAACTCAAGGTCCTTTATGAACAGTCATCACTTAATACACTGATTTTTTTTTCTTACTATGTCAGTTCATCAGGTCACTCTGCTAATGCATGCATTCTGTCCTCCTAAAGTTAGGGGTTTTTTTCTGCTCTTCACTCTATCTCAATATCCCTTTCCACTAATAAGTTTTATCTTTCTCTTTCTCTTTAGCGTAGACAGAAACCCTGTGTTTGTGTGAACTGGACTTACATGAGCTTGGACAAGTTAATTAGCCCCTGTGTCTTAGTTTCATTTTCTGTAAAAATGGGTATAATTATAATTAATCCTGACTTAGAGTTATTGTGAGGATTAAATGAGTTAATACGTGAAACATGCTTGAAGCATTAGTACATAGTAAGTGCTCAATGTTAACTATTAGCATTAAGTTAAAAATCTGATTTAAGACCCATTTTATTCAAGTCATTCCTCTGATATTAATACTAACTTGCCAGCTATCTTTGGGTATGCCATTGGACCTCAGTGTTCATATATATGAAATGATTAGGTCATTTCTAAGGTTTATTCCATTATATTACTGAAATCAGTGTGAGATAGAAAAAAAGCGAAAGCTTTGAAGTCAAACAAACTATAAGGTATTGGGAAGTATATTACTATTAAATCTCTTAATATTTTTAAACTGAGGGTGAAGTTATATGACTTCTTTTGGCTCACACCATCGGTAAGAATTAGAACTAAAAACAGGTCCCTGGTTTTCTAATCCCTGTTTGACATGCATTTGTTACCAGTTTGTTTTTAAAATTTACTGATATTGACATAAATAGTGGCTGACAGAGTTATCTTTTTCTCTTTTTTCAGGCAAAGACCAGCCACAAAAAGCTGTGAAACAAAAGAAATTATTCTCTTCAAATAAAAGACAGACAAGATCCATGAGTGGGCATCGGTCGACGAGGAAGCGATGTGGAGATTCTCACCCAGAGTCCCCTGCGGGCTTTGGGCATATGAGTACTCCAGGGTGTGTGTTAAATAAATTGTTCCAGTTACCTACACCGCCGCTGTCAAGACATCAACTAAAGCGGCTAGAAGAACACAGATATCAGAGTGCTGGACGGTCCCTGCTTGAGCCCTTAATGCAGGGGTATTGGGAATGGCTAGTTGGAAGAGTTCCCTCCTGGATTGCCCCAAATCTCATCACCATCATTGGATTGTCAATAAACATCTGTACAACTGTTTTATTAGTCTTCTACTGTCCCACAGCCACAGAGCAGGTAAGATGAATTTCTTACCAGATTTGAACATGTGTGTGTGTGTGTGTGTGTGTGTGTACCCAAAACCATATAATTGGGATTTTAGGTCATTTTTGCTAAAGATAAGATGATTTGACAGTTATTTATCAATTGTTCTAAAAGAGTGTATCACATACACTATTAATAAAGCTTATAACTACAATCTACTTTATATACTGAGCTTATGAAAACCAGAAGCAAAGGGTGGAGTATGATTCTAGTAGGTAAATTAATGTCATCAGAGATTAACATGTAAGGTAATCCTTTTAAAATCAGTAAATTTCAATTAAAAAAAATTTTTTTAATGGCTGGATTATTTTTTTTTTTTAATTTTTAATTGCTGAATGAAATCTTAGCAAAGTTTAAAATGATCAGAGAAAGCGGCACCTGGGTGGCTCCGTCAGTTAAGTGTCCGACTTCGGTTCAGGTCATAATCTCATAGTTTGTGGGTTTGAGCCCCGCGTCAGGCTCTGGGCTGACAGCTTGGAGCCTGGAGCCTGCTTTGGATTGTGTGTCTCTCCTTCTCTCTAGCCCTCCCCTGCTGGCACTCTGTCTCACTTTCTCTCTCTCTCAAAAATAAACATTAAAAAAAAAAAAAAAAAGTGATCAGAGAGAAAAGCCTCTGGTAGTGAGATGGCACTGCTGTAAATCAGTCTTATCAAAAGTAGTTCCGACTCCATTCCAGTGAGAATTGTTTGAATATCCCTTTTCTCTTCCTGTAAATACATGTGACTGATAGAACTTAAATATATCTTTATTTAATCAGGCGAAAGAAGTGTGAGAAATAGTCAATAGAATGCATTTCCTCTTCTGTATCCTGCAATGGCTGCCATTAAGAAGAGAAGCAGCTATTGCTGACAAAAACGCTCTTCTTGGGCCTTCAGTTCAAGTCTCTCTACTGCTGGTCTTGCTTTTTACCCTCTGTACTCATTACTTAAAACCAAAACTGAAACTAGAGCTCTTTATCAGAATAGGAAAATTGATGTTTATCTCTTTGGTTTTAAAACTTCCTTGATAAAAAGGGAACTAAAGTAGTTGGGTAGATGGAGAAGAATCAGAAACCTTTGTTGTGTCTCTCTGAGTGATCAGTCATGGGTAACCAAGAAGATAGAAGGTGATTCTCAACTAAAGGTGTCAAAGGTGACTCTGAACCATATGAAATCATAATGGTCACAATAGTCCTTACCTTGTCCCTACCTTAAGCTTGAAGTAATCATTTTTAAGTAGTCTTTTCAGATTATTATCACTATCCAACCCCTCTGTCCCTTTCTGTTTTTATCAATTAATTTGTTTCTATATATATGTATCTCATTAAGAAAATATTTAATTTTGGGGGAGGGAGATAGAGTATGAGGAGAGAGGGGCAGGGAGAGAGGGAGACACAGAATCTGAAGCAGGCTCCAGGCTCTGAGCTGTCAGCACAGAGCCCGACACGGGGCTCAAACTCAAGAACTATGAGATCATGACCTGAGCTGAAGTTGGATGCTTAACCAACTGAGCCACCCAGGTGCCCCTTCTCTTAAAGTAAATGGCTACTGAATGTCACAGTTACTTACAGAACACTTTTTTTGGGGGGAAAGGGAGGATCTTCAGTTAGTTTCTTAATCACTCTTGAATACTCTTATTTTAATTCCTCTTCTGTGCAAATACAGTTCCAAACAGATTGTATGAATATGTTTCTGATTTTCTATCATTTCCTTAACTATCTTGCTTCATATCAATCAGGAAACTTAAAAAAACAGTATGATGGTTTAAATGTGTCCTGGGATTTTTTTATCACATGTCCTTTGAACTGTTTTACCTGTGGCTTATTTGAGGACCTGATAGCCACTTCCAGAGGAACTTGGTTCAGGTCTCACACATCCTTGGAATTATAGCAGAATAACAGGGAGGGGTGTTAATTCTAATGGAAGCCTTCTAACAACCCTATGCTAGTTCCACAGTGGGGATCAGGGAATGAGAGCAAGTTCAAAGGTAGCTCAGCTAATAATATTTATTAAACACCCCAGAGTGTACCAGGTACTATGTTCCCTATAATACTTTTCCTCAGCCTCTATGCTTAAATGATTTGGAATTATTGGAGTAACCTCAGAATCAGTGTAAATCTTTGAGGAGATTTCCAGAATGAGAACTGGTCAAATTAAACAGAATGTTTCACAATGGCTGCTGGGAGGAATCAAGGTAGAACATGACTAAGCCACTGTTTGGTACTCTGCAAGGAAGAGTAGTATCTCACAAAGGCGATGCCTGGATGTATTTATAGCTGCACAGTGGATCCTTGTTAGGCTTTAGATCACAGTGCATTAAAAGAGGGCATGCCTGTCCTCCGTGATATGCCCTTATTATCTCTGTGATCTTCAGTAAATTATGTACATTCTCTAAGTCAGTTTGTTTATCCTTTGAAATTTTATTTTGTGGTACTGAAAGAAGTAAGATTATCCATTTAGAGTACCTAACATATAATGCTCAACATGTAATTATTATTTCATTGGTCAAACAGATAAGTATATAACATGTTCTTCCCCACAACCTCCCTCCCATTCCTGATTTCCTCTAATAAAATATTTATCTATGGAATCACGAATATTTTTTTTCTTTATCATTGTTTTAGAGTCAAAGAGTTCTGTAAATTTGTTGCTCAGGGATATTTTCATTCATTATGACTCTTAACTCCTTTGGGCCTTATTCCAATGGGGGAGCATTAAATTTCATGTCTCCAGGTATTGTGAACTTTCCATATATTTTTTGTTATTTCTTTTAATACATTAGAGTTTCAGATACCAGTCTTTCTAGTAGAAAAGAATGTCACTACTGTAATGGTTTCAGCAGAGTTTGCCTTTTTTGTTACAAAAAAGCTTGCCAGCAGATGAGAAAGGAAAATCAGTCCTTATTTTTCAAATTACTAAGGTAGAACTATAGACTTAACCCTTTAGAAGCTCATCTGTCTATCTATCTATTTAGAGCTTGCAAACACGTGCACACAAGAGGAAGAGAGAGAATCCCAAGCAGGCTCTAAGCTGTCAGTGCAGAATCTGACACAGGACTCAAACCCATGAACCCCAAGACCATGACCTGAGCCTAAATCAGAGCCAGATATTGAACCGACTGAGTCACCCAGGTGCCCCATTCCTTTTTATATGTATACCAAAATATATTTGTGATTTATTTCTGATACTATGCATTTAAATCTCCTTAGCTAGTAGCTTTGATTTTAGTATCATAAGTTAATTTGGAATTTATCTTACAGCTTGATATATGTTACGTGTGCTTGAGTTACCCTTGCAGCCAGCGTAAGACAGATAAAGGAAATTGGTGTTAGTTATTTCATACACAGGAAAACTAGAATGAACTGAGCTATGTGTTGTTCCAATAAGAGCTCTATCAGGTTTAACTAAAATTTTTTTAAATATGACCATAAGAGTTTTTGTTTTAATAGTCATCTGTTTTTGTTTTAAATTGCTAAATGAAATCCTCTTGATCAACTTGCTAAAAAACTTCTTAGACTTTTTTCAATGTAGAAAAATGGAAGGAAATTAAAGTGGGACATTGCCCATAATCTCATTTCCCAGTTAACTCCTATTGACTTTGAATAGAAAAGGAGAGGGGCACCTGGGTGGCTCAGTCGGATAAGTGTCCAACTTCGGCTCAGGTCATGATCTCACGGTCTGTGGGTTTGAGCCCTGCATTGGGCTCTGTGCTGACAGCTCAGAGCCTGGAGCCTATTTCAGATTCTGTGTCTCCCTTGTCTCTGCCCTTCCCCTAGTCACACTCTGTCTCTCTGTCTCTGTCTCTGTCTCTCTCTCTCTCTCATTCAAAAAAAATAAATAAACATTAAAAATTTTTAAAAAAAGGAGAACCATTACATAGTTGGAAAAATCCAAACAGAAAGGTATAAAACAAAAATAAAATCTTTTTTTACCTGGCTTTCCTTCCCACTCTTACCTCCAGTTCCTTCTCTTATATAATAAAGTTTTTGATGCATCCTCCCAGAAAAAGGAAAAAAAAATATCACTATTGCATCAGCACACGTATACATTTGTATGTATGTAAGCCCTTCAGTTCTGTTTCAAAAGCTCCATAAAACCATATGTTTCTTAGAATTTTTCACCTGAGTTGATTCATAGAAAACCATCTCTGCAAGTTTTTGCAAGTTAGTTATTGCCCGACTATGATAATATTATTTGCTTATGACTGTTCTTCCCCATTCACCTATCAGGGTGTAATGGGTTTCCTGAATGATACATGTGTTCCTTTATTGATTCAATGTATCGCTCAGGCTCTTAACCCAGCTGAGACCATGCTTATTCCTGAATGAGAAAGCTTCTTACTTAAACACTTCTGAGTTGTGAAAGAATGGGAACAAGGAAGAAATATAGAAATACTAGTTTAGTATTCTACAGGTTCACAGGAAGAATGATCTGAAGAGCAGAAGACTTTGCTCTCTCTTAGGCATGTGTAATTTCTATCTTGTCTTTTCTATGATTATGTGTATACTAATAGTTGAAGTTGTCTGTATTTCAGACTAACATTTTGCCCCATTAAAATCCTAAATTAGGGGCACTTGGTTGGCACAGTCAGTTAAGTGTCTGACTCAGTGTTTGGCTCAGCGCATGATTTCACCGTTCGTAAGTTTGAGCCCCACATTGGGCTCTGCACCGACAGCGCAGCATCTGCTTGGGATTTTCTTTCTCTCTCAAAATAAATAGCACTTAAAAATTTTTTAAAAAAAAAATAAACAAGTAAAAATAAAATAAAATCCTAAGTTTAGATCCCCAAAAGTCCCTAGCTTTCTAGTCCTATAAAACAGTACCATCCAATAGAAATTTCTGTGATGATGCGTATGTTCTGCATCTGTGGTCCAGTGCGGTAGCCATGGCCACATCTGGCTGTTGAGCACTTGAAATGTGCCTAGTGTAGCTGAAGAACCTAGTTTTTAGTTCTATTTAATGTTAATGAATCTAAACTAAATAGCCACACATGGCTAATGGCTAATGTGTAGGACAGTGCAGCTCTACAGAGTTACTTGATTCCTTTAGCAGCAAGAAGCAGTAGCTTCAAAGGCTAGAAGGTGGGGGTTCTTAGTCACATGAGATTAATCAATCACTCCGTCAGGTGAACTTGCATGTGAAATATGGTTCTGCAACCACAGTGATTGCTTTCAGGGCTTGTAACTCTGGCCTAGGGGAAGCTTATACTCTGGTCCTTTTGGTAGCTTCAGTATTCTAAAATAGGAGGCTCTAAGAAAATGTTTAAGATCCTTACCTTCAATATTGGGAACTAAATAGATCCTGAGAAACCTCTTTGCAGTGAAGAGTCTGAATATTATTTGCAGCTCTGAGTAGTTTTAATTTGCTGCTGTGAGCATCTAACACTCAGTTTAATTTGATAACCAATATCTGCGAAAATACTTTGTGATTACAGAAATTTTTTCATGGCCTGGGCATAGGAAAATAGTGAAAAGTGATATAAAACACTCTTCTACACTCTTAAAGAGGACACACCAAATAGAAGCTCTCCTTTTTTTAACACACAGCATTTAATATCAGTATTGGTGGTTCAGTTTCTCTGTGGGAAGAGAGAAATTATCCCTTGAAAATGTGACCATAAATATTTGAAAAATCATGTCCTAAGTACTAGGACCCTACTGTTGTTCCAAAGAGCATTTAAGAGGTGTGTTGAAAAATAGGTTACATGCTCAAATAAATTTGGAAAATGCAGTATATGGTGTCTCCCTTCCTGAATATTCACAATGCGCATTAGCAACATTAAGGACTGGAAGAAGTCCTGTGGTAGGGAAATGTTTAAGAAATGTTTCATGTTGTTTAACCCAGTGTTTCCAACATGAGTTTAGCATGGAATTCATTTTCTTTATGTAACACCTGTAAACATCCTGAAAGATACAATCTGGGAGGTGCTGTACTAGATTATTTATTAATTGACTCTTAGAATCTAAATGTCAGGAGGAATCTTATGGAAATTACCTAGCCTAATCTTTTAGATAACCTTACAGCATCTGCTTGAATACCCCCACAAAGGAAAGAAGGAGATTCTTTTACAATTCTGATTGTTTCAGAAAGTTTTTCCGTTATGTAGCCCTTGCATTCTCCCCCTTAGCTTCCAACTAGTTGTACTTCTCTGGAGAATGAAGAGAAAATATCTGCAAGTAAACCTCTATCAGTGAAACATAGTAACGAATATGTCTTAGTAACTCTTGTCTCTCTTGTTTGACAGGCACCTCTGTGGGCATATATTGCTTGTGCATGTGGCCTTTTCATTTACCAGTCTTTGGACGCTATAGATGGAAAACAGGCAAGAAGAACCAATAGTAGTTCTCCTTTGGGAGAACTTTTTGATCATGGTTGTGATTCACTATCAACAGGTATTATGGATTTTTAAATGTTAATGATTAATAGTGATTAATGTGATAAACAATGTTAGAATAAATAAGAGGTTTATGGTGTTATGATATCAGAATAAGTGATTTATATCAGGCTTTAATGTTTTCAAAAGACTATAAATACGATTAATGTTTGTTCATTATTGGCTGTATTGGGAGATTTAGAAATTAAGTTAATTTCTACTTAAATTATTTTTAACCCTAAATAATATCCTTTTGACATTTAAAATCTTAGGCCATAATTGTCATCATCAAAAATCTCATAAATTGTAGTGGGAGACCTGGAAATCTATGGTGTTTATATTTAAGTGGATATTCTGTAGACATTTAAAATTATGTTGTAGACTTGCAGTATAACTGGTAGTGAATGGGCTTGGATAAAAAGATTGGAAGGAAGGATACCTGAGTGTCTCAGTCCATCAAGCATCTGACTCTTGATTTTGGCTCAGGTCATGATCTCGTGGTTCATGGGATTGAGCCCAGTGTCAGGCTCCACTCTGTCAGCACTAGGGATTCTCTATCTGTCTCTCCCTCTCTCTCTTCCACCCCCACTCATAATGCATTTGGTCTCTCTCAAAATAAATATTTTTTTAAAAAGACTGGAAAGAAATACACTAAAGTGCTAGCAATAGATGAGTTACTATATATAAGATTATACGTGATATATCTTTATTTGTACTGTTTTAAGAATAGTATTTTAGTACTTTTTTGGAGGGAAAAAAGAGATTTAGAAACTAAATGACAATTTCTAACTAGTTTTCCTGGTAGGAACATCCCCATACCCTCACAAATTCATATTTTTCCTTATTTTTTTCTGTTGGTTTCTTGTCATTTACGATAGCATTTAAAATATTTTTTAAAAGAAACACATGAAAACACATGGTAGTTTTACCTCCTGAACTCAGATACACAGATGTAGATTCATGTGAAAATCATTGTTTCAGGGTGTCCTGACAATAGCTTCCTCAGTAGAGAAGAGTGAATGGCTAAGCACTAATAATTCACAGGACTCAAGAAACACTCAGGACTTCTACTGAATACAAAGGCTTATTGGGCACTGTATTCTATTTTTTTAACTATTTATTTATTTTGAGGGAGAGCACACATGTTTTTACAGACAGGGAAGGGGCAGAGAGAGAGGGAAAGAGAATCACAAGCAGGCTCCACACTCAGCACTAAGCCCCACTTGAGGCTCGATCTCTTGACTGAGAGATCATGATCTGAGCCAAAATTGAGAGTTGGATGCTCAACCAACTGAGTCACCCAGGCTCCCCACTATTTTTTCTTTTAAGTGATAATCTTTTTTATGTAGTTTGAGTTCCAAACTCTTATGGGACATGTTTCTCTGTGTAAGTCACCCATAATTGTATCTGGTACATAAGAAAAGATAGCTATGAATCTAAGTCCTTTTGTGAATTATGTAGGTCTTTAATTTTTCTCTTTTCTCCTCTCCCACCCCCTCCCCCATAATCACTTAACACACTGTTTAATATGTTTCGGGCATTGTTTCAAATCCTTTAAAATATTGATTTATTTTGTCTGGTTTTTATCATCATGTTACAAATGAGGAAACAGGCAAGGGGGGACGTTTTCCTTTCAGTTTTTACCCTGCCCTGTAATTTTTTTTACTGTTCATTAGGATCATTATGACTAAGTTGGGAAGATATTCCAAAAAGTGCTCAAGTATCTTAGTTGCTTTTGAGACCTTTGGTTCCACTAAGTGGTATAGTGGAAGAAGAAAGTGAAATTATGGGGTAAAAGATAATATCCTACTTTCCTAGAACCATAGATAACTGTACATTCATAGCATGTCTTTTTATTTGTTTGTTTGTTTATTTATTTATTTATTTATTTATTTATTTTGCTTCAGCTAAAATCATTTCCAGCTCAGTTAATGTTGGTTATTGAGATTGTTCAGTTTTTATTGTGGTCTTTCTTTTGCAGTTTTTGTGGTTCTTGGAACTTGTATTGCAGTGCAGCTGGGGACAAACCCTGATTGGATGTTTTTTTGTTGTTTTGCTGGAACATTCATGTTCTATTGTGCACACTGGCAAACATATGTTTCTGGAACATTGAGATTTGGAATGTAAGTAATACTTAATGGTGATTTTTTTTGGTATCCTCTTTCAGATATGGAGAATGTTGCTTTTACATATCTCAGTATTAGGAATTGATCAAAGCACTAAATTAGTTAGCAAATAGAAGTTTAAACCTCTCATTGTTATAGCTGCCTAGTGGTCTCTGTCTATCACACTGTTTAAAAGGAAATATTAGAACCTCCCAACCAATATTTTTAAAATAATATGTAAAGCAGTGACACCTTCTAACTCTTACCCACTTGTCTTTCCCTCAGATAAATTCACTGTATTTTTCCTATATTTACCTTAACTCCATGTTTTATTTTGACATATGAAAATGCATTTTCAGGAAAGATTAGATAGCTTATGAGAGCAAAGAGCAACTCTCGTCTCTAAATATCATAGCTTAATTAGATATTTTTCTTTTTGTGTTATTTATGAGTCTGCAAAAACCTAAGCTCTTGATAATTCAGTTGACATAAACACACCATGTAGATTACTACCACCAACAAAATGCCCAAGAATTTAAAAAATGAAATACAAACTCCTCTTAGACTCCAAAATGAATGATTCCTACCTGTTGATCAGTACTTTTCCATAAATATTAATGAGTAAACTCGTCTTAGAAAAAGGTAAAGGATGGAATTCACCAGCTGGTGTTCAGTTGTCACAGATCCGATTTACACTGCTCAAGTTAGTCTTATTTATTTATTTATTTATTTATTTATTTATTTATTTATTTTGTGGTGTAGGATTAAAAGAGAAAGAACTTGAGAAAAGACTATAAATACTTCATGAAATACCCAAATAAAATCCCTGATTGCAAATGATAGAACATCTTAACCTAGTCTCTTTAAGATGAATTGTTAATGGATATTTAAATTTTAGATCCCTAATAAACTTAGTTTTCTAGCACTTGTAGGAGCCAAATGCACAGAAATTCAACTGTTCCTTGCAAATTCAGTTCAAATGATTTTTGCTATGCTTATTTAAATAGAACTTAAGATGTTCTTAACTTATGACAGTAACAATAATTATTAATATTTTGGACGTTAACTAAAAGACACATCCTGGAAGAGCTTCATAATAAAGGGTTAGAAGACATGTTTAAGGCCCATGTTAAGGTAATACCCTTCAGTGACAATAGTATACATGCATATCCAATTGAAACCCATATGCCTGTGCATTCATCAGGTTATAAAATGATCGTGCTCAGGAAATATTGTAGATTTCTGATACAAAAAAAAAAAAAGCAGGAATTGGAAAATACTATGTGCAGATGTTTTTTCAAATTGTTTTTATGGCCTTTATCTCAATAATGTTTTCATAGTATTACTCTGCATTGGTAAAACCACAAAATATAATGGACTTCTAAGATCACTTGGTTTGCCCTAATTTAGTTTTAATTTTTAGTGATGTGACTGTTTTCAAAAATAGCAGAACTTGTAATATCTGGATTTGACAGTTTGTTTCAGTGGTTATTATCTCATAGTTAACTTGCAAGCCCTTATTTTGAAAGTTTATTTATCATCAGCCCTAATGAATTCTCTTTCCCTTTCAAGTAAAGCAGCACCACCCATGTGTATGGGAACTGAAGGAAGGAGAGAGGGTGAACCATGGAAGTAGGGGACGAGTAAATAGACAGTGTTTTTAGGAGTGATTTGATAGCACAGCTTTCCACCTGCTAGTCTTAGAATGTGCTTTGTGGTGTATTTCTTTGATAAAATATATACTTAGACACTGGTGAGCAGTTCCATATTGTCAGACCAACGATGCCTTTAAAGGAGTGGGAGGAGAAGATAAGGCTGGAGAAGATCCAGAAAATCAGGGGATTTCTATGTCCTGCCAAGAAATATGAGCTTTTTTCCTGAATCTGTGGGGAGCCTTTGCAAAACCTAAAGCAGGAAAATGACAAAAGGACAATTTGGAAAGAGCATTCTGGCAACATTCAAGGGGTGAATTGGCATGGGCTGTGACAGGAGGTAAGGAGGCCCTGTAGGAGTCATCAACATAATTAACATGAGGAGTGCTCACACCCAAACTAGAGTGACGAGTGACAACAGAGCTACCAGAGATGAGGTCATAGTCTGGAGAGAGGCTTCACAGGTAAAACTGTAGGACCTGATCTCTGCATATGGGGGATGAATGAGTGAGCAGAGACTGGAGCAGCTCCCCGTTCCCTCCTTAGGTGGCTGGATGGGAGGCGGAGAGAGGCACCACAGGCAGAAGAACCGATGTGAAAGGGAGAGTTCTATCCGAACATGTATGTCAGGGATTTTAGACGCCCAGATGGAATGAAAATAGCTTAGGAAACTTAGAAAGCAAGCTTAGAAAGAAGGCTACGAGAATTATTGAACAGCCAGAGGAGGCATACCAGAATGAAAAGCCAGAAATTTCAAAAGACAACAACGCTAAATGCTGCCAAGACTCAAAATGAGGACAGAAAATTGTACACTAAGTTTGGCAGTATGAGGCCATCCAGAGTAGTGGAAGGGTAGGAGCCAGATTGTAGGGGATGAGAAGTGAAGGGAATGAATAAGCCCACGGTTAGTATGGGTGACTTACAGAATGTGTGGCTGTGATGGGAAGGAGCAAGGCATCTAGGAAAGAACACAGGTGCAAAGGAAGACGGGTTTTGTCTTTACACAGAAGAAATTAACTAGAGAAGAGACGGAAGATACTTGGGGGAGAAAAAAGAGAGACGGATCTATGGAGCCAGACTGATGAAAATGCAGGACGGGCAGAGGGATTAGGTGGGAGGACACTGTTCCATGGAGACTATAGTGCTTCCTTGTCATAGTGTGAAAACGGAGACAGAAATATTGGAGCCAGTTTAAATTTCATATCTCAATTTAAATTACACATCAGTATTACAAGGGATTGGTTTTGATTTGGAAAATTGAATATGATTTTCTGAAATCCTGCATTCATATTAAGGCAACACTATATCTCTTTTAAAATAAAAGCCGGTCTCAACATTCAAAGAAATGTGCTGCAAGTCCTTACATGTAAAGAGATGTTTTTCAAAATACCAATGTAATGGAGGCATATGGGGTAACAGAGAGATTCCCAAAGAAGTTTTAGAAATGCAAAGTTTATTTGTACGGAGGAGGAAGTCCAAATTTTATTTAATTAGAAAAGAATGAGATAAGCTGTCAAATGTAATTTGACTGGAGAAATTTTTTTAAATCCCTTACTTTCCTACTCATTTTTTGAGAAAAGTGAAAGCAGCCCTTAGGCACCTTAGGAATTTAATTTTAAAATCTTCTTATTTTATTTATTTTGAGGTTTATGCACAAATGAAAAAAATCGCGAAGATTTCTTTTTTACATAGAATCAATTTAAGTTGTTGTGCGTTTAATAACCATATAGGATATTTGCCAATTAAGAGATCATTATTTGTTTTTCTTAATCTCCTAATGTCACTAATCTTAGTTACTATTAAGTTTGTTCATATCTTGACCAAAAATAGGCACCACAGCTTAATTCATTTTTAACTAAGTAATTTCCATTCAAAATCAGATATTATGAGAAAGCCAATGTGTTTTGGATATACCATCTCTGATATTATGAGCTAAATCTTCCAGCATTTTGCTCTGATCATAACTGAAAGCTGCCATGTACAGAGACTATTAGTACCTGTTATATCTAGACAGACCCCTGTCCTGACAGTGCTTCTGGGCCAGGCAAGTAGAGGTCTGATAGAGATGAGTACTGCTCACTGGAACCCTTCTAGACCCAGCTTAGCCTGTGAGGATTTTTACTAGCTTGAATTTGAAAGAGTGGGGAGGGAAATGGGCTCAGAGGCTAGAACTTCACAGAAGGATTGGGTTGGTGGAAGAAAAGAATTTTGAATTGAAGTTCATTTATAAATATTTGTAAAATATTCTTTAAAATGTTTATGGGTTATACTAAAGAGTTCACATTTCCTCTCTTAAGGCTTAAACACTATGTATCTAGATATTTTAAGATATATAATTTGTAGATGTATATATAGAATCATTTTTATAAGTTAAATGCTTAGAAACTCTAAACAATCTTTAATAAAACTGTTTATGCAAAATACTGACCTTAAAAAATTCCTCCACACTGTGAAAGGTAAAACTCTTACTTAAATTATCATTTCATAAAGAAAAAAAACTTTTCACAAGACAGAAAATGAAATAAATTATAATAAATTGAACTAGATCAGTATATCTTGCCTCAAGTGTTATCTCCAAATTATTGTCTGTGTCTCAGCTTGAGGAAGGCCCAGAACTTTCATTTCCTAATTTGTAAGTCAGAGTTTTGGATTCAGTGGTATCTAAGGTTCCTTCTGTGAGTCTGTTAATTTTACAGATGTTATTTCCAGTGTACTTATTATTTATAATTATAGCAGACAGAGTATTTAGTACATTTTTCAATCCATGCTTCTAGTGTTTCACATTTACATTAGCTAAAACTATGTAAATACATAATTTCTGACTTTTTCTTCTCTAGTTAAATGAAAAAAGTTAATAGGCTATGTATTCTACTGGTAGTCTGGCAAATCCAGTTCAATTCTTACCCAAGAAATCTCTAAAGAATTAGTATTTGCAGACATCATAATAATTAAAAACTGTTAATGTTATAATCTAAACTGTCCATTAATGTATAATCCACTTTTTGTGGATTAAGAATTAGGAAGCTTCCTGTTAAATGCCCAGATAGGATATTTGTATCTTTAAAAGTTTAAGACTTAATCACACGAACTAATAACTATCAAAGATTTTCCTTTCAGTTTCTAGTTTCCCTGTGTATTTTTTGTTAATAAGTCATTCATTTGGACTGTGCCTGTTTTAATTTTATCAAATTGTTAGAGATAAGATCTTAAAACAACTGTTTATGTTAATGTAAAGCGTAGATTCCAGTTTGGACTCTCAGATCATCAGGTAAAATCGTAGATCTGTTTCTATCACCTTTAGCATTCCTCAGTTCTTAAATCTGATCACGTCATTTTGATTTGAAGTCTGTTCTATACTGCCACTCTTTTTGTCAACATCCTTTAGTGATCGAATTAGATGTATGACTTATTTTGACCACTAATAAACTAATCCAGTATAGTAGAGAGTTATAATACTGGTAAGGAATTAAGGGAAGAGAAAGAGGAAAAGGTTAAAATTCTGGACTAGAGATTATCAGGAAGCAGGCCAAGGAGCTGACCAGTTTGATTTTGTTCTAATCATATCTAAAAACGTCAGTTTCCCCTTGCCCTTTTCATGTACATGTGCTGATTTTACTAAGAGCAGAGGCAGGAGCATGATGAGATGTGGGACAGTGAAGGGGTACAGGATGATTAGTGGTCTTTCAAACACATGGATGACTGTACACTGGGGCTTCCGGAACTGTACACTCCTCTCCACAGAGAAGTCTGGATAGGTTCTTGCGCTGAAGGGACCTGTGCACAGCTAATGTGATTGCTTGGCAAGTAGTCTTCACTGCTTAGGTACTTAAGAATTAACTGGGTTTTTAGTTCTAGTGTTTCCAGCTGCCTGTTTACAAGTCATTTATTCAGTGTGTTAAGGTTTGAATTTTTAAACTTTTCTTCTGTTTTGGTTTGGGTAAAAAATATACATGTCTGCATAAGGATAGTAATAGTACTGTATAAATTGTGTTATTGAATCTTTAGATGTCTTTATAAGGGGAATGCTACTTTTTAAATGTTTTTGCTACCTATAGGGCTCTTTGGCAAAAGCTCTGAGTAAAGTTATTTTGAAATGTTTGTTTCCTTATGCATAGATTCGATGTTACAGAGTCCCAGATCATAATTATAATATGCCAGCTTCTCACAGGAACCCTGGGACCTTGGTTCTGGAACTTCACGGTAACTGCTAGAATATTCATGCTGTCCAATGAACAGTGGCGTGAACTCAATAAAGACAGCACCTTTGTCATGCACAGACTAATTAAAATACAAAAAATAAAAAGTCTCCTGGTGGTATTTCACAGACAAACAGGTTATTAGAAAACAAATAATTTTAATATATATAGGGCAATAAAAATCCACCCTATTAAAATTTTTTGAAAATAATATTCCTGGTGATTTGATGCTAAAAACAATTATCTCTCACCCTACTATACATAATATCATTTTTGCTCTATGTAATATTTTGAAAGCAAATACCTTTCCACCATTAACTAGAATTTTTTTTTTTTGGTACTTATATTTTGAAAACAATAAAGCAAGCAGAGTTTCCCTTTAGATAAGTAAGTTGAGAAGATACTTAAGAGTAATGTAGGAAAGATTCTGTTTATTCTCTTAACTCCTTTAGAATATTCTTTAAGCAATCTAGTACCAATTCTTCTGCTTCTGTTTTCTATGATCTTAGTTTTTTTAAAAAATTAATGCTAGAAGCTATTCTCATTCCTATTTGTATTGTTTACTGTTTTCTTCTCCTTATTGTGCTTTTAAAACTAAGTATCCTTTGCTTTTCATGTTACCATACCATCTTTTGAATAGCTTCCTTTTTCAGGTTTGTTTTGTTTTTAGTAAACACATATTTCCTTTAAGTAATGCCGAGTAAATAATACATCTTTTTTTCTCTCATGTTAAAATTATAATTCAGACTTTAAGACTTCTAAAAGTTCAGAAAGATTTGTTAGAAAATAATTTCCCAGTAGAATAGTCCAGAATCTTTCACACTTTAGTATGAAAGGTTTATTCACAAGAAAAGTAGAGCTTAAATTCCATTTATTTTGTGGTTTAGGGAGTTTTTGGGAACTGTTCATAGGGACACCTAACAGATTGTTCTAGCAATACAGGGCCGCATTCGGTTTCCTATATTGAATCCTCATGCCCCAAAATGTTTCAATAATGTGATAGAAATAGTAAGTCTGGTAGCAGAGTTCTTTCTGAAAGGTATCTTGCACCACTGTAAATCCAATTATTCAATGGTGGAGACATCTTTGGGGACAGATTAATAGTGAGGGATAGTCTACATCTTTTTTTCAAAAGAACTTAGACATTGGAGAATATTGAAAAGTGCTGTAGTCATGATTTAGAAGCAAAACAAAAGCCATTTTCATTTTAATTTTACAATGTATTTGCATGATTATTTGTGGGAATTCTTCCTGGGGTAGAATAATGTTCACAGTTCAAAATGTCATTTTTTAGCACCCCTCTACCCATAACCTGTCTTCTGGTTCTTTCACCAAAGACCTAAAACTTTATGCTCACTGCAATTGTCTAGATATATATTTTAGATGACTCATTTATTATTTTTAATTGTACTCACCGAAGGTCTTTTCTCCTAGTGTTCTTCGTGAAATTAAATTAATAGGATATTGACTATATTACTTTCACCTTGTTTGTCTATGATTGAAAAAATACCTGTATTTATAGAACCTTTCCTATTAATGTCTTTCTAGAAACTAGTACATTTCAGTTTTAACATCCAGAAAAATCTTTTGGAAATCCTTTCTTTTACTAGTTGCTATCTTGCAGAGATTCTTTTTTTGCTTTTAATATTTGTTGCTTTAACTGATTGGATCATTACAGTGAGACTGTCAGATGTTTCTCTGTGGGGTTTTCCTTTCCTTTTTTTTTCAAAGTTTAGGAGAGAAGTACGCTTAAGAAAAAGAGTTGTTCATTATAATTTGTTTCCAGTTAATTTAACTTATTAGCATCTAAACTTTGAATGCTATTGCCTGTTGTTTTCTACCATTTTATGGGAAGTTGTGTCCCAATACAAGAAACATCATCCTACATGGACACCTTAGTGATAACAAGGTAAAAACGTAGGACAGATGTGTACCCCAGTTGATTAGTAAACTAAAAATTAGAGTTTCAGTTCCATATAGGTACACTTCCAATTCCTTTTAAGGATCTGCCACCGATGACCTCCGTAACCTTGGAAAAGTCCATCAACCTGTCTGACTGTCCTCATCTATAAAATGGTGGCAATAGTTCCTACCTCTTGGATAGTTGTGAAGATTGAGAGTCAAAATGCTAGTTGTAGTGACTGGCACATAATAGTGTTCATTACGGCTATTACTTTATTGATTTTAAGACCTGTGTTAGTAAGTCCTAGCAGTTGTCAGATTTCTTCCAGAATTGATTGTGCTGGTTTGAGAGGAAGAATAGGTCCATGATCCCTTCATTTAATTTCATCAAGATTATTACTAAATGAGGTGATAAGACTCTCCTAATTCTTCTGTTTCCAAGGGCGATAAGGGTAGGCCGTCCCCTGAATTGTGAGACCTAAGCTTTAGCTCTTCTTAGAGGACTTCTTAGATTCTAGCCTTTGGCTGTTTTCTCTTCCTACTCAAAAATCACTGGATGGGTTGTTGTTGCAGGTGGTGTCTTTAGTCTTCTCAGATAATCTAAAGATCCCTGTAGTCCTTCAGGTGGTAGACAATATGATTTTAAATAATTCAGCTTATTTCAAAAATAGATGCTTAGACTTTGTATGTAACACTTTTTCTTGAGAGAGAGAGAGAGAGAGAGAGTGTGTGTGTGTGTGTGTGCACGAACAGGAAAGGACAAAGGAAGAGGGGAGAGAGAGAGAGAGAGAGAGAGAGAGAGAGTCAGTCCCAAGCAGGCTCCGTGCTGTCTGCGCAGAGCCCAAATCAGGGATTGATCCCATGACTGTGAGATTATGACCTGAAATCAAGAGTCAAATGCTTAACTGACTAAAATACCCAGGTGCCCTATAACACTTGATTTTAAAATACCATAGTTATCATTCAGCTGTCTGGTTAATGTTACTTAACATTAAGCTTTCCATGCCCAGATTGTCCCTTATTAGGTGCAGGAAGTAAAATATTGGAAGGCAGTATGGCCAATTTCTAGGCCAGTCTTGGTTGCAGTCTACCAAGACTTCACCTCACCCTTGCATATTTCTGGTATAATAAATGTTCTGATCATGCAGAAGTTCTCTAGAACTTAAGATCCATTTACAAGTAAGTACAAATCTGTAACTAATAACAATCTAATTCTTGAATAGGATTCCAGGCACCTTCAGTGGATGTCTTTTTAAACAAAATTCTTCTTTTTAAATAAAAAATAGCTCACAAGTCAAATCATACAAATCTGGGTTTCCTTGACATTGTGAATTTAGCCCTAGTGCATATTCTATGTTAACTAAACTAACAGCCAACCCAAATTATAACACAATTACATTTATTATGTAGAGTTTAACAACAACAAAATTACATTTATACGTTAACTGCAAATATACCTTTGAATGCATATGTCACACATATAACAAAAATAGATTAACTTGTATTAGAGTGAGTGGAAAGACATAAAAGTGTCTGGGAAAAGATGATTAACACGCTCACAGAATGTCATTTAAATCCCATCACATCCCCATTATTCCTGAGTCTTGTTGGAATTCAAACCAGATGAATTTGTTAGGTATCTGTCTCAAAACTGAACAGTAAAAATTAGACTTAAAATAGAAATTTTCTTCATAGTTAACTTAGGTAGTATGAGGTTGCTACACCCCTTAATCACTTTTTAAGCCTGTGATTCTGATGTAATAACTGATCTAGGCTGCCTTTCTGTTGTGATGAATACTCCCTGAATTCCTCACTCCCAACTAGAGAGATTTTCTGTTCCCTGTTGAGAAGTTAAAATTATTCCTATTCATTTAACATACCATGATCTCTTTACCTCTTAGTTAGTAGACCATTAAGATGTTGTTAGGAGTGATGGGCCCAGGGGATTTATTGGAAATATTCAGAGTTAATTTGACCGCCACACTTACAGCTTCCCCATCGAAAGAATGGCAGAGCTTAGGCTCCACAACTAGTTTGCTGCTTCCATTTTTCTTAAGTGACAGCCATTAGAATGTTGTTTGTGGCTGGCTTGTTGTAGTAATTTGAGTGGATTATACCTGGCAAATGGGCAAGTTCTTTCTGTACTTTGACAACCTCTACTAAAATAAAGTAGAAATGGGAAATTATTTAAAGCAAAACAAGTCAGGATATCCAAATACCTTCATGGTTATAGAAAATTAAGTGTATTATCATCTAATTTTCCCCCTCTGAAACTTTTAGGCTGTGGAAATCTAATGCTGTAGATAAGAGATTTGTTTTCCCATATGTCTTTTAAAAAACCACTCTCGTGTTTTAGATGCTCCGTTACCACATCATTCTTTGTATCTTGAAGGGCTTATTTTTTTATGTAGTTCTGGAGGATGATTTTTTGGTTTTTTATTTTTGAGAAGTCCAACATTTGGGAATTTTCCGCCCATGTTGTTATTTTGAAGAGAATAATAAGGAAGTGACTACAGAAATGCCACATTCCTGCCTTTCCATAACATTCTCCTTTCTGGATAACTGTCTTCCCTCCTCAGCCAAAAGGAGTAAAATGACCCCCCTCCTAACGTATGTTAGCATAAATTCATCCAGTAGGAGACTTCTTAGTGGGAAGATAGGAAAACAGTCTGCCTTATAACCAACTCTTTTCTAAGTAGAATCATTGATTCTTTTGTTCATTGACTTCTGCCACCTGTCCCCCTTAGTTCCCTTAGTTCCTGTCTCTAGGGATGGCCTCTTCCTGCACCCTTCTTCACTGACAGTCCAAGATTAGAGCAACACCTCTAGGAGTGGGGATAGGCAGTTCTCATGACTCAGAGCAGGAGGGTCTCGTCCGAGAGTACTGAGTATTCCTCTACATCAGATAAGCAAACAGGAAAAAATACTCTTAACTGCCTATAACTGGTAAGTAAGCTTTCCCTGGCTTTCCCTCCTAACGTTAAGGCATTGTTGATCTAAATACAATCACAGTATCTGAATGGTTTAGAAATTTCTATCTTCTACAATTTTCAAACAGGCTAATCCATAAAACTTGCCCTAGGAATCCTAGTCTGGTCTTTATAAAGATCTTTCATGTTTCCCATTCTCTTTTACATTCATCCAAGGTACAAAGATTAATTGCATGAGGTTCCCTCCACTTTTATTTTGTAATTCTATACTTCTGGCCCTTCCCCTCCCAAAAGGCTACTTCATATATCCAGCAAAATGTTGTAAGATGTCTGCCCTCCTCCACCCAAGACAGAGTCGATCATCTTTGACACCTGCTTAGTCTCCTGAATCTGCTACTGAGCGTAATTCCCCTTATTGGCAACACCACTCCTCAGGTCAGCTCTACAGATTCATTCAGTCCATTTTTTCCCAATAAATGTGTATGTAAAGATAACTACATCACTATATGTTTGCAACTTAATAAGCTTCTGTTCAAAAAAAATCTTGAGCAAACAAAGCTCAATTTTTTTTAGTTGTGTGAGACTGGTATCAACTTATTTATTATGGGCATGCAAGCTTGCATATTTAGCTCACATTATATGTTTTAAGGGTCAGTTTTAGAAATGGGGGCTCCATTCTGCTCTGAGAATTGAATCCCCTTGCTGTTGTTGATAACTATTTTTCTTAGACTAATTTTTTTTTTAATTTACCTTAATAGATAAATTATTCACTTTGTTTAAAACTAACATAATAAAAAAACGTATGCAGTGTATGGTCTCCTTCACATCCTCCTTTCCCAGCTGTCCATTCCCACACTGTCCTCTGCGTAGGTAACCACTCTTCTGAGTTTATAATGCATCCTTCCAGAAATTTGTTATGTAATCACTGGCAAAAATAAAGACAATATTATTTTTTCTTTTTTACACGCACACACACAATAGAATTTATACGTTCTGCAACATTTCTTTTCACCTAATAGATCTGTGATATTTTTCCATATCACTATGTAAAGAGCAACCCACTATTTTTTTAAAGCTACCAAATATTCCATTGTATGAAAGTACCATAATTTCAGTAACTGTTCCCTCTTTGAAGGCTATTTCAAAAACTTTGCTCTTACAAATAATGCTGTAATAAATAACCTTGTACAAACATTTTGTGCAAGTATATCTGTAGGACAAATTGTGAGATAAAATTCTCACAATTCTCATTTTGGATCCAATAATCTGGATAATCTCAAAATTATATAAAGTGCTAGTCTATAGAAGGAAAAGAATGTCAATTTGTGCCTTGCTCCTCAATCTTTTTGTCCATACTCTTTTTTTTTTCAGACTTTCAGACTTCTAATTTCTACTGCCCTGTTTTTGTTCCAGGTTTGTCTTTTCTTGACTGTAAGATCATTTTCAGCAACCTCAAACTAATTCTTGGCTGCTTTTCAGTTCTTCTTTCCAGAAATCTTAGGGTAGTTCACCTAATAAGCATAAGAATTTGATTGAGAACTGGGTGTAATTTTTTTCACACCCCTACCATGAAAGGCATTAAATATAACTAAAGGGCAATAAGTTTTATAAGATCTAAGTAATTTATATTGCTTTAGTAAAAACTCACCATTTCCTCTATGTGGCACTATAAAGCCCTGGTTTCAAGATTTCATATTATATAGCAGTACAACGCAGTCCCCTCTGCTTGACACTCAAAATTTAATACACACATGCCCTGCCCCCACTCCTGCTCCTTTTTTCTTTTTTCTTTTTTTTTTTTTTTGGTGGGAAAGGTTAAGCTGTAGTTTCAGCCCAACTTCAATGAGTCTGAAATTTCCTATGGAAAGGAGGGGTTTTTATTGCTCTGTGAAATTCATCAAAATTAAAAGCCTCTGGATTTTATTTGATTTTGCTCATAACAAATTTTTGACACCTCCTTCTCCCCTTTCCTCAATATTTGAGATTTTTTTCTATTGTGCATGATAGAGGAATGCTGCTAAGCTCGCAAGTAATTAACTTGAAATTGTTTTGAGTAATTCTGCTTTTTTGGCTTTTTGTACCTAATCAGAATTGATGTGACTGAAGTGCAAATCTTCATAATAATCATGCATTTGCTGGCAGTGATTGGAGGACCACCTTTTTGGCAATCTATGGTAACTTTGTTCACATTGTGTATCCCATGTAATGCATGTTGTCTTTTGCTTGTGTTTTCTAATATAGGATAATCCAGTCTAAGGGTGATAAGTAAAACTATTTTACTCTTTCTGAAAATGAAAAGCCTCAGCAATGGTAGGACACAAACTTCTCTTTAGGTCACGGTGAATTTTACTACTTGGAGTCAGGTGGAACTTGAGGCCCATTGCAGGGCTATTGTTTTTTAAAGGCCATCTGAATTATTATTTGTCATCTCATTTTATATCCCGGAGACAGCGGATACTATAGCAGGTTAACCAATGACTAGATTAAATCAGGCTTATTTTCTTTCTGAGCTATAGGAGTCTACAATTTTTTTTATCATATGCTTAAAGCTGAATAACAGATTTGGGGTGGTAAATTAACCCCAAAACAGAATAAATGCTTATTGATATCGGTGCCATAGAATTGTTTTAACAAGCTAAGACCTTGATTTTCAACCTGACCTATAAACACACATATTTTTTCCACAAACTTCAAAAGAGGGTACATAACAGGGTTTAACATGCAAGCCAAGAACACAGGCTTAGGCACCAGACTGCCTAAGTTTGATTGGGCTCCACTGACATTATATGAACGTCATCTGTTATCTAAGTCTCTGTGGCCAGGTTGCCTCCTCTGTAAAATGAGAACAATAATAGTACCTACTTAATAGAGTTATTCTTTTTTGTTAAACGAGTAATACATATAAAGCACATAGAACTGTGTGTCTCAGGTAATCAGCCCTCATTGAAAGCTGCCCTTAAAATTGCCATATATTCTTCCAGACCTGAATCACAGTTGCCTGTACTCCCTGGCCCAGTTAACTTCTGGTCATTACCACCATGCCTTCAGAATTGGCCATTCGTTTAGTGTGATCTCACCAAAAGATTTACTACTGCTAAACAAACGTAATTCTTAAAAATCAGATTAATTTTAAGGTATATGGGAAATTTACTGAACAAGATCTTTCCCATACCTAATTCACTTTATGAGGGTAAATTAGATATTTGAGGAGGTGTCATTGACATACTTTTCTAAGTATTCATTACCAGAAATTAATTGTTCAATACCTTTTGTAAGGAGGATAGGGTTGTAAGGAGGGAGGAGAAAAAGGAATAAAACCAGTCCGTAGTCAGCCAGGAAAATTCTGAAGCTATCCAGTCATGTATGTAATATCATTCAAATTCACATCTTTCCTACACATGAGTCTCAAAAGCTAGTGGGGTCTTTAGTGAAATCTAAGCTATATTCTAGTGAAATCTTGGCTCCATAAATTCAGATATAGGTATACAGAGAGATACAGGGATGTAGGGAGAGAATTTTCTTACTTCTGTTTTCCAGCAAGTTAAATATAGTTATTTTTATATACATAGCTGACCCCTGAACAACACAGGCTTAATATGCAAGGGTCCAATATACACAAAGTTTTTTAATAAATAGAGTGCACTACCATAAATGTATTTTCTGTTCCTTATGATTTTCTTAGTATCATTTTCTTTTGTCCAGCTCCTTTCCTGTAAGAATATAGTATATAATACATATACAAAATATGTTAATCAACTATGTTATCAGTAGGCTTCTGGTCAACAGGACAGTTTTGGGGAAGTCAGAAATTATATGCAGATTTTCAACTGCACAGAGTGGGGTGGGTAGGCACTCCTAACCCCCATGGTGTTCAAGGGTCAGTTGTATGTTGACTTCAATTTTTTTTGTATCTCTTGACTGTATTATTATGTTCATAGGCTTTGTGTTTTATACCAAAGTGTCCCCTCCTCCAAAATTATTTTGAATATCTTAAATGTATATAAATTACCTATAAAGTTTCATCACACCAGTAACCAAAAAATGGTGACTTTTGGCTTGATCACTGCGAAGCAGGTCAGCATCAGTTGTATATACCATATTATCCTTATCAGTATGGAAATAACATAAAGCCTTATTGCAAATGAAGTTATAGACTGGGTACATATATTTTTTTAGGTGGTGCCTGGCAGTGAATTTGCTTCAGGTACCCTTGTTACACCTTTTTCACTAGGATTTATATACATGAACTTAACGGAAGTGATGGGTTTTTTTTTCCCTTTTAAGAGGATCAAATAGTTTGTCCTATCTTTATTGATAATTAAGATAATATAATCATCCTTTTTTATTATATGTTTTAAAAAGTAACCTTAGGAACTCTAAGATCCAAGACTGAAATAAAACCCCTGGCCCAGCAATCTAATTCCAGTAGGAGTGAAGCTAGGTAGAGAAACAGATACCCTCCCCCCACAAGTGTTAGTGACCCTACTGTTACCATCATTTAACTGAAAGGGAAGGCCCTGACTTCTCTGGTGATATTTGGTGGCTGAAAGAAATATTCTGTGTTTTTTGAGCAATTCCCAGTACAGATTCCCATAACTGACCTGAGACCACTGTATTTTTTTCTTTTTACTTGACCCTATGGGTTCAGTGCTGAATATGGTTTCAAGTTGCATTACATAGGTTTAAGAAAGATTACATGTAATACTTACACTGATTTGTGTGCCAAAATGGGGGGAAGATATCTGTTTAGGGCCCACATGTCAAATTTTCATCTCTCTTGAAGTTGAGGGCATGAAATGAACATTGCTTTCCAAATCCTCATTAAAAAGCTTTTATTGATAGGAAACAAATTTATGGTTTAAAAAAAAATGCAAATATCTTTATAAAACTGATTTCACAATATCAGCTCTTTTGCAATGATAAGTGATTTATATCTGCAGCTTATGGATTACCCATTTCTTGCTGCTTTTTTTTTTTCTTCAGAGAGGGGTTTTTACCAAAGTTTGTAATTAGTTGTGTTGGTTTGGGTTGTTTTTTGTGGTTTTTCTTTCTTTTGTTTTTTAAGGAAAAAATATTTTCATACACAAAAGTCTATGCATGGGTTCACACATTGCAAGAAACAAAACAACAATCCATATTGTTGATTTTTCTGTATTGCTTTTCCCAGAAGAATATGTTCTTTTGGAATATTTTGAAACTATTTTATATCCTAACACTGTTTTTTTCTTTGTTTATTTTTGTTTTAAGGACAATTATCATCACCTTGAAAGGTGTAATCCCTGCATAGTTACTTTCACTGCTATTTGATTCTTTTTTTTTTTAAGTTTATTTTTGTTTATTTAGAGAGAGAGAAAGAGAGCATGAGTGGGGTATAAGCAGAGAGAAGGGGAGAGAGCATTCCAAGCAGGCACCATGCTGTCCCTGCAGAGCCCTATGCAGAGCTTGAACTCAGGAACCATAAGATCATGATCTGAGCCAGATCAAGAGTTTAATGGACTGATCCACCCAGAAGCCTCCTGATGTTTGCTTCTTTTAAATATAATAGTTGATTAAATGTATGAAACCATGAGATACCTTCTGGAATCAAGTGGTGAGACCACAGGTGATGTTTCATAATTCTTTAAGTGGAACTAAAGACTTACTATGTAGTATAATTTATTTGTGTCTCATTCCTTAGACTCAAGTATACTTAGACTTAAATAATTTAGACATGGTGATTTTTGTTAAATACTTGGTAGATGCTGTAAGTATTGTTGTATTAAAGTTTGATGGAAATCACTTATATTCAAAGTACTTATAAACAAGCATTGCCACATTGTTTGGAAGAAGGTTAGTAGTATCTAACCTCAAAATGATACTTTGTGTTTCTCCTGAAATTTACAAAGCCCATAAGAACATTTTATTATGCCCTTAAGAAATCTAGCCTTAACAGTTTACTAATTGACATTCTATATTAATCCAAACTGTTGAATCAGAACGTGTTCATTGTAATCTGGTAAATCTGAGATCTAATAATTGCTTTTCCATCTCTAACATTATTTAAAATGAATTACATTAGATTGATATTATTTAGATGAGTAATTTGATAGCATGAATCCAGAGGGTTTTCCGCTGGCCATAGAGCAGACACCATGACCCAAGGGAGTTCTTACTTTTGCTAGTCTAGAAGACCCCGAGCTCTAATAAAGGCATGTTTTCAGTATAGCTTTCTTGTATTTCTGTAGAGTGAATGCATGTTAGCTGCCTTGGACAAGTTCCAAGAGGAGGAGGCCAGAAAGGGAAAGACTGGGAAAAAACAGAATGTGCCCACCCTCCCTGATCTTGGGTGGGAAGTGAAAATAGCAACACTTTTGGTGCTTTTTATAAATTGTTCAGTTGGTGCTGATTTTCAAGGGATTGCCTAATGAGTCTTGGAATCCTTTCATTCCAGCTCCCTCACTTTGCCTCAGGTTTTCTTGTAGCTAACATTCTTTTTCCTTCTTAATGTGGGGGCACAATGTGTCTTCTTATTCTCCCATAACAGTAATTCTACATAAAGGGTAAGAAAGGGAGATCTTAATCTTCATTCAACAAGTGTATATTGAGCACTTACAATATGCATGGCTCTAAAGAGAGTATAAAAATCATTGCGAACAAAATCCTACACTCAGGAACTTAGGGTTTGGTGTATATAGCTATTCTATATGATGGAAGTGGAGAGGGTCTTAAGAATGTTTATGATACTTTTGCTACTAAGTCTATAGCTTGCTTACTTATTTTATGGTTCAAGCCATTTACTAATTTGCCTGGCTTCTTTAATATTTCTGTTTACTCTTTCTTCTTTCAGTAGCAACTGTTTCCATGAACCTATGGCATTTTCACCAAATTTTAATTATAGTTGTGGTAGTATTCAGTTCAGTTGTGGCACAGATGACTACTACGCCAGAGTTGGCCCTCATTCGATATCTTGGCCCTAATACAGGCATGCCCCTGTAATGGATGAATGCTTTGCTTCCTTTGAAATCTGAGGGAGTATAATATTTCCCCCACTACCATACAGGTCCTTTGTCTCTGGAGAGAAAAGGAAACTAGCCAGGGTATTAAATTTAATTCAGGTGCCTCCGATTAAGAATGTAATATCCCTAGTTTTCTGAACCAGAGCAGAAAAATCTTAGAGCTCTAAGCAACCATGGTGTTGATTTTCTCCTTTACTATAAACAAGTGTTGAATTTGGGCTGTAGGGTTCAGAAATGAATTAGGGAAGGAAGAAGACCATTTAGGATGCCCCGTAAAGTTTTGGGCTTAATTTTTAAGTTGACCTACTTCATTTTAGAAAACTAAACAGTGCCACGGTACAACTTGAAATTTGAACAGTTGATTACAGTTTTGTTTTAGAGCTGTAGTTTTGCAAGAGGTCATAGAGTTGTGTAAACAAACTGAGTTCTCAAGAGTTTTGAAGAAATAGAGTATCTAAACATTAGGATTGTTGTCTCTACCAATTTTAGTTGGGTTATATGTGTACAAAAAAATTAGGAAATGTAATATTTCCTATTTGGTTTTTAAATGGTAGCCCTAAAAAGTATAAACAGTTCTAATTAAAATGTTTTCATTATAAGAACTCATTGCCTATTAAACCCTGCGGGCTTCTGAAATTTTGTACCTATACTCTTTTGTTTCTGTTAATAGAATATATCATTTTATGTTGCTTTATTTTCAACCCATATTGGGCAAAATACGAGCCTTCAGAAAAGCTAAATGAGAGGTGCAAAAAGGAAGACAATTTTAAATGATTTTAAAAAGTTAGCATGAGCGTATTTCATTTTAAATGATGGATATTGTGCTTACAAGACTGAATACATGATCCCAGTGCATTCAGCGCCCCCACCTTAGGTAAATTAATCTGCATTTTCAGTATGCTTTTCTATTTTCAGTATGCTATAAAAATTATTATTTGCTTCCTCTGAGAATTTAACATGTTAAAATTTGGGATACACGATTGTACCTGCTTGGATGTGCTTGATGTCTTTTTTGCCCTGCATATGAATGTCTTCTTGGCTGCCCTCTGCTTTTTCTAGCTGCTTGTATGCTAACAGTTTGGAGTTGAGAGCTCCTCTGAGTACAGCCTTCGTCTTCCATTCTCTAGTTTGCATATTTTTTAATCCAGTTGCAAATATTTCTGGTATTTTATGCTCCACACTCTCTCTCATAACAATTAGTAACAAACTACAGATTTAAAGGTAGAGTTCCAAAAATGTGCAAAGAAAAAAGCAAAGTACACTTCATTTATAAACAGTCCAGAAGACAGTCCGTTCTACTGTTGCCAGACTTCTGGGATGCATTAGGTGAACTTTACTTAGCTTGTGACACAATAAAGTTAGATCAGTAATTTTTTAAAGGTTGGCGTGAGAAGTGAGATTAATTTCTACATAGCCTCGTTTCTTTGTTATATTGTTTATAATGAAAAGAGGGAAATGTTCATGAATTTAAGTATTTGCTAAACTGGAAGGGATGGAGGATATATGGGAATATGAACAAAATGTTGTATTTTCTTATTTCAATTTGTATATATTTTAATTGTTCTCTCTCTCTTCCCATTAAAGATTCCAGTGCTGAATATCCAAATGAAAATTTTTCCTGCACTTTGTACTGTAGCAGGGACCATATTTTCCTGTACAAATTACTTCCGTGTAATCTTCACAGGTGGTGTTGGAAAAAATGGATCAACAATAGCAGTGAGTACATCTTAAGATTCCCCACGATTGTTTGGTATTCAGTTACCAAAACTGCTGGCTGTCAGGCACCTGAGGTTCTTAAAAGTGTGAGTTGATCTGCCTTACAACAAATCCATGTTATATCTGACCACTCATGCCTCTCTTCCCTTTACTCTGCACAGGGAACAAGCGTCCTTTCTCCTTTTCTCCATATTGGATCAGTGATCACGTTAGCTGCAATGATCTACAAGAAATCGGCAGTCCAGCTTTTTGAAAAGCACCCCTGTCTTTATATACTGACGTTTGGTTTTGTGTCTGCTAAAATCACTAATAAGCTTGTGGTAAGCTCTGAAGTTTTTATTTGTTTTGTGTTTAACATTCATCTTATATTGGTTCGATGGCCCTAGTTTTCACCCCACAGTTTCCGAGCAGCTCTAGTTTGCTCTCCTCCAATCAAGATCCCTGGACATCAACATGGAAACTGTTCTCACTCTTCTGTGAAGCAACCACTGGAGGTTACCGGAAGCTTCTTGGACCACCACAGCCCTTCTTTCTGCTACAGTTTAATTTGGTGCTTTAGTTTATCGTCCTTCAGTCTCCATCGGTACACTCAAATTAGGGCTGTTAGTGAAAAGCATCTTTCGGGAGGGCTTAGTTGACATGGCCTGTCCCTTTGGTGTGTAGCTCTCTCACACATGATTCTTGCCAGTAATTTAGTTTTGAAAGTTCAACTTTTTATTCGGTATCGCTAAAAAATTGTTGAAACTTGCGAGCACAACTTGAAACTTGAGCACAAAACTGATTTACCATGTGGCTCACGGTTGCTCTAGTAATACAGTGCCTGCATCACGGATTCTCTTTTGTTTTCAGGTGGCACACATGACTAAAAGTGAAATGCATTTGCATGACACAGCATTCATAGGCCCAGCACTTTTGTTTCTGGACCAGTATTTTAACAGCTTTATTGATGAATATATTGTACTTTGGATTGCCCTGGTAAGTATTTTTCTGTGTCCTGTTTCATGATTTGGAAGCCACTAGTTTTCGTGTTTCTGTGGGTCAGTCCTGAAAGATAGATACTATAATTGTAATGATCTGGAGTGTCAGAAGACCATATTTATAGGACTTTGTAAGAGTTCCTGTGGCTTCATCTTTGAGCCATTTTTTGCATTATCTTTATTAGTCCTACATCAGGGCTCAAAAATTCCAGATTCCTGACTGTAAAGCAGGAACTGATATATTACATCCTGTGGGCCAATGGCCTACTTTTATAAATAAAGTTTTATTGGAACACAGCCATGGCCATTCACATAAGTATTGTCTGTGTCTGCTTTCATGCTGTAGTGGCAGAAGTTGAGCAGCTGAGATGAAGATGGTAGGGTCCACAAGGCCTAAAATATTTACTGTCTCTCTGAGAAAGAGTTTGTTGATCCTTAGCATACAGGAAAAGTCCGTAGGAAATGGAGGTATCAAATTGTATGGAATTGAAGACGTGTCTGAAAAGGGAAGAAGGAAGCCACTCCTCCTTATTTTCAGGAAGCTTAGGGGTCACCTAAGCAGATCCTAAGAACCTGACACTCTCTTTTCCTTCCAGGTCTTCTCTTTCTTTGATTTGATCCGCTACTGTGTCAGTGTTTGCAATCAGATTGCGTCCCACCTGCACATACATGTCTTCAGAATCAAGGTTTCTACAGCTCATTCTAATCATCATTAATGACACACTTGGTGTTCTACAGGGAACTCGTGTGTTTTCTGCAGGAAAGAATCCAAACATATTAAGGAGAATGGGGTGGATAAGAACAAATATAATTTATAATAATCAATGTTGTATAACTTTTCTTTGTTATTAGTAACACTCCTTAACTATCCTGTGTGAGAATGGGAATTTCAAGTCCCATCCTGTAATCGTACATGTTGTCATACAGGGTTTGGCCCAAGGAAGCATGCAGGAAAAATTGCCATGTGTTTGTAATTATCCTGGATTCAGAATAAAATTGTCCTGGGGAGCAGATTCCCAGTGGTGGAGATTTCTCATGTAGAATATTTGCAGGCCAAAAGATGGTTGCTTTATAATTTTAACAAATCATCATCTTTTAGTGACATCCTTGTTTAGTCTCTTCTCAAGCTTTCTTTCCTAAGGAGCTCAGCTTGTGGCACAGATATATCCCACTGGCTTGTGCGATGGAATTAGTGATAAAGACCTTGAATTTGAATTGAAAGGTTTCCTATCTTTACATTGCTGAGGAGGTAATTTTTTTAATTGCTAAAGAAATGGTATATCTCATGGGCTTGGGAAATCCTGTTAGCATGCAGAATAATGTGGTAACTTTGTTGATCCATTTTATTTTTTTAAATAAATATATGACCTGAAAGCCAGCCTTTCTCTCAGTTTTCTTCAGTGGAAAGATAAACTAAGTTTTCATGTCATTTTTTAAAAATTTAAGCAAAATTTCTCTTCTTTAATAAATAAGGAAATTTGCTCAGCTGCTTTGTCATTATGTGTTCTGCGATCTTTCTGTTCTGTTTAACTTGAAACATAGAACTGTCTTCATGTTCCCTCATTTTTTGTTGTTGTTGTACTTTCACCCTTCAGATTATAAATCTTTTAGGAATCTCAAACCCTTCCCCAGAATTTTCAGTGAGAGAGGCTGCGGCCTTCCCGGGCAGTTATTGAAAAATGGTACTCCTGTTCTGGCTCCTTGGTATGCTTCATTTTGAGAAGGGAGACAGCTGCCTTCAGTGACTATAAGCCAGACCTGTTACCATGTATGTACATAGTCCAGTTGCTTGAATGGAGGGGAACAGCAGAAAAGAAACTAGTGGTATCTTCTTATTGATGTGTATTGATTCCTATTCATTTGTATCTGTACCACCCTGTTGCTGTTATCATGGGTAAACAATGACTGCTCTGCCTCAGCAGGGCGTCGCAACTCTGCTTTCTTGCACTTTTGGTGCTTCCATTAATCCCATGTAATCTTGAGTAGCAGTGACAGTGAAACCTTCAAGTTCTTTGCTAGACTGTAGCAGTAGAGAGAAATCTCTCATTATTTTTGCTTGCTAACAACTTCTCCAGCATCTGGGGTAGTTTTGAAAGTTAGGACAAAGCAGGAAAAAGAAGGAAGGATAATTCTACTTATTTGGCACAGTTACACCTACCACCTGCCTTGAGTAGTACAGTAGACACAGCAGATGTTAATTACCTACAGTGGAAATTGAGGTCTGCAGAGAGGCTAAGTGACGTACCAGTGTCATATAATGGTGACTTTTTCCAAATAGGGACTAGACTCCATATCTTCTGAATCCTGGGCCAGTATTCTCTCCTCACACCCTAGTAGGTTTTGATGGGCTAAAGCTGCAAACCCAGCTGCTCAAATCTTTTTCAGCGTAAAGGGAATCTGAAAAATGCTCAGATATTTCATGTTTGCTTCCTTAGCCCCCAGGTACATCATCAGACAAGGGGTACATTTATAGTCAACCTCAGCTGGCCCCGCCTCTTCTTGTGATCCTATACCTAGGTATCAGAGTCACTGAAGGAGCTTTAGAAATTACAGGTTTCCAGGTCTATCTCGAGAGATGATTTAGTAGATTTGGGATGAGGCCTCAGAAAGTAATTTCAGAAGCTTCCCAGGATTCCAGTCTGTGTTCTAAAACCTTTTGAGGTACAACTAGGTTTAGGAACCACTCCTGTAAACTACCTAAAAAGATGCACTGACTCTTAGAACCTGTGAAGAGTAGCAGCATCGCTACAGGTGGTGGGTGGACAGTGGGACATCTGCCAACTGCAGCGTGTGTCTGTGCTCCTCACAGGAAATTACATTGGCTTTAACTTCAGTTTGGTCACCCCAGCCCCCTGTCCCACCCTCCAAAAACATTTGTGTTCTTTGTGTAGAATTCAGGGGCCTCTGAGGGTCGCACTCATGTACACACATTCAAAAGATGAGTTTTGAAACAAGAGGGTTCTAAAAGTTTCCCATCCCTTTCAGTGTTGAAACAGAAGCCATCATTAGTAGTGTAGAGAGAAGGTGGACTAGGTGACCACTAAACTCCTTTGAACACTTAACATATTATATTCTTTTCTGAAAGGGGAAAATGGAAATGCAGCAATCTTTCCACCTTAGCTAAAGAGTTGAACTGGGACGCCTGGGTAGCTCAATCAGTTAAGCGTCCGACTCTTGATTTCGGCTTAAGTCATGATCTCATGGTTCATGAGTTTGAGCCCTGCATCATGCTATGCACCAACAGTATGGAGCCTGCTTGGGATTCTCTCTCTCTCCATCTCTTAATGCCCTCCCCTGCTGTCTGTCTGTCTGTCTGTCTCTCTCTCTTTCTCTCAAAAAGTAAATAAACTAAGAAAAATTTAGGGGTGCCTGGCTGGCACAGTCGTTTGAGCATCTGTCTTTGGCTCAGGTCATGATCTCACAGTTCATGGGTTTGAGCCCCACTTTGGGCTCTGTGCTGACAGTTCAGAGCCTGGAACCTGCTTCAGATTCTGTGTCTCCTTCTCTCTCTGCCCCTCCCCAGCTCACACTCTCTCTGTCTCTCAAAAATAAATGCTAAAAAAATTTTTTTTTTTTTTTTTTAATTTTAAAAAGAGTTGAACTGGGTTTCTCAAAATAACCAGGTAGGAAGTTGGATGTCTACAACTGAAGGTTCCAAACTGGAAGTGATGGGCAGATAGACCTGTCTATGGAAGCAATGTAGGGCTTTTCACCGGCTTCTGGGAACTGAAATTTTCTACCCTCAAGGTGCCTAGAATGCAAATACTTCCGTGGCTTCTGGAAGGCATACCTGACTAGACCCAAGAACTGCCGCCCTGTCCCAGTGCTGTTGTCGCTTCTACCAGTATCCCCATCCTTCCTGTTAGAAACGGAGCAGCTGACCCTCTAGTTCCCCTGCTCCAAACACAGCTCCAAGGTTCTGGGCCACATTGGCCAGGTCTCCCTCTCCCCTTGCAATTTATTCTCCGATTTTTTGCCTTGTGCTCCCAGTTCTTCCCCCAGACTGGAAGCCAAAGATAGCACATAAACAGCAAGATTTTCATCTTTATTCTTATCTTCATATGTCCACAGACCTCTTTTTTATGTGTAGGGATTGAGCCTTTGGGCCACAGGTACTATCTCTGTTGAGGATTTTGTAATAATGGTTCTTGGAAGAGGGCATTCACAGCAACTTCTAAGGCTCCATGACACCTGTGTTACTCTCTGCTGTTCTGTGTCACCTGCACAGAAAATGTAGCTTTGAACCCCGCTCCGTGAGCACGGAGGTCAGAGCCCTCCACGGTCCTGAGAAAGCTGATTCCAGGGATCCCAAACTCAAGACACCAGCTTGCAGACAGATGTGGTTACCGGGACTCGGAAGAAGGCCGTGGACTCCGGAGCTTTGCCGATCCCACCGTGCTGGCAGGGGCCAAAGTCCAAAACTGACCTGTAGGTCCAGTCCCCCCTATTGACCACAGCTCTTATTTCACAGTCTTTTCCCTTGATTTCTTTTGTTTCTTATGTTCCTCGTATTCAAGTATCTTCTGTTGGAAGTAGCCTGTGGGTTCAGATACAGGTGTTAGAGGCATATAATCTGGCCGGGTGGACCACGACGAGCTCAGGAGTGTGGATCAGATGTACCCTCGCTGTCTCCTCCCCCACCACACCCACATTCCTGCCAGGATTCCCATGTTCTCACAGGCCTCTGGAGATCTGGGTGATCAATTTGGCCCCAAACTGGAGCTACAAATAGAATGATTAGTAGATATTAGCTCCAGGTTAAAACAAAGAGCAACTTCTACAAAATGGCGGCCCAGAGGCATTTTCTGAGGCTTCAGGTTATTTTGTTCCAACCCCACTGACAAGACACCTTATTTGTGGGCCTTTAGAGACCATGCTATTCACCCTAGGGCCACACCTGACTTGGAGGCAGTGACCCGCTCTGGGCTTGGAATGATAAGGGCTGTCACCATATACCTGCAGGAGGGTTCTTGCTCTTCTCAGCTTCCTGGATGAAAAGGGAGAAGAGCTGTGTCTTCACAAACTTCTTCACAAACCGGCGGTTGGTCTTGGAGGTCAGAGCCTTACAGAAGGCCCGTTCTTGGAAGTGGCCTTGCCCATTTGCCTCCCGCTTGATGTAGGAAGCATAGTGGCCCACAGTCTTGACAAAGAACTGCACAAATGGGCCCGAAACATGCTCGTTGAGCTGTTCTGAAGCTGCTGGAGATATATAAGAGGCCATCTCAGAAGAACCACCCACTCTTGCCTCCAGGTGGCTTTCACTGTGGGGAAGTGGCCAGGGGAGGTCTCATCACTACTGATTAAAATAGGAGATTAGGTACGGGTTCTCCACCACCGTTGAGGAAGAATAACATCTTATACTCAGACTTGCCCTAGAATCTAGGTACCTGGAACTGGCCCAGGACTGCAGAGTGAGTCCATTTTAGTCTGGGCAGAGATGGTTGGGAATCCTGCCCTCAAGCTCTGTGGAGAAACCCAGATAAGGAGGACCCAGGACTTACTCTGGGATTCACTGGTCTCCTGACCAAGAGAGCCTAAGATGTCATCCTGAAGCTTGGGTGGTAGGATATCTTTTTCATCACCAACCTAGAAGAGAATAGAGCTCAGATGTCAAGCTTGTCAGGGAGGCAGTCTTCATAGGAAGTGTATTGACAGATGGCGTGAGGAGGGTGTGAATTCTGCACCCCAACTCTACCCTCAGATGATTGGCCATGTAGAAGAGAAACAATAGAAATTGCCTCTTGGTCTTCCGTCTGACTGTAAACATTAGCAAGTGTCTATATCTCTGTGGTACTGGATTTACATCCCTGCTCTAGAAACACCAACACTGGTTGCCTCATAGGGAAGCCATCTGCATGTTTGCCATGGGCTCCTTGAGGATGGTCTTAGCATGGGTTCTTCCCCCAACAAGAGCACTTAAGTATTGCAGAAGGAGGTGGAGCACGGGAGAGACGGGTCGGATAGAGTAGGTGGTGGGCCTGCAGGAGGTCAGAGCCCAGACACTTACTGACATTAAGAAGGTTCCTTCACAAAGATTCACCAATAGGACCTGAAATAAACAGAACAAATGGTTTTCCCTTTTCCCATCAGAGACCACCGTGACAATTACCATCTCCATTTGTGCCTGTGGCTGTACCTGTCAGCCCAAGTTGCAACAAGATCGGCCACTGCAATTCTCCTTTCCTGCCTGACACCCTCCTTTCTCACTCTTCCCCTCCTTGGAAGCCCCAGTTGCCTTCCTGGGGAAAAGGCACGAGGGTGTGGGAAGGGACTGGTGAGGAGCGCTAAGGTAGGAGGGAATACAACATGGGGAAATCACAGCCAATCACTCTCTTAATAAAACACGGATTGCAGTAATGGCTTGTAGATACAGAACATGTAGCACACAGCACACACAATTGGGCTTTGCACATCTTCTCTCAGTTAATTCTCCCGAGGGTCCTGTACAGGCAGGCACTATCCCCAGTGTGCAGATGAAGAAACAAACAAGAAAGTTGTCCGAGGTCCAACAACTAGTAGAACCGATTTCCAAGCCTAGATGGATCCTAGGTTCTGCATCCCTCTCCCCACTGCACTCCTTCAACTCTGCCCTCTGATCAGATTTAGGACAGCAGTGGGTGTTTTTGAGGCTTGCAACAACTTTCTGTACACTCGCCTGGAGCCCTACTTTAAAAACTCTCTGGGAGCTCTGGGCCTTCCCATGGAAATGGGAAGAGAAGGAAACGAGTCCAGGGCAACAGGAACAGGGAAGGAAAGGTGGTGAGGGGACCGTGTGTCTGTCTGCAGGCTGCAAGAAGGACATGCACAGGGCTGACACTTGAGTTCTAGTACTGCTCCCTCACGGTCAGAGGGGCCCTCAGCACAGACCAGAGATTACAAATCGGCATCCTGCTGGTTGGATTCCAACCTGCTGATCTGTTCCCTGATCCTCAGAGTATGTCTAAACAATTGAGTTGGTTTCCAATATTTAAAATGGGAAAATTCACATAAAGTTTGGTTTTAAGGCTCCTGAAAAGTCAGGAACTCTAACACTGGTTGGTCCACATTTCTAAAGGACCATGTTCAGATGGAACTGGGTGCAGCTGTCCCTTTAGGCAGGGCATGTGCTCAACAGTTTGCCATGATCCTGAAGGCTGGGTTGGTCATTTAACCCCCCCCCCCCAACCCCTTTGCAGTTTGGACTCTTGGTCTTGCCAATATGGTAATGATCCTTTTTTTTTTTAATTCTTTTTTATAGTTTATTTTTGAGACAGAGAGAGACAGAGCATGACTAGGGGAGGGTCAGAGAGAGAGGGAGACACAGAATCCGAAACAGGCTCCAGGCCCTGAGTTGTCAGCACAGAGCCTGATGCCGGTCTCGAACCCACGAACTGTGAGATCTGACCTGAGCCGAAGTCGGACGCTTAACCAACTGAGCCACCCAGGCGCCCCGGTGAATGATCCTTCTATGCTCCGTTCTTCCAGATAAAAGGACAGAGCGGGTACTGTAAATACCCATCATCAGGGGAGAAAATGTTGACCTAGTCCAGGCCTGAAATCACATGACCACATAGGTTCACGTGCCTTCACTCAGGGAAAGTGGTTCATTTCAGGGAGCTAAGAGTATGCATGAAGAAATTTTGTGAAGTTTTCCCCAAAATCTTTCTAGTATTTGCTATATTATGGTTGAGTAATTCCTTCCAGAGAACCCATGTGGGTGGTCAGAGAATCCCCCCACAGCCACAATGGCCCTGGCCTTCCCCCTTCCTGCCCATTTCACAGAGGAGCAGCCAAGGACTAAAACAGGCCAAGGCTCTCGCACAGCAGGCCTTGGGGTGTCTTCCTGCCTGGCTGTCAGGGGAGGAGCTGGGCCTGCAGTGTCAGCAAGTTTCATAACTCCTAGGGTTGGGACATTTTAAGTCATTGCTAAACGTGGGGCTAATACTCTGACCCAGTTAGTCACATGGTAAACCCTCCTTCAAAAGGCCTGTCTACTCAGCACTTAGGAGGAGGGCTGGGAAAGCCAGGGAAGTTAAGAAGGGAAGCAGCCGACTTCTTTACTTCCCAGCAACACTTTGTATGAGAAGGGCTCGGTTCTACCTGTGCTAGTTTCCATCAACTGAGTTCTCTGGACCTCTATTATTTCTTATGCAAATGGGAGAAATCTTCCCTCTTGGGCTGGTTCCTGCCTCTTTAGTAGCTTCCTACTAGATCTCACCTCTTCCCTAGGTCAGCCCTTTACACAGAAGTCAATGATTAGCCAGTGTAGACATTCCTAAGTAACTCTCGTAGCTGATATTATAGTAATGTGCGATCTTGGGAACATGCAGAGCGCATGTTTTGCGTGGGTCTTCCAACTCTGGAGATAGCTTCATGCTACCAATGCCTGTTTCCACCACAGAGCCTTCTGGTGTGTCTGGGCCACTGCCAAGAAATAAGAAGCTGACAAAATCAAGGGGGATCTGACCTATTTTCTCCTGAACCAAGTGAGCTCTGAGGTAATCAGAAAGATAACTCTCGTGGGGCACCTGAGTGGCTCAGTCGGTTAAGTGTTCGACTCTTGATTTTGGCTCAGGTCATGATCTGGCAGTTTGTGAGTCCAAGCCCCATGTTGGGCTCTGCACTGACAGTGTGGAGTGTGCTTGGGATCTGCTCTCTCTGCCTCCTGCCCCACCCCTGCTCATGTACACATGCTCTTTCTCTCTTTTTCTCTCTCTCAAAATAAACATTTTTTTAAAAGAAGGTAACTCTTGCTGCAAAAATCTGCATTTATCAAGGCTCATAGTTTGCAGGAGGGCTACATTAGCTCACTTGTAAGGAATGTGAGTGAATTCTAGTGGGGTGGGGTGTTGTATAGACCAGCTGTGCTTGTCCATTCAGATGAGCGACGGGACACCCCAGAGCCTGCCCTTTGGCACTAACCCACCTAGGACAGCTGGATGACCCCTGAATAAGCTGCCCCTTAGGTCCAAAAGGAAATTGTTCAGGAGGACGAAGCAGCCATGTGCTGAGCATCAACTCTGGGTTAGGCACCAGGCTATGAGCTTTTTTGCAGGGTATTCCCCTTAGAATCCCTAACACTTGAACACTGTTGCCCCCATTTTGCAGATAGGAAGCTCAGGCTTAAAGAGATGAAGCAACTTGCTCCAAGTCACACAGCTGTTAGTAGCGGAGCCCAGGTGCGAACCCAGGTGTGCCTGGCTCCCCGTGACGCCCTCCTCCCGCTGCACCGTACCTCTTCCATGGGGCTATCCATAACCTGCTGCTGAAAGCGCATTTGTACTCCGACCATGAAGGGAGTGGGGCAGCAGACAGTGTCCAAAAGTCTCTCGGGGACAACGGGGATGTAGGTGTGCGCCCAGCTGAAGGGGTAGAGCAGCGCGGCGGCAGCGTGGATGCACTGAGACAGGGTGCTGGGGACAGGGCACAGAGAACACGAGTCAGAGGGGCCTCCCTGCACATCCACTGCTACGCACCCCTCCCCAATGCCCCCACTGACAGCAGGAGCAAGTCTAGGAGCTGTGCTGGTGGCAGAGCTTGTGACTACTGATAGCTGGGGGTGGGGAGGGAGGAGGAACGGAAAGGCAGTGGCAGGAGTGGCAGAGGCTCCTCTCATCAAGGATGGGGCCTCTATTTGACCCTTTTCCCATCCAGTTGGTCTCTCCCCCACACCCTGCACAAAAACACTAGTGGCTCCAAAGAGGAGGGAAGAGGAAATGCCTTCACTCCAGCAGATTACGGAGTGAGCCCTTCTATATACTCACCACTGTGCTAAGGATGTGGACACCAGGAAGTACAAGGCACTGACCCCGCTGAACAAACTCACAGTGTAGTTAAGGAGACAAACATAAACAGTGAGGCACGGCAGAGAGGCGAAGCCTTATTTCCTTCTTGTGGCTATCCACCCTCACCCACACATAGTCTTTACCTCTCATGGCTCCTTCTGGCCACTGGAGGTTATTTAAAGTTAACAGGTTGGAGTCAGAGCAGGCTTGGGAAATTCCTAGATTCCAGGAAACTTTGCCTGGCAAATCCTACCAGGAAAGTCCCACGGAGGTGGCCCCTCCACCCTTCCAATGAAGCATTCCTCCCTATGGCTGCTGCCTCAGTCACAGCTCAGGCAGACTCCCCACCCCACCCCCCAATACACACATGGCCTCTCTCTCTGTCCTCTCCTCTCTACAGCTTCTCCCTGGCTCTTCTTTTCTCCAAACAACTCCAAAACCAAGGCCAATCAAAACACAGATACAGGAACCATGTTTCAGTTCTTAGTATAGAGCTTGTACTTCCTGAGTCACAGAGAGTGAGCGCCTGAGGCTCTAGCCAGGCTTAGGATGACTGGAAGTCTCCTCCCTGCCTGTGCTTCAGGGGTCTGACAAGTTGGGGCGGGGGGAACCTCCCTAGAGAAAGTGAGCACCTGAGAGGCAAGTCCTGCCTGCCTTGGCCCATGGCCAGACAGCAGGCACCTGGAGTCACCTTCACTTCCTAAATACTGATCTCAGTGGGAAAGGCAGGAAGCCCAGCTCCAGCCACAACCGAAACTTCTCATTTTTCTACAGGGTTGAAAGTGGGAATGCTATTTCCAGAGCAAAAGATGACACCACTTTCCTCAAGGATTCAGCCTACAACTAGTGCCTTTTTGGTTATCACTGACTTTTATAGAATGTTCAACCCAGAGACCTCACTGCCCGCCCGCGCTTCCTCTCCTCTAACACCCATTATGTTCACCGGACCCTCTGGCCTAACATTTGGGTCCCTAACATCCTTTTCTTCTTCTTCCCTAAAAGCCAGAACCAGGGTGTCAGCCCAGTGTCATTGGCTTTCTCCCTCCCCAGACATGAATAGGTCAGCCTCCTACTGTTCAATGATATTTTCCTCCTCTTCCATCACACATCTCCCCATGTCCTTCTCAGACTCGAGGCCCCTAAAAGGCAGAGACCAAGACACGACAGCACCCTTCTTTGACTATGCACAGGGATATATTCAACTGTGAACTTATTATTAAGGATAAAAGCTAGCTTTTGCACTGCAAAGGAAACCATCAACAAAATGAAAAGGCAACCTACTGAATGGGAGGTTTGTGGATGACATATCCAATAAAAGGTTACTATCTAAAATATATAATGAATTCATACAACTCAACACCAAAAATCATCATCATCATCATCATCATCCTGAATAAAAAATGGGAAGAGAACCTGAATAGACATTTTTCTAAAGAAAACATACAGACGGCCCACAGACACACGAGAAGATTCTAAGCACCACTAATTAACTGTCAGGGAAATGCAAATTAAAACCACAATGAGATATAGCCTCACACGAGTCAGAATGGCTTGCATCAAGAACACAAGAAATAGCAAGTGTTGGAAAGGACGTGGAGAAAAGAGAACCCTTCCTTCACTGTTGGTGGGAATGTAAATTGACGCAGCTACTGTGGAACACAGTATGAAGGTCCTTCCAAAAGTTAAAAACCAAAATACCATACAACCCAATAATTCTGCTGGGTGTCTTTTGAAAGAAAACAAAAACACTCATTTGAAAAGCTATATGCACCCTATGTTTATTGCAGCTCTATTTTACAAAAGCCAAGATCTGAAAACAACCTAAGTGTCTGTCAATTGGTCAATGGATAAAGAAGATTTGATAAATATACATACACAAAGGAATATTACTCAGCCAGATGAAAACAATGAAATCTTGCAATTTCACCCCAACATGGATGGACCTAGACCACGTATTATGCTAAGTAAAATAAGTCAGACAGAGAAAGACAAATACTGCATGATTTCGCTTCTATGTGAATCTAAAAAACAAAATAAAAGAAACAGAAGCAGACACAGACTCACAGATACAGGGAACAAACTGGTAGTTGCCAGAGCAGAGGTGGGAGGGACGATGGGCAAACTAAGTGAAGGGGCTTAAGAGGTACAAACTTCTAGTTTTAAAAATAAGTAAGTCACTGAGATGAAAAGTACAGCATAGGGAATAGAGTCCACAATACTGTAATAATACTGCAGGGTGACTGACAGTTTACCTATCTTGGTGACCACAGCTATCTTGGTAGGCACTGAGTAATGCATAGAATTGTTGAATCAATATGTTGCACACCTGAAATTAATATAGCGCTGTATGTAAACTACACTTAATAAAAATAATAATTAAAGAATAAAAATAAGTAAAGCAAGTAAATAAAATAAAATAAAATAAAATAAAATAAAATAAAAAGACAAAACAACAACAACAATAACCACCCAGATAGCTCTTATGGATACATGTCTGCCCATCAGGGTGGTAGGTCCCTAATGTGCACTGTTCCGTTTAATCCTTGACACAAGCTTACGAGGTAGGTATAATCCTTATTGTGATTTTACAGATGAGGAGATTATGGCTTCAAGAAGTCAAGAAACTACCCTAAGGGAAAGCACACAGCTACAGGTAGAAGAATGTATTAGACTTGAACCTTGACCTGCTGATTTCAACCCATGTGCATTCAACCACTACAGAGCCCTACATCCCCTAGGGTCAAAGACCATGTCTCGTTTGTCTATATCTTCCTGACATCAGGCAGATGGCGGACAGCTGACATACAATACGTATTTGTTGAATGAGTGAACAAATGGATAAATGAGATGTGTTTGGCATGAAGGATAATGGGTTTGGGGCACCTGGGTGGCTCAGTTGGTTGAGTGTCGACTCTTGATTTCGGCTCTGGTCATTATCTCACAGTTCATGGGATTGAGCGTCATGTCAGGCTAAGCACTGATAGCATGGAGCCTGCTTGGGATTCTCTCTCTCCCTCTCTCTGCCCCTCCCCTGATTGCATGCTCTCTCTCTCTCTCTCTCAAATAAACAAATAAACTTAAAAAAAAAAAAAGATGATGGGCTTTTGACCTCCATACCAATGTACCCCTTCTTCCCCTGTCCTGGGTCTTCCCTCCCTCCCTAAGCCATCAGGAGCAGAATCACATCTCTACCCACCCTGACTGGTCTCTGCCTGGGCTGTCCCAAGAACACTTCACGCCTGGCTCAGAATTAAATCTGGATCTTTCTTCAGGCTTAGGCAGCAATCAAGTTTGGAGGCAGAAGCAAGGGAATTGTGACAGCTGTTTCTCTGCAAGGCTTAGTGCAAAATCAGACCTGGAGGCAGGAGGGTGGGTGTGATGGTCCTACAGCCTGATTCTCTTAGAGAACCCTCCGGTCTGTCCCCTGAACCCAGGGAAGCCAGCCGGCCCGGGGAAGTGGCCCAGCGGCTGGACCCACCTGAGATCTTCCGCCAGGAAGATAATTCTTCTCTCCAGCACTGCAGAGGCAAAGATCTGAAGGATCTGCTCAAAACGGAGACAGTGCACCAGAGAACGAAAATCCACATGTTCTAGATGGGAGTCCAGGGGCCGTGTCAGAGAGATGAACTGTAGGGGAGCCAAGGAGAGAGGCATCACCACATTGAAAGCTTGCAGACCCCCGAACACTGGGTCTTCACCAGCCTCACCACCATTCTCCTGGCTGGAACACTTCTGATCCTGCCTCTCCCCTTCTGGAAGCCCTTCTGTAGTTTTCCTTAGCTCTGAGGGGCCCATCCCTGGCCTGGCCCATGGGTCCCTCCAGCGCCCTCTTCCTGCCTGAGGGTCCTCACAGGTCAGGTCACCTTTCTCCTGGTCTCCTCCCTCCGGCTCAGAGGCCCACCTAATTCGACGTGTGTTTCCATCATTTTCTCATGTAGCATCCAGTTTCTCCCCTTTCATCACTTTAAATTATATACTTATTTGCATCTTTACTTATATAGCGTCTATTTCCTCCACTAGACATTAAGCTCCAGGAGGTCAGGAATGACATTCATTGTATTCACCACATCATACCAAGAAAATTGCATGGCCTGGCATAAGGCAAGCATTCCATGCTCATTTTTGGAGACCGTGAAAAGGCCTAGCCCCTCCCCCCATTTTTACACAGGGAGGCCAAGGTTCAGAGAGGCACGCGACCTTCCATAGTCCAGTGGGAAGGACTGAAAGAGGCAGCTTAATGCCTGCAGCAATCGCATCCTCAGGTGGCATGGGTGGGGACACGGGGTGGGGATGGATGATAAGAAGTAGACAGATGGAGGCCCTAAGGGAGAGACACTGGACACACACACACAGGAAGATAAGGGTGGTGATGGGGAAAAGTGGCCGTTTGGGGCTGGGGCACAGTCCATTCTAGCACCAGGCACCTCAGCTTACATGTTTTATTTCTTATAAATACAAGTCTTGGTGGTTCGGACAGTAGGTCCCTGTGAGCATCAGGTTGGGAGGATCAGAAAATACACGTTTGATTTTCATCTCTGTCAATACTTCTAGTTGGGGCCCCGGGGCCCTGCCTGGCTCAGTCTATACGTGTTAACCTGGGGTGCAGGATGGTAGGACTGTGCGAGCTGTAGCACTGAAGCCAGGGCTCACGACCTCTGTAACCCACCTCAGTGCCCGAGTCGGGGATGAAGCTCTTGAGGGTGACAGTCTTCCCAGGGGCAGGGAAGGCCGCCTCTCGGAGGCCCTGCATGAACGGGTAAATGACGGCCATGGAGATCTGGTGCCTCTTCTCCACCTCGTCCAGGATCTGCGGGATCCAGGAACTGGCTCAAAGGGATGCCACTGGGGAGTGGCAGAGACCCCAACGCGCACGTCTTCCCACCCCTCACTGGTCTAGCCAACCCTCGTGGACCTGCCAGGCTCCCCGCTCTTCCCTGGCAGAGCCCAGTCTGCTGTTTCTCTCCTGCACGAGGCCTCCATAAACCTTCCTCTTTTCACCCCCTCCTTACCTGTCCACTCCCCCCTTTCCCTGGCACCCACTTAACTGCCTTCCCCAGAGCCAACCACCACACACCATGGCACCACATCCAGTCAGTCTGGGATGCTGGGTGCAGTGGGTGCCTAGAAGCCCGGGCCTGGGTGTCACTGTGCCCTACGACTTCCACTGGAGACACCCCCAGGGCCAGGGCCAGACTCCATCCCTGAGGACCCAGCAGGGGGGACCATTCCTCCGAGCAAAGGCTCCCAGCATCCTGCCCTCACCCTCTGAAGGGCCTGCCGGCGACAGAGCACACTGAAGCTCTTTCATGGCCACCAAGACACGCCCCGTCTGTTTTGAGGCCTGACTCGGGTGCACGGGCCGTGCACTTAGCTCCAGCAGAAATCCTAGAGCCCTCCCCCCTCAGAGGGCTCATGGGGAGAACAACCGTCTTCATATTTGTTCAGTGTTCTGCTGAACATGTCACTTCATTCGAGCCTCACACCAGGCCCTGAGCCAGGGAGGAGAGGGATCGCTGCAGGCACTTGACAGACAAGGAAACGGAAACTCCCGCCTCCTAACCTGGGGCTCTGCCTGCTGTCCTGCTCCAGCTGCTTTCTAACCTGACCAGAGGGGGAAGCGTGGGCTCTCTGCAGGGGAGAAAGTCTCTGTTTTCTGGAGCCCAAGTTCCTCTCTGCCTCAGTTTCCCCAAGTGTGCCTAGGTTCGACCCCAGCTGTGAGGAAAGAGCTCCACTGAGGGCCCAGGGAGCACAGGCGGGTCAGGCGGCCAGGCCGACCTGGAGGCTCAACAGGCCAAACGGGCCCCAAGGAATCCCGCTCTGCCTGTACCTTGGAGAACAGGCCGAAGCAGCCGATGCAGCTGATGATGCAGTAAACCTTGGGAAGGCGAGGGCCACGGCCGGCAGGCTGCGGGGGACAGACAGGCTCCTTCAGTGCCGCAGCCTCCCCAGGGCTCCTCCCAACTGGGGCTGCCAGGGCACACGGCTGGGGGCTGGGGCTGGGGGACTCCTGGGGAAAGGTGGGCCAGGTTGAGGAGGGCCTGGCTGTGCAGCGGTCCCATGTATGGCGCAGGCAGCAGGAATAGCCACCAAAGTCAATAGAAGATGACTTTGAGGGGGCCACGCTCTGCCACCATCAGCACCAGCACCCTGTGGGGTCCACAGAGAATGGGAGCAAGTGTGCTGTAGAGATGAGGGAGTGGCCAGAAAAGACAGCACCGTACAAGTGACTTGGGAGAGTCCTCCTGAGACCTCCAGTCTATGCTTTGGGAGGCTCCGGGGGTGGGGGTGGGGGGCGAGGCAGCTAGGCCTGGGTACGGAGAGTGGAGAGGGCATCCATCGGGCAGGAGCCTCTGACACGGGGAGCTTTCGAAAGCTTGGGGAGAGCAGAGATCAAAGCATGGCCAGCATAGGTCCCCTGGGTGGACAAGGAGGGGCAAGTGTCCCCGTTCCTGCAGGGTTGCAGAGGGCACTAACATGGCAGCAGGTGCTGGGCTGTGCGCTCCCTGCAACCACCACTGCCAGGGAGCCTTGGCTTTTGCAGCTGAAGCTCCAGCAAGCCCAGCTGTGGAGCCGAGCGGGCTGCAGAGAGGAGGGGGCAGTTCTGAGCAGCACAGACCAAGAGGCGCCTGCAGTATCCAATCTTCCTGCTCCCATCCACGTTGGTCAGGACGAAGGAAAAGGTCTCCCTGAAGAAGAGCACACACATGGTTTGCATTTGCTCACCAGACCCTAGAACAGGAAGGCAGCAGCCTCGGAGGGATGCTGAGGGGGGTCAGGAGGGCAGAGGGGAGCTGCTGATTAATCTGGAGAGTAATAGTAACACCAGTCGTTTATTGCATGCTTGTTGGCATCCAGCTCTAAAAGCACTACCTCATTTAATTCTCAAAACAGCCCTTTGAGGTAGGTTCAATTAGGATCGCCACTTTAAAGACAAAGGAACTGAGGCCCCAAAGGTGGTTCTCATCCAAGGTCATTCAACTCAAAAGGGGTAAAGCCAAAATCTGAACTCAGACAGCCAAATTCCAGGGCTGATGCTGAAAGGGACTTTGCCACATTGCCTTCGTCGAAGCCAAAGGCCTTCTGCTAAGTCCAGCTTCTTCCAGAAGCAGTCAAAACATGGCAACTGTCATTCCCAGGGCAGGTGAGAGAACCTCGCCCTTCTCTGGACAGAGGTGACTGGCTGGTTAACCAAGTTGTCTAAGATCCCTGGCCTTGGGGGACTCCAGGCGAGATGTTTATAAGTGGATCAACTCCAGCCCCTCCCATCAGGAGAGAAGCTGGTAAGGACTGGCATCCACATGGACTGAGGGAGCCACAGGGCCCACATGGCTCACACTTGTCCCTTCTCCCCCAGTCCCAGATTCCTCTGTCCCAGGCCCAAGCCATTACCTGGGGTACTCAGTGAGTGGTGCCCACTCATTCCCGTCTGGGAAGCAGAACAAGGGGATGGCTCCGAGCAGCCGCTCCTCCTCCTCCTGCTGGCCCCGAAGAAGGTTCTCTCGCTATAGGCAACAGGGAAAGAGCCCAGTGAATTGTGGAGGCAGGGACAGGAGGAGAGGGCTTGAGGGCTGGTGGGCTTCTCTTGAGGCTCTAAAGCAGTTTGAGAATAAGCTCTCCTGCTGGCCTGGGAGCTCAAAGCGTGCCTCTGCCTGTCCCTCTGCAAGGGGACTTCATTCTGGGTCCGGCCAATCCCAAGGCTGAGTCTACACGAGCCTGAGTTAGACATCAGTATCCTAAGGATCCACATAGGCAGGGCCTCACTTAGTATAGAAGGGCCCAGAGTCTGCCTGGCCTCCCGGAGGGGCCATGTGAGAGAGCCACCACATTAGAGAGGAGAGGTGGCCAGCTCAGTCGCTGGACCGGCAGGGTTAATGAGGGTGCCCTTCCCCTGCCCCTTCCCCCAGTGAGGGAGCAGACAAGAAGGAGCCTGGCGTTTGGGCTGTGGCCACAGGCTGAGCCTGCCCACCAGCTGTGTGCCCGCCCCACCCTCTCCTCCCCACCCGCCCCAGGGAGGGGGTGCCTGCGAGGAGGTCTGGCAGAAGGTAAGCCTCTCTACAGAGCTGTGTGACTAAGGGTGGAATTTGGAAGAACCAGGAGGCCCCAAAAGGGGCAGAAGAACCAGCCTCGTTTCCTAGCTAGGGAGCCCAGGTCAGTTCCTCACAAAGAAGCCAGACCTAGATTCTGTGGGTGATAACAGGAAACAGGGTTGGGCCTGAAGGAAACGGGAGCACGGAGCGCAGGGCGGCTCCAGACTCAAGCCCTGGCAGCCCCCTCTCCCCCCCGCCCGCCCCTCTCAAACACCCAAATCCGGTCTCCCCCGCCCCCTCCTTCGCTCCTTACCTTCGGAAACTGGTAGGTGATGGTAGGCTCATAGTCATCCCCTGAACTCTTTTTTTTGAGAGAAACCACGAGGAGGTATTCAAAGAAGTGCTGCCCTCCAGGAAAGGTGGACAGACAGCGCTCCTGGGCCCTTTCTGGTTCCTTTACCGCTTCCCCCAGGTTGTCCTGGGGAGGTCCTGAAAGCAAGATACCAGGCCCCACTTGGTATCTCCATGGCCCACGCCCCAGGTGGAGTCCGTGTGGCTCTGGCAACTTCTTCACCTCAGGGCCGCCAGGCCAACGCTAAGGTCCCCAGAGCCTTCCCCGCTCCTCAGGGCCTGGAACAGGGTCAGAGCCAACTGGGCTGTTTCCGTGCCTGCCCTGTTAGACTTGAAAACCCAGGGAGCCAAGAGGGGGACAGAGGCTGTTGATTTGGAAGCCAAGGAAAGGTACTGGGGAGCCACTTGGGAGGTCCTATGCCTTGGAGGCAGAGACTATGCCCACCCATGGGTGCCCAGGGCAGTACCTGAAACAGTAAGCCCTGAGTGAGTGGACATGAACTCTAATCAGAACAGGTCCCTTGGGGCGCCTGGGTGGCTTAGTCGGTTAAGCGTCCCACTTTCGCTTAGGTCATGATCTCGCGGTTCGTGGGTTCGAGCCCGCATCGGGCTCTGTGCTGACTGCCAGCTCAGAGCCTGGAGCCTGTTTCAGTCTGTGACTCCCTCTCTCTCTGACCCTCCCCCTGCTCATGCTGTCTCTCTCTCTCTCCTAGAGATAAATAAAACATTAAAAAAAAAAAAAAAAAAAGAACAGGTCCCAGAGCCATGTGTCTGACCATACAACTCCCCCTCACCCCCCTACTCCCACCACCATAAAGGGCATGACCAGCCCTAAAACCCAGTAGGGGAAGTATTCTGGTCTAGTCACATGGGGGACCAGGTGGAGGTCAAACGATAAAGACTCTACATGTAAGAAAAGGAAGAAGCATTTCAAGAAAGAAACAGCCCCATCAACGAGGGTCACCCTAGAAAACAGGAAGTGGGCAATCCAGTCCAGACCTGCTCGGAGTCGGGGCAGCCGGTTGCGGAACAGCCTGAGCATCCCGCCTCCCACTTGTCCTTCCATCTTCTGGAACCTGCAGGGCATTGGAGTGCTTCCCTTTCCTCCTACAGACCGGCTACAAAGAGTCTGAGAGAGGGGCTGCCGCTTTGGTCTCCAACCACAACTCCATGAAGCCAGGCCATGTGCTGCCTTCCCAACAGGGGACGGCAGTTTCCATGCCGAGCGCCCAATGGCTGAGCAGGAAGGATGTGACGGGACCCAGGAAGGAGCAGAACGCCTGCACTGATAGAGGCAGCATCCTGGCACTGCAGCTCAGACCTCAGCTCCTCCCAAGAGCCCCAGGGTGTGGTGAGAGAAAAGGTCATGAGCAAACACCTCCAAGGCCCAGCTGCTTTCTGGGCTAAGGGCTTTGAATTCTGGGCTGCAGATTGTGCAACGCGTTTATTTACAACTTTGGGACAGTGAAGAATGCCTAACAGCATCAGACTGTGGGCACTGGAAACTCACCAGCCCGGGGACAGGGATCATACATCCCCATAACCTTGACTCCTGACCTTTCACATCTCAACTTGGTCCACTACCGCACTCGGGATCTTCCAGGACTTCGGGACTGCAAGCAAGAGCACAGGACCAAACGTTCCCCATGGCCAGCATACCACTGCCTCCCTTGATTAAGATAAATAGACTCGGCCCATTAATCCTCTAAATGGAAAAAAACGTTCTAGCATGAGAGAGTTCTGGAAATCGATATGAGCCTAAAAGCCTCTTCTCCTGGAGGTAGAATAGAGAGCAAATCCCTTTCTGGAGAGTTCCTGATACTTCAGGATGATCTACAGTGGTGGGTCTCTCACCCACCCCCCTGCAATATATCTGAAGTCTGACTTCTCTCATGGGAAACGTTCCAGGGCTCCAGCAAAGGATCCCTCTTCCCAAGTAGGAAGCACTGACTCAGGACATTCTTCTGGGCCTATAGTAGGGGACCAGTTGCCTCAGCAGCCTGAGGGTCATTCAGTGACAGTGGAAAGCAACTGGGTGATCTCTGCCCTACCCCCACTCCTGCTCAGTCTTTTTCCCCCGGTTGAGCCAGGTCAATAGTTCTGCCCAAGCTAAAAGCAGAGCAGGTGGGCCCTTGGGCTCTCGTGGTGTCTATAGGTTGTGTCGGGAGGCTGGGAAGAGAGAAAAATAACAATAAACCACCTACGAGCGAGTCTTTCAGAGAGAAAGACTTTTGTCAGAAAGCTGACTCTAAAAGGAGCCAGAAAGCAAAAGTCTGCCACTCCAGCAAAGAATTAGCAGCCCTCTGGAAGAAAGTGGGTTGCCTGAATGGGGGACATAGCTGCCTTGTTCTTAAGAGCTCCAGATCAGCTCTTAAGGGACTGGTAAAAAGCCGTATTCAGGGGCACAGACATGACTTGTGGGAAGAACCCCAATCACAGTAAGTAAGGATGTGACAGATGCTGTCATGGTGAGGACAATGACCCAGAATGCTCAGAATCTTCACCACGCCTTACTCACAACCTGAAAAGACTTGTTGCACAACCCTCACTGCCTGAGGAACAGGCATCTTCCTCATACAGATGGGGAAACTGAGGCACAGAACAAGTCAGGGGCTATTCAGGTACTATTAACAGACTGCGAGGGGAGGGTAGGAATTATGAGAGCTCCATGTCAATGCTCCTGCCTTTTGGATACAGTACACACCAGATATCCCACAACTCTGGGCTGCCTCCTGTTTGCAAAGGTCTTTGAGAGCCTAGATCTTTTCATGGACCATTCCAGAACCTCAGGAAATTATGCCTTTCCCTGAACTCTTTGGGTTGCACTTTCAGCCCATTTCCTCCTGCTTTATCAGCAGAGCCAGGAGAACAGCAAAACTCACGAAATCAAACAAAAGAAATGACCAGTTTTGGGCTGAAGCCCAGGAACTCCAGAAAAGGATTGCTTTCTACTCCCTTTCAAAGAGGTTTATCAACAGAAGAGAAAAAGCCAAACAGAAAACATCTACCCTATTAATATAGGTCATCTCATTTAATCCCTGGTGCCCTGGAATGCAATCATGATCCTGAGTTTTCTGGTTGAGGAGGGAGCCACCCTTTCTAGGGAAGTCAGGAGTCTGGTTACACTTGTTCCTCCACCAGGAAGCCCCTCCCACAGCCACCTGACTGAAGTCACAGAACCAGCTAGACTATAGGTACGGGAACTTTTCAAAACTTTGATTTAGAAAGTTGGCTCTTCCTTTTCTAGCTGAGCTGCTCTTCACTCAGGATCCACCACCACTGCCACTTCTTCCCACCGGGATGATTTACACATTCAGGTACATGCGCGTGCACGCGTGCACACACCCCTTACCACACAATTGCCCTGAGGCCAAAAGGGAAAAGAAGATGGAACTCCCCAGAAAGGTGGAGGATGATATGGAAGATGAAAAGAGCACACTGTCCTGGCCTGACAGGTGGCCAACCTCAGGACAGATAGCACTGGCTGCTCACCTTACTCCCACGCACCATGATCACCCCAGTTTTGGGGGCTGGGGTGGAGTGGGAACAATTGGAATGCCTCCTCTGGGCTGCAAAAAGCAGAACTCTTATATTCACCCAGACTTCTGAGGGTTGAGGGAGGCCAGGAAAGCCCAGGCCAGTACTCTCCAGGGAAATGACACCAGCCAGCTCAGAACAGCTGGACTCTGTTCCAACCACTGCAGTCCGAGCCCTGCCCCCATTTCGGTGTCTGAAGTAGGCTGGGAGTGGGGGAGTGGGGGCGGCAGAAGTGATGGCAAGGAGAGCCCTGGTCTCACCCCCAGATCTCCCCAGGTAGGGGGCTTGGCATAGGAAGAGGACTTATTGATTGCCAATGTTAGGAGGCTGTCTGGGAATGACCCGATTTGCCTTCCAAGCGGCTCCTTTCTGCTCAGAAGGTGGGTCTCTGGGCAAAGTATCTCAAGGATACTTTAGGCCTGGCTACTGACAAGCCGAAATAAATGTTCGTTGAATGAATGAAAACATGAATGAATTCCCAACTGTGTCCTTGCAAAGCCCAGTGCCCCCGCTAGGAAGAAAGGAAGTGTCTTCTAATGGAGTCCCCACAACCCTGGGCGGGAGGACTTATTTCCCCCTCACCTGGGGGTGGGGGTGTCAGGGGCCCGGGAAGGCTTGCTCTAAGCCCGAGGCAGAACAGGCACTCTCCCAGGCCTGCCGGGGGCCACACTCTCCCGGCCCAGGTCGCCCGCAGGTGGAGGTGGTCACGTCGGGGGAGCAGTGTTTCAGCTGAGCCCAGCGAGCGGGGCGGGGCTGGGGTTCCGGGAGGGCGCCTCAAGCACACTGCGGTTGCACCACAAGCTTCCTGGCTGGGAGGACACGTGGCCCCAGGGCCCCACAACGGCTTCCTTCGGCCCGCCGCCTCTCCCTCGCCCCCGCTGGCCCGGCGGCTCCTGTGATCTCCGACCCCGGCGCCACATGGCCCTGACCCCTCCACCTGCGCCCCGTTGCCGGTTCACCTGACGCCCGGCCTGCGCTCCTAGTGGCCCTCAGTCGGCCTCCCTCCCGGAGCCGCCCCCCATCCCGCTACCCCGGCCCCCGGCCCCCGCCCCGCCGCAGCCTGGAGGCCCGGCCCCCCGGCCCCCATACCCCGCGCCCCCGAGCCCCGGCCCGGCACTAACCCCCGCGGCCGCGCTTCAGTCTCAGGCTGGCTCGGAGGCGGCGGCCGAGCCCATCCATGGCCCGGCGAGTGCCCGGCACCCGGCCCGGGTCCGCGCCGGCCCCGCCCCCGGAGCTCGCCCTCCGCGGGCCCGGCACTTTCGCTTTCACGCGGGGGGAGGCCAAGGGCACGGGCGCGGGACGGGGCGGCGCACCTTCCGAACGGCGTGCCAAATCCCGGCGCACCTGGGCGGGCCGCCTCTGCCCTCGGCCCCCCGGCGGGGCGGCGTGGGGTGACAGAGGGCGCTCGACGCGCGTCCGGGAGGGGGCGGCGCCACCGGGCTCCCACCCTCCGTGGGGCGCCCCGGGAGGCTCGGCTTGCCTGAACCCGCCATACCCAAACGCGCGGGTGCAACGCGGTCACGCCCTACCTTCGCGGCACTGGCTTGGAGTGCCCTCTGGGCCCCGGGGCCCTTTCCAGGTGGCTCCGGACTTATCTCAAGAGTAGTCACACCTTCCAGCCTTCCACCCGTCCAGCGCTCCCCACCCTGCAGCTGCTGTAGCCTCTGGCCATTTCCTTCTGTGCCTTATGCCTTCTGTGTCCTTGCACCCACAGGGCACGTGTCCCTCGCTCTTTTCCCGATTTCACTTCCCTACGGACCAGCGAGCCAACGACAGCCTTCTGGGCTCCGGAGGAGGGGCTGGAGAAGCACTTAGGGTTCCCATTCTGACTTTCGTCCAGAGTGTTCTGGGAAGCTCAGCAAAGTGGGAGTAAACCCTACCCCGCCACCCCCACAGACATATGAACGCTAAGGAAGGGAAAGCCCTCTGTGATCTGTGATTTGTATCATGTGATACAAATGTAAGAAGTGATGGTGATGGTGATGGTGATGGTGACTGTGATGGTGACGGTGATGTCAGCTGCAGCTATCCACACTCCTGGTCTAACCTGATGTCTCCATAGAGCCTTTCAGCTCCTCCTCGACCCTTCTCATATTCATTGGCTTCCAAACACGCAAAGACTTCAAGCTTTAGTTGTCAGACATGAAAATTTGCATCTGATAAGCCCCACTTGCTTCTGGGCCATCTGCCTGGTTCCTGTCTTCCTCCCAGAGCTGCATCTGTAGGGTGGGAAGGGTGGAGCATGTGCAAAGTCCATCTGAAGTTATTCCATTCAGAGGTTTCTCCATTCTCACCGGCAAGAGGCAGAAGGCAGAAGACACTGACAGAAATATGTCTGTGATCGATATAGAAACGACCCTCAGACCTATACTGCCTTTCTGTCTCCCGGTGCATGGCCTCCAGGTACCTCTCCTGTCACAGGCAGGGTAGGTGAACAGGAGTGGAGAACCCAGCCCTGGCATTAAACTGTCCAGTCTTTGCCAGGAGGTCCTAAAAGTTGGCCTCTACTCTGGACATATGCAGTTTTGTACTTAGTTACGCAGTCTGTTTCTGTTCTCTATTCTCTGTGTGTTCCCACACGCAAGGACACATCTCCTCCCCAAGTATTTTCTCTAGGCTGGTGGCTTACGCATCTCTGTGTAAGTACAATAGTTGTTCATGATCAACGTGTCCCGTTGGTTGAATATTACTGTGCCTTAATTTTCCCAACTTAGTTTATGGTGGTCGGGACCAAACTACTTCCTCCCTTTAAAACAGATGAAGAAATAAGTGCACATGCACACTAAAATGACATACACAAATATTCATGGAATGCCTACTTGAAATAGCCTCAAACTGGAAACAGTCTCAAGTGTCCACAAACAGTGAAATGGATGGACTGTGGCATATTCTTACAAGGGAGTACTATACAGCAATGAACACGTCAACAAACCACGACTGCACGCAATGCGGCTACATCACACAAATGTGATGCTGAGCCAAAGAACCAGACACGAAAGAGCACATACTGTATGGTTCCATCAGTATATAAAGTTAAAAACAAGCAAAACTAATATATAGTATGAGAAGCCAGGATGATGCTATGGGAGAGGAAGGAAGTAATGACTGGAAGAATACCATAGGGTTTCTCAGGTACTGGGAATGTCCTGATTCTCAGCATAGTGGCTGATACATAAATGTGTTCACTGTGTGATCATTCTTTGTATTGGATGGTTCTACACATTTTTCTATACATATAGGAGAGTTTTTCTTTGAGAGAGAGAGAGGGCACAAGTGAGTGAGGGGCAGAGAGAGAGAGAGAGAGAGAGAGAGAGAGAGAACTGGGGCTCACCCAAAGCGGGACTCTTGTTTTTACCTGAAAGGGGGCTTGTGTTCACCTGATTCGGGGCTCCAGCTCACCCAATATGGGACTCAAACTCACGAACTCTGAGATCATGACCTGAGCTGAAGTCAAATGCTTAATGACTGAGCCACCCATGTGCCTGAGAATTTAATTTTAAGAGACTTTAAAAAATACTCATTAGGACCGTAGAGTGACATAAATGGAGGTATAAGCCAGTTGAAAATGAGACTCTACAGATAACTATAGGGAAGTTAATTGTGGCATAGTTAGAGAGACGTATGGGTTTGAAGCAGTAGGTTAAACTGGGAAAGATTAAAATGTATTTATAAGCAAAGGGATGGGAAGCAGGGACGAGATGTAAAGTACGAGAGAGAGAGAGTGACAGGTGGATAAAGGTCTGAGGGAAGGGAAGAAGGCTTAGGTACAAGTCTGGCTTTAAAAGGGGAAAGAGGATTTTATCTGAAGAGGAAAAAAAAGAGATGAGAATGGATATGGATGTGCCTTGATTTGTATGAGGAAGTGGGAAGTTACACAGTAGGACAAGAAGCCTCAGTTTCTAAGAGAAAGCTCTTTCTTTCTTTCTTTCTTTTTCTTTCTTTCTTTCTTTCTTTCTTTCTTTCTTTCTTTCTTTCTTTCTTTCTTTTCTTTCTTTTTCTTCTTTTCTTTCTGTAGTTGTGATTCCCTACTCGATTCTTCAGGTTATTCTCCCAAAGTCTGGCCATGGAATGGAAGAAAATGACATGAGCTTTTCTTTCTTGGAGGTCTCGAAAGGAAGCTCCCAAGTGAGTTTTATCCAGGGAGGTAGCATGGCAGAAGAGATTGACATTAGACTCAACCCCAGCTGCTTACTTGCCCTGTAACCTAAGGCTGGCATTGCCCTGAGCCTTGCTCTCCTCTAAGATAATACAGTCACCTTGCAGGTGGTTGTGAGTGCTGATAAGAGTAGATTTGTAATCCGAATGTCCAAACTTCACACATCCCTATAATGCCCAAATCACTGTAATGTCAACTCCATCTCTTTTCAAAGCAGAAATACTGTCTTTTACCAGGCTCCTTGTGTCCAGGCATTTCTGAGAAATGTTTGAAGAGTGTTTACATGGGCTACAGGCCAATTCTGGGTGGTTGCTTGTCATTGGAGTTTGTCATTGGGATCCAACTTCTACTTTCTCCTTCCGCAATTATGCCCACTTGCCTCAAGACAGAGTGCTACTGCTCTCCTCTGTGCTACTCTGCCCAACCTGTATATTGACCCTATCTCTGGTCCCATAGAATGATTGTTAAGATCAGGAAATAAGGTTTGTTAAGACTATGCTGAAGGCTTAATGATACGAGAAGGATATTACCCAAGAGAGGATTTATAAGCAAAGTATCACTGCTCTTGGGTCTGGAGAGGGGTCCTCTCCTGGACACTTCTCTGCCTGCCCTCACACCTGCCTCATGTGGCAGGGGCCAGTTGATGTAGCTGCGATGGAAATGCCTTGGGATCCAGCCCTGCCTCCATATTCACATATTATAGAAAGACTGGCAATGACAATGTTTATTACATGCAGGGGGAGAATGTGACCCATACACAGGATGTGATCTTGTCCTTTGGTACAAAGACACCAGAACAACAAAGCAAAATCATCTCCAAAGGATGGGCTCTCCAGTACAAAATAACAGTATCAGTAGCCCCGTAAAATTCCTCTTCATAGCTTGAGGTGAAGAGAAGCTCAACTATCTAGCCTTCAAACCATCTTGGAGTCTTGGCTTCTGATCTCCTGTGACAAATAATTAGAACAATAACCCATAGATCCACCAGGAAAAAGCAATAATGGCCAAAGCTTTGTAAAGAACATCTGAATAATGGAAACAAAGATAACCTTTTATACTACAGCAAAGAGCTTCTGGAGCCAAAGTTCTCAAATCTCTCCCTTTCAGACAAGAGTCTGTGCTCTCCATTTGGATAACCTTGACCAAACCTTGACCTTCCTCGATTTAAATCAGATCCTCTTGTTACAGCCTCAATTTACACCATGTCCTTTGTTTCTGTAAAAATAATAATAATGGGTAGTTACACATATATTTCTGAGATTACTCAACTACTCTCTCCTTTTCTAGAGTTTTCCCAAGAGGCATCAGTTGTGTCTCTTTTGCTTAACTCTGTGTCCCCACGGCCTCATAACATGCCGGCACACACTAAGTAATCAGTGAATACTTGAGTGAATAAACAAATGAATGAATCAAAGGGGAGTCTGCCCTACACTTCCATCTCTAAGGAGACAGAAAATTACTTAAAACGTTTTGTTCTCCTGGGTTCTACTGAGGTTGCTTTACACCGATTCTGCCTTTTACTTTGCTGGCAGCCGTTGGCCAGAGTTGTATCACATGGGTGGAATCTGAACATAGTAGCCCCAGTCTCCTTTCTTGAGCTTCATTTATAGTGGGCATGAGACTCAGCTCTGGCTGGTACAGCCATTATCTATTCTAGTCAAGAGGTGATCTGCTGGGGATGCTGGGTTTCTTGAGAAGGGATGGTGTTTTTCTGCCTCTGGACGTCACTGGGTTTGGATATGGCAGGTGCTGCGGAGATGAAGGAAGCACATGCATGAAATAAAGCCAACAGGCTCTTAGAGTAAGGGGGTGGGAGCCAGGTGTGGCTGGTAGGAGCCAGGAGCCCTTCTTGTTGCCTGAGGTAATGGCTGTCCTTATAGATTAAGGCAGTGAGTTTTCCAAATACATTTTACATGGCATCCAACACAAACACACACGCATGTAATACACAAAGCCTACAAAAGCTTCACAGGACAATACCACTCCTACTCTGTGCAAGATATTTCTTTTTTTCTTCCATCTTATTATTATGTTTAAAAAAAAAAAACTAATTGAGGGGTGCCTGGGTGGCTCAGTCAGTGAAGCGTCTGACTTCAGCTCAGACTGTGATTTCATGGTGTGTGGATTCGAGCCCTGCATCGGGCTCTTTTCCGTCAGGGTAAAGCCCAGTTCAGATCCTCTGTCTCCTTCTCTCTCTGCCCCTCCCCTGCTTCTGCTCTCTCTCAAAAAAATAAATAAACATTTTTAAAAAGACATAACCGAAGCACCCTAAAATCATTACACAACCCCAAAACTGTGTGTGACCTACAGCTTAAAAAATTTGGGAGTTTTCTGGTGCTTTTTCTGCAGACTCTAGAGTCAGATTCCCTTGGGTTGGAATCCCAGCTCTGCCAGTTACTAGCTTTGTTCAAGCTTCTTAACCTCTGTGATTCCGTTTTCTTCTCATCCGGTGGGAATAATAAGAATGGCGCCTACTTCCTAGGGTTGTTCTAAGGATTAAATGAGTTAATATATGCAAAGCGCTTGGAATGGAGAGCCATTGGGAGGTCTGAGAAGGAAACTGACAGAGTCTCCCAAAGCTGAATTAGGCATGGTCCCTGCCCTCACTGAGTTTACATTCCTATGGGAAAGATTATAATGCAGAGGTACTGAGATGAAGAGACACGCACAGCAATCTGGGAACATGAAGGAGAGACGTGCATTTTAGCTGGTAAAATAAAGTCTAATCTCCAGGAGATAGGACTGGGAGATAAAATAAATTCGGAAAATTCTATTTACTTAAAAACTAAAATACACTAAGCTTTAGAGCAATGTCAGGTATACGAAAATCGAAAGGAAAGTACAATGCAGAGAAGATTCCCTCACCTTCACCCTCACACAATTTTCTCTATTATTAACGTCTTGTATTTGTGTAGTACATTTGTTACAATTGATATGACAATATTGATACTATTATTAAGTGAGGGCCACACTTTACATTACGGTTCACTCTTTGTCCCATACATTCTATGGGTTTGGGCAAATGTACAGTAACATGTATTCATCATTATAGTATCATATGCAATGGTTTCACTGCCCTAATCCCCCCCCGCAACCTGTTTATTCACCCCTTCCTCCCTCCTGTGAAATCCCTGGGACCGATCCTCTTATTGTGTCCACAGGTTTGCCTTTTCCAGAATTCCATAGAATTGGAATCATACAGTAGGTAGACTTTTTGAGATTGACTTCTTTCACTTGACAATGTCTACTGACTTTAAAAAAATTTTTTTTAATGTTTTATTTTATTTCTAAGAGCGAGAGAGAGACAGCATGAGCAGGGGAGGGTCAGAGACAGAGGGAGTCACAGACTCTGAAACAGGCTCCAGGCTCTGAGCTGCCAGTCAGCAAAGAGCCCGACGCAGGGCTAGAACCCACGAACCACGAGATCATGACCTAAGCAAAAGTCGGACGCTTAACCGACTAAGCCACCCAGGCGCCCCATGTTTACTGACTTTTTAAAAAAACCTTTCTAAATACAGAACACATTCAGAAGAGAAAGAACAAATAGAATTTGAAAGTATCTGGGGGGCACTACTAGGGCTCTGAACAATCGATAGGTGTAACCAATTTTCTTACAAGCATCTGCTTAATAATATTTGTTGAGCAAATATGAATAAACTCGAGCAGTACGACTACAACATTAACATGTGGTGAACATGTATTTCTTGACATGAACTACAGTCTTAACCCCTTGATTACATTTAGGAATTTTCCAGTCCTCAGCCATGAATATAATAAGAACACACGACTCTCATGGATTGAACTCTTCATAGGTGCAGGCACTATGCTAAGCATTTTATAAACATTACCTTAAACCAACTTTACCAATAATCGCTTGAGCTAGGTATCACTATCCCTGCTTTATAGATGAAGAAACAGGCTCAGAGATGTTGAGAAACTTGCCCAAAGTCATAAAGCAGGTAAAGTTCACCTTTCATTCACATTCAGATGAGAATCTTATCTCCAGGTTCCTGGGGTCACTGCTGGTGAGTACGCCAGCAGTTCTGTGGAGTCTTCTGTAAAAGTCCAGTACTTCTGTAAGGCCCTCAAACAGATAATCCTGTGTGGTTAGAGTAAGCCAGTCTTCTCATTGGCCACCAAATTCCTTACCTTCCTTACTGAGGAATTCCCCAAACTATATCTGAGGGTTTTGGTCATTTACTGCTTCCTGTATGGGACAGAGCCTTGTCATAATAGGTGTCACAGGTACTGGAAGTCCTGAGATGTAAATGTGAGATGTAAATGATATGTCCAGAGATAAGGCAGGCATACAGTTCTATAATGGTGGTGAAATGAGCCCACCATTCACCATTGTAGGAGGAAAGAAGGAGACTCCAAGATCAGGGAGGACTTCATAAATCATCAAAGATTATTAGATATCTCTACCTATAATTAGAAAGGTTAAATACCTGATTTTATCCCATGCTTCCAAATTCTGTCAGGGAAGACTTACAAATCTAATAAGCAAAATATTTCAGGCAGCTGGACAAGTCTTGTAAACCTGTCACATCAAACACATCAGCCTGCAAAGTGTGGTGACCATGCACAGTATAACTGAAGCAGCATCACAAAGACAAATTACTTTACCTGAATGAACACTGTTTATCAAGGTACTGATCTTGGATTCATGCCTTTACTGTCACACTGCGTCTTTGTACAATTTCTTTGTGCAATTTGAGCTACATGTTTTTCTCACCTGACCGAGGGAAACTTAAAAACCACCTCAGTCTCATGACTGCAGTGACTGACATTTCAGAATCAGGGTTTGGTCTGAGACTTTGGATGGGGAAACAAGGCTTGCACAATAATTCCAAGAACATTCTAGATGAACCCTTCATTAATAAGCTGAATCCTGCTTACAGTAATAAAGTCTTCTCAGTCCTATACCTTTCTCAGAATATAATGCTATGAGTTTTTGAATGGTACCTTTTATAACACTTTTACCAAGATATCTTCCACATGAATTTTACTTTCTATTTTTTTAAGATTTTTAAAATTTGTATATAATCTCTACACCCAACATGAGGCTTGAATTCACAACCCTGAGATCAAGAATCAGGTGCTCCACCAGCTGAGTCAGCCAGGCATCTCCCACATGAATTTTAATTGACTAATTTGAATCAAAACTCTCTTCTCCTTGCCTGAATTGCGGTGAAATATTTTTACTGCCCGCTTGAATTCCACTTGTTTCATTAACCACCATATTCTGGCCATTTATTGATAGAATAAACCTAGAATTATAGAAGGTCAAGTTGGAAGAGTCTGTATCCGAGGCATTCCTATGCCCCAGGCTGTCCCTGTCACGCTCTGGCATCTCTGTTGGCACAGTCTTAGCAATAGGAAAATCCCTGCCTTCAGAATGAGGGCCTGACAGTCCCTGGCCTCCCTGGCAGGGGCAGGGTTGGGATGTAGGGGTGGGGGTGGGGGTGACGTCTTGTCACCATACAACTAGTTAGTGGCTGTCAGGATCAGAGCCCTAGATGGCTCTGTCCAAGCCCCTGTCTTCAGCCCAACGAAGGGATCTGATGAAGAACCATCTTCTATTGTTCCCCTTCTATTCATTTAATGAGCAGAGAGAACAGAGAACAGTAAGCACTTAGCACAGCCCTAGAAAATGGAGATGAGAAAATATTTTGTTCATTAACTGATTAATGACATCAACACCTAGCTGTCCATGTTCCCCCAAATAACAAAGGCCAGCAAGGTCTGGCCTCCATGCGCCCACGTTTCAACCTCCTCTGCCCCTGCCCAGCCCAGAAAGGAGTTGAACAACTGTGATCATGGCCATCGTGAGGAAATGATGAAAGGCTTTGAAAGACAAGCATGTGAAGCAAGGGGAAAGAAAGGGGGAAGGTCACAGTGGGCAGGGACCTAGAAGGAAGAGAGAAAGGCAGCTGGGTAGAGAGCCTCGGGGTAGGACTAGCATTGCCCTCACAACCACGGACTCCCACCTGGGTCTCAGAGACTGCTCTCTCCTCTTGCCTTTGGCTTCTGCAGAAAATATCATTGTCTTATGTCTCAGTCCTACTTAAAGAGATGATGTACATAGTTGTGTGTATGGATGCACACACACACTCACATGGGTGCTCATGGGTCTACTTAACTATATATACCAAATTGACACCTGGTCCAAAACTGGATTGGACTGAACAGAGTCACTCAAAGTAGGTGCCCACAGGGAGCTTGCACCTCTTGAAATCAGATACCGACTCAAGGGTAAGGTTAGCCTCAGCCTTGGCAGGTGCCCTTTCCAGACCAGGTGAAGAGCTGAGAAGCCCCGCAGCCTACTTCATTACTTCTCTTCTGAGCTCGCTTTACCTGTCATTCTAACACTTCTCCCTGCAGCTGTCCTTTGCCGAGCGTCTCCTGCATCCCAGACCCGCTGTTGGCTGCTGCAGGCTGAGCCATGCAAACCTGAACTCGGATCCAAGGAACGAGGCACCACCTCAGCTCTCAGGACTTGTCACACTCAACGTAACCTGGAGGCTTCTTGCGAAGACCAGGGGAGACTAGTTGTGAAAATGCTCTACATAAGTGGGTATGTGAGCTAATATCACACCACGTATACAGTGGTGTATACAACAGAACTCGCTGGTGAGCTTGCTGCCGAGAGGAAGCAGAAGGTACAGTACTTGGCACCCGATGGACCACATGAGAGGTGGGAGGTCTGAGCGGCAATCAAGATGTGAATACGTGGGAAATCATGAGCATCAGGTTCCCAGGGTGAATGGGGCGGTGAAATTAAAAACCGCATTGTTTTGCTTTTACTTTTTTCATTATTTCTTTTCTTTCTGTCATATTCAAGGGGGAAAAAACCAAAGGAAACCAAATTCGGATTGGTTCTTATTCTACAGGGGCCCAAACACCAGTTCCCTGCTTATCAGTTGCCCTAGTAAAAGAAGCCCGGCTGCTGGAGACCACGGGGTGGAAGGTGGGGCTAAGGCTGTTTATCAGCTTGCTCTGGGGAAGGAGGCAGAACCATCCCCCACAGCACTAACCAGAGGAAACTGCTGTTCCCCAAGGTCATAGTTGGTAGAGCTTCCTGCCAAAGCACCCGACATCTGAGTTCATGACTGAAGTGGCCTTCACCGCAAAGCCTTTCTATAGATGGAGACCCGATGGTTTGTGAATGACCAAATAACTGGTTCCCGCTCAGAACTGAACTCTGTGCTGCCTGGAGTGGGGCTACAGGTGGACAGAGAACCAGGCTTTTGTTTGGTTCTGGTTTTTGGGCTTTTTCAGGCTTTTGAATTTCTTTTTTTTTAATTTATTAAATTTTTTTTAATGTTTATTTTTGAGTGAGTGAGAGAGAGAGAGAGAGAGAGAGAGAGAGAGAGCAAGAGCAGGGGAAGGACAGAGAGAGGGAGACACAGAATCTGAAGCAGGCTCCAGGCTCTGAACTGTCAGCACAGAGCCCAACGCGGGGCTTGAGCCAAAGTCGGACGCTCAATTGACTGAGCCATCCAGGTATCCCTGGGCTTTTGGATTTCTGTGTTTAAGCCCTGGCTCTTTCATTCGAAAACTATGGGACTCCTTCCCTGTAAAAGGAGGACAGGGTATAATGTCCACTGGCTGAGGGTTATGGAACTTTCTCTCCCATCCATCTTAATTTTCCCCTTTCCTTTCAGATCCCCGGAATCCCTCTAGCCCTCCTCTTGTGTGACCAGCTCACACTCAAAATTCTTCTTCATTTTTCAAAGCAATTTTTCTTTCTGTGTGTCATGGCTTGCCCTCTAAACCAGATCCTGGGACCTAGCTTTTCAGAATTGAGTGCCAGGCAAGTGTTTTGCTGACAACAAGAAAAGTTCTCTGAAAGACAAATATCATATGTGTGCACGTATAGGAGGATTAGGAGGAGCTTAACAGAGGACCAAGGGGGAGAAGAAGGGCAGAAATGGTGGGGGAAAGGGGGAGAGGCAAACCATGAGAGACTCTTGAATGCTGACAAAAACTGAGGACTGGTGGATGTGGGGGGGAGGAGGGGGGGCATGGAGGAGGGCACTTGTGGGGATGAGCACTGGGTGTTATGTGGAAACTAATTTGACAATAAACTATTTGTAAAAAAAAATAAAAAAAATAAAAATAAATAAAAAAAAAAAGAAAAGTTCTCTGAAGGGAATTCTGCCCCCAGCTTCAATGTAACATGCATTTCTTTCCCTTCATGGCTATACTGGCTCTTCCCTCTGTACTTCCCTTTTTTCTCAAGACAGCCTATAGTGAATGAGATGGCCCAATCGACAGCCACACTGGCCTATCCTCTTCCACAGACTTCTCAAATCTCCAGGGCACCGCTCCCCTCACAGGCCGTTTTCTAAAGACTCTAAGACCAACCATGCCCACCCGTCCCCTTCCATGTCTCTCCAGTCTTTCTTACAAACCCACTGTGCCATCATGCCAACATGGTAGCCGGGAGTGTTTGTTATATATACCCACCAGACACGGGGTTGGGGGAGAGCTGTTTTGTAATAAAATTACAAAAAGCAGTCCATCAATGGTAGAAATTGGCCATCACTAATCTAACATTCTTCCTGAAGTGTGCCCCATCCACTCTGCCAATCAAAGCTCATTTGTTCAGCTAATAACAGAAATCTTTCAACTGTAGGGAGAGAAGACCTCCTACTCTGGCCATAAGGAATGAATTGCATTTCACCTAGACCACACTCAGTAATCTCATTCTCCTAGGGTTGGCTACATGACCCAATGAAATATAAAGGGAGGTTTGCTGGATGTGTCTTTTGCTGTCTTGGGTTAAAAAGGACAAACTCAACAGGCAGGGTCCTTTTTGTACCTTTGTCACGTTGTCTTTCCCAGAATACTGATAATACGCCTGGAAGTACAGCAGCCACCTTGGGACCACGAGGCTCAAGAAGAGGGCAAAGATATAATCTGTTTAAGTATGGCTTAATAGAAAGATAGCAAGAGCCTGGGATACTGATGGTAACCTCGAGTAGCTGAGGTCTCAGCAGTCATGTGAAAATGAATAAGGCTCCATTTGTTTAGGTCACTGGGTCTTTTGTTACACATACCTAAACGCAATCCTAACTGATACATAGTTCTTTCTCTCAAGAGATGGGTAATGGCTCAGTGTATACAACTTGATATCACTCTTTATTCTGTATCTAGTGCATGAAAAAACCCTGTCTGCTCTACTATCAAACTACATCCCAGTGTACCTGACTGGCTCAGTTAGGGAAGCAGGCAACTCTTGATGTTGGGGTCATGAGCTCCAGCTCCACATTGGGCTTAAAGCTTACATTAAAAAGAATATATAGATACATGTTTAGCTCATATATACATATGAGATATATACATATAATATAGGAGATATATAGATATAAATATATATATATGTATATATATCTCAGATTTCAAACATTTCTCATTGCCCTGATACCAACCTGGATTAAGCACCGTCATCTCACTCACAATATAGCAGCATTCACTGAACAGGCCACCTGTGTCTAGCCTTTCTCTTCTGTAGTCTATTCTCAACACAGCGACCAGAGTGATTCCATTGAAAGGCAAACCAGATGGTAACCCTTCTGTGATCAAAACCCTCCAGTGGCGTCTATGGTACCCAGAGTAGAAGCCAAAATCCTTAAAGTGACATATAGGGGACCTGCATGACTCAGCTCCTGCTTTTTTGTTATTTTGTGTTGTTTCTATCACACTGCTTTGAAGTTTACTGACCTTTTCTTCTTCAAAATCGAATCTACTTTTATGCCCACTCTGTGCGTATTTCATTCTGTACTTTTCACTTTTTGGCGCTTGAGTTTCCTTTTGTTCTTGGTTTCTCTCTTCATCGTATTCATGTTTTTCTTTAATCCTTGAGCATAGTTACAATAGCTGCCCCAAAGCCCTTGGATGTTAATTTCTGTCACTTCCAGGTCTGTTTCTATTGACAGATATTTTTTTTCCCCTGATTCTGTGTCACATTTCCTTTTGCTTTTGGGGCAAATCTAATAATTATCACTGGACGTGGAACATCGTAGCTGTTCTGTTGTCGAATCTTTAGATTATGTGAACAGGCAGCACATTTACATTGACCTGAGCATTTCACAGCTTGTGTTTAAGCTTTGTCAGGGAAAGGGCTAGAGTTTTCTTTGAGGGCCAATGTGCCCTTTACTAAGCATTGAACCTTCTGAGATACCAATTTAACGTCCTAGCTGTTCAACCAACACTTTCCACCCTGGCCAGTCTTACATCAAGTATCTCCCAGCCCTGTGCAAGCTCTTGTGTTTGTTCAGTATCCAGTTCACTGATGGAGATCTTGCCTGTCTGTCTGTCTGTCTGTCTGTTTTTGTAACTGCTTTTTGTCTATTCTTCTATGTATGGACAGCTTTGCATTCAACAGAAGATCCAAGGGAACCCCATATAGGTTTCCAAAGTTCTTTTCCTGTATTGCTCACTTAGCTCTGGTATTCTCTGGCATGATTTCAAAAATCTCAGCCTCTTCCCACTCTGATCTTCACCTTCTCAGCCTAGTGAGATGGTCCACACTCTTCACAGGTTTCCCTGCTTCATGTTGCAATCCGGAGTTGCCCCGAGGCAGAAGTCCGGGGCAGCAGTGGGGTTCCCCTCACCTGTTTTCCTTCCTTCAGAGTTCACCGTCCTGCACTCTGTGTTGCTCACTGCCTGAAAACGTGATTCCATGTACTTCACTAGATTTCTAGTTTATGGCATGAAAGTTACTCAGTCGTCACTGGACGTGGCCACGAACACTCCTTTGATATGTAGTGCATTTCAGCCTCTGTGAGAGCTCCAGGGTACCAAGTTGAGTGTGGGTCCATTGGCATGTGGTTGAGGAACTGAAACTCAGAGTGAGGAAATCATTTGCCTATGACAAAGCTGTCACTGGAGCTAGGAGGGATGCCCAGGTGTTTTGGGCTCTTAGGCTGATCTTTATGCTCAAGCTGTATTACCTTTTCCGAGCTTAGCGCTTCTGAACACACCCTCCCCCTCAGTTCCTGTCTTCTCACACTTAGAATACTGACTTCTTCAGCCAGCACCCCCTCTAACACCCTCCACCAGACTAGCTGGGAAAGGTCTTTAAAGCCCCAGCGGATCAGACCATTGAGAAGGACTGAGACCCACTCCATCCCAAGTCAGCGGGATGAGTGTTCTGATTCTCTCCACCGCCCACTTTGATGTCTGCTTCAGATTTCCCCTACAGGCCCCTCTCTCCAGCCTGCAGCACGATGAGACCATGTCTGGTGAAATTGTGCTGTGAACAGCAACACTTAAGCAAATGGGATTCATCCCAAAACAATTTAGGTAGAAAACAGATGCTTCTGCGTGTCAGGCGACAAGGGGCTGAGGGTCGCAAAAGGCCTCTTTGCTCCATGAGTACTCGTTCCGGGGACTTGCTGCCCAGTTGCAGGGGGTCCTCAGGCAGGCAGGCTCCTGCCGCAGGGGTTCTCAGAGTCTGTTCCTGTGTAGAGAGCGCTTTTTCCCAAGGTCATGCCTCTATGAGGTGGGAGGATAAAGGCCCAGGTGTTTTAGTCTGAATGAAGCAGGACGACTCTGGTGGACAAAACAGATCTGGAGCTCCCGGCCAGGTTGGCCGAAGCCTTGTCAGGGCTGCATCCGGACTCCGTTCCCCCCGCCCCCTCCCCTAGTCCTGCCTCCTCCCCGGCCTTTCATGGGTGACGATTCCTGGTGAATGATCTGCACCTACTTCTGGCTCTACCTCTGTTCCGAAGCCAATCTGTGACTCAGGGAACCACCACTGGGGCCACACAGCCCAGGTTCCCCGCAGCCAGGGCCTCAAAGTTAGGCAGTGGGTGCTGATTCCATAGGACGGTCACCCTGATATGACAGGTTTGGGCTCCTCACAACTTTCCACCTCCCTTCCGTCTTAGAAAATTGAAGTGACCATCCAGAATGTATTGGGAAATAATGTCAGATATTTATTGAGTGTACATTCTGAGCCAGACATCATGCTTTCACACACACAGTCACACTTAATCTCCACAAACGATCCCATCGGAAAGTTAACCCTATTATTCCCGCTCTTTAAAGACCTTCTCTAGCCTCTATCTGCGAAGAGTTGGGGCAGGTCCAGGGGTAGGTGATGCATGACTATCTCGTGCCCTCTCCAGGGTCCTGGCCCCAACTTCTACAGCATGAGCCCCTGACAGTGGCTTCCTTCTCTTCTCTGGCTGGTGCTTACCTCCTTCCTGTCCTCCTCCCTCCCCCAGTTCTCAGTTCTGCAGGTCTGGCAGCCCCTGCACTGGCCCCACTAGCAAAGCAGAGGCACTTTCCGTGCCAAAAACCCACCCTTGAAAGTAGGAACAAAAGTGCTCAGCCCACATCCTGTATCTGAGCAAATTTGTCATAGGTGGTTCAACCCAGGCAAACCTTTATGCAATATCCTTCATCTTACCACCAGTCTAGTAACCACCAAATCTGGGCTCCCAAGAGGTCACTAATTCATTTATCCAATTATCAACAATGAACTACCCGTGATGGACCTGCTGGCTACAAGGGCTGGCTGGAAGAACACAGATGAACCACCTCGTCATTTATTCATGCACTTGCTTATTTAACAATGACTTACTGAGATCCTATTTTGTCTGAAGTACACATCCTGATGGCATGGTGGGAGCAAGAAGCAGTCTTGACCTTGCATTCCATAGGAAGGGGGAAGGGTTAGAGTCCATTATTCACCTACTTTACTGTAGAATCCAGTCTCACATACAAAGTCTGGAAGGACATACAAGAGATTTTTAGATCAGGTTGGAGAGTGACTTCTGATGCAGATGGGGATCTTGGATGAGGTGTGCATCTGGACATCTCCTTCTGTTGGTTCCTTCCTAGTTCCTTTCAGGCTGAGTCTTTCCATTTAAGCTCTTTGGGTGCCTCATCGGTGTACTTTTCCCACCAAGGAACAAATGCATTTCTCCAAACATGCTTTCTCCTCTCTTCCCTTCCAGGGCCCTGCCTTGTAGATGGGCCTTTCTTAGCACGCCTTCTATGTGTTCCCAGGCTGACAGAGGCTGAAAAAAAACATCTCCCCCTCTGCCTAGAGGCACGTGAACAAAGAGCCCCTTTCTGTTAAGTCAAGTTAAGGCCTGAACCGGGTCCCACAAAGCAAGGTGGGGAGGTGCCAGCACTTAGGAATGCATGCGTGTGGGGGCAAGTAAGGAAAATCTATCTTGCCATACTTAGAGTGTTTCTTCCTCTTTTTTCTGCATGTTTCCATTCGACTTTCCCTGGTGTTCTCCCGCTGCTTCCTCCTTCTTTTGGGTCCCTACCTATTTCTGCAGTGAGCTAGGTTATAGATTCCCCTCTCTCCCTACCCATCCACCTAACTCTCCCTGGACAATCCTTATTCCAAGAAAAGACAGAGGAGGGGGAAGACAGAACCCTTCCAGGAGACTAGTCTACCAGGTGCTGAGCCTCCTGCCAATAACCACCAGAGGGCGCTGCTCCCCCTGGCCTCCTGCGGTGCAGGCTCCACCACCCCCCACGCCCCCAGCCAGGCAGGTGGTGCTTCTGAGGCACTGCACAGGTCTGTACCCAAATTTCTGTCTAGACGGTGGCAGTGCCTCCACTACATCTTTCATTTTTATTTCCCCCTTTAGCGGAACAGTCTGCTGAATTTTCTCCTCAAGCAAATCACTAAAGCATATGGTTTCTGAGTAAGTCTTGAGTTAATAATTATAGTTTTCCCCACCCTGAGGGATTCAGATATTCCCTAGGGCTTAAAACAGAGCTACATCTTGCCTTTCCAGACCTGTGTAAATCAAGGTGACCCAGGACTGGGATTTAAATCTGCCTTTATTAACCAAAAATGGGTGTCCTCACATCCCCACCCATGTGGCGATTCTCAGTTGCTATGACACCCCTAAAGGCTCATCGGTCATTCTTGTTCCCCATGTGTGCCCAGAGTGACCGTTTCTGCCTCCGAGTTCACTGAGACAGAATATTAGTTTCAGATGCGCAACATAGTGACTCAAGACTTCATACATCACCCTGTACTCATCCCAAGTACCCTCCTTAATCCCCACCATCTATGTAATCCACCCCCCATCCCTTCCCCACTGGTGACCATCAGTTTGTTCTCTATAGTTAAGAGTCTGTTTCTAGGCCCCCCCCTTTTTTTTCCCCTTTGCTTTTTTGTTTTTTTCTTAAATTCCACATATGAGTGAAATCATGTGGTATTTGTCTTTGTCTTATTTCATTTGTCAAAGCTCACTGTCCAGAGGAAGCCAGGCTGATCCCTGCCAGAGTGCCTGCCTCCACTCCCCCCCACATTCCATTCGCCATTCATACTGTGGTGCTGCTCGGATTCAATCAGCTCCCTCCTCCTACATCTTCCATAGGTCCTGCCCATGTTCCCCTTCCTGGGGTTCCGTCAGAAGCCATAAATTAAGATTGACAGAGGGGCATCTGGGTGGCTCAGTCAGTTAAGTGCCTGACTCTATTTCAGCTCAGGCCATGACTCACAATTTGTGAGATCAATCCCTGCTTTGGGCTCCATGCTGAGCATGCAGCCTACTTGAGATTCTCTCTCTCCCCCTCTCTCACTCGCCCCCTCTCTCCCTCTCAAAAAAAAAAAAAAAGATTGACATATTGGACTCCATAAAAACATTTTTGTAATTGCACAAGCTAATATAAACAAAATATGAATAAAAATTATGGGGAAATTTAAAAATAAGATGAGAGAGAAAAGATCAATTTATGTAGTGCAGACAGAAGGACAACCCCATAGGAATGGGCAGGCAACTGGGAGAAGCAACAGCATTGGTCAATAAATATATGAACAAATAATTGCTCAACCTTTAATTTTAATATAAGTTCAAATAAGGAGACATTGTTGTTTGATATAAAAGATATAAAAGACTTATAAAACCCATTATTTGTCAGTATCAGGGAACTAAGCATACTCCATATACTGTGGGAGGGAATACAAACTTTTCCAATCCTTGCCAGGGAACAAATATAAATTTTGAAGAGTAATATAGAAATAGTAAGGGCCCATTCTTTTATACAAACTCATCTCGTTGCAGTATTGTCTGTTACTGTGAAATTTACAGTCCGCTAAAGGCAGTGGGAGAGTGTAGCCATTAATAGGGCACATAAACTGATGTATCTAAATTTATGGCATATACAATGCTTTATCTTAAATTGCTGAATGTGTGTGTGTGTGTGTGTATGTGTGTGTGTGTGTGTACAGAGACAGGGAGAAAGAAGAAAATTGGGAATGACATACACTAAACCTTAACAGTGATTTCTTTAGGGAATGAGTAGCCACTTTCATTTTCTGCTTTATATACTTTCATGTCCTTTAGGGTTTGGTTGCAATGCGCATTTGCTACAGTTATATTTTTCCCAATGTTTCTAGTATGGGGCAAAAAGGAACAATTTGTTTATGTGTTTGCCTCCCTGACTAAGGACATAAGTCATTAGAAGGCTGGAACCAAGTCATATTTATATTTATAAAGTGGCTGGCATAAACACTCCATTCACATGTTTTGAACAGTTTCTTTAATACATTTTAAAGGTTGACGCTCCATGTAGCATATCTTTCATTTCCTATAGTATGATATTTTGTCAAATTTACCTATTTGCCTCCCTAAGTAGAGTGCAAGTTTCTTGAGGCAGATCAGATGCATCCCTTATAAGCTCCTAGCAGCTCACTGCCAAGTGTGGACTTTCCATGAAATCTGCAGTACTTGTTGGGTACTGAGTCATTCAAAGTCGTACTTCCTTTCTAGACCCCAACCCCTCCACCCATATCCTCACTTGATCTTAGCCAAAAGGCTAAGCGATCAATCCGCCCACATTCTCTTCCTCTGCCTTGGCGGGGCTCTGAGTTTAGAACATACTAATGTCTGTGTGACTAGGAAAGAGTGAAAGTCTAGTAAGGAATGTCTCCAATTTAGGCTCTGAGTCTGAATAGACAATATAACAATGGAGCAGAAGACCTGACTTGAGATAGAATCCACAGCTTGGAACCAGAATGAGACTTGGCTTAAGAAGGTCTGCAGGGGCGCCTGGTGGCTCTGTCAGTTGGCCATCTGACTCTTGATTTCAGCTCAGGTCATGATCTCAGGGTTCATGGGATTGGGCTCACTGCTGACAGTACACAGCCTGTTTAGAGTTCTCTCTCTCCGTCAATCTCTGCCCTCTCCCACTTGTGCTCTCTCTCTCTCTCACACACACACACACAAGATAAATAAATTTAAACAAAAAAAAGAAGAAAGTCTGCAAACAACTGTCATGACCTTGAAGGTAACAGAATTCAGGACAGGCTGGAAGTGGGCGGTGAGGTAGGAAGAGCAGGACGCAGGAGACTGGGGGAGGCTGTCTTCACATATTGGGACTTTTCCATTCTTCTGTCCCTTTGCAACCTTCTGCCTTGTTTTCTTACCAATTTTGCTGATTCTGTACTTTTGGTGGGTTTTCCACCACAATCCTTCCTTAAAAATACACCAGTCTGTTTTAATTTTCTAAATCAGAATAAATCTGATCCTATGCCCTTAACTCGCTGGACTGATGAGAAATCCAATCTCATTCATTACCAATGCTCTCTCTCTCCACCCACAGCTGATCTTACTTTAGTTCAGACATTCGGGAGTCCCCATGATCATTGTGTTATGCTCCTGCCCAAGCCTACCTATTGTCCTAGAGGCAGGTGGTTCGGATGCCCTGTCACCCCTGGGTCCCGAGGATCCTATGGCCTCTTGCATAGGTAGGAGCTGTTGCTGACCCACCAGCCAGGCCACGATGATCAGAGCAGAGGAGCAAATGACTGGGGGTCCCTGCCGACAGACACCTGCAGAAGACTAAGGCCCAGAGCGGTGTGAGATCTCCTAGACTAGCCAGGCGGGCAGTTGCCTTCCAGCTCTGAGCATCTATGGTTTAGTGACTCCATTCAGGCCTCATGTTACTAACCTGGGCTTTGATATATCTTTTTGTTTCCAGACTTAACTTCTAGCAGAGCAGGAAGGGTGACCTTACTGTGTGCTTCTTCTCCAGGAATTCTTGTGTAGGTTTCTGGGAGGCTCCCCGGGACCCTCCAAATCTCCCCATCTAGGCCTTCCCTTGACCTCCTCTCAGACATTGAACTGGGACTGGCTTTGCTCTCCCGTGGCTGCTGACTTGTTCCCTGAGGCACTAGGGGGAAAAAATCATTCTGCTTCAGCAAGCGTGACCTAATTTATGCAATCTTGACCCTGTGGTGTAAGGCTGTCCTGTCCCTACTATTTGTGGGGCCCAGAGCTAGGGTACAAATGGAGGCTTGCATATTTTTATTCAAGTTTAAATATTTAAAAGAGCTAACTGTTAAAATATGATTTATAGTCTTACATTAACAAATAGGATTTCACAACAACCTAGAAGATCAGGCTTGAGTTCAGAATTCTCAGGCTCCTGGGAATTCTGCCCCGGCATGGGGCAGTGTATGTCCTCAGCCCTCAGCCCACAGGCAACCCTCCTCTTCTCCCTCAGCCTCTCAAAGAGCAGAGTCTCTTACACACACACTTGTGGGCACCTCAGTCTTTGCATCCAAGCCTTTTCTATACCCCACGTCCACACCCAACACACACACACACACTCGCACACACACACACACAGACACACTAGGTCCTATGGGCCAGGCATGTGTACATCAGCCTTGGATTCCACACTCAGGATGCTGGGACCATGGAAAAGACCTATCCAGGCCCTGAAAGTGAGCAGCAGGCTATCTGGGCAGGAATCCTGAGTATCTGGGTCATGGTGTAGAAGAGGGGAGATGCGAATTCCAGGTGGATGTAGCCGTAGCCCTGGAGTCTTATGTCACGGTCAGGGCTGCAGCTGGAGGAGGACCAGAGTGGAGCCACCAATAGCAGAGAGGCAGGCTGCTGTGGCCCCCAGGTCAAATCCAGCCCACTGCCTGTTTTTGTAGTTACATTTTTTTGGAACACAGCTACACCCGATTTGTTTACACGTTGCCTACGACTGCTCTCCCTCCAGAGTGGCGGGGTTGGGAAGTTACAACCGACCTAGGAGCAGGGCCTGCAAAGCCTAAAATATCTGGCCCTTTATAGAAAAGTTTGCCATTCTTCCTTCAAAGCACGATACCCCAAGCTGGGAATAAGGCTGTTTGGGTCTGAGGCTGTTTCTGGGTTCAGACACCTAATTTCACCATGAATTTCTCCTGATCCTCTCACTTCTAATCCATTCCTTCTAGAAAAACGATTTGCTTTTGTTATTTTTGAGAAATAGATTTTTAACCTAAGTTCTGAACAACACTTTTCACAAGCCTATTTAATCATTGCAACTCACGAAGGAGGTCATAATGGCCAGATTTGCAGAAGGAGCTTACGGGGTGTGTGTGTGTGTGTGTGCGCGCACGCACGGAATGCAAGATCATCTTTCTTTCTTTTTAAAAAATTTTTAATGTTTATTTTTGAGACAGAGAAACAGAGAATGAGCAGGGGAGGGGCACAGAGAGGAAGACACAAAGTTGGAAGCAGGCTCCAGGCTCTGAGCTGTCAGCACAGAGCCCAACACGGGGCTCAAACCCACAAACCGTGAGATCATGACCTGAGCTGAAGTCAGACACTTAACCAACTGAGAGGCCCAGGCACCCCAGGTCATGTTTCTAAGTGGTGGCAGCAACAGAATTTCTGTGGAGGAGAGGCTTGGCGATGGCCGTGTGATTAAAGGGAAGTGAGAGCCAGATGCTAGGGGACTTCTTTCTAAGGGGCTTTGAATATTCATTCCCTCATGACTGAGAAAACACCAGATGTGCATCGTACAGGGGCAGCAAGCGTGGCTGGGGTAGGGAGACTAAGTCCCCCGAGGTCCCTAAACACTGTCCCAGTGCTCAGATTTTCTTACCACAAGGTAGACATTACCTGGGACACCTCTCTGGTTTTCTAACTGGTTAAGTGCTTTTGTTCCTCTGGACACCATCATGTTCTCAGGAAGCAGAAGGGTGGAATAACTAAGAGCACACTCTGGAGTCAGACTGCCTCGGTGTGCATCTTGGCTTTGCCACTAACTTCCTGGCTGTGCAACCTGGGGCAAGCTATCTGCTCTCTCTGGGTCCCAGTTTTCAGCTATCAGCTGATTCTGATGAGCTATCAGCCTCATACTTCCCAGGACAGGCAGTTGCTGTCATTTTTTTTGTAGGTAATTTTCTTACCAGATCCTCAGCACTGTTTTCTTTTTTAAATTTTTATTTATTTTTGAGAGAGAGAGAAAAAGAGTGCAAGTGGGGGAGGGGCAGACAGCAGGAGACAAAATCTGAAGCAGGCTACAGGCTCTGAGCTGTCAGCACAGAGCCCAAAGCAGGGGGGGGGGGGCGGGCAGGGGAGGGGTCTTGAACTGAGAGATCATGACCTGAGCTGAAGTTGGCCACTTAACTGACTGAGCCACCCAGGCACCCCGAAAAGTACTAGTTATTTAACGGATTTAAGCTCAAGACCACGACTTAATAAAGGTAGCTGTCAAATGTGTTTTTTGTATTACTCCATAAAGCATAAATTTTCATTTAGGTAGATCTAATGACAGATGTGCCAAATTAAGTTCTCTTTTTTTTCTATTTCATGTTTCGTGTGTGTGTTTATACATGTGTAAAAGTGAAGCTCTACTAGCAGAACAAATCCACAAGTTTTTCAGTAATGTCAAATTTATATCAAAGTCATCAGATCCTTCAAATAGAAAATCAGGTAAGTTACTTGTAATAATGGTTGAATTTTTTCAACCCAGTTCTTGAAATAAAGGTAAAGCTTTTGGGGGTTCATTTTGTCAAAGATAAGTCATCTGATGTTATTGTAAATCCTATTGTAAACTCAAAAAGCTCAACACTGAAAATGGAATGTTTTTGGTAATAATAATAAAGTCAAATGTTAATGAAGCACAACATAATGTAAAAACAATATTTTTTCTAAATGAAAAAAAATACAAAACACAAATGCCCTGGGGATTGGGTATAGACCACAAATCACTCATTGATGTATCCAAAAAAACCCACTGTGACATTCTATCATGCAAAATAACTTGTCAGATTTTAAAACATTTTTATTTGATCTATAGCTTTTTTTTTTTTTAACAACACTGATGTTAAAATACAAGAAAATACCCACCAGGGTGGCAGTACCTCCTTTTGCTCTTCGTGGCGTTTTGCCTGTTTGATTTTAGAAATGTTTGGGTCATTGAAGAATTACTTCTCAGCGACTTTGAAGTGTTCCACAGTGATGTTGAACTTAAAAAAAAAAAAAACCACACAAATCCTCTAAATTTTGGTTGCATTGTTTTCCAAATCAGTTATAAATATTGTGTCAAAGTATTCAATGGGTGAAGCTCCAAGACACTTGAACTTCTGAGGTTTCAGTAAGGTGATTTTTTTAAAAAATCTTTTTTTTCCCTGAAAATGGCATTGAACAACTCAAATAAGTACTCACATGCTATATAACATACAATTTTGAAATTCTAAAACTTGAACTATTTCAATATTTTATGGAGCCACTATTCTTAGCCACTATTTTTAATTAGATATGTTTATTACTATATTAGATTATTAAGGAACTTAATAAAAGGCCTACAATCTTGGAGCATCTAAATTTGGGGGGCTGCAATATGTAGCAAGAACTGTGCAGATATATATTATTTTTTAGAAAAACATTTTTGAAAATAGTGTTAATGGAAATACTTGATAAGTTTATTTGTATAGCAAAACAATCAAAACTAAATATTTCTGGGTTTGGATGCGTCTGGGTTTGGGTGATGAATTATGTGAAGGGAGCAGAATTGTTGGCCAGACATCCCATTATACACTGAATGTTCCTTAGGTCAGCTGAGTAGAAGACCCCAGATTTGCACCAGGTGCTGAGCCAGCTATTTTATAAGTGAATTATAGAAAGAAAACTCAACTGGGGCGCCTGGGTGACTCAGGTCATGATCTCAGGGTGGGTGGGTTCGAGCCCCGCATCGTCGGGCTCTGTGCTGACAGCCAGCTCAGAGCCTGGAGCCTGCTTCAGATTCTGTGTCTCCCTCTCTCTCTGACCTTCCCCTGCTCACGCTGTCTCTCTCTCTCTCTCTCTCTCTCAAAAATAAATAAAACATTTTAAAAATTTTTAAAAAGAAAAATGGAACATATCGCACAGCCCAGCATCGCTGGCCCAGGGTTTCCCCACAATCCCCTGTGAGCCCTGTGGCTTCCACTTCAGCCATCTGCACATGTGTTTGGATTGCTCTCCATCTGGAGAGTGCACACACCTCTTATCTCATGGTCCTGGCTAGGCCAGGAAGGAAGTCACCCTGGTATTCCCCAGTCCTCAGCTCCAAGTCCCTTCCTGCTGTTTTATTTATTTAACCAACACTTACTTACACAGCACCCTTTAAGCAGACCGTGTGCTCAACACTCAGGAAACATCCTGAATCTTCCTAAGGACCCGCTGAGGTGATCATGGTGATCATCCTATTTTACAGAGAGGAAACTGGCGCAGAGAGGCTGAGAGCCTTGCCTAAAGTCATACAGCAGGAAAATGCATTTCAAAGCTGCAGTGTGGCCAGGGTGTGCCCGGCCTTGTCCCACACTCTGTGCCTTCCTTTGGCCCAACTATACCCGGAGTCCTCCCCTCACTCCCAACCCAGGCTCCAGTCTTTGGATCTTACTCAGAACTGAGGGAAAAGTCAAGTGGACCAGGTCCGGTGGCACCACCACGTGTTTTAGGACCCCCTCCTCTGACTTTAGTGCACCCCACCCAGAACCTGGAGCCATCATGCTGCTCTAGACTGTCTGGTCGCCCTCTTCGCGTGGCACGGACCTCGCAGGTGGCGCTGGGAGAATCGAGTGTCGCCCTCCAGTGGCGACCCCGCTCGGTGCCATCTCGCGTGGAGCCAGCCCTCCGCACCCGCCCCGCCTGCGCTGAATGTTCGCCCCTGAGCTGGGCCGCGACAGCGATCTTCCCAGACGCCAATCCCTTGTCCCCCGCTGGACTGGAGCCCGGCCAGAGCGCCCCTAGCGGCGCGCCTGGAGAGCGCACTTGCTGGCATTCAGCGCTCCCACCCCTCCCCTCCCGGCCTCCTCCATCCCTTCTCTGCCCCTCCTCCATCCCTTCTCTGCCGCAGGTGATGGGGTCGCCGCCCCACGCCCCCTCGACGGACGTCTGAGTGGAGGAGGGCTGGGCTGGGAGATGCCTTGGCGCCGAATTCTCCGCTTACAGAGCTGAAGTGGCCGCAGGGAAGCTGGCCTGCCGGCAAGGCGGAATGAGACCGAACGAGACAGGGTGGGGTGGGCCCAGTGAGGAAATCCCCATCTCTGTCCCCGGAAAGAGGAACTTAACGGTAAAGTGACACTGGCGCGCTGGAGCTGTCCGTGACCAACGCCTCACGCGCTTCACAATTCTCGCAGCTACCTGTGCCCTTCATCCATCCACTGACTGGGTGATCTATGGCTAAAGGTTGTCGAGAGTTTCTTAAATCCTCTGTAGGATTATCCAACACCCCTAAGGTGGCTTGAGCTGTTATGCAAGACAACTGCTGGCCAGAATCCAAGGGAAATACTGCACCTCCCGCAGGCTGCAGGGAGTGTCAGGTGCTGCTCGGGAAACCTGCTCAGAAAACAGGGGGAGTGCTGATACCCTCCGCGGGCGCCCCGTGTCCAGGTCTCTGAGGACTCTGAAGGCCAACTGGCCTGGCTTCTGGGGTTCCCTACCTGACAGCCATGTGGGCCGCCACGGTGTAGCCAACTGCAGTCACCACCATCCCCAGCAACATGGGGCAAGTGGGGCCTTGGGTTTTTAAAACCTCCTGGCCAAAAGTTCCCAGTGCCTAGATGGAAGGCAGGCAAGTCCGTGGGACCGGGTGCCCACCCCACTGCCACTTGCTCCCCTCTTGTTCAGCTCTCTCTATTTCCTCACTCCTTCACTCCCTATCAGAGTTATCATTTGGATCTGCTTGTCCATCAGCTGAAGCATTTCCCAAAGTGTGTTCTAAATAATACTAGCGTTTTGCAAGCTAGTAATAGACTAAACACATTTTGGGAAATGCTATATGTGGCCATTCTGTATTTTTGGTAGCCAATGAAAAATAGGAAATGAGTTACACAATTTATAATGTCCAGAAAATCAGAAAAAAAAAAAAAAACTCAGTAACAAGACAATTAGAAAAACAACAACCAAACTACGTTAGATTCCAGGAGCAGAAATATGCTTCCCCCAGGATATTTACAGAGAGAACACTGTATAATGTTAGGATGAACATCCTTATAGTAAACACCAGGCTCTTTTATATGTGGATCCTCCCTATAGCATCCCTTAGGAGAAAGGGCTTCCGGGAGTTGCCCAGCTGTCAGCTAGGGCCGTTAGCATGACTGGCCACATGGTTCTCATCTTCCCTTAGTCTGGCCCCCCTCACGTGGCAGCCTTGACCGAGAGAGCCAAAGCTTCATGGCCTGTTCAGGACTAGGTCTAGAACAGACCAGTGCCACTCCAGCTGCATTTGATTAATGGAAGCAAATAACAAGGCCAGCTACGATTCAAAGGGTGGTGTGAACATCTCTACCTCCTGGGGCAAAGAGCTCAAAAGCTCTGTGGCCATTTTTACAATGCACCACACTGGCCCATTGTCCCATTTTCCAGAATAACCCATTATTATCTGTCTCTTGTGCTATGTATGTACAGAAGTATCCTCCTCTGCACCTTACTTTCCTTCACTCTCCCAGACACCTCTCCATCTCCTCAGCATCACAAAGCTACGTTATTCTTTTCAGTGGTGAAGTTTTACAAAGCCCACTTTGCTGGGCTTCCCTCACACCCCATCTCTCCTTCTCTTTACTGTATCTCTATACCAAATGATGGATATTCCAAGAGCAGTGTTCTCCAAAAAGGTTTTCTTGATTTTCTCCACCTACCTCTGATCACTTTTGAGGTGGGGGAGGGGTGGATCCTTATATTCAGATATATAGCTTCCTACTCCTCAAGCTGGACTCCTTTTTAATTGGCTCTTTAATTGGACTAATTTGTCTGGTAGCATTTAATTCACCAGGTCGTAATTTTCTACTTATGTATCTGCACAGATGACAGTGAGCCCTGTGTCTTGTTTATTCATATAGCTCAGCACCCACATGGTACCTGATACAAGGTAGGCAACCACTAAATCATCATTAAATATGTGAATGAACATTATTGAATGACAGGTTTGAGACAGGTGCATTCCCATGGGATTTATTGTGAGTACAGTATGTAACCACAAGCTTACAGGGGATGGGAACTGCTCCTCCTCCATTTCTTCTCCCAGTTTGTGACTCACCTTTCCTGGAGGAATGCCTGGTTCCCCATATGTGAATTTCTATGGTAACACTCTTGGCATTCGGTCTCCATGCACCTATGAGTCCCACCTGCCGGAATCTGTCTCTTCATTGGGCCATTTCTCCTTCACATGTATGTGCTTTCTGTGATGAGAGCTCTCTCTGACCCCCTTTCCGCCCTCATGTGCACTTGAAAAGAATGTGATTGTGCAACTTTGGGTACAGTGTTTTACGGATGTCAATTAAAATTAATCATGTGCTCAGATCCAGACACTTACTTTCTTCTTTGTTCTGTGACTATGAGAGATTTTTTTTAAATCTCCCACTATCATAGTGAACTTTCAGTTCTGTAAATTTATGTATCATAAAGATTACAAATTTCCATATATTCTTGTTGGAGCAACTTATTGTTATGAAATGTCCTTCTTTATTTCTAGGGATGCTTCTAATCTTAAAGTCTGCTTTGTCTGACAGCAGTATGCTACATCAACTTTCTCTGGTTAATGTTTGCATGGTATACTTTTTCCATCCTTCTACTTCAACCTTGCTGTATCTTTGCGGTAGGTCTCTTAAAAGCAGCATCACGTAAGCATTTTTAAAATGAGAAAGTAGATGGTCAATCTTTGATTTATACCTAGAGTATTTAGCTTATTTACATTTAATGTAATTACTGGTATATTTAGGTTTAAATCTACAAATCTTCCCCCCTCTTATTTGGACCCAGGGCCATGGAGCTTGTGCAGGAGGTCACCCTAGTGGGTACAAGTTGTTGGCATGGCTTGTAACATTTGACAGTGTGGGGGTACAGGCAATGTAAGTACTTAGGACATACCATCTTGTTGAAGTTGTATTTCTGGGCAAGCTGGTAGAGAGAAGGTTCAATAATGTCACTTGACAGGAGAAACACCGAGTTCAGGGTGGATTTTTTTCTGGATATGGCAGTCTGAGTCTGGTCTCTCTCCAACTGTTTACTCAGAAAAATCAGATGCTGTTGGTTAAGTGGGAAGCCTTCCTTGTCTTGAATTTTGGCTTTGACATTCTTGATGATGACACTGGCCTCAACCTCAAGGGTATGGTCTTGACCATCAGGGTCTTACAAAGATCTGCATCTCTACATCTGCTGATTGATTGCATCACTGAAAAGAGCTAAATCTACAATCCTTTTAGACCCACACTTTATATTGTTTTCTCTCCTCTTTGGAAAGAATAGTGACTGTGGAAAGGAAAGCAAAAGGTAGGAAAATCTTCAGATTGCAAACTAATTTTCAGGCAAATAAATTCATAGGGAATTTGATAATCTGCACATGTATTCTATTTTTTTTTAATTTTTAATGTTCATTTATTTTTGAGAGACAGAGCATGAATGGGGAGGAGCAAAGAGAGAGGGAGACACAGAATCTGAAGCAGGTTCCAGGCTCTGAGCTGTTAGCATAGAGCCTGACATAGGGCTCAAACCCACAAACTGAACTGTGAGATCATGACCTGAGCTGATCGACTGAGCCACCCAGGCACCCCTGTATTCTACTTAAAAGGGTTAGGCATTCTAGCATCAAATATAAGGGCACAGAGGAAAGAGAGAGATAGAGGGAGAGTATGTTAATTTGTTTCTAGAAGGGATCATTGAAATAATTTGTTACAAATACATGATATAGAAAGACAAAGAGATTAAGTGACTTTCCCTAAAGGCTTCAGCATGTTAATGGCAGAGATCACACTAGACATATCCTGACTGCCAAGTCAAGTGCACTTTCTCATCCATTGAACATTGTACTTGGGTTAAAGGTTGTAATCTGCCTCTTGCCCTCCTCCCTCACCCTGCCCCTAACACTTCTCTGATCCTAGTTCTTAAAGTCCTTTGAGGGGGTATGAATAGTATTGCCCTGGAATTATAGGCTGGGTTCTGCCTTTACCATTGAAAGACAGCCCAGAACAAAAGAATACTAATAGCCCCTTAGGGCTTTCCAGGAGCCCAAAACAGGATGAGGAAACTTTCAAAAAAAGCAACTCCACTAGCACAAAGTTCACAATTGTGAATTTCCTTGAACTTCTCTGAGAGCCATAGAATCTGGGAGGGTCAGGACCTCAATGCCATTCGACAGATTGGGAATTCAAAACAAATCAGAGGTAGGGCTGAGTCCAGATCCACAGGCACCAGCAGAGATCTGCATATGCTATACTGCTAGTGCTCCCTAGCTCACTCATTTTATTTGTAAGGGAGGGGAACACTTTGAACATTCTGAAACACAGCTAGAGAAACACAGGGCAAGATGATGGTGAGCTGGGGGAGCTGGAGTATGATGAAAGAAAAACCACACTTACCTTTCCTCCAAGTGTACCTGATGTGCACACTGCCTCAGTGCCTCACTTTTCTGGCTACAAGTTTTATAGCAGCCCTTCTCAAACTACTAAACTCCACTGAAATTCATCCCACAATTCCTAGTGCTTGCACTCAGACAGAAGGTGTCTAGATGGTTTTCTACAAGGTGTGACTTGAAAGAGATCAGACTATCCCTGCCTCAAAAGATGCCCTTGTCCCAACCTGCTCTTGTATATAAAATACTCACAATGGTTACTCCTACTAAAATTCATTCATTTGGTGTTCAGTGTTTATTTGGGGGCCTATTTTGCACAGGAAATAGAACTTAGGTGTGATATGAGAATCCACACTGGTTTGCTTAGTGTTCTTCAGCAGAGTGGAGATAACACACATATGTGCTACTCTATAATTATAATTATCATTTAAGGTACTTATTATGTACTTTACTTCTTTATATATATTTAGTTTAATGCTTAGAACTGCCTTGCAAAGTATGCATTTGTATACCCCTTTTACAAATTAAGAAACTGAGATTAAGAAACTTCCCCAATTTCTCACACCTAAGAAGTAGTAGATAGGATTTGAACCTCAACCTGTATGGCCTTTCCACTAATTCCACACTTCTTCCCTACAAATGGTCCACAAGAATAAGCAGTGAGTTGTCTGAGTGGTAAAACAAAATGCCCGAGATTCAGAGATGAAGAAGGTGATCACTTTCAGAGGTGATGATTGGGAAAGGTGTCACAGTGGAAAGCATTTGGGAGATGGTGATAACACTTGGGTACGGGAGGAATATAGTCTATGTTCTATACAGAGGGAATGGGTTCAGCAAAGGCATGGATATGAGACTGGTTTGGGTCATGTAGAATGGTATAATTTAATATGCAAGATTTATACTGAAAAGATAGCAGGAGGCAAGGCTGGAAAGGTACATGGAAGCTAGATTATGGAGAGTCTTGATGACTGATAAAGGAGAAAGGGCTCTCACTATGTGGCAATGTGGAGCCATTAAAGTCCCTACCACCACCACCACCCCTGCAGGGACTTGGAGCCGTATATAGACTAGATTTAAAAGGAAGTGAGGAAATGGGAGTCCACAGCACACTGTCACAGATGATAAGCTCTGAGAGCAGTGGTGGTAGAGGGCTGAATAGAGCATCCTGAGAAAAGGCACTCTGGCACCAAAGAGAAGAGCACTGTATCTCTGTGACCAATGGGTTGTGGAGAGTCCAGGAAAGGGATAAGCCAAAAAGACTACTGTGGTGAGAGCCTCAGCGACCAGGAGAAATTTGGAACCATTTACAAAATGTGGGCAACAGGAAGAGTGTTGGCCTAGGGGAAAATAACCACCTGGGAAATGTCACCTCTTAGACTCAGGGTCCAGTGGCCAGGTAGGTTATGGTGGGGGCAGCCAAGGCTGTGGGATGGAGCCTGAGCAAAGAGGAACCAAGTGAGGGCCACGTCAGTAATAGAAGTCTAGGATGAAGTAGGAAAAATAGGAAGAGGCAAATAAATAGGAGGAAAGGAGATGTGGAGGCAAAAAGACAGAATAGGCTACTCTCCTCTATCCCTTTGCTTAAGGAGCGACCTTTCTTCCTACAGTGAATGAATGGATGACTGCAAACAATGAACGAGTGAATGTAAATTTAGTCAATGCTTCTGCCTATCAAAGAAAGTGTAAAAGAGTCAATTAGTTGCTTCACTATCCAAACAGAGCATGGTCCACTGTACATAAACCTTTTTGAATTATGTAAGCTACTTCATAATGGACCTGACTGGTAGGGTTCCTGGGCTTGAGCCCAATCTTTTCTCATAAAGTGAAATCAAGATAGTATGGTTTCCCAGCCAGTAATGGGTTCTTAAATGGGTTTAAGCTTTGTGAACACTACCAAGATCAACATTTACTTTAGAGGCAGTCACAGTAAAGAAGAATCTGATAAGTCTTGGGAGAGGAGAAGGAGAGTCTAAAAGGCAAGTTAGAAGAGGTAGTCTCTACCACTGAGGCAAGATGACCAACCTCACCCTCCTCACTGGCAAGAACCACCACAACTCTGTGCCTATGAGCCACTTTCTCCCTCTTGTTTTCTCATCCCTTTAAAAACTTTCAACTGATCATCTGAGATGATGGCCTTTGGCAGAAGTACAGGGACAGAAATCCTTCCAGAGCGACAGGCCTCCCACTGCCCTGGTGTCTCCCCCACCTCAAAAGTCTCAAGGCTATGCACCTTAATGGTCTTGTGAGTAGAAGCAAAGGGGAGTGGGCTTCCAAGAAAAACCCTGAGGTTTTATCAGTTTCAGTAGGTTGGGGGTCTACAGAGAGTATTAAAAAGACTCAAAGAACAAAACATAAAAAGTTTCGACTGCAAGTGAAGCGCTAGTTTACGAAGGCTGCTTTTCCTCTGACTTCTTATTCTCTCTGAGCCTTGAAGACCTGTTTCTTGTGCATACAGCTGAGATAGGTATGCATTCTTGGGATGGGCCACCATATTGTTCCTTTTTTGTCTTTGTAATTTGGAAATTCAGCATTTGTCCTTCTACTTCAAACAAAGAATAGTAATTCATTTTTTAGAGGGTTTGACATTACCTACTCAAATTTTCAGGATTGGGATCATTGACCTGAAAATCCCAAAGCTGAAACCAACTGATAGTGGCCTTAAAAATGAATGTTACCAATAAAAAAATAATATGGCAAAGCTATGCACATGGTGTCTTTGGCTCTGTTGAAGCATTTTCAAACCTGTCATCTTACTGAGTCTTTGAAACAACTCTTTTCTGAGAGATGGACAGGAAAGGCATTAATACGCCATCTCACAGAGCAATTAACTAAGACAGAGATTGGTCATATGATGTGTCCTAGAGATATAGAGAGTTCATGGCAGAATCTAAAGCAGAAGCCAGGACTCCTGACTGCTAGTGGATGATTCCTTTCTCCCTGGGTGAAATTATTACTCAGGGAGATAGCTTTAAGTGCTAAACACACTTCTACCACTATCCTTTCTGTGTTTCAGTTTCCAAATGAACAAAATGGAAGTAATAATAAGACTTACCTCATAGGGTTTTGGTAAGGATTAATGAGTGAATTTAAGTAAATTCCTCAGAGTAGCACTTGGTATATAACAGGTGCTGAGTAAGCATTAGTAATTGCTATTATTAGCATGTAGAAGAAGCTAGAATACATCTAAGTCAAAGTTTACTAGCTATAAGCTTTCATTTCTGGCTTAAGGCACTGATTTTTAAGGTTCTTTAATTCTCTTGGAGGGACAGAGCTACCTCTAAGAGGTATCTTCCTGAATTGCCTGCTAATTATGGGTTTGTTGCAATACACAAGGTTCTCATGCGGACCTTCTCCCTCCCTTTGAGACTTAAACAGAAGAGTTATCTGGAAGTCGTTGGTTTCTGAAGCTATGTATGACTCCAGGGAGCCTGGGGAACTTCAAACCTGAGGGTATGAACCCTGTACTCACCTGATCTAAGCCTTTGCTGTGATGTGGAATGAGATCACTATCTGTGAATGTGGAGGTGTGGCTCTACCAAGGTTTCAATGACCTAAAAGAGATAATTAAATAATGAAAGGATCAAAGATCAAAATCTTTTAATCTTTGGGAGTAGTTTGAGCAAAACCTTCCATAGCAGCCTCTAGACTGCAATTCCAAATAGGCCGACAAGCAGCACACAGTTAAGTTTCGAGCTTTTTCTTATTATTTCCAATACAGTGGTGATTCTCACATTAAAGGGAATGGCTGGCTCACAGAAGGTGGTTGTCAATTAAAGTCCAGCTCTGTTGCCAAGGAAATTGAGGAAAGTCCAAGTACTTGTGGACTCGAATGAAAACAATCTTCCACTTGGAAGCAGTTCAAGGCTGGTATTGATGAAGCACTCATTGTCCTTGGTCAGGGGCTTCACTCCAAGGGCAGTAATTAGAACTGAAATATCCCAGCCTCAGGCCACCTACTCCAACCACTCTCACAATTTAGGAATAATGATGAGAATGAAGAAAACCAGTATGAGAGGCTGCATCAATCTCTCTAACAGCTAATGTTGAACTGCATGCTCTTTCCATTTGTTCTGATCAGCAAATCTTTGCTTCTTTTTCCTCAGAAGTAGTTGAGTGAAAACTCTCCTGGCTTTTGGTGGCTAAAACTTTAGAACTGCTCCATGAGTATTTTGAGATGACTTCCTACACTGATTTTACTACCAGGTATTGGGACCACTAAGGCCTTCCCTCACCCTGTGTTCTTTGGGTCTCCCTCAGTTTCACTCCATGGTTTCCACTCCTGAGAACTGCCAAACCTTCATTGCCTCAGTCACCAAATTCACTATGAGTTTGATGGGCTGGACTTTGACTGAGAGTACCCTGGCTCTCATGGGAGCCCTCCTCAGGACAAGCATCTCTTTACTATTCCAGTGCGGGTGAAGCCATGTTCTATATCATTTTGACTGGAAAGCATACAACCAGTCTCCTAAGAAAGATCACTGAGGCTGTACTCAGAGCTCCCTAGGTTTTCTACAATATCTGTTGGAGATGAAGGATCCTATTCTAGGGAGGATGCTAAAGAATGAAAAATGGAAAAGGTTAATTTAATTCAAAGAGTGGTCATGGAAATCAACTCAGTTGATATTCATAAACTTTCTCCTATGTATAGGAGACATGTGAAGCTTATGAACAGGAGGCCAAGCAGATTAACCAGCCCAGGTCACCACCACGGTAGCTGCCATCATCTCCAATATCCAGTCTGACTATGAGATCCCCTAGGTGTGCTGGTGAGTGATGACTTTCTCCCATCTCCTTCATGTGTCACTTGTTCAGGAGACACTCACCTTGGTCTGTTTGTTGTTCAGAGACCTTGTGTAGAAGGCTTTCTTGAACTGAACCCAAACAAAAAAAGCTTTGCTATCCAAAGTAAAGTTAAAATATGAGTTTAAATAACTTAAAAGCTGGAGGTTGTATTAATTGGATCTTTAAAAATTTGTGCTTTTTAAAATGCATAACATAAAATTTACCATCTTAACCGTAAGTGTATAGTTTGTAGGGTTAACTTAATCACGTTATTGTGCAAGGGATCTCTACAACTTTCATCATGAAAGATTGAAAGCCTATACCCGATGAATAGCAACCGGCCCCTTTCCCGCACCCCTAGCCCCAAGCAACCACGATTCTGATTCCTGTGTCAAAGAGTTCCACTACTTTAGGTGCCTCATGTATGTGAAATCATGCAGTATTTGTCTTTTTGTGACTAACTTATTTCATTTAGCATAATATCCTCAAGATCCATCCACGCTGTCACAAATGGCAGGATTTCTTTTTCATGGCTGAATAGTGTTCCATTGTGTGTGTGCATGTGTGTTTGTGTATATAGTGTACATTGTGTATATATATACACCACATCTTCATCCATTCATCTATTGATGGACCTTAACTTGTTTCCATTATCTTGGTTATTGTGAATAACGCCGCAATAACATAGGAGTACAGATATCTTTTCAATATCCTGTATTCATTTCCTTTGAATACAGTCACAGAAGTGAGATTGCTGGTGGTTCTATTTTCAATTTTTTGAGGAACCTCCACACTATTTTCTGTCGTGGCTGAACCAATTTACATTCACACCAACAGTGCACAAGGGTTTCCATTTCTTCACATCCTCACCGGCACATGTTCTGTTTTGTCTTCTTGATGATAGCCATTCTGACAGGTGTGAGGTGATGTCTCATTATGGTTTTGACTTGGATATCCTTGATGATTAGTGATGTTGAGTATCTTTTCACACATCTTTTGGCCTTTGAAATGTAGTCTTTGAACATTTTTTTCTATTTTTAAATTGAATTGTTTGGGGTTTAAATTGAGTTGTTGTTGCTGTTATTGAGTTGTATGAGTTGTTTATATATTTTGGATACTAACCCCTTATCCATGTTATGGTGTGCCGATATTTTTCCCCATTCCATTTTGCTTATTGTTTTGTTGCTGTGAAGTATCCTACTTCTTTGTCTTGTCTAATGTTGCTGGCTAGGACTTCCAGTACTCTGTTGAACAGAAGGGAAAAAAGTGGGAATCATTGCCTTATTTATTTATTTTTATTTCTGAGAGAGAGAGAGAGAGAGAGAGAGAGAGAGAGACAGCATGAGCAGGGGAGGGTGAGAGAAAGAGGAAGATACAGAATCTGAAACCGGCTCCAGGCTCTGAGCTAGCTGTCACCACAGAGCCTGACGCAGGGCTCGAACCCACGAATGGTGAGATCATGACCTGAGTCGAAGTTGGATGCTTAACCGACTAAGCCATCCAGGCATCCCCATTTTCTTATTTCTGATCCTACAGAGAAAGCTTTCAGCTTTTCACCATTGAGTATAATGTTAACTGTAGACTTTTTATACATGGCAGAGTTCTTAGTTTTTAGTAACAAATTATACTCTGGCTAATCTAAGCAATAATGGAACTTATTAAAAGATACATTTTGACCCACAGAATCTCTGGAAGAGAGAGAGAGATGGAAACAGTACTTGTATACTGTCTACTGAGTGGCTCTAGTTGAGATATCAGTGTCCAACTGTCTTCAAGTGTTGACACGCAGGACTGAGTGGTAGCAGCTTACCATTGCTGCCCTGGGAGAACAAGTCACATCCACCTTGCACTTTCTAGAAGGTGGACTCTCTCTCAAATGGCCACCTCTCACAGTGCTGACTTTTAAATGCAGGACTCACAGTGACTGGCAGATTCTAGGTCACAGGCTCAGTCACCAGCAGTGAGACAGGAAACATGAGTTGCTGACTTCTACGTGGGAAAGTGAGAATCAAAAGGAAGAAACAGTAGGTACAGTGTGCAAAGATGTTGGGTGATCACAAATGACAAACACCAACTATAGAAAGGATTGGAGGTAGTAGGCATCTTACAGATAAATAGCACAATTTCTTATTCTAGAAGAATTCAAGAAAATTCTGTCTGGTTAATAAAGCTCTTCACAACAGTGAGAGCAACTGGGAGGATGCAGACCTGGGAGACAGAGACCCCTCAGCACTTACAAAGTTTTCCACAAATCAGCACAGCAGACTGGAATAAAATCAATAGGATAGAATCATAGATGAAGGCGTCTTTTCTAATTCTGCCCGTGTTTACCACCCAAACCGCATCTCTGATGATGAAGAATGTTCTGCCTGCTCTGAAGAGCTTTATGTGAGGGGTTTTGAAAGTAAGAAAGAGATTCATTGAGGTTTATGTCAATTTCATCAATGCTACCTTTTCCCCCTTCTTACCAAACCTGTATCATTTCTCTTCATTGAAGTTCCACAGTTCCACTATTTTAGTTTATTTTTACTTTTATGTTTAGGTGTGGTTTTATTTTTTTCCCCTTCTGTTTGATATTGAATGCTCACTTTCAATCTGAGGACTCATACCACATTTTTCAATTCTAAGCCTTTATCTTTTTTAAAATCTAAATTTTAGTTTTGGTTAAAATAATGCATGTACATAACTTGGGAGTTGAATATACTCCCCAGTTAAAAATACAAATAATGGTTCCCTGGAAGGTTAATTCCATAACCTATATTTCCTAGTACTTATTAATATTATGAACCTATTAGCCATTATTTGTACAAGGGAAAAAAGAATTGGCCAGACAGAAATAATTTTGTAAATCCCAAGTAGAAATGCTCCTTTAAAAAAAAAGATTATTTATTTGAGAGAGAGAGATCAGGCAGGGGGCAGAGAGAAAAGGTGAGAGAGGGAGAGAAAGAGAGAGAGAGAGAATACCAAGCAGGCTCCACACCATCAGCACAGAGCCCAACGTGCAACTCGAACTAATAAACTGTAAGATCACGACCTGAGACAAAATAAAGAGTAGAGCTTAACTCACTGTGCCACTCAGATGCCCCAGAAATGCTTTTTTTTTTTAAATAAAAAAATATTTTATTTGAGTTTAAAATAAGAATAAGATAAAATAAAAACATGGTAATTGCTGAATCTCATACACTTTCTTCAGTAAAACTTATTACACTTGCTTCCTGAGCACCTGCTATAATCTGGGCACAATTCTATGTATTGGAAATAGAGCAGTAAAGGAAAGAGAGAAAGACCCCTGTCCAGACGGTGCTTACATTTTAGTTGGGAGACACATACGAAATAACAAATCAAATAAGTATGTATGTATTCATAAACCATATAGCATGGTGGATGCTGAAAAGTGTAATAAAAATAGAGAGGAGAGGAGAGGGCCTGCAGCCTTCCAGAGAGGGGTGGCCTTTGCAAATAGGGCGGCTAGTCAGTTTCTTAGGCTTGTGACCCATGCGCTTGCTTTAATGCCCTGTTGTTAATGTCTTGGATCCTTAATCACTTTTGGACACAGAGTTGCACATATTCATTTTATAAAATTACCAGAGCAAATATATAAAGGAGCAAAACTGTTAGCCTTGTGTATATCTGGGGAACAGAACAGGACTGTGGAGGGAAAGATCAGTACAAAGGCCCAAAGAAAAAAGTCCTGACATATTGAAGGAACAACGAACGGCAAGGAGACCAGTCTGGTTGGAGAAGAGGGAGTAAAAGCGGAGGAGTCATAGGGGAAGTTATAGGAGATGCGGTCAGGAGAGAGCAGCTAGTTTAAAGCAGTGGTTAGCAGACTTTGTCTGTAAAGGGCCAGTTAATAAATATTTTAGGCTTTGTGGGCCATATGGCCTCACCGCAACTGCTCAACCCTGCTGCCATAATAGTGGTGACAGCAGCCAGAGACAACGCATAAACAAATATGCATGGCTGTGTTCCAATAAAATGTTATTTATGGACACTGAGATTGGAATTTCGTACCATTTCCATGTGTCACTGAATTTTCTTTTTATTTTTTCCTACACATTTAAAAATGTAAAAATCATTCTTAGCTCCCAGGCTACTGTACAAAAAAATAAGCAATTAGTCACATTTGGCTCTAAGTCAGTGGCTTGCTGACCCCTGGCTTAAGGCTTTAGAGAGCATTATAAAGACTTCTGCCTATACGCTGAAGCAATGAGGCGCCTTTGAAGGCTTTTAAGTAGACAAATGATTTGACTTCTATTTTAAAATAATTTGGCTGAGGGGCGCCTGGGTGGCTTAGTCGGTTGAGCGTCCGACTTTCACTTAGGTCATGATCTCGCGGTTCGTGGGTTCGAGCCCCGCGTCGGGCTCTGTGCTGACTGCCAGCTCAGAGCCTGGAGCCTATTTCAGAGTCTGTATCTCCCTCTCTCTCTGGCCCTCCCCTGCTCATGCTGTCTCTCTCTCTCTCTGTCCCAGAAATAAATAAAAACATTTAAAAAAATAATTTGGCTGCTTTGCTGAGAATGTAGTTTGGAGGCTATTAGAATAATCCAGGAGTGAAAAGATGGCGCAAGGGAGGGTAACAGCAGTAGACAGTGGTCAGAAGCAATTGAATTTAGGTTACGTTTTAAAGCCTTTTTTGAGGAGCGGGGGAGGCAACTGGGGGGCTCAGTTGGTTAAACATCTGACTTCAGCTCAGGTCATGATCTCACAGTTGTGAGTTTGAGTCCCGCAAAAGGTGAGCTCAAGCTTTGGGTGAACAGGAGCCCCACTCCAGGTGAGACCCACTTCTCTCTTTCTCCCTCTATCTCCTCATGGGATTCTGTCCTCACCACCCCTTTCTCTCTCTGCTCCTTGCTCACTTGCACCTTCTCTGTCTCAAAAAGATAAATATTATGGGTTTGTTGTTGTTGTTTATTTGTTTGTTTAACAAAACAGAATCTTTATCAAGGATAGTTCCAACTTTTTAGCCTGAAGAACTGCAAATACGGAGTCGCCATTGACTGAAATGAGGAAGGCTGAAGGCAGAGTGGGCTCTGGGAGAAGGTCATGAATTTAGTTTTGGGCATGTTGAAGTAAGATTCCTACTAGCTTTCTAGGTGGAAATGTTTAGAAGGCAGCTGGGTATGAACATTTTGGAGTGTGGAATGTAGTTGGTATTTAGAGTCAATAGACTAGGAGCACCTGGATGGCTCAGTAAATTAAGTGTCTGACTTTGGCTCAGGTCATGATCTCACAGTCGTTGAGTTAGAGTCCTGCATCAGGCTCTGTGCTGACAGCTCAGAGCCTGTAACCTGCTTCAGGTTCTGTGTCTCCCTCTCTCTTTGCCCTTCTGCTCATGCTGTCTCTCAAAAATGAATAAAAGTTTTTAAAAATAAAATAATCAACAGACTGGATGAAATCTTTAGGAGAGTGAGGATGGAAAGGGAAAGCGAGGAGTCCAAGGACTGAGCTCGGCACATTCTAATATCCAGAGGCTGCAGAGAAAAGTAGCAAAAAGTAATGAAGGTGAAAGGAGGATGGATGCATGAGGGAGAACACCAAGAAAGTCAAGTGTCTGGGAAGAGAAGAATGTGATCAACTCTGTCCAATACCCGCAATAGGTCAGGTAAAATGCAGTCTGTGAGTTGACCATTAGATTCAATACCATGTGGGTCATCACCAAGAGCAGAGGTAGTACCCCTGAGTTCTTAGTGACTAAAGCTTGAGTGGAGTTGGTTCAAGAAACAATGGAAGGAAAACAACTGAAGACAGAACACACAAATCAGTCTGGTGTGTCTCAAAGGAAAGCAAAGAAATGGGTTAAGAATGAAAAGACAATGGAAACTAAGAGGTGGAATTACATGTTTTAGCTCATGCTTCAATGTTAGAGGTGTGAAAACTAACCATTTAACAGTCTTCCAATACTTGTCACCTCCAGATTTTATGTTATTATTTTCATTTACTCAGAAGTTTTAATATCACTTCATTTTATAATAGAATGAAACTCTTACGTTTAAGTTAATGAAATGCTCATGACCAGTACTTTTACAACAGCTTTTCTAATGCTGGATTCTCTAATTCGTTTCCTCCTTTGTTTCATTTTTGTTTGCCAAGAAAAGCCTGAAGCTGTGGGCTTCCATTTTCCCAAAGGTATGAAAATGCCTGACTGTTGCCTTATATTTGATCAATAGCTTGTTAAACATAAAACTCTGGGCTCACTCTTTTCCTCAAAATTTTGTGTTAGTTCTTTTTTTTTCCCCCTGGCATTGCATTTTGAACTAGTTCTGTTCCTACAGCTTTTCATGTACTTTTTGTCGTTGTTGTTGTTGGCTGATTTTGCAGCTGAACTCTTTGTGTAAGTAGTGCCATGGCTGCTACAGTCCTTGGGTCCCTTCACATGTGAGAACATCTGCCTGTTCTTTTCATACTTCCCAAATTCCTTGGCAGAGTTTGATGAGACAGGTCAATGCTTTCTTTTCTTCAGAACTCTGTAGGTGTAGACAAAACCTCTTAGCACCATTCCAAATTCCCTCCACCTTACCCTTTAACTTCAGCCAAGGCTGCAGCAACCAGCTCTGAATAAGCTTCAATCACCTTCACAGAGCTGTAGGACTTTGCTTCCGCATGTGTGTGCCATGCACTCTTGCTTCCCACCTGGAGCTTCTCAGATACAAGTGTCCACAAAAGCATGGACAACCTGGCACAAGCCGAAGAGTTAATGTCATCCCTGGGAGGGATGTCTTTCCACTTTTCTTCTCTGGATGGTCTAGAAACACATTTCATGAGACTTCTAAGACAGTCCCAAGGGACTGAACATCCAGTTGCCCCTAGCAATGGCCAACTTAGTAATATATTTTTGTATTTGTCTTTCCCTTTCTCCCTGTTTCATTCCTCCGTCTTTTATTCTTGCTTTCTGGATTCTACTTCTAAACTAAATTACTCTCACATGAACTACTTCCAGGTAAACTTAGCCTTAGATAGCAGGCATTGCTCCATCGTGCTTGGACACTGAATATTGTTGTGTGGATGTTTGAGGCCAGTGGGTATCTCCTACCCCTTCATCAACCCGTATATTTTAAGTTATTTGATAATTTTTTCTTTTGGTGCCTAAAGAACTCAATAATTTAACCAAGATATGCCTTGGTTATGATGGTTTTTTATAATTTTTTCTTGGAAGATAGCTGAAGGGTGATGATTAACTTCAATGACACCCTGTAGGCTGGCCTCCTGGCCAGCAGGTAGTTGGCCTGATGCCTCTGGACACCAACTATTCCCTATGTCCTAGGGTTTAATGCAGTCCATCCCAGCAGGGAACTGACCGTGAATCAGGACCTTAGCCAGTTTCCACCTAGTAGCAGTGCTGTAATCACAAGGGTTAAGATCACACCAGGGAAAGCCAAGTGTTTTCCCAATGGATCAATACTGAGATAGTGGGTGGAGCTGAAAGCCAAGGGGTTCTGCTGTTAGAGCCTATGTTCCAATCTCACCAGAAAGAGGTTGGTTCTTTAATAATAAAGAAGTTAAAATACCCCAACATCTAAGGCCCAGGATCTCTCTCTCTCAGACCTAGATGTATAGTATGTTAGATTGTTGTGGGCTGCCTGAGAATAAGACGGTCATGAGAGGATCATCCATTGGAGGTATTGTATTGAAGACAGTATGCCTTTAAGGAGGTAATTAAGGCTAACCCAGTTTACAAAGATGAAGCCCTGATCCAACGGAACTGTGCCCTTATAAAAAAGAGACACTAGATCTGTCTCTGCCTCTGTTTCTGTCTCTGTCTCTCTCTCGTGTGAGAATACAACCCGAAGGTGACCATCTGTAAGCCAGAAGGAGAGCTTTCACAAGAAACTGAATCCTGCTGGAACCTTGATCTGAGACTTTCCAACCTCCAGAACAATGAGAAAATAAATTTCTGTTGTTTAAGTCATCAAATCTATGGTATTTCGTTATGGTTGCCCAAGCAAACTAAGACAATGTCCAAACCTAATCTGATGGTTATTTCATGTTTCTTATTACTCACAGAGGATGAGAGTGAGAGAATGCAGATACGTCAACACAAAGACAAAGACAAACTGCTTAAGCCTAGTGTTCACTCCAACTGGTATGTTAACTGGATTGCTCACCCAATGCTATAAATATCCTAAATAGAGCCATTCCCAGCAACAGCCCATCTGTTCTCAGCCATCTGTTAGGAACCTAGGAGTCTGAGGACAGGAAGTTTTCTGGTGCTGAACAACTGTGATTTGGGGACCCAATCCAGATATCCCTTCCCACAGTTATTTCTTTCTGTTCCCTCAACCCTGTCTTAGCAACTGTGAAATCAGGACTGCTGCACTAAGGAACAGGGAGAGAATAGCCTGGGGCACCGCTAACTTTACCTGGCTGTTGAGGGTTTACCCAATTGCAGCTTTGCCATTACCTCCCACCCCCCGCCCCCCTCAGGGCCCAATACTCCACCACGTGGGCACTGAGAAGCCATTCTTACCCTGGTGCTGGTGCAAATGAAGTGCCCCAACTACTGCATGACCATGGGAATGGGAAAGTGCTGGTGCAGGATTCCCACCTAGGTGATGGTCCCAGGTATGAGGAAAATGCCATCGAAATTTATGGAGGTAGAAAAAAATCCCTTGCAAGGTAGGAAGGAAACCTCTGAAACCACTGGATGTGGAGGGTGGTGATACATTCTCACTGTCTTGCACTAGATCCTCCGAGGAGAATTATCAATCAGGTTGCTCCAAGTTCTTAAATGCAACTCTCACAGATGGTGGACCCTTTTGCTAATCTTCATGCTACCAAATTTATTTTTTCCAAGGTTTTTATTTAAATTCCAGTTAGTAAACATACAGTGTAATATAAGTTTCAGGTGTAGAATTTAGTGATTCAACACTGACATATAACTCCCAGTGCTTACCACAAGTGCACTCCTCAAGTCTCATTGCCTATTGAACCCCTGCCCTACCCCCTACATTCCCTCTAGTAACCATCAGTTTGTTCTCTATAGTTAGGAGTCTGTTTCTTGGTTTTTCTCTCCCCAATCTTCATTGGTTTTGTTTCTTAAATTCCACACATGAGTGAAATCATATGGTTTTTGTCTTTCTCTGATTGAATTTAGAAATAGTCCAGAAATGGGTACAACTGGGAAGAGCGAGGGGCCATTCTGGTGTCTCCTAATGTCACTATCCTTTTAGAATATGTTATTGCATTGTATCACCCAGTATCTGCCAATGTAACCCACTGTTAGGGAAGGATTGCAGGTCCTAGGCCAGTAGGCCATGCAGGAGATTTCCTTCCCTCTGGGATATTACTGGCTGCATGGTCAATAGAGCTGACTTGGGACCCATGTTGTAGTCATTACTCAGTTATGATTTGACCTTTGTATTGCATCTCTCAGTAATGGTCTTGTTCAACTCCACAGAATGCTTATGTTTATCAGTAAGGAGGACAGTCAACGACTGCTCAACCTTGGCTATACGTGACACATTCTGGCCAGTATACTGTGCCCATGAGGGGATCTTTCACCTCCAATCTCAAGAAAGTGACACCCACACTCTGCAGAAAGTTCACCTAACCATTTATCTTTCCAGTATTCCCTTCCAAGACTCTGTGTTTATTATTTGTTCTGGATACAAAGGGGTCACCTTTCTACGGGGCAGGAGTCATAGCCCTCCTCAACTTCATTGTAGTCTCATCTTTGAAATTCCAAGAACTACCTAAGTCATAGAGATACAGAGATGCATAAAAAATAGTACCTGCCTCCAAGGAGCTTACCTATTAGTAGGACATGTAGACTATAAACAGGTGACACAAAACACAATGATATATATAATGAAAATATGCATAGGGTTACAAAAAAAAATCTATTTCCCAAGCACTGAGTGAGTGAGATTTGAGTCTATTTTGTGTAAGAAACTCCATATCAAACAACCACACAATGAAGTTGTTGCAAAAGATAATACAGTCTTAGGTTGCATTAGTAGAAATAGAATTCAGCAGGAAGATAGGTAAATACTGGATTAGGAGTCAGCAGCTCTGAGCCTCTGTTCAGGCTACACATCTGTTTAATTTCATCAAATTCTCATTCTCCATTTTCTCATCTGTATAAAGTAACAAAAAGTCTAGCTTGCCTCCTTCTTGGGGAAATAGTAAGAATCAAATGAGCTAGAAGAGGCTCTAACAGTCAGCAAATCTATTGTCTATTGACCATCAAAGCCCTTTATGAAGTGACCTCAGATATCTTCCAGCCTATACTTGAACATCTCCAGAGCAGGAAATTCACCATTTTGTGTGGTTTTTTTTTTAATGTTTTATTTATTTTTAGGAGAGAGAGAGAGAATGTGAGCAGGGGAGGGTCAGAGAGAGAGGGAGTCACAGACTGAAACAGGCTCCAGGCTCTGAGCTGGCAGTCAGCACAGAGCCCGACGCGGGGCTCAAACCCACCAACCGTGAGATCATGACCCAAGCAAAAGTCGGACGCTTAACCGACTAAGCCACCCAGGCACCCCAGAAATTCACCATTTTGAAATACTTTTGTTTCCTCTTTGCCAGATTCTAATAGTAGTCTTTTTCATGTAGGAGCAACCATTTCTCTGGATACAATAACCATTTTGTTAATTTAATTAATTAACAAAAATTAATTTATATATTCTTCTCTACAAACACACAGAGAATAGCAGTAGTAGCTCTGCCAGCTGAGAAAATACAACAAAAAGCAACTAGAATTTTCTAATAAATTGATATTTTCTTTAAAATCTATATTAAAAAACTAACAAAATCATGTTTGAAACATGTCATTAATCACACAAAGTTTAGTGTGCAAACTCCCCCAGCACCCATGATTCTTCCTTAGCTATCCAAGGATTTCAGATCCTCAGTTTTGGAAGAAGAATAATGGCTACAATGTATTAAATACCTAAAATGTGCTAAGTGCAGTGCAAGGTGTTTTACATAGGTGATGTCATTTCACCCTCACAATGACCTTATAAGAACTATTATTATGCAGAGGCTATGAGAGAAGAAACTGAAGCCAACAGGTGGAATAACTTGTCTAATGTACATATCTAGTAAGAAGGAGAACGAGGATTGGAATCCACATCTACGGTTCTGGAGCCCACTGTGGTCCTCTGTTCTGTCCCATGGGAACCACCATGCCAGGCAGGTGTGGCTGTATGCCACATTGCTCTATGCAATTGACTGGCAGTACTTTTGCCAGTTGTGTCCCTCTTTGTGAATAAACTGGCATTCTAACCTAGACTGACCACATGGGCCAGTCTCTCACTGTTCTTTTACGTAGCGGCTCTTTAGCTATGCATGTTAGAAATGAAAAAAATAAACCTGCCATTGTTCTCAGATGATATGATTCACTACATAGGAAATAAAACAAAAGCATAGAAAATTATGTAAACTAATAAGCATGCTTAATAATGTTGCTGGACTCAACTGTTTATATAAAAATTAATTGCATTTGTATACACAAGCAATAAACAGAAAATGCAGCTTAAATAATACCATTTATAATAGAGACAAAATATATATGGTACCTTGGAATACACCTTTTTCAAATGATGTGAAAAATCATTATGGAGAAAATTACTTTATTAACAGATGTTTAAAAAGATGTAAATATGTTTAAATATTTATTTCTTTTGAGAGAGAAAGAGAATGGGTATGTGTGCAAGCAGGGGTGGGGAGCTGCTGGGCAGAGAGAGAGGGAGAGAGAGAATCCCAGGCAGGCTCTGCACTGTCAGCACAGAGCCCAATGTGGGGCACAGATCCTTGAACTGTGAGAGATCATGACCTGAGCCCAAATCAAGAATCAAATGCTTAACCAACTGAGCTACCCAGGCACCCCAAAAATGTAAATAATTTGAGAGGCAACCCATATTCATGGATAGAAAGACAGAAAATCTCCATTTTCCCCACTGTTATTCCGTGTAATTCCGATCAAAATTCCAATGATGTTTCTCATGAAATTTGACAAGTAAATTATAAAATTGAAGTAGGAACATAAAGAGCCATGATGACTAAGACATTCCTGAGGATATAAGAGCAGTGTATGTAATAGGAGGTGGGACTGGTGGTGTGAGATGTGACCAGATAATATTACATGTGACAGGTCTGAGTTATGATAGAAGTGGTTTTTCAGGTAAGTGTAAGAAAGATGGATTATTCATAAATGATACTGGGACAACTAGTTACAGAACAAAATAAAATTAATCCATACACTATATGCAAAAACAAATTTGATGAATTAAGGACTTCAATTTAAAGGCAACATTAAGAAGTTTAGAAGAAAATATAAAAGAATATTTCTATTCTCAGGGTAGGGAGGGATTTTTTGTTTTCAAATAAGATACACATATACACAAAAGTAAGCCATAAAGGAAAAGTTGTATATATTTGACCACCTTACAATTGAGAACTTTTTAAAATCATAAGACATCATAAAGAAAGTGAAAAGACAAGACTTTGAAGGTGGAGAGACTGTATAAGCAAAGGTGCATAAGACATGTTTGGGGACAACAAAACAGACCATTTTGGCTAAAATGGGAATTTTTGACAGGATGATGGTGTGGATAATGTTTAGAGAGATTGATTGAAATTAATTTTAAACATAAAATTCTAGACATAATAGAGACATAAAAAGAGATTCCTTCCAATACCATCACCATCATCTCTACCCGTTGGCAATGCAAACTATTTTTTAACATCTTCTGGGTGTAATTTGGAACTATGGAGCACCAATGAGTTTTTGTTGACCTTCAGTGGGGACCTTTTGGAAATCACACATTCTTAGATAAAAGTATCATATAATCATGACTTAAAGTCATTCCTAAGAACAGGTGTGGGTAACGTGTTCAGAAAGTAGCACCTAAAGATGGAAAGTTTGTACTGATTGTACAAATTATACATGAATAATTCCATGATGAAAAAAGGTTTTAAAGCAGCTAATAACTTCTAAGGGTTTTTATTATTTACTTTTCAATAAAGACACACTTTGATGCCAAGCACGAAATGTCCACATCATAAAAACGTAACCAGAATGTTTTAACAGACGCTTATCAGCCCTGGGAACTGCCATTAAAGCCATTAAGCTGGTGGTTTCCATTGTGATAGTCTCCACCACCTTATCAGGGGTCATAGCATTACTTTGTTGTTCCTGAGCAGAGAAAGTGGTGGTAGTGAGAGAGTGTAGGAGAGGATATCTGTTGATTTACTGATTAGCTATATACACATCTGAGTTCATTGTTGTCCACTTGGACGCCCTCATGATACCTGGGACTCGGATGGTATAAAAAGCAAATCCAGGCTCTCTCTGCCAGACCAGTACCAACAACAGCCATGGCAAAGCTTATTCTCCTCACAGGTGAGTCTGCAGTCAGAGATGGAGCCTTACTCTTACCTGATCCCTTTTTCTCTCTGGATCTGACAGCCTTTGCATTACGCCTTTAGGCTCTTCTATTCTTTGTTCATCATTTCAAGTTTCCAAGAGAATCCTGACATACACAAATCATAGTCTCTTAATTTCAGTTGACTCTAGTAACATTTCTACCTTCACTGATACCATGGACATGTTCCTAAAAGAAAGGCTTGTTTCCTTCATGCTTGTCTTACTCTCTTGTCCCTTATCGATGGTTTCTTGTTCTCTATTCATCTTCCTGCACCACGTCATTTTAATTGCTATTATTTTTATTTACATGCTTGCATCCTTGGTCTTACTTTTCCAGGGATGAAAATTAGTAGGAACTGAGATAGAATTATGCAAGTTTTCTTTGTTCTACTGTTTTCAGGGTTACTTCTCTTTTATCCCCTACTATCCTGCTGAGATGCTAATATATCATAAAAATGTCCGCTAGAAATTCAGTTATTTAAAGGGGTTAAGTGAGTAAATTGTTTAGAGCCATGCTATAGCCATAGTTTATTAGTTGTTCTAGAGCTGTGGTTTACAAGCTTTTCATAGTTTCAGAACTTTTCTGAATGAAAACTGTAGCTCAATGATGTCAGAAGTGCTCTGGTGGAATCAGGGAGAGGCATCTGGAGTCTTGCCTCACAGTTCATGATTCTTTTCTTCTACCATAAGGGCTCCTAAAAGGTGGTTCCAAAAAAAAAAAAAAAAAAAAGAAAGAACGAAAAGAAAAATCCAAGCTCCAGGAGATAATGAATTTATTGCTTTAGAGGATGTCTTGTCTGTGGAAGGCTGTCCTCATCCCAGTTCAGGGAAGTGAAGCATGAATGGGCGTGTACATACTTATTGAGTACAGTACATTCTGAGTAATTTTAGTAAGTACATCTTCCACAGACAGTAGACTTTGAATTCTGCATTCAGTAACATTTATTGCTGACATGGAAGGTGGAAGAAGAGAGTGACACGGCCATTTCTGACTAAGAGGAGGGAAGTGTCAATCTATTGGTGCCTTCACTGAAAAGCCTACTCTTCAGCATAATCCATAAATGCCACTGGGCTATAACAAGTTATGGCAAATAAGATGGTACCCAGGTCTCAGAATTAGATTCTACAGGAGACAGATAATTGGTTCAGAATATATGTATTTTCTTTCACTATAGGTCTGGCCCTTCTGCTGAATGCTCAGCTAGGTAAGTCATGAACTCTGCCTTTTATCTCTGAGACAACCTTTTCCTACCATAAATCACAAATCTTTATAAATTAGTAATAATGCAATTGTCGATTAATGTATTTTTTAAGTAAATCAAGAGATAAGTCATATAAGGGAAAGGAAGCTACTGTCTACTTCATAGATAGATGGGTTGACATTGGGAGAGAAACTGTTGTTTTGAACTGATGTCACTGCTATTCTCTTTAGCATGACCACTGGGTGTTATAAACTGGTATTCAGTGGGCATCACAGGGCTACTGGACATCTTTTCATAAGTGGTTCTTAGGCTTAAGATCCCCAAATGAATCTGTAGAAGTTGAAAATAGCCAACTCCAAGTCAGTGACTAGTTCCCAAGTTAGAATCTTTGAACTCATCTACAAGGGTATTTATATTCGGCACCACCACACAGAGATCAGGCATTGAGGCAAAGGGAGGAAAACAGAGGTAAGACCAAAATTCACAGCGCATTTCAGGGGCACCTACATCAGGTCATTGTTTTCACTTCTTACTACTTCCAGGTTCTGCTTACCAGCTGACATGCTACTTCACTAACTGGGCCCAGTATCGGCCAGGCCTGGGGCGCTTCAAGCCTGATGACATTGACCCCTGCCTCTGTACTCACCTGATCTATGCGTTTGCTGGGATGCAGAACAACGAGATCACCACCATCGAATGGGATGATGTGACTTTCTATCAAGCTTTCAATGGCCTGAAAAACAAGTAAGAGCGGGGGAGATGTATAATTTGGTATCTATCTCCTAGGCCGGTGCTTCCCAAACATTAATGTGGAAACAAATCACCTGGGATCTTCTTTTTTTTTTTTTTTAATATTTTTTTATTTATTTCTAGGAGAGAGAGACAACGTGAGCAGGGGGTCAAAGAGAGAGGGAGACACAGACTCTGAAACAGGCTCCAGGCTCTGAGCTGGCAGTCAGCACAGAGCCCGACGCGGGGCTCGAACCCACGAACCGCGAGATCATGACCTAAGCGAAAGTCGGATGCTTAACCGACTAAGTCACCCAGGCGCCCCTCACCTGGGATCTTCTTAAAATGAATTCAGGCACAGCAAGTCTGGGGTGGAGACCAAGATTCTGCATTTCAAACAAGCTCCCAGAGGATGCTAATATTTCTGGTCCAGGAGCTATACTTTAAGCAGCAAGCATATAGATAACATATTGCTTTCTCTAGAAGGTATTCAAAATATATCAGCTCTGTTTCTTCGATTCCCTGTCAATATCTTTTTTTATGACCTACGAAACTGCCAGCCATCTTAGCTACTCACATCAGAGAGCAGGAGGTGGGAGATACTGAAGATTAGACATCACTGAACTAAAAAAAAAAAAAATCAAAGTGTCTGCTATATTTTAAAAGTTCCATTTGTGTAAAAATGAAGCAAAACAAAGAAACCATAACCTAGTATCTTTTAATTTCTGATTTGCTCAATTTAGCTATTTCTAGGAGAAATAAGGCTAGAGGCCATTGCTACCATTAGTAGTGGTACTATCTTGAATGTAGCTACTAGAATTTAAATTATGATAAACAGGAAATAAACTCCTTTAGAGTGGTACTTCTTGAACTGTGATCCATTGACTATGAATCAAAATCACGAGGTACCTGATAAATATGCCAGTCCCTCTCCCAATCCAAATAAATCAGAGATTTCCAAATAAATCAAAATCTCTGAGAAAGAGTTTATAAACCCAGAATTTTAATGTTTTCCCATCCCAGTATAAACTGTTTGAGCACTGCTATTCCAGAAAATGTACATAATTTTAAGCAATTAATTTATATTCATCATCTTGGAGGCTGAGAAAGCAATTATGTTCAAGCAATATTTACCATTTCATCTGATGGAATAGAATATGATTTAATTATGCTTTTAAGTTTTATGTATATTACTGCTAATAGATTTCTAATTTTACAAAATCCAGCCCCATAATTTGGACTTCTCTAAAGAATTCCGAGTGCATTTTTTAAAATGTGTATTTATTTTTGGGAGAGAGAGTGAGAGCAGAGGAGGGGTGAAAAGAGAGGGAGAGAGAGAATCCCAAGCAGGCTCGACACTGTCATCAAGGAGCCCAATGCAGGACTTGAATCCATGAACTGTGAGATCATTGACCTGAGCCAAAGTCAGATGCTCAACCAACTGAGCCACCCAGACATCCGTTGAGTGCATTTATGATAATAACACAATTTTTTTTGTCGTTGAAGTATAATTAACATAATTATGTTGGTTTCATGTGTGCAATATGATTCAATAATTCTATACATTACTCAGTGCTCATCATGATAAGTGTACCCTTGATGTCCTTTACCTATATCACCCACTGCCCCCTATATCCCTTCTGGCTACTACCATTTTATTCTCTATAGTTATGAGTCTGGAATTTTGTTTGTCTCTTTTTGCTGTTTGTTTGTCTTGTTTATTAAATCCCACATATGTTTGAAGTCATAGGGTGTCATTCTCTGACTGACTTATTGTACTTAGTTTTATACTAAGTGTTGAATAATAACAGTTTTTATAAAGAAAGTCTTTAATAGTGAAGGAAAACTACCTTATAGAATATCTTATCAAGGCAACGTCAAAGTATATGGCTAGGCTCAATACAAAAGCAATGCTATTTTAATTAGAAGGATTCATAGATTTTGAAGTTTCTCTTTTCCGTCCTTTGCTTTACAGGAACAGCCAGCTGAAAACTCTCCTGGCCATCGGAGGCTGGAACTTTGGAACTGCCCCGTAAGTCATTTGCTATTGAAAACAAGCGATGTTTCTTTAGACTTCACAATCTGAGACAGGGTATGAAGGATGCACATTAAACAAACAGGCTACTGGAATAAATAAGTCTACTAGAATCTCAATATTAAGGTAGAACACAATTTATTTTATACGCTTACATGTAGGTGGGTATTCTGGGATTCCATCCACAGAAGTTTCATTACTGAGATTTCAAAACAACCTCTTCTTAAAGTATTTCAAAAGCACAACCCCTGCAGAGAGTTATTGCATTTCTAGTTACTTTCTGGGGGAAGAAGAGAGAAAGCCATGCAAATAAACAAGAAGACCTCTCTGAAGGCATATGAACTTGGGGGGCTATCTGGAGAGACAGCACAGTGTGCTGGGGTAGCCAGGTGTTCAAAGCAACAAGTGCAACTTAGGTGAAAGATCAGAGTTGGGTGACAGAGTTGGGTGAGTCACAGAATAAATGGAGTGCTGAGATTCTGTGGCTGGTGGAGAACTGATTACAGAGGACAGGAGGAAGCCAGAAGCCTACTTACATCTGGGCTGTGGGTCTTCGTGAATAGCTCTGAGGGAGAAATATAAAAGTGCGATTTTACTGCAAGGTATTGGGACCACCAAGGCGTTCCCTCACCCTGTGTTCTTTGGGTCTCCCTCAGCTTCACTGCCATGGTCTCCACTCCTGAGAACCGCCAGACCTTCATTGCCTCAGTCATCAAATTCCTGCGCCAGTATGAGTTTGATGGGCTGGACTTTGACTGGGAGTACCCTGGCTCTCGTGGGAGCCCTCCTCAGGACAAGCATCTCTTCACCGTCCTGGTGCAGGTGAGGAGGGAAGTGGCAATCTCTAGCACAAGAAAATTCAAAGCCTATTGTTTTCAAGGAGAATCAGGTGTTTCCCTAGCACAACTAAACTGGAATTTAGGATTATAGAATTTCACATCACGAAGACTCTTAGATATCATGCCTTCATTCAAAGCTTTTCATAATGACAACAACACATGTGTGCTATGTGCCAGGCACCATGCTGCTTTATTCTACTCTTCTATTTTAAGAATTATGACTCGTTTCACCTGTAAATCTATTCTATTATCTAGGTAATATAGGTATCATCATCTTTATTTTACAGAGGAAACTAAGGTTTAGGTAACTTGCTGAATATGACACAACTAGTAGGTGTCATAACTACCCGTGCAGTCCGGCTACAGAGCCCATGGCTTCTAACCATTATACTATACCGTCTGTTATTACTGAGCATTTACTCTGTCCCAGACACTGGGTTAGGTGTCAGATTGAAGATAAAAGTAAGATAACCCTTGGCTTTAAGGAATATGAGATGAGGTAGAAGGTCGAAAAATAACCAACAATTATAGTATGCTTCGATAAAGCAGCACAGAGGCAACCTAATTCTGCTCTGGGGCAGGATCAAGAAGAGCCTCCTAGAGAAAGTGACACTTGAGCTCAGTCTTGAAAGCATCTAGTGATAACAATGAAGTGAAGATGGTAACTTAAGGATGATGACTGTGAGGCTGCACATGTGAAAGAATAAGATCCCAAGTGGGGCTTGTATATTATGTTAAGGAATTTGGACTTTAACTCTCAAGGCCATGGGGTAGCTCTGAAAGCTTTGAAAGAGAGAATGAAACTTGCGTTTTAGAAAGATAACTCTTGGGGCTCCTGGGTGGCTTAGTCGGTTAAGCGTCCGACTTTAGCTTAGGTCATGATCTCGCGGTTTGTGGGTTCGAGCCCCACGTCGGGCTCTGTGCTGACTGCCAGCTCGGAGCCTGGAGCCTGTTTCGGAGTCTGTGTCTCCCTCTCTCTCTGACCCTTCCCTGCTCACGCTTTCTCTCTCTCTCCTAGAAATAAATAAAAAAATATTAAGAAAAAAAAAAGAAAGATAACTCTTGGCTCAACCATGAAGGACGAATTAGAAGGAGGTAGGAAGGCAGGGATACAGTTAGTCTGCTGCAGTAAGGCAAGCAAGAGATGCTGAGGGCCCAAACAAATGTTCTAACAGTGAGGGCAGAAAGGGCAAGTATGCAAGGGTACAATCAGTAGGATTTGGACACCAACTGGAAGTGAGAAAGAGAGGACTTCCAGTTTCTGAATTTAGGCACTGGTTTGTTGTCCTAGTAACTAAAATGTAACTACAAGAAGAGGAGATTTGAAACAAGAAGGACTCCTGAATTTGTCTTTGAACACGAAAAATGGAGGAGTCTGTAGGCCCTCCTATAGGAATGCCCAGTAGTCACTGAATGAATACCAATCTAGACTCAGGACAAAGAGCCTGACTTGATATATGGTTATTGAAGTCATCAGCAAAAGCAGATAATTAAGAGATCACCAAAGAAAAGTGAATGGAGTAAGAAAATCCAAGGACAGTTTTTAGATTTACCCTCTCCCAAGATAATCTCTTTTTTTAACTTTTTTTTTCTATTTTATTTATTTTAGAGAGAGAGAGAGCATGAAAGCAGAAAAGAAGTGCACAGGGAGAGAGAAAGAATCTTAAGCAGACTCCACACTAGCATGGAGCCCCAATGTGGGGCTCGATCCCACAACCCTGGGGTTATGACCTGAGCCAAAATCAAGAGTCAGATGTTCAACTGACTGAGTCACCTAGGCACACAGAGATTCTTTATACACCATTCCATATACCAGATCATCCGCCAGCCTCGGAATGGTTTCAATAGAAACCAACTTACTAGTTGAAAAGTCAATCTACTTATTTGTTGAACAGCTCTAGAGATCAGAAAGAACATCTCTATTCTTAGCTGAAACATATCTCCAGTCAATTTAAAACTCCCAGTCACTGGTTCTCATTCTGCCCACTAAAGTAACAAAGGACAAAACACCTTTGTTATCTATCAGTTCAATATTTGCACACAGCTATAACATCCTGCCTATAATTTCTCTTCCTCCAGTTTATTTTTTTAATGTTTAATTTATTTCTGAAAGAGAGACACACACACAGTGTGAGCAGGGGAGGGTCAGAAAGAGAGGGAGATATAGAATCTGAAGCAGGCTCCAGGCTCTGAGCTAGCTCTCAGCACAGAGCCTGACGCGGGGCACTAATCCATGAACCATGAGATCATGACCCAAGCCGAAGTCAGACACTTAACCGACTGAGCCACCCAGGTGCCCCTCTTCTTCTAGTTTAAATACCCTACTTCCTCTAACCAGTACCACATGACAATTTTCAGACCCACCCTTCAGTGGAACACACTCTGGCACATCTTAATAACAGTTATAAAAACTGAACCCAGTCCTCCAACTGAGATTAGAGTCACAGAAAATAAAGGCGCTAGGGCTGAATGGGAACCTATCACCTGGCTATAGCCACTTCCCTTACTGGCCAATTCAGCATTGCATTTGATGGGATGTCAGTCCTACAAAGTAGTTCATTTATTGGATGAAGGGAAGCAACATCTATACTGCTAAAAGCTGGATATGAGTTCCTGCAGCAACTCTAAGTTCAAAGTATAGTGATATAAGTGGAGCTCTGACTGGCCATCTGGGATGTGCATTCTGGTCATGACCTAGCTACTAACTTGCTGTGGGACTTTGGTGAAAAGGCCTAATTTCTATACATATTAGATACCTATAAAATGGATACCATCAACCCTATCTACTTTACAAAGAAATCAAAAGACTAAAAAGTAAGATAAAATACATGAAAATATTTTGAAAAAGAAAAGCATTATACAAACATACTTATCATGATTATTTAGGGAGCTAACATCAGATTCAGAGATGACCTACTGTAATTGATTCTTCTATAGGAAATGCGTGAAGCTTTCGAGCAGGAAGCCAAGCAGATAAACAAGCCCAGGCTGATGGTCACTGCTGCAGTAGCTGCTGGCATCTCCAACATCCAGTCTGGCTATGAGATCCCCCAGCTGTCCCAGTGAGTGACTCACCCAGCCCTCAAACTCCTGTAGCTCTGTCTTTTGCAAGGTAGACTTGTCCTTAGTCTGGCTTGTTCTTCAGGGGCCCTGTTTAGGAGGCTTTGGAAGTGGTCTCGTTTGCCTGCATGTGTGTGGGAAATGACCGTCAGAAATGGTTTTAAATCCCTTACCGCACCCCAGGTACCTGGACTACATCCACGTCATGACCTATGACCTCCATGGCTCCTGGGAGGGCTACACTGGAGAGAACAGCCCCCTGTACAAATACCCTACTGACACTGGCAGCAATGCCTACCTCAATGTGGTAAGTCTCTGCACACATGTGCATGAAGACCAGAGATGAGGTTGTAAATCACATGGAGATGTGGGGATAAAGAAAATTCTGCAAATGTCTCACTTGGATAACTATCCTCCTTCATGGCTGATCACATCCCATTAACTAGGATTTCATCAAAATGTTTTGAAAAAATACTACCTATCTGTCATTAACCTTGTACAATTTGGCCTGTTAGAACAGTGGACTAAAGTCACTAAGCATTGGGTCATCAGCTGGGTGGAGCCTCTAGCTAACCTGCTGCCATTGCAGGATTACGTCATGAACTACTGGAAGGAAAATGGGGCACCGGCCGAGAAGCTCATCGTTGGATTCCCCGCCTATGGCCACACCTTCATCCTGAGCAACCCGTCCAACACCGGCATTGGTGCCCCCACCTCGGGCTCTGGTCCTGCTGGGCCCTACACCAGGCAGCCTGGGTTCTGGGCCTACTATGAGGTAGGCAGACTGGGCTGTACAATGGAAATTCTGTGAATTCCATGCCCTGTGCTGAACAGTAGTCTTAGGGCTAGAATCTGCAGAAAGCTTGAGTGCTCTTTCTGTCCACTACTTATCTAACTTAAAACACAGCTATCACTCTAAATGCTTCAAGTGTTTACATAATCAGCCCATTTACCTAATCCAGTATGAAGAGCACTTATTTTTTTTTTTAGAGTTTTAAAAAAAATATTTATTTTTGAGAGAGAGCAAGCATGCACGGATGGAGGAGGGCCAGAGATGGAGGGGGACAGAGGACTGGAAGTGGGTTCCATGCTGACAGCAGAGGGCCCAATGGAGGGCTCAAACTCGCTAACTTCAAGATCATGACCTGAGGTGAAGTTGGATGCTTAACCAACCAAGCCACCTAGGTGCCCCCAAGAGCACTTATAATGTGCAATATTGCTTCAAGCAATAGACTACAGATTTAAAGTCATTTACATTAGCACATAAGGGAATAAAAGAACTATATGTCTCATATTAATGAGGGCTCCCAAAATCAAGCATTCATAGTAGGGATAACAGGACTATTTCAAAAGCAATTTGATCTTATTTACTGCTAATAACAACCCATAATTAGAAAACAGAAAAATCGACCAACTGGAGACATGAGAGAAAAACAAAAAACAAAAAATAAAGAGACAAGTGACTATTTTTTCTTTTATGGGAGTCATATTTAAAAGATTTGAATCTCTTGATTTTTTAAAGATCTGTACCTTCCTGAAAAATGGAGCCACTCAGGTCTGGGATGCCCCTCAGGACGTTCCTTACGCCTATCAGAGCAACGAGTGGGTTGGCTATGATAATGTCAAGAGCTTCGGCATCAAGGTAAGGTCAGCCCCTCTACCATGTTGTGGGCTCAGCCCTGAGTCCAGGGAAATGAAATGACCTCTGGTGTCCTCTATCCTTAAACAGGCTCAGTGGCTTAAGGAGAATAATTTTGGAGGTGCCATGGTCTGGGCCATTGACCTTGATGACTTCACAGGCACTTTCTGCAACGAGGGCAAGTTCCCCCTGATCAACACCCTGAAGAAATCCCTTGGGCTGCAGAGTGCAAGTAAGTGACAATAGGAGGATGCCCAGGGTAGACAAATGCTCCTTCTCCAGCTCAAAAGGCAGCTCTAACATCTGCCCACCCCCACTGTCCAGGGACTCACCTCCCATTTCACCTCACTGCTCCTGCCGAGCTGAAACACAGGTGCTGCATTCTTTCTGTACCCTTGAACTTCCAGATCAGGCATGTTATACTGTCATGGCAAACCAGGCCTCCCTGGGTGAGTTTTCCAGGTTGGCTAGGTCTTAAAGGTGTAGAAAAGCCTCAAGAAATTAGACTGACCTTCAATATGTAAGCACTTACTTTCTATGAACGCCTCCCTCATTAACGATGTCTTTCATCCCTTCTGGTGATTGAACAAGAAGCCTTCAGCACTACTCACGTTTCTAGTCCGTAATTCAGGAGAAATATCATGTCCCTAACTTTTTCGCCCAGATTTTTCTCTTGGAGCTTAACCCAGATCCTAGGAAAGTATTTTGCACATACTGGTGCTCATTTTTTACAATGATTTTGACCTCATAAGGGAAGAGAGAACGTTTTAAATTAAAAACTCGAGTGACTTGAAATTATAGCTCTTCCTCACTCCTGAGTATGGAGTCATCTTGATATCTCTTCGCTTGCAGGGATCCAGAGCTAACAGCACTCCACCCCCAGACCTTCCCCTCAGGGTTCCTAGTCTCTTCACCTCAAGGCAGCTCTGGGGGCCGCTTCCAGGTCCACCAATCTGCTCTGTACTATTTCAGGTTGCACCCCCCCTGCTACACCCAATGCGCCCATAACGGCTCCTCCCAGCAGCGGAAGTGGGACCGGAAGTGGGACCGGAAGTGGGAGCGGGAGCAGCTCCTCCGGAAGCAGCCCTGGAGGCAGTTCTGGGGGTAGTGGATTCTGTGCAGGCAAAGCGAACGGCCTCTACCCGGTGGCGAATAACAAAAATGCCTTCTGGCACTGCCAGAATGGAATCACGTACCAGCAGAATTGCCAGGCGGGGCTTGTCTTTGACCCCAGCTGTGAGTGCTGCAACTGGCCATAAACCGGACCTGCGCCTCCACTCCCGAGGGTTCTGCACAGTCTCCTTTGCTTAGTGCATCTTGCTCCTGTCTAGAGTTCTGCAATAAAAGTAATCAGTCAAAACATGAGTGTCTTTGGTTTTAAATGATTTGGGTGGAAACCTTTCTAGATGTGAAAATACAAGGCTGCGTAGGGGAAGGGGGTGGTGGAAGAAAGTGTGTAAGAAAGTGAGGGAGCCATAACCCCACAGTCTTCTGTTTGCCTCAGTTGATCTGAGAGAAGGTTGGAGGCTGTCATTACAGGAAATGCTTGAATGTTTGGTGCTGGGATGGGATGAAACATGAAGAAAATAGTTCTGTAGCCTGGTGACTGTCCTTAGGAAAGAGCCAAAGTGACTGTGAGACTAAGGCACAGAGGCCTGTATGGCTTGCTCAAAAAGCAGAAGCAGGGCGCGTTCTGTTCACAATTGTTAAGATCCCAAACCTGGTCCGATACCTCCTAGATTGGCAGCTTTGGGAAGATCTGTGAGGTAGACTCCTTTTGAAATGTCTTCCTATGGGCACCTGGATGGCACAGTTGGTTAAGTGTCCGACTTTGGCTCAGGTCATGATCTCAGGGTTCGTGGGTTCCAGCCCTGTATTGGGCTCTGTGCTGATGGCTCAGATCCTGGAGCCTGCTTCCGATTCTGTCTCCCTCTCTCTCTGCCCCTCCCTGTCTCAAGCTCTGTCTCTCTCTGTCTCAAAAAAAGTTTTTTTTTTAAAAGAAAGGAAGAAATGTCTGCCTAGCCCATGGGACAGCAGTGTCCCTTGATCAGGAGATTGTCCCCTTCTTTGAAACCATAGCAGTGGTCACCAACTGCTGTGCTTACACGGCATAGTCTCCTCCCCCTGCTTGGCTAATTGGCTAGGATGGACATCAGACTCAAGAGGGCCAAACAGATTATCAACACTTGAAGTCTGCAACAGACAAGGAATGGCTGTCACACCCTGAGAGTGGCTTCTTCTGGGATGTGTAAACTCAGGAGTTATAGTGAGAGACTGCGGAGAAGGGAAGTTGCTCTGGGCATAGAGAAAGAAAACCAGAGGGAAGCTACAGAGAAAAGCCACCATGTCAGATGGAGAACACTTACAGATGGATTTCCACCTTTTGATTCTGGATCCTTCCTGATTTAGATGCCTATCTGCCTTCAGACTCTTGTGAAGCACCCTTGTAACTATATAATAAATTCCTCTTTGCTCCTTAAGCTGGCTTCTTTCTTTTACTGCAATGGAAAGAATCTATAATCACAATATAATGGCTCCGTTTTTTTCTGACAGGCTTACTGTGTGTCAAACTCTGTTCTAAGTGTTTTAAACATTTTTAAAATGTTTATTTATTTTTGAGAGAGAGAGGGAGAGAGGGAGAGCAGGGGAGGGGCACAGAATCTGAAGCAGGCTCCAGGCTCTAAGCTGTCAGCACAAAGCCTGGACACGGGGCTCTAACCCACAAACTACGAGATCAATACCTGAGTTGAAGTTAGGTGCTTCACCGACTGAGCCAATCAGGTGCCATTCTGTTCTAAGTGTTTTGGCTGTATTTTATTATTTAATTCTCCCAGCCACCTTGTGAGGAAGATAACATTAATTCCAGGAAACTGAGGCAGAAAGGTCACCTGCCCAAGATCACAGCTAAGTTGCAGAGCCAGATCCCAAGCCAGGCAGGCTGGCCCCGGAGCTCAGAGTCCTAACTACTGTACTTTACTGCTTCCCTTGATATAGGCCTCAGTGTTCACACAATTGGTGGGCACCTTGGTGGTAGTGATGAGGAACACATAGCTTTCTGGGAAATGACCACATATTCATGAGCTCACAAGACTTATTATTATATGCGAAGTAATGTTCTAGGTACTAAGGACATAGTGATAAACAAGATAGAGACTCTACCCCTAAGAGTATTATATTTTGATGATGTTAGGAAAAAAAGTGTAACAGTGATAGACAGTGACAAGGGGCAGAATGTGCTTTAGTTTGGACAGTCCAGGAAGGCCTCTGTGGGGCAGTCCCATAGGAGATGAGCCTTGACATTCAAGAAGAGATAGGCATGTTGAGATCCGGGAAGAGGGCATTTCAGGCAGAGGTGCAGAAAGTAATAAGTCCTTGAGGTGGAAATGAACATGGCCCATTAGAAGAAAGACCAAGGTTGCGCCAAGGTAGTGGGCACAGGAAAGAAATAGGCAGGGAGGAGTCAGACCACACAAGGTCTTGCAACATGGTTATAAGTTTGGATTTTATTCTAAGTGAGCTGTGGAGCCAGTGGAACTTTATAGCAGGGATAGAGAGGTGGTGATATGCTCTAATTCACTGCTGAGAAGACAGAGCTGGTACAGGGTTATAGAATGTGGGAAATTCACACTCGTGGTAATGATAGCTGATATGTTGACTTCTGAGCACTTACATGACATGCTTTGGAGATCAAAAACATAAATATGAGAGTGTCCTCCATAAGGAGGTGATAGCAAAAGTAGGTAAAATTGCAACTACATCTCTAACTAAAGAATAAAATCTAGAGCAAAATAAAACATAGGAATTTGGGCGGTCCTTTTGGAAGAAGTTTCTATTTAGGTCAGTGCTATGGCAAATAACTTGGAGGGCACAGGAGGATGCAAGGAACTGGACTTTTGAAGGACGTGAAAGAAGTCACTGACCCTGAGGGAAAGCATCTTTGAACAACACAGTGGCCAGCTGCTAGATCAGAGTGGTTTCCCAGATTAATATCTTTTTCCAGTGCCACTAATTTTTTTAAAATTAAAAAAAATCTTTATTTTTGAGAGAGAGAACGAGAGAGAGAGAGAGAGAGAGACAGAGAGTGTGAGCAGGGGAGGAGCAGAGAGAGAGGGAGACACAGAATCTGAAGCAGGCTCCAGGCTCCGAGCTGTCAGCACAGAGCCCGATGCAGGGCTTGAACTCACATAACTCGAGTTTACGACCTGAGTCGAAATTGGACACTTAACTGACTGAGCCACCCAGGTGCCTGTAGCAGAACTGATTTTCAAAGTATGGCCTTTATGACTCCCTCCTCACCACAAGGTTGCCCTTCAGAAAGCACTGTCACAATGACTTTTGGAGGGCTTCAAGTGGGGCTCTGCTTAGCAGCAATCTTAGTCACACCCTTCATGTTCTTGGTTAAAGTCTATTTGTGGGAGTGGTGACTCATGGAGCCCATAAATGAGAGTGACAAGCTGGCTGAAAGTCCCTCCGACGGGGACATGTGGCCCAGATCTTCTTGGAGATATTCAAAGTCTATGCTATCTGATCCATTTGGGAACATAACAGACAACCAAATCATGTCAGGGACCACCCAGTCATTTCTTTGGAACTTTGCTGATGGTAATCATGTTCTTATGGGAATCTAACTGGAAGGAGATGGTTTATGCATGGCATGATCTAAAAGCCCTGATCCAGGCAGGGTTGGGGCAGTGTTCCTCTCACTGATTCCTAAGCCTTGAAAAAACCCATTCAGATGAAAAGGCAACTTTTTTTTTTTTAATTTGCACAAAGGTACAGTTAGCTGTAGCCCTGGGCGTGGAGGTGGTCAATTAGAAGTGCATTAACATCTGTTAACTGCCAATTATAGGTCAGTCATTTGCTGTGTAAGATGTGTCCTGTGTTATCTCTTAAATTCTCATGGCAGCCTTAAGAGGCAAGAAATGATTAGTGCCATTTTATGCACGAACCAAGGCTAAGTAACTTCCCAAAGTCATGTAGCCAGTAAATGATATACCAGTACCAATCAGAAACCAGTTCTGAGAGTCTCAAAGCCTATGTTCATCCCTCTACTACCAGATGAGAAAGACTGGTGCTTAAGAAAGTCTGGAAAGTGGATTTAGAAAGTCTATTTTCCCCTCCTCCTCTACCTTCTGGAGACCCATCCATTCTCCAGCAGAATCCCTATTCACTGGATCAGGGGTTCTCAATCCTATTTGGACCCAAGTCCCACCTTGAGTAACAAATTATTTTATAACACCACCCGTTTAATATCCTCAAATTAAATTCATGAATAGCACAACTTACCACACATAATTTCATAAATAACACGATGCCATAATCATGGAGAAGAAAAATAATTTCTAATAAAACAATATGCATTTCAATATATAAATGCCCAGATATAACTACTTTATAAGACAATGAAGTGGTCAGGCTCTTGCACCATCTGATAAATAATGAATAAGTCCAGAATTAGGAAAGAAGGCTAAATGCCATTCATATAAGCAATTTAGGAAAATAAATAAAGCAGATTTGTAAGTAGAGGCCAGAATAAAAACTTGTTAGGAAAAGTAATAACACTCCAGACTTACTGGTTCCTGATAATAATGAGAAGTGAACAGCTTTAGTTAACATAGGGATAATATTTGACAAATTAAAATACTGAAGTAAAAAAGGAAAAAGGGTATGACTATGCTATTTTTGAAAAGAAGTAAGTAAGGAATGTTCACATGCTTCCTCTAGGATTGCCAGATTTTTTAAAATATAGTTTTATTGGTCTATTATGCGTTAAAAAAAAGGCCCAAATCATAACTGAACACATTCACGAGACATGCAGGGTGAACTCCTCAGTGTAAGCAGTGCTCAGGTCAGAAAGGGAACACCACTGGGGCGCCTGAGTGGCTCAGTCAGTTAAGCCTCTGACTTCGGCTCAGGTCATGATCTCACAGTTCCTGGGTTCAAGCCTTGCGTCAGGCTCTGTGCTGACAGCTCAGGGCCTGGAGCCTGCTTCTGATTCTGTGTCCCCCTCTTTCTCTGCCCCTCCCCTGCTCACACTCTGTCTCTTTCTCTCAAAAATAAGCATTAAAATAAATAAATAAGTAAATAAGTAAATAAATAATAAGAAATGGAAAACTGTTATCACTCCAGAAGCCCTCTTCATACCCCCCTTCTGTTATTCCATCCACCCTCCTTTAAAAGGTACCCCCGCCCTAACTTCTAACACATAAATTAGTTTTGCCTATTTTTGAATTTATGTAAATGTGCTCATAAGTAGGTAAATATTATATACTGCTCTCCAGAAGACAAGGTAAATATTCATGTCTAAATTACCTCATTCACTACTGTGAATGTGCAGGATGCTGTTCATTCTCATTCCCATACAGTATTCCTCCATACGAGTATTGCACGACTAAATTTTCCATTCTATCATTCATGGACCTTTGGTTATTTCAGTTGGGGCTATTATAGATCATGTTGCTTTTAATGTACTTCTACTTGTCTTCTGGAGAGCAGTCATATACATTCCTCCTGAGTAAATACCAAGGGGCAAGAGTCTGTAGGTCATGGGGATGTCTATTTTAGCTTTCGTAAATACTGCCGAACAGTGTTCCAAGGCAAATGTATCCATTTCTAGTCACACCAAAAGTACATTCAGGATTTCCAGTTGTTTCATATCTTAGCAGCACCAAGTGTTATCTGTCTTTATAATTTTACCTGTCTTGTGGGTAGCACATCATGGTTTAAATTTGTAATTCCTTTATGACTATTGAAGTTGAACACTTGTTATACGTTTACTGATAATTTGTATATTCTTCTTTCTGAGCTTCCCATTCAAGTATTTTACCTACTTTTATTAAGCTGTTTCTTCTTATGATCTGTAATTTCATGTTGATCCCTAATCTGGTCTTAATGTATCGCAGATCAGCACAACCCAGTGGCAATATAATGTGAGCAATGTATTTAATTTTACATTTCAAATAGCCACAGGAAAAAAAGAGTAAAAAGAAACACAAAAAGTTAATTTTCCTGTTTCATTTAACCTGATAGATCCAAAGTACTATCATTTCAACATGTAACCAATATACAATTTATTAATGAGATATTTTGTACTTTGTTTTTCACTCAAAATATTTAAAATCTGGGGCACCTGGGTGGCTCAGTCAGTTAAGCATCTGACTTCGGCTCAGGTCATGATCTCACAGTTTGTGGGTTCGAGGCCTGTGTCGGGCTCTGTGCTGACAGCTAGCTCAGAGCCTGGAGCCTGTTTCGGATTCTGTATCTCCCCCTCTCTCTGCCCCTCCCCTGCTCATGCTGTCTTTCTCTCTCTCACACACAAATAAATTTAAAAAAAAACGTTAAAAAAAATTAAAAACTGAAGTGTACTTTATACTTATGCACATCTCAATTTAAATTAACTGCATTTCGGAAAGAATATCCAATGGAAAAAAGACACCCTCTTTAACAGATGGTGTTGGGAGAACTGGACAGCAACATGCAGAAGAATGAAACTATATCAATTTCTCACACCATGCGCAAAAATAAACTCAAAATGGATAAAGGACCTGAACGTGAGGCAGGAAACCATCAAAACCCTAGAGGAGAAAGCAGGAAACAACCTCCTTGACCTCCACCACAGCAACCTCTTACTTGACACATCCCCCAAAGCAAGGGAATCAAGAGCAAAAATAAATGATTGGGACCCCATCAAGATTAAAAGCTTCTGCACGGCAAAGGAAACAACCCACAAAACTAATAGGCAACCAAGAGAATGGGAAAAGATAGTTGCAAATGACATATCAGATAAAGGGTTGATATCCAGAATCTATAAGGAACTCACCAAACTCCACACCCGAAAAACAAACAACCCAGTAAAGAAATGGGCAGAAGATATGAACAGACACTTCTCCAGAGAGGACATCCAGATGGCCAACAAACATATGAAACGATGCTTAGCATCCTTACTCATCAGGGAAATACAAATCAAAACTACACTGAGATACCACCTCACACCAGTCAGAGTGGCTAAAATGAGCAAATCAGAGGACTCTAGATGCTGCCGAGGATGTGGAGAAATGGGCACCCTCCTACACTGTTGGTGGAAATGTAAACTGGTGCAGCCCCTCTGGAAAACAGTGTGGAGGTTCCTCAGGAAACTAACACTAGAACTCCCCTAGGAGCCAGCAATAGCACTGCTAGGAATTTACCCAAGGGATCCAGAAATGTTGAGGCATAGGAGCACATGGACCCCAATGTTCATGGCAGCACTGTCCACAATAGCCAAAACATGGAAAGAGCCTAAGTGTCCATCAACGGACAAATGGATCAAGAAGATGTGGTTTATCTATACCATGGAATACTACATGGCAATGAGAAAGAATGAAATCTGGCCATGTGTAGCAACATGGATGGACCTTGAGGGTGTTATGCTGAGCGAAATAAGTCACGCAGAGATGGACAAATATCATATGTGTGCACGTATAGGAGGATTAGGAGGAACTTGACGGAGGAACAAGGGGGAGAAGAAGGGGGTAAATGGTGGGGGAAAGGGAGAGAGGCAAACCATGAGAGACTCTTGAATGCTGACAAAAACTGAGGACTGATGGATGGGGGGGAGGGGGATGGGCATGGAGGAGGACACTTGTGGGGATGAGCACTGAGTGTTATGTGGAAACTAATTTGACAATAAACTATTTGT